>OY856411.1:1184432225-1185081154 GCA_963693085.1 Alisma plantago-aquatica | reverse complement strand
CACTAAAACCCCTCGAATAAGTGGGGCTGACATGGGCATGTGGCATGCCAGTCTTGAGTCATGCAGTCTACGCATGTTGGAAAGGGTTGTCTATGGTGATGTTGCCACCCTTGCGTTGGTATTCCATGATAGGGAGCTAGGTGTCCATGGGCCATTCTGGTTCTGCTCTATAATGGGGAAATATTATGAGGCCATATAGTTGAGCCTTCATGAGGGCATCAAGAGTCTATGTGGGAGAGATTGTAACGTCTCAATATTTAAGGCCTTAGATAAAATCATCTTAAAAGAAATGATTGGACTACCCATATCATCAAGGCACACCTCCTTTTTAGGGAGCCCGTCACTAAGAACTCTAAAGTTAAGTGTGCTCAACTTGGAGTAGTACTAGGATGAGTGACCAGTCGGGAAGTTGACCTCAGCTTACACGTGAGTGAGGTCAAGGTGAGAAGTTAAGGGTAGTGGTGGTCAGTGGGGCTAGTCATCATTCCTAAAACTTTACTAGAGCCTTGGGCAATGGGCTCGGGCGTTACAACAACATTCCCAATTCAGTCCAACAAGCCTACAGATACATGTTAGGCAATCCATGACCCTAAAAGGAAAGAGCAGAAAACAAAGTGAAAAAGTTCCACCACAGGTTAAAAGCCTAATTAAATATTGACATATACAATGAAAATAACACACATAAAAGTTTCAAATGTATACCTTATTGCTTGCTCGATGTCCTCTATGTTGTATGTTCATCCATATCATGCCCAGATGAACCATGATTTTCTCATCTGGGAGCAACTTCCCTGTGATCTTGTTCGCACCACCATTATGCCTGTTGTAACATACCAAAACCAAAAAGAAAATAGTTTCAAATAATTATCTAATTATTTGGTTTCCTCTAGTATTGGTTTAAATTGTTCCTTAACATGAACTAGTTACCGATACATGCCTTAAGTTTAAGCTCTCTTACATATAGTAAACATTATATGCATTTGTACACAAGGTTATTTATTTTAGGAAATAATTCAAGGTTAAGCATGTTAAAATAATTATTATTTGATAAAATGGGCTTAAATTATCTAAATAGATAATAATTGAATACTTCCATTTTAAATAACCAAAGTTACATTTATAAATAATAATTGGTAAAACTTCATCAAATTATTAATTTCAGAAATAAATGTCTTTTTTATAAAAATAATAATTATATTCACCTTAAAATGTGTGACATAAATAATCGAAGTTAAAATGTTAACCTTTATCAAAAATTTGGAGACATAATTCTTTTACCAACTTCACTTTACATCGGAAATGACAATTTTAGCCCAAGTGTAATTAAATACATTATTTTACATAAAATCTCAATTGAATATTTTATTAAGAAAATATAAAGTCAAATATACCCTATTATCAACTCTTGTGACCAAACCACTACTACATAACTAAAAATGTAAGAAATAACTCATTTATTTCCTTTTCGTAAATCATGACATTTAAAATTGTTAAAGTCATCAAAATTCTTTAGAAATAATTTATATAGTTATATACAATTTAGACGTCGAAAAAATATAATAGAATCAATCGATTTTTATACACAAAAAATAATAAAAGGACAAAAGTGCCCATGGCCTACTTTGTGGCTTTAATTTATCCAAAATGAAAATTTACCATTTTATTTGAGTAAATTTCCCTCCCTTCCTTCTCCACCGTTTTTCCTCCGCTACCTCTTCTTCTCCTTCCCTCTATTTATTTCCCTCCCTCCCATCTTCTTCATCTACAAGATTCCTAGCCGCCAGAAGCTCTGTTCCGGAAGCGCCTAGGCACCACGATTCCAAGGGAGCGTCATCACTTGATGTCGTGTTCTCGGCGGGCTATGTGACCACAAACGCTGTAATTGACATTCAAATCGCGTTGCCTCTCCTCTAATCCTGATCCATCCACCAAGGCCACAAGCCATGGCCGTCACCTGCATTGGCCGCTGCAGGTCTTCGTCTTGTGAAAGTAGTGAACCGCTGCTGCTGTTGCGGTGGCCGCAACTGGATTTCATTGTCACTGCCGACTACTCATACTCTGCCCTCAAGTTCTGCTACGAATCCTTTGTGTGATGTGGCAGTCGAATCAGACTGGGCCTGTTTGGTAGGATGTGAGCGGATGTAGTTTGATGAATTGAAAATTACATCAATCATAATCATATATTTCATACTGCTTTGTTTTAATTTGGTTAGGTGTAAAATAAATTCTTTGTTTTGATCTGCGACTATTTGGTAGCAACAGCTGTTACTTTCTTATGCTTGCCGATTACGCTTGAAAGGGATAATTAAAGAGTGCGTTGAACGTAGGAGAGATAGAGTGAGCGCTCATTCGCATTAGAACACCGCTGCTGTGCCAGCATACTAGTTTGCCGGCTCTTTTTTCTTAACTGACCAGTTGAATTTTTAAGACAACAAATACGAACGGACAGCTCACATCGTAGACCAGCGGAACTCCATCCGACCGCACCCTTTTCGGGCGCGGTACAGTTTCCAGGAATTGGAGGGCAATCAGGTACTTGCATGCAGTTACAATTCACTATACACCCTACCAAATACTTTGACAATCTGAAAAAAGTAACATTTGAACATCACTTCTACAAATTACACCCTACCAAACAGGGCCTAATCTTCATCTCCGGCTACGGGCAGTTCCCACCCTAGCTAATATATTTGTCTTTCTGTTTAAAACCGGATTGCCACTCCGTGAATTTGTTGCTCCTGCCGCCACCAACCTCCATCACTAGGACTCTCTGCCAGTGTCCTGAACGATTTCCTTTCTTGAATCCGTATACGCCATCAGCTTGGCACTTGTCATTATGTCTGCTGGTCTAGAATAGGTTCTGTTTGAATTTATTTGACGAAGAACCGTGCTGTTCTCTTCTTTCTGAACATCAACAGACGTGGCAATGACGTCATCAAACTGAGTGTGTGAGTCTCAATGGTACTCCAAGGATTCAACCCAGCAAAAGAAAATTGCAAACGGAACGGCTCTTTATTTTTTTTTTTAAGGGAAAATTTCATACATTAATAATGATAGGATCCACTTACAGACCAAGAAATGCCTGCAATCAAAACTGGCTAACAGTTCCCCCAGACACTGAGAGCAAAAAATCTACCAAACAAGAAAATGTGATGGAAAATAAAGGATGAGTTTGTGGGAGAAACACTTCTTAGACATTGCCTCAATAACTAAAACAAACTGAAAGTTACATAAATAAAATAACGGCTCTTGATTTCTACCTCTAATGTCGCTAATTTCCAATGATATATGGCTTGTAACTTTCCCGTATCACCTACCTCCTTCCTTTACTCTACCGGTTACCATTGTTGTTTCTATCGCCCACACGTTCTCGACGTTTGTAACAGGCCTTTCCGAATACGTTTCGGCCATATCGGGAGCAAGTATGTGTTTACCAATTCGCCAGGATGCATAAAGAAATTCATTGCTCCTGGAGTGTTTCCCCCATCGAATTGCAATGGAGCGAGGACAAAACCCTTGGGGAATTTCTCTTACTTGTTTCCTGATCGCACGTCCAGTTAGTTGAAGTCCACATCCTTATTACTTTATGCGATCATGGTCTCAGCCCGTGAGAATAATACCCATACATTTACGTACGTACCTATACACGTCGGCTGCCGAATTAGATAACATGAAGGCAATCAGATAAATTATCAATTAAGTGTTGAATAGTTAGATACATGTATGTACCTTTTCGAATCCAGAAAACTGCGAATTATTTAATGGTGTGGTTCACATTACCTCCTTCCGAAAGTCATCTTGAAGTTAATGTGGTTGATGAAGTAACTATTAATCCAATACACTTATATTTTGATTAGGTGGTGAAAGACTCGCGTTCTGATCCTAGATATATTGTCGAATTAGTAGAGTTAACTGTTGAGGTATTTACAACTCCCTATGATTTTGGGCGTTTTAAATGACTAAAAACCTATAATTCATATAATGAGGAATTCTTTTGTGTAAACTTTCTTTTTGACTCTATTGAATATTTTATCATTCTTGTTGATTGGGTTTGTAAACCCCATTGCCATGTTATCCTTTATCGTGCTAAATGTCTCTTGAAATGTGATTATGACTGAAGCAAAATTATCTTGCCACTCTATTATGCGTGCATTGTATTAGACGAGTTATCTGTTGTAGATGCTTATGCATAACTATTAGGATGCGTCTGTTTCCGTCCGGGATGTGTCTTTTTCACCCTTATGTTGTTTACTTGGGTGCGTATGTTTCCACCCTGGGTGCGTCTGTTCCGTCAATTTTTAGGCCAAAGTCTCAGTGGTGCCTTGGCCCTACATAGGTAGACTTAGTCTATATTTAACTGCATGCAAAATGTTTGTACTTTATATATTGTGAGATGTTAAATAGCAAGAGTTCTATTCATACTATCTGGCGCTTTTATGTTTATGCCTCATTCTTTTATTGAACACTTCTCTTGAACTTACCTAGATTTATATAGCCCCTTCTTGAGGGAACACCTCTTTTGTACTACATATTCTTACACATACCCCTTGTTATCTATTTTCTGGGTTGTTTCCAAAACCGCCCAACTATAGGGGTGTTGAAATACATGGTCATATGGAGATAGTGTACATGAAGATGGTTGGTTGCCCTCTGCTACTGGTCTTATGCATATTTAGTTGTAACCACTTAATTTGTAGTATCCCCTTTAGGGTGAAGAACAATATGTATGAAATATCTTGTGATAATATGAATAGTTTCCACTACATTGTAAATATTTATCTCTGTGATACATACCACATGAGAAATAAAAATAAAATACATCCTTTCCTTCATACATTATAGTATGATTAAAGATGGACTAAAGATGGACTGTTTTATCTTCTCAATATAGTGAGGAGTGGATACTTTCTCGGGTCCCACTCTTTATACATGCCCAGAGAAAATACAATTAAGAAACTTCTTATTAAATTATGAATTCAACAGATGACGCTACAATGCATACCGTGGGTACACCTCAGTCCCAACATCATCACCTACATCATTTGTACGGAAATTAGGGTGAATTTTAAGGCAGCGGAAAAAAAATTTAAAGCTCGATTCCCCTAAACAGAAAGATTGTGTCAACAATAATGTATCCAAGTAGGGAGGTTTGTAAGGTTATACTTGGTCCTAAAGCAAGTCCAGTGACATTACCCATGCAGTAGCATCATGCCTCTCCTTCTTCTTCTTCTTCAGAGAGCAACATCCTCCTTCAACATCAGTAACACTCGAACGATCGTCTCCACTAGCCTCTTAGTTTGGCCACCATGGAAGGCGGTTGATAGAGTTCTGGTAGAGACATACAACAACCTTCCACCTTTAGAGTAGTCTATACGGACCACGAGAAACTCCATATTGTGCTATTAGAGCCAACGGAAAGGAGTTTCCCCTTATGTCGGTGTATTAGTCACCAACAAGCTCTCCCAAAATTGTTCTCTATTGTTCTCTCCCTCGCTATCCCTCCCTTTAACGAGTAGGACTTACTTGGACTCTCTATTGCTTATTACAACCAGAGAAGACAACAATAGTCAGAGAAATAGATTTTCAATTGTAAGTGGTGGGAAGTTTGTAGTACCCCTCTATTTATAATAAAGGTAAGAGTCAGGGTTTCCAGTTTGTGCGGGAATAGAAGGATCTGGTCGGTTCACACACCTAACTAAGCATGAAAAAAAAAGTCAGGTTCAAACTGACTTGGTCCGATCCGAACCAACACGAACCGCAATTTGTTGATTCTACAGATTTTATGGTGACTGCGGATCTGGTCCGTGTACCATACGCTCACAGCGGAGCAAGCAACAACAAAGTCACAGATCGCGTGAGGACCCATTTGACCCGCGGCGATCTTTGCTTCCTAAACATTGCAGAGTGCGGACCCAAGCCATGAACGACGATCTTTCGGCTCCACACTCTTACGACCTTGGCCTCCCTCCTCCTATGCCTCCTTGATGACCGACTCCAACGACAACTTATCTGTTGGGGCTAACAGCAGCGGTGGCGCCAATGCAACAGCGGCGTTGGGGACTATTGCACTGGGCCAGGGTTGGCAGCGAAAACATCACCGGCTCTAGTCCAACAAGAACTTGACACCAACCGCCTCTTCACTTTAGAATACCACGATGCGTACCTCCCTTTCCTCCACCGCATCAACTCCTTACCTGACCGTAAGGCCTACACGACCCTTCTTCTTCCTCACTCACCTCTGCATCCCCAAGGTCGTCACCATGGAGTCTGCCTCCTGTCGGGAACCCCGGAACACCACACCTGCCACATGATGACATCGCGTGCTGACGCTGCCTCAGCGTGGCTGTGACAGATGGCTAAGGCACACGTCTGCTCTAATGATGCAAGTGTACACCAACTCGTCAACCACTGGCTAAGGACACATTACGCCATTGAGTCGTTCACTGCAACACACAAGAGGATGAGTGCCATGCATTCGGTGCTCATGCACCCACACATTAGGTATACATTTGAGATCAATGAGCTCGTGAGGAACACTAATACAAAATCTGTTGTCCCCTACATGAATTCTTGTAGCAATATGCAAAACGACTAGGACAAAACTTGTAGCGAACCAAAAACTCGTAGCCATTTTTTGGTAGCCATTGACTTCGTAGCCAATTTGTTTCTGCTACAATAGATCTTGTAGCAAGGTAGACACCTGTAGCAAACTATATCTAATAGAATTTATAATGAAAAAGGCCTTGGCTACAACAATCTATATAGCAGAACGAGACAACCACTTCACAAAAGACAACCATTTCACAAAAGACCATCCACGTATGACATATTTGAAATTGATATCACATTTAGATTTATATATTAAGATCACATAACCTACCAGTATGCAAAAATAAGTTTTTTCTTCAAAACAACATTTCATTGATAATGATGTACGTTACAGAACATTATCCAGAGTTTGATGCTCTGATGTTGTACAATATAAAAGTTGTTGCTCATAATGGCTTTTGACCAAAACATAGTAAGAGTTTTGACACAAAATGGATAGTGCAACACGGATAAGTGCAGCAACATCTATTTTGGTACACAACACAAGACAACATCTCCATTCGAAATCACGAAAAGAAGATATTTTTTGCAGCCAAATACGTATTTCACTAGTGTATGAGTAGCCATATCTTTCTTCTAAACCTGCAATGCATACAGAAACTAAAGATGTAAGAAAAATAATTAACATTTAATATATTTTAAGCATTCAAAATCACAAAAATTTCATGTTACAGCCAACATACTTTTTGTCCCTCGAGAATCATTCATCCATTCAAAACCCCACTAAAAATCATGTTGCTTCAATTACAGTATGAACAACCATATCCATCTTTTAAACCTAAAATCCATACATGAAACAAAATACGTAAGAAATTGTGGTGTGTCATATGTAACATCTATTGAAAAATATAAAAAAGATAATATTGTTTCAGTCACATATGTTTCTTGTGGTAGTGATTTCTATTTAAGAAGAATTAGCCATAAAAATGTACATAAAAGGTAAACATTAGTTTTCTTAGTAATTTTTCTTCATGTCTCATTACTTAATTATAGTTATAAAAGCATAGCATCTCATGGAAGTAACTGTAATTAACCAACTTCATCAAGAGATTATGAAAGTGATAAGCTTGCATAGGCTAATGAAAGAACCTCAGAATTCATCTAAATCTTGTCTTCATAATACATTCTAATTGGATATAAGAAAGTCATTGTTTTGTATACAATATAAATTTAATGAAAAGATATACATTAGGGGATTCCAGATTTTCTTATCTAATGGACCATATTACATGTAAAGAGACAACATGCATTAGATATATAGAACTTGGTTTTAAGAAATAAAAGCCTACACAAATTTCTTACAGGTGATGGGTAAAATCTTGATCGATGTAAAACTTGTGGATCTCGACCATAAGTGGTTGATGGCCCCGATCTTCCAAACTAAAAATAGAATAAATAATAATGTATCATGTCCAATTATGATACAACACTAGCTTTTTTAAACAAATATAAACATACGATATATTGTATGGAAAGACTTAGTACGTCACCTGTTCACCATGATGATCTAATTTAGCACGTAATTCAACAATCATCCAATCTTTTTCTTGTATCTCACGATCTTTATCTTGTATCTCACGGTCTTTTTCTTGTATCTCACGGTCTTTATCATGTAGTTGGACATGAAGATTCACATTTGCATCTTTATTTGCCGCATCTATAGTAACTTCATCTCTTAATATTATTCTAGAAATCCCAACACTAAACCCTCGTTCACAACCTCCATGATGTCGCCCATAAGTATCATCCATGACATGAATAAATTCCAATGGGTCTTTAGTGTTCTCCACACCAATTTCCGTGCTTCTCTTTTCTAACTTTTCCTAAAGACAAATGTACATCAATAAAAATAAAATAAAAATATCCAAATCATACTAACACAGAATGTAGCAAACTTACACAATACTCCTTTGTTAATTCATCTTTAAAGTTTCCATTCTTGTCTTTGTGACAATATATATACACTCCAAGTAACCCGGAATCCCTTCCACTTTGCACCTACAAATAAATTGTTCATTATTATTGTACAAAATTCTAATTATATAAGAATTTATTTAGAAATAAGTACCAAATCATGTTCAACTTCAACATATGATTTTGGCCCTGTTGTGTGTGTTGGATGTGGACCTTTGTGGTTCTTTTTGTTTCTTGCAGCCTCGTCCTATAAGATGTAAAACTATGAAATAAAGGTTAATACATTGCACATAGGATATGGATGAACCTAACATATGATAAGTAAGATAGTAGTACCGTAGTTGTAGGGTTGGAATAACAGGATAAAAGTGCAACTCATTCATCTATTGTGACTCTTACATCAGGTGTGTGTTGGCCTTGTTCCTCAATTAATTTTTCAGGATCATAAATTTTTTTCAAATCATGCCTCCAATCTCTTATCTCTTGTTTGATAGTTTTCTTACAAAAACGGATTACCTTTTCAAATGAAAGCAATCTGGACTTATCAGGATTCAAGAACTCAAAGTCACGCTGCAAAACTAAAATTTCTAGATTACTAAAAAAACTTGAGGATGATGTACATATGAAAGTAATTTTGATACTTACACGCACATCAACCATTATCTTTTCAAATCCGATATCATGTTCCCTCCCCCTCCATTTATCTAATGGAAAGTAATGACTGTTTTGGGCCATTATACCCAAGTAGTTACTAAGTTTACGTCTCTCTTCTCGAACAGGGACTCTCTTAACAATGCATTAATGCTTCTTCCCATTCCTAGGGGAAACTGATTGTAGTTTTGTAGATCCCCTTTTTCTTTTCTCAACATTGATTTTTGGTTACATATGCTAAGATTAGATATGTAACATATTCACAATGAAATCATTATTCATCTTGCATTCCTAAAACTATGGTACCTTGATCATAAATATAAGGAGATGTGTTATTCACACGTATGCTGACACTGTGAATTTGGCCTCCCACTTGAGATCCTTGCCATACCAAATATTCATACCAACAACATTTTTAAACACAAAAGTATACCAAATTTAGTTATACAATTCATACTCAAAGTTAATAATTAACATACCTTCCTCATTATCATCAACATATCTATTTTCTAATGAAAATGTAGCATCTATCAAAAATGTACAAGTGTCATTTCAACAGACATATAGTAATGTATACCCATAATGACATATAGTTAAAGCATACCTTGCTCATTGTCATTAAGGAGAGTGTTCTCATGTTGTGTAGCATCCACATGGTCTTGACTTCCTATTGAACCTTTCATAGATGAAAACCAACCATTTAAAATGTGTATTTGTTATATTTATAACTTGAAGATATAAATAAAGGATAAAATATAATGCGTTACCTCCTCTAAAGGATGAAAGACACACTCTTTCTTCTTGTAATTTGCATCTTCCAGCAGAAGAATATTGTACATCACTCCTAATTTGAAGATCTATAATGGAAATTGACAAATATCAATATATATCTATATATACCCCTATTGAAATACAATTCAGACATACCTTCCTCATTGTCATCAGAGAGGGTGTTATCAATTTATGTATTCTCCACATAGTATTGACTTTGCATTGAACCTTTCATAGATAATAGCTCACTTTTCAAAATGTGTATCTAATAAAACATTTATAATTTGTATTCTAAAGAAGAGGATAAATAAGAAGAATTACCTTCTTCTAAAAGAAGAATCACATGATCTTGGTTTTTGTAAGTTGCATCTTCCAAAAGAAGTATATTGCACATCACTTCTGACTTGAACATCTATCATGAATAATTTTTGGTCAACCAAAATTTATTTCTCTTTCATTTGAATTTATTGAAAAGAGGGAATTATAAAAGAGAGTTGATGAGTTGAGATATACATGGCAAAAGAATAAGTATAAAGCAAAATGTGGAAATAAATTCTATACAAAATGTATTTAGTCATGGTATGCATTTCATACATAACACAAAAACCTTCATCCAATCATAAGGATAATCCAGAAACAAATTTCCTTTAAGATCTTCAAGGATCAAGAGAGTATTGCCATTACAACTGAATTATATAGATGAGAAGAAACTCTTTGTTGGTACTCTTGCATTTCTCTAGTTGTGTAGACTCCGCATGAACACGACTTAGCATTCAACCTTGTATAGATAGCAACTCACTTTTTAAAACATCTTACTAATAAACTATTTACATTTAGTATCTAGAAAAAGAGTATGAAACAAGAAAAATACCACCTCTAAAAGATGAATCACACACTCATGTTTTCTGTAGGCTACATCTTACAGAAGAAGTATATTGTACATCACTACTAACTTGAACAACTATCATGGAAATTGACATAAATTAATATATATGTATATATACCCCTAATGAAATATATTCTAAGCATGCCTTTATTATTATCATCAAGGAGTATGTTCTCTACTTGTGTAGCCTCAACATGGTCATGATTTTGCATTGAACCTTGTGTGGATAACAACTCAATTTCAAAACATTTATCAACTAAAATGTTTATAGTAAGTATCTATAAGAGGATGAGTAAGAAGAATTACCTCCTCTTAGAGATGAAACTTGCTCCTTGTTTTGTTTAAAGTTGCATATTTTGGAAGAATATAAATCCTTGACTCACCTTGTTTCATTGAGGATTCCACTTATAATAGTACTATTTTTCCCATTTCTAGCATTATGGATGATATCCCAATGAACACATGTCACAAAGAATCATGGCATTCTTTTCACCAATTTAAATTTCTATTAAATATAACATACTACCAACAAAATGTATTATCCAAAGATTACCTTTTTCATTGTCAATAAAGTGGGCATCATCCCTTGTTGTATCTTGCATATTAGAAGTAGTTTGCAACTTGCAACCTTTCATAGATAGAGAATTCTATCATGCAACTTTTCAACATATTTAAGTTTGACAAGTAGACACAATAAGAATGATTACCTTCTCGACATGACAACTCTTTTAATTGTGATCTTTCTTGGAGGTTACCTCTCATGTATGGAAGATTTGGCATTTTGCTACTATCTCGAACACCTGTCATAGAGTATCATGGAATAAATTTCTACTCATCATACCACTAAAAAAATACATACTACTATCAGACATATTTATCTAAATACTACCTTTCCCGTTGCTACCAAAGTTAACATAATCCCTTGCCATATCTTGCAAATTGGAAGTATTTTGTAACTTGGGACCTTTAACAGATGGATATTTTTTTCAAATAACTTTTCTAATATATTTCATTTCAAAATGCATATACAATAAGAATAACTACTGCTTCTACATGAAAAATCCTTTAGTTGTGCTCTTTCTTGGAGGTTACCTCTATGGGAAGGAAAATGAGGTGTTTCACGTCTATCTTGAACATCTGTCATAAAGTATCATGGAATTATTTTCACCATTATATGATTTTCAATATGTCATGTCAACAATATATAACATACTACTAGAAAAATATATTTAGCAAAAGATTACCTTTTCCATTATTACCAAAGTTAGCATCATCCCTTATCATAGCATGCAAATTGGATGTAGCTTGCAACTTGGGGCCTTTAATAGACATATTCTTTTTCAAAATAATTTTCTAACGTATTAAATTTGAAAATTTAAAGATTTAAATAATAACTACAACCTCTACAAAATGGATCATTTGGTTGTGATCTTTCTTTCAACTTCGGAACTTTGATAGATATACATAATTTTTAAAATAACTTTTATAATGTATTTACATTTGAAAATACAGAGGATAAGAATAATTACAACTTTTATATGACAATCCTTTGGTTGTAATCTTTCTTTGGGTGACCTCTCTTGGAAGGAAAATGAGAACTTTCACTTCTATCTTGAGAACCTATCACAGAGTATCATGAAATTTATTTTTGCAATTTTATGATTTTCAATATGTCATGTCAAACAAACACAACCATACTACTAACATATATACATAATTTTTAAAATAACTTTTATAATGTATTGCCATTTGAATATATAGAGACAATAAGAATAATTACCTCCTCTACATGACAATACTTTGGGTTGAGATATTTCTTGCAGCTTGACTCTCTTGGAAGGTAAATGTGTCATTTCACTTCTATCTTGAAAATCTACAATAGACTATCACAACATTACTTAAACAATTTTATGACTATACATTTTTCATGTCAACATAAAACAGCATAACACTAGAAAAATGTATTATCTGAAAACTACCTTTCTCATTGGTATCAATGTAGGTGTCTTTCCTTGCCATAGCTTGCAAATAGGAAGTAGTTTGTGACTTAGAACCTGCTATTGGTAGGTGAATTTTTCAATATAACTTTTATAATGTATTTACATTTTAAAAATATATATGCAACAAGAACAACTACCTCCACTACATTGCAAATCTTTTTCTAATGACATTTCTTGTAGATTGTCTCTCTTGGAAGGAAAATGTGACATTTCACTTCTACCTTGAAGACTTGCAATGTAGTGTCATTTCATGAATATCAACGTGACACTAATATATTTCATGATACTATAATATAAAAAATCTAAATACAACATTTAAAAACCTGATCTCTTCTTGATTGGCACATGATCTACACAAAGAATATCATTTTCATACTCTTTGTTCATTCTAGTAAAACAAAATAAAAATATTGATAAATTCATGTATACCTAGTAGTTCATGCAATGGCTTCATTAAAGATGGATCAAAATGGGTGCTTCTCTCCATGACATTGTTCAATGACATCTTTTTAGGAGGCATGGCTCTACAAAAGAATAAGATCTATTAGAAAAGAAGGTTTTTGGTTTTTTTTGGGTAAAGAATGTATGTGCATATATATGTCATTACCAAAGAACGTTTTTGTTTTCTTGATGAAGTGATTTCTTCTATCATGCCTGCATCCAATTCATGTGATGGTGTATATTGATCAACATCTAACCTAACCCAGCATTCATCATCTTCATTTAATATGGTCTCGTTGATGTTATCATAAATTAATGGTTGAATGGTGTCATCAACCTCACAAAATGGATTGCTTTGATTCATTAAAAAACAAGAAGGGACATCATATGTATCTCGAGCAACCCACGGGCACACTATACTCCAATTACCATCATCAGGATCTTGTGAATAGAATACTTGAAGTGTTTGTTCGGGAAATATAAAAGGCTCATCCAAAAAATATGTCTTAGTTGTATCAATAGATATTAAATTAAAATCATCAATCTTGACACCTTCTTCAGATTATGTGTCAAACCATAAACACTTGAAGAGGTAATATGGATCTAAATTTGGAAATTTAACTTCATAAATATCTTGAAGAACCCCATAATATAATTTATCATTTTGGCCAATTGTTGACACTCCACTATTTTGAGTAACTCTCTTGCAGTCTACATATTGTGTTTGAAATTTATATCCATTAATGTAGTAACCTTGGTAAGACATTTCTTTAATTGAAGGACCTTGTGATTAAAACTTAACTTTATCTAGTAAATCACAATTTTGAGATGTTTCTCTAGCTTGTAAAGGGAAATAATATTATAGAGATTACATTATTCATACCTATATATAGACATGACTTGGACATACTTACATAATGCATAAACCATTTGAAAAAATGTTTATGTTGCTCTAGCTGGATTTCATCAGCACTCCAATAAGGATGCTTCATTCTTATGTATTCTTCGTGCAACCTATAGTGAATAATTAAACTTTTAAGTGTGCAAAATAAAAATTATAGTCAAGCTAAATAAAATAATACTCACTTTATATAAGGCTCAATAAGATCATCATTATACAAGATAAATCTATGAGCCTGGTGTGCTTCATCCACCGAAAGACAAATAATGCTTCCAATTCCAATGGGGCCATCTTCATCTATTGCTCTAATCAAAATAGAATCAACATCATCTAAATAAGGAGCACAAAAAGTAGCAACTTCATCCGTTAAGTAACCTTCAACAATAGAACCCTCGGGTCTACTTTTGTTCCTCACATGTCTTTTTAAATGGAATAAATATCTTTCAACAAGATACATCCATCTATATCGAACTGGCCCAACAATTTTAGCTTGAGTTGCAAGATGTGTTGTCAAATGGACAGTGATGTCAAAGAATGCTGGAGGAAAGAGTTTTTCAAGTTTGCAAAGAGTTATAGGTATTGACTTTTCAAGTCTTTCTAGTGTTGCAATATCAATAGATTTAGCACAAAGTTTCTTGAAATACAATGACAATTCATTCAACACTTTTCCTGCCGACTTTGCCATAGTTCTCCTTATTACTAGTGTAAGGAGATATTGCATTAAAACATGATGGTCATGAATTTTCATACCATTAATCCTTTTCTCTTCAATATCAACTAGTTTGGACAGATTTGCTGAAAAACCATACGGAAGTTTAAGATCTTTTAGAATTGAAAGAAAAATTTCCTTCTCTTCATTTGTCATACTATACAATGCAGGAGGGATGATATCCTTTCCATTTGATCTGTTCTTCCTTGGCCAAAGAGATTTTCTAATCTTGAATTTATATTTTAGATCCAATCGAGCTTTGATGTTATCTTTTCTTTTTCCATCTTTTAACAATAACCAACTCAAGATATTTTCACTTATATTTTTTTCAATGTGCATTACATCAAAATTGTGACTGACCAACAATGTTTTCCAATATGTGAGCTCAACGAATACACTAAGTTTATTCCACCCAACAGGTAATTTATCATTGTTATTTGTCTCGCCAAATTTTCCTCTACCGTATACAATATTATCACAATCTTTCCAAATTTCACTAATCTCTTCACCCGATAATGGTTTTGGGGCAGAATCATTCTCAAGTGTGCCATCGAAATGATGAGTGTCATAGCGCCAAGGATGCTCCATGGGAAGAAATCTAAGGTGCTTCATATACACAACTTTATGACTATAGGGTAGATAAATTGAGCCAGTGTGAACATGACAATCAGGACAAGCAAATTTTCCTCTTGTTTTCAGACCTGACAACATACCATAAGCCGGAAAGTCAATAATGGTACCTAGTAAGGATGCCCTCAATTTAAATGTTTATTTCCTTTTAGCATCATATGTGTTGACACCTTCTGTCCACAATAACTTCAATTCATCTATCAATGGTTCTAAATAAACATCAATATTTTTTCCTGGAGATTTTGGACCATTGATAAGAAGAGGCATCATAAAATAAGATTGTTTCATTATCAACCATGGAGGAAGGTTATAATTCAGAAGAATGACAGGCCAAATACTTGTGCTACTTCCATATGACATATTAAATGGTTTGCAACAAAGGCAAATGTTGAAATTTGACACCCATCATACAATGGCTTACTAGCTTCTTTCAAAACTGCTTCAACTTTTATATTTTCAAGATCATGTTCAAAAATTGTGGCATTACCCATATCATTATTGACATCATCACTGGTATTGTGCATCATAGCATCATTGATCATTTCATGTACATCATCAATAGTATTGTATCTTACAGAATTTGTAGTTCTCATATCAGTTTGGTATCGTTCGCCATGATAAATCTGGTTGACATATCGGGGAAAAAAACCATAGATGATCAAGTGCTCTCTAACTGTGCATGAATTTCTATTCATCCTATTCTCACACATAGCACATGGACATCTCATCTCCATTACATTGACATGGTTTGATACAAACCTCAGAAAATAATCTATTCCTAGATGAAAATCTTTATCTGTGCGTCACTCATATTTAGAGGTAGGTTTATACATACAACTCTTGTTCATAATATATCGATTATCCATAATGACGACTAAGAAAGGGTCAATTTAATAATTAAAAAAATGTCACATATAATGAAAAAATAAAGAATTACAAAGATAATACATCACATCCACATGATAAATAAATAAGGGATACGTGTGAGCTACCAAAGAAAATTTTACTAAAAAAATATATAAGTGAATCCAAATTTTGTTGCAGATATTCTTAAGATTTATTAGTAAACTAATACATGGTTGTGTTTGTTTACATGATTAATGAAGGTTGCATCAATTTCTCAATTTTCTTGGGCACATATGTAGTTGATACAAAAGCCATATATCAGCTCTCATGCTATAATGAATATTCTCTAACTAGAATGAAATAGTCTAACATAGTAATATGATAGGTTCTTGAGTTCAAGAACTCTATACCAAAGGGGTACAACGTAGGATCTATTAGACATAATGGTAACATGATCATATCTTCTTGTAAAAGTTTGACAATGTGTAGGATATAGGTGTATGTATTTGTGCAATATAGATGTGTATAACAATAAGATATGTGTGGATGTACATAGACCACAAACACACATATATATATGTATACTAGTGAACGCACACGTGCACATGCACGTGACTTATAAAATTTGTTGGAAATGTGTGGAGAGAGGACTCGTCCGTGAAAGGGTCCCTACGGTAAAAGATATTTGTATTGGTTATTTAAAATGAGAGAATCAAGGAAACGTTTTCCTGGGATGGAGAGAGAAATACAAAATTAAAGATAATAAAAGTTAATAGGAGAGTGTGAGAATAAATATTTGTAGGAGCAAAATTCCATGAAAAAAGGAGAGAAGAGATTGAATCAAGGAGAGCGCAACATCAAACTCGCTCTTTTTATTGTAGTATAGATATATACATATACATACATATATAAGCATTTATATATATGTATATATATTTATGTAAGTATACATGTGTATATATATGTGGAGGGGAGTGGCACATATAGAAATATGTCCTTTATGCACGGTTATCAAGACTCATGCCTTGGCGGGATATGCTCTAGAGGAGGTGTGCATTCAAGAGTCTAGGCTCCTATGAGCTAGGTGTATAGGGTCTTTTAGATCCAATTCAAGACATCTTGGCACCAAATTAGGTCAAATAAAGTTTAAGGTTTTAACATTCTAAGTCTAAATTAGATTAAGTTGTATTTGATTCTTGTCAATTTGGGTGTTTCCTATATTATGTTTTATCTAGGTCAAAAGAGAGTGATTTGATCTAACTTAGGTCATGTTAAGAGTCAATCTATGAAAATTAAAGATTGACTATAATTATGAAACCAATAATATATACTTTGTAAAATACACCATGAAGATAACTAGTTCAAAACATAAGATATACCTAATTTATGAGGTTAATAAAATGTCTAGGCCACCTAGGCTCGAAAATCATGATGTCATCACCTAGCGACATGGACAACTTTGTTTTAGCTTCAAATATAAGTTTGAGTACACAAACATGTATGTACATATGTATGCATATATGCACAACATATATGTATGTATGTACACGCAAATGTTCTCTAATTTTTCTTGGCATACATATGAGTGAGTATACATATATGTATGTATATGCAAATTATGTATATGTAACGTGTCCAATATATTTTCCTAATATTTTACCAAACAGTTCATAGTATCTTTGTATTAATTTGATCATTTTTTATGCATTGCCACATGATTCATGAGATTTAAATTTTAATGCTTAGTCAAATGTATCTGGAATACTAAATTTTTTATTATCTTCATGGGAAGAGTATGAAGTCCATTTGGTTGTGTGAGTTCAAGGTTCTCCATAACTAGACATGGCACACAAAAGTGTAGAAAATTAGTTATGATGTACAAAACAAATCAACTAATATTGATTCTATTAGTACGTGAGGAGGCTCCATATAATATGGAGGATTGTTTTCACCCACAACCAACAAGTATTGTAATAGGATAATGAAACATACTGATGAATATGACTTGATTCTCTAAGTTTTAACAAAAAACAAATAAATTAGTATTATGCACATTTCAACACATAAGTAACCAAAAGTAGTTTATTTTTTTGTATAAAATGACCATCAAACATGGATTGCAAACACTAGGAAGTCAAATATATAGAATTTGTATGCATATATCGAATTCATCATGTACATAGATAAAAAGATCAAATTTTCATTTATGTAAACGTTAAAATTTATAAACTTCTATGATGAGCGATACACCAGGATTAATGGTCCACACTTGACTAAACTTATATTTCACCAATAGAAGTTTAGTAAAAAATCCAGATTTGCCAACAACCTGACCAAGCAAAGACTTTGCACAACTATCCTTGTCCTGATAAAGCAGACAACTTGTAGAGTTTTCACAAACTGAAAAGTTTATATGTTCAAGTTAGTAGTAGAATCAAAATTGAGCCAAGCCATAATATGAATGTACAACGTTTGTTAGTATACATTCAATATCATGTATGGAAAGAATATGTGTGGAAGCTTTGGAGAGGATAACCACAAAGATAACATATTCATTTTTAGAGTTTGCACTCGAAGATGATAACTTAAGATGATGATTTGTAAATGGATCCTTAGGTTGTTTCCTCTTGCTTCACCACTAACATGGGAGATGAAGAAAGAGGAGAAATGATAGGGAGAGTGGAAATCAGAGTAAGAATGGATAGGGGGAACCAGTGGGAGGAAGAAAAAAAAAGCATCTAAGAAATAAGCAGATCACAAAAACAAAATATTACAAAAGATTACATTTTTCAATCCTTTGAAGGTCTCAACATGAACTACTTTTATATTTTTATCCACATGTCCTGATCGAACTGCCTACTTTCTTGGTTAAATGGAAAATAGGAAAATACGTCCCCTTCTTAGAAATTAATTTCGTATAGTCTAGAAACAGGGGTCTTTATGCACGTGGAGGTAGTGTTGCCCCTTCCCAGACATTAATTTCATGCAGGCTAGAAAAAGTGTGTTTATGCACACAACCAAAATACTGCGAGTAGGAGGCGGCTATAGGGGAAGAGGAAAATCAGATTAATAGGAGATAGGATCTTATGGAATCAAGGGCTGATAGAAAACTAGAAAAGAAAAGGCAAATCATTGCAGCAAAGTATGAAAATGTAGTAGAAGTAAATCACCGGACATCGGGAGGCGTCAATATTAGGGAGCAAAGGAGCTACAGAAGGTTGAGAAGGAAAATAAAGAAATGAAGTTGCATGTACCCAGACAGATAGCAGGAGTGAAGAGAGATCTTGGCGGAGCAGTCTTCGGCCAGTCACGTGCACTGCTAGCTGATTGTCGTGGGATTCCCTGGGACGCTGCGGAGCCGATGATCGCTAGAAGGGAACAATCACGAAGAGGCAGGGAATGCGGAAATGAAGAGGCGAAATAACCATGACTCAAGTGCGGTAAAATAACATAATTTCCCAAGAAAATTTCCTGCTCGTCATTCTTTTGGGCGGCCGCCTAAAAGCACCTATAGCAAAATTGTGTAAATGGGCCTACTTTTATGGCCTGTAGCGAGAATAAATTAGGCCTGGGGCCTTCTAAGGGGCCTGTAGCGGATAGATGGTTTTGTACTAGTGGAAAATACTGATTAGTCATGGTGGAGTCATCTAGAGCTTCTTTACTCAATGAGAGTTTCAACAGATATGAGTGCGGTGACGTACAAAGATGGGTATAAGTTTGATCTCGAAGACTTACTGCAAAACTTGGTCCTTAGAAGCATGGTGGAGATGATCGACCCGGAAGCACCCATGCCTCCGATATAATCCTAGGTTGGTCAACTATCAAGAACTGGGTCCATTCTTACATAGCACTTTATTTGCGGATCGGGTTGGATTTTTGCAGATTGGGTCAATGCAGATTTATGCTAGCAACATATTTTACGGGTTCAGATTTGATGCAGGTTGTATAGTGGTAGGTTAGATCGATTTGGTTCATATCAGTAAAAATCTAACCCATTTCCATTCCTACACCCAACATGTCGGTTGGTACATGAGCCATTTAGTTCGCTAAATGAACCGATCAGTTCATGGTTTTTCCTGTTCTAAATCACATTGGTAATCAATGTCAGATTAATGCTAAACATCACATTAGTATCAATCCTTATTTCAATCGAATTGGTAACTGAATCGGGTGACCTAGAGGGTGAACCAGTCCTCTGACATAGTCAAATAGTTGTTTCACATTGTGAGACGGTCATTTTTACAAGTGAAATGGTCGTTTCATTTGTCCAATTCAGGCAAAGTTCAGCCAATATTGATTCTAATTGACCTGACACTCTAATCGATCAGTTCAACACATGAATTGGTCAATTGTGAACCTCAATTGTTTAATTAAATACCTAAATACCATCAGTAATTAAATCAAGTATCTTTCCTGAATATAATCCTTTAATCCAGGTGTATCCTATGCATGTGACCTTACATGTCCAGAATTACGTTGGTAGTGAATGTCCATAACAAATTGTGATATCACAAGCAAAGAGCAGTGCCTATTTACATATCACTGCTACCAAAGTAATTTGGAAAGTTGGAGAACAACTTCAACCTACAATCAGTGATCAGTGTTAACATGACCATATGTTCCTTTATTTCTGATATCCAAATTGAATTCGAGGCATGAAATCGTCATCCTCTCAACATTGAATCCATGTTCCTTGTACTAGAATAGACTGACTGCGATTCATGTGAGCTCATGTATCACATATTGAGTCACATGAGTATGGACATACATTTCTTAGTTTCGCTTATCAAGAGGCCTTGGATATCAATCTCTTGTAGAAGGGACAAATCCCATCTACACCACTCATACTCAAAACCCCACATGTCACATCTACCCAATCATTAGTGTTATGGCAATCTTTATTCAAGGTTACATTGGATGATGTCCAAGTATACCGAATGACATATGATGAATGTAACCACTTCAGGTTTAAGAACCACAATCAACACTATCACAACCAGAGACAGTTCTAAATACCATTCCATGATCTCCATGTATCGCTCTCATGGTAGGTTTGTCCGATACACTATTCTCTAACATGTACCTATGTGAGTGATTTGATATCAAATATCATGACTAATGAGACTCTGTCACCAGTCAACACACTCTAGTCTTATGAATTACTATTGTATATTTTGCTACCACAGCAATATCTGACTAGGGACATAACAAGAATGTATGTACTCTTAGCATCCATATGATCACATTGTTCAAGTCACATACTTCAATACATACATCATCAGGTAACATCATTCTATAGACATCTAGTATGTACGTGTGATCTTCTCATGGTTGAGACAAACATAATAGACAAAATTACCTTTATTATTATCAAATCAGGTATCCAATTCCACACTCTGATCATTATATGACTGAATCTCTAGGCATACATACCAACAGACTCCCACATTCACTTAGATCCAATTACCCATGAATCTTATTACAAGTTATGCTACATATGGACTTTTATAGTGGGTTTAGCAACTTTTACTTAAAGTCAGTATTTTGCAATTTTTACATCTCTTCACTGTAAGACATCTCATATGAGATGTAAGTACTGTATTATGATATCTAAGATTCTCAACCTATCTAGTAGCTCCATTGTTGTCATAGAATTTCTACTATGTCATCAATGGTTGGAACCTCACACAAGTTCACCCATATGAACTTCTTGATCCATACAATATCCTCTTCTATTCTCATCAAATAGAGATGCTAAGCTTCTTTTGTAGATTTAAGCAACTGTCAGTAACCTAGAACTCTTGTAGCTTACAATATATTATAAGGTCAAACATTAAATTAGATTGCGATCATTTATTTGTCATTTTTGGAGGCTTGCATCGGTGTAACCCTTTACACACAACTCTTCCTTATTACTATAATCAAGGAATCGATCCTTTTAGTATTTCATGAGAGCCTAATGATGTTCTGTATGGTAGTCCAGTGATTCTCACTAGCAATTGACGTATACCCTCTCAGCATGTCCAATACATACAAGATTGCTAGATGGGTATATATATATATCCTCTCATCATGTCCAATACATACAAGATGATTGGATATCCTTTCTTCATGTCCAATACAAATGAGATAACTAGATATCCTCTCATCATGTACAATACATATGAGATAACATGATAAGTTCATAACATTGCATTCAATATAGATCAAATTGTAAATACATATAGCATCTATTTCTTGTGTTCAATTCTTCATAATAACTGAGACACTAGGCTCTTGAGAGACTAAATCCATGGAATATGAACAAGTTTTCTCTCATCGAGTCTTTCATGCTAAATCCTTTCAACATCTTGCCAATGTATGTGTTCTTTTCTAGGTCAAGAAAGTTTCAAGATCTGTCTTTGTAGATCTCAATCCCTATCACATAGGATGTCTTGCCTAAACCTTTCATATATAGGTGTTTCCAGCTAGGTTTTAACATTTATAGAATAAGGACGTTATTCCCCACCATCATTTGGAATATATATATGCTCCCACTAATTCTTTTGTAATCACAATTTTCAACTTCAATTTGACTCAAGTCAAAAAATTTGAATGTCTTGTCAAATATAAGTTTCCAACTCTAATATGCTTGATTCAATCCACATGTTGACCTTTGTAGTTTTTTTTTTGGTAACCTAGGAGACTCATAAGGCTTGCACCGATCCCAACTTGGGGAGCTCAGCCCCATCCCTTAAGGAGCATATCCCATTAAGTCGAACAGAGGCTGGTTGTGCTACTGGAGAAACAATTCTGAACATCATTACTAGGGGGATTCGAACCCACGACCCTTCATGAGGGGCCCCGTGTTGTGACCACCTGAGCTACTGCTCTCCGGTGACCTTTAAACTATTACAAAAATGGCTTATAATGTCACTTTTAAAGGTGTCAGTTGTATATAAAAGTCGATGCCTAAAACATAAAGCGTCGGTTAAATAAAATAACTGATATATATCTGTGAAGGGTGACCAGACACGGGTATCACTTTAATTTAGCTTCGGTTTCTTAATAAGAAATTGATGCCTAAAATTAACATCCAAACCCAAATTTTCCAGCAAAAAAAAATTACCTCCAAAATTTCACATACAACGTCGGTTGTTAACCAATAAATCGACGCCTAAAGGACAGAAATTTGACCAATTTTTATCTTCGATTATCTTACAATAACTGACGCCGTTGTGTTTTCATGCGCTTAACCGTGAAAAATTTCACCTCCCTTTAGCATCAGTTTTTTTAGGGAAATCGATGACTATGGTCTTAATTTGAGAACATTTACTTTTATCGCATATAAAAGATAGACGTCAATTTTTCTAGTTGGAACCGATGACTATAAATGAACAATAGTATTGGTTTTTTGTTGGTAACCGACGCCTATAGTTTTTAGCGTCGATTGTTTTTAATAACCGACACCTATTGTTGACTTAATAGCACCCGCGCGAGCCTGGCTCTATCCCTTTCTCTATTTCATTGTCGATTCCACCGCTATAGGGTCTCACGATTCCACCGCCAGTTCCCCTCCTCTACTTCTTGCCCGTCATCGCCACTCCCCTGCTCCTTGTGCTCTGCTCCCCTTTTCTTTCTAGCCACTGCTGCTCCGGCTGCCGCTCTGGTCCCCTGGTCACCACGCCCCTGCTCCTTCTGACCGCCGCTGCTCCAACCCAACCTGGTCTCTGCTTGCTTCACTACTTGCTACTCCTTATCTCGCTGGCAAGGGAACTCCCTACAACATTTAATCTCTTCACAAGTACAATCACCTACCTCCAACCCAACCTCTTCTTCTTCCTCCACCTCTTCTTCTTCATGCTCCCCTTTTACCAAATGCATTGATAAAAGCAAGGCACGAGCTGCAATATGTGGGCTGGACACGACGGTCACGGCCGTGCTGGCCAACACAGCCACAGCTGCCGTGTCCAGCCCACAGATCGTGCCTTGCTTTTATCCATTTGGTAAGGAGGGATCAGGAAAAAGAAGATAAATTTGCAATTGAATACTAATGCTTGACCTAATTTTGTAAATTTTGATGCATGTTGAATTAAGTTATTAAAACCCTAATACACATTTCACCATAATCTTGAATTAACTATTTTTCTGAAATCTTGTGATCAATCTATGTAAGATATTAAAACCCTAATATTAAATCTCTGATTTTATAGTGATGTGTCACCCTAACATCTACATGAATCCCTATTGTATGATGTAGACTGATGATAATGCATGAGCTAGTTTGAAATTTTGAAAACAATTATGAATCTCTCCATTCCTAGGTCTTACTAATTTATGTGTAATCTTTATCTTGATTATGAACATGCATGGACACTTGAAATGTTGAAATCAATGTTATAGAATGACAACACATGTATTTGTTGGCCTAGAAACCCGTCCAAGATTTACTCATTAGGAGTAAATCTTGGATAGTCCCTAGTTTGGGTCTGTTTTTGAACACCTAATCTCACTTAGGATGTAAGTGTATAATGTGTATTGGGTTTTCAAGAAAATTTCAGTAGAATATCCCCGTTTGTTCTCTAAGTACATATGTACTTGGAGAACAGCGGGGAAATGCTGCCGAAATTTTTTTGAAAACCCAATACACATTATACACTTACTAGTGAGATTAGATGTTCAAGAATGGGATAGGTGGCACACATTTATTATATATAAGAATGACAACACATGTATTTGTTGGCCTAGAAACCCATCTAAGATTTAATCATTAGGAGTAAATCTTAGATATTCCCCGGTTTAGGAATGTTCTTGAACACCTAATCTCACTTACGATGTAAGTTTATAATGTGTATTGGGTTTTCAAGAAAATTTCGGTAGCATTTCCCCATTTGTTCTCTAAGTACATATGTACTTGCAGAACAACGGGGAAATGCTGCTGAATTTTTTTTGAAAACCCAATACACATTATACACTTACTAGTGAGATTAGGTGTTCATGAATGGGATAGGTGGCACACATTTATTATATATAAGAATGACATCACATGTATTTGTTGGCCTAGAAACCCATCCAAGATTTACTCATTAGGAGTAAATCTTGGATAGTCCCCGGTTTGGGACTGTTCTTGAACACCTTATCTCACTTAAGATGTTTTAACCATTAATTATATATAAGACCTTAAACCCTAAAATTTTAACCATGCATAAACTCTAATCTGTTAACCCTAGACCCTAATCTTGTTGTAATATATACTTGTTTTCTCTTTGATCATAGAATGGATAGATCATGGATGTCCATTCGCAATCACTGCACCCCAGAGTTTATTTATGGTCTTGATCAGTTTATTAGATTTTCCGAGGAACATAGGAAACAACTTGGAGATAGGTTCTACTGTCCATGTAGGCATTGCGGTAACAACTTGAAAGTCAGCACTGGTGACAAAATTAAAAGTCATGTCATGTGCAATGGGATTATACAAGGCTATACAAAATGGCACTGGCATGGAGAGATTTCAAACCCGAAACTAGTGGATGCCGATAGCAGTGCTTGTATGGAAGAAGAAATTGCCTCCGATGATGTAGATGTGAACGAACCAGTTCTAGTAAACATCGTTGATGCGATGCTGGATAGTTGTGGGGTAGGGCACACAGATCCACCTCCCATTTTTAGAAATATTGTGCATGATGCTAAGATACCGTTATACACAGGTTGTACTAAGTTTACGAAGCTTAGCGCTGTGTTAAGATTGTATAAGGTGAAAGCTAACAATAGATGGAGCGACAAAAGATTCACGTCATTGTTGTCTTTGTTGAAAGAAATACTTCATGAAGGAAATGAGCTGCCAATCTCAACATACCAGGTAAAGAAATTGTTGTGCCCAATGGGAATGGAGGCCAAGAAGATACACGCATGCCCGAATGATTGTATATTATTTGAAAAGGACTATGTGGATTTGAAAGATTGTCCAAAATGTGGTGTGTCACGGTATAAATTGATGACTTCGGGGGAGTCCAAAACTGGTTCTCCATCCAAGGTGATGTGGTATCTACCTATAATATCACAGTTTCAAAGCTTGTTTGCCAATCTAATAGATGCGAAGAATTTGAGGTGGCATGCAGATGTTAACAAAAATAATGATGGGATCCTACGACATGTGTCTGATTCCCCATAGTGGAAGAAGATTGATCTATTATACCCCAACTTTGGTGAAGAAGATAGGAATCTAAGACTTGGGCTTTGTACAGATGGGATGAATCCGTATGGGACATTGAGTAGCCAACATAGCACTTGGCCAGTCATGCTTGTTATATACAATCTTCCTCCCTGGCTGTGTAAGAAAAATAAGTACGTAATGTTGTCGTTGTTGATATCGGGCCCTAAACAACCTGGAAATGATATCGATGTTTATCTTGAACCTCTGATTGATGATTTAAAAAAACTCTGGGGTGAAGGTGTGATGACCTATGATGCATCACAAAGAGAGACATTTCATTTGCACGCTATGTTGTTTTGCACTATTAATGACTTTCCAACATATGGGAATTTGTCTGGATATAGTGTCAAAGGAGCTAAAGCGTTTCCTATATGTGAAGAGAACACTAATTCAAATGACGAAAACACAACGACAAGACTGTATATCTTGGTCATCGAAGGTTTCTTCCAAAATTTTATTCGTATCGTAGGTTGCGCAAATCATTTAATGGACGGATTGAGGAATAGAGTGCACCTAAACCTATATTAGGAGAGGATGTTTATGAACGAGTAAAATACATCGCCAATGAATTTGGTAAGAGATCACAATGTACAATGTCCACATGGAGTGACAAGTCTTTATTCAAGAAGAAGTCAATATTTTGAGATCTTCCTTATTGGATTTCTTTGACAGTCAGGCATTGTATCGATGTCATACATGTTGAGAAAAATGTATGTGATAGCGTCATCGGCACTCTGTTGAATATAACAGGTAAGACTAAAGATGGGATAAAATCCAGAATGGACCTATGTGAAATGGGAATAAGGACAAAATTAATAGAAGTAGTTAGTAGCGATCGGAGAACATACTTACCTCCCGCTCGTTACACATTGTCTAGAAAAGCAAAGAAAGCTTTTTGTGAATGCTTGGTAAATGTTAAGGTACCACAAGGTTACTCATCCAACGTCTGTACAGTGGTATCAATGAAAGATCTGAAGTTGATAGGTATTAAATCTCATGATTGTCACACTCTAATGCAGCAAATATTGCCTGTGGCAATTTGATCTATATTGCCGAACCATGTACAATTTGCAATCACCAGAATTTGTTTCTTTTTCAATAGTCTATGCAGCAAAGTTATTGACCCTGATGCTCTCAATAAATTGCAAAGAGAAGTGGTTGTTACCCTATGCCAGCTTGAGATGTATTTTCCTCCTTCGTTCTTTGATATCATGGTACATCTTGTTGTCCACTTGACTAGGGAAGCGAAAATGTTGGGACCAGTTTCTTGCATTGGATGTATCCCTTTGAACGATACATGAACATTTTTAAAGGTGATGTTCAAAACCGTTATCGGCATGAAGGGAGTATTATTGAGGGTTATGTGGAGAGAGAGGTTATGGATTTTTGCAATGACTTTATGAGTGGTAATGACGCTCCTGTGAATGACAAGAATATTGAGGAGCATTTTGGCAAAGGAATTTTGGGATCACGGGTGAAAGTAATCATCTGTGAGCAGTTGGAGCAAGGTCACTTGTATATTTTATACAACATCGACGAAGTTAGTGTTTATATCGAGGAACATACCAATTTGATCAAGAGACAATATCCTCGATCTAATTCAATGTGGTTTGCTAGAGAGCATAAGAAGACATTTATTAAGTGGTTTGAAGATAAAGTCTTACAACAACTATCTCAAACACCAGATAATCTTACTGAAACCATCAAATGCCTCACCTTTAAACCAAAATTGTATGTTATATCTTATGAAGGGCTTGACATAAATGGATTCTTGTATTACACAAAGCGTAAAGATGATAAGAGTCTCATCCAAAACAGTGGGGTCACCCTTCAAGCATCTTCATTATTTTTTGCAAGTGCAAAGGATAAGAGTCCACATGAAGCTAAAATGTTATATTACAGTGTCATTGAAGACATATGGGAGTTTGACTATGTAGATTTTAGAATTCCTCTCTTTAAATGTAATTGGGTTGACAACAACAAAGGAGTTATAGTGGATGAATTGAGTTTCACGTTAGTGAACTTTGAAAATATTGGCGAGAAGGGTGAACCATTCATATTGGCATCACAGGAGAAATAAGTTTTTTATATCAATGATCCTGCAAATGATAAATGGTCAGTTGTTCTTCATGGTAAAAGACAGTTCATTGAAGATCCTATAGATGAAGAAGAGTACTATGATAAGTATGATGACTCCAGCCCATTCTCAGTTGGGTTGCCAACACCACCAAACATTGAAGTTGGGGATCATGATGACTTGTATGTTCACGGCGATCACAATGAAGGATTTTTAATTGATAAAAGATCACAATATTAGAGGCATGAATGTTTATATTATTTATATGTTTTATTTTTCTGATTGTGAACTTTACAATGTGAACTTTACAATGTGAATGTGGACTTTACAATGTGAATGTGAACTTTACAATGTGAATGTGAACTTTACAATGTGAATTACTTTATAATGTGAATGTGAACTTTACAATGTGAATTACTTTATAATGTGAATTACTTTACAATGTGAATGTGTAATTTACAATGTGAACTTCACAATGTGAATTACTTTACAATGTGAAATTTATAATTTGAATGTGAACTTTCAGATGGCTGAGCATTCCCATGATGATCGTGCTAATGATCACCGTGAGGGTGAGGATGTGCCTGCGTCGCCTGACAATGTAAGTTTTAAGAATATATCCATCAAGTTTCTATCTATATGTTCATTTATAATTATATCATGTAAGTGTGTTTTTTAATCAAATTTTAGGTTGGTGATGTACCCCCTGAAGAAATTACAACACTTGATGAGAAGCAAAAGAAAATTGAGAAAGTGAGGGGCATCACAATGATGAACTAGTTACTATAGAAAAGGGGCAATGGACCCAAATTGGCTGTGGATTTCGATAATGCAGGAAATCCATATGGAGTGAACCGCAACTCATTTGTTTCATATCTTGGGGTTCTTACTCGCATCCATTGCAGTCCTAATATAGAATCCTGGTATAAAGTTCCTAAGGGTAAGAAATGCCATATATGGAAGGAACTATGCGTGAGTTATTATTATTTGTATTTCTATTTGTGTAGATTACTAATTTTTAGGATACTAGTTAATGGCAATTCTATTTAATTTGCAGAGCATATTTGATCTGGATGAAAAGTTGTATCATAAATGTGTGATGCAACGCTGTGGGAGGGTCCTAAGGAACTATAGGACCAATCTCACCCGAGATTACATATGCGATGCTGAGAAGAGGTTCTTGATTGATTTTCAATTCTAGACATTGATCACTATTTGACTAACTCTACACTAATAATTTTTGTTTTGTATTCTGTTTAAAAAATAATTTCAGGAAAAAGGAAGCCACAAAGCAATGGAACTACATGGACCCCAAAGACTGGGAGGAGTTTTCTATGCAAAGAAAAACAGATGAATTCAAGGTATTAAGTGCCACTCCCAATTTAATTAATGTACGTTCTTATGTATTCACCTATTCAAGATTAACCTTTAGTGTTACTAACCATATCAATGTGCTAACTAACTAGGCTAAGAGTGATGTTGAACGAGCAAGGCATGCACTGAATGTGCACGACCACACAATGGGTCCAAGAGGATATGCAGGCATTCGCCAAAGACTACAGGATGAGTCTGCTCAGCCTACTATTACTCAGGAGACTGTAGAGTCCTCTACTATTGCTCCCGCACCTCTGCCTTGCCATGCTATGTGGATAGCTGGGAGGCAAAACAAAAAGGGAGACATATCGAAGCCCGCAACTACTGAGGCAACTACAAAAATACTAAAAATCAACTCTTAGAGCAATCGATTGATATTGCTTATTGTTATGTTTACTAGATAATTTTTGTTGATGGTGATTAGCGGGAGCTGTATGAGCAGAGGAAGGAAGGCAAGTTCATCTCTCAGGGCACAAGGGATGAACTAACAGTTTCTTTGGGTAACCCAGAGCATCCTGGACGTGTTAGGGGTGCAGGTGCTGGTGTGGGCATCAAAGCATTCTTTGGGCCATCCCAACGCAAATCTGTCCCAAAAGCGGGACTTTCACAAACTGAGGTAACCTATTCTTTTTTTAGAATGTTATTGCAAAAGGGAATTCAATAATCAAAAGCTAGTGTTTCTTTTATCCATGTATAAGTAGATTTGTTAATTACCCAGAGAATCCAAGAAGCAATGGTTCAGTGGAAGGCGTGTGAGATGGCCACTCCGGAAATACATGTGATGTGTCGTGCTTGTCCTGCTACTCCTACTTCAGAGGTTGGGAGTAATCCTATAGACCCACCAGCTAGCATGTCCTCAGTAAGTATTATTATGACATATTAGCTAGTATGTTCAAGATGATAGGTTTGTGTATATATGTGTATAACATTCTTTACGTAAATTTGTAGGGGTTGAAGCCATGCTGACTAAAAAGTCAAGAATATATCGTTGCAGAGGCGTCGGCTTACCCACCCCTTAAAGGGTGCATGTTTCATGGGCATCCAGTACCAGATGGTGTGGTACGCATGAGTCTGATACATGTACTCCCCGATTGGACAGATCTTGCACTGCCTCATGCACACCCAGATGCTGAAACACTTGGTGATGCAATAGGTGGAGTGATACTATGGCCCGAAGCGGATGTCCTCTATACTAATATTGTATGATAAATTTTCATTACGTTAATTTGTTAGTGTGTATATATGAGTCAATTGATCTGCAATTATATATACATGTAAAAAAGACGAGACCCACTACATCTCGGCCTCCACCTCCTCTACTACCAAGTTGGCTTCCAAGGGACCTACACGCCTCGATAAGTCCTAATTATAGGGGTGTGGCAGTATGTATCAGAGAACATGATCCAAATTTCCCTATAAATGTTACTATTCCATAGGATGTTGTAGGTAAATCATACGATAACAATCTATTTATACAAGTTTAGCATACGTATTAATGCATACATCATATAAGTTTTACATACATGTTAATGCATATGTATTAATGCAGGTCAATCATACGAAAATAAGATATTTATACAAGATGTTTTAGAGTTGTTTAGTTATTCTTGGCTGAACACATCTACGATAGAGTTGTGGATATGGTGAGATTTTGTTTATACATCCATATACCTTGTTTTATATATGGTGATATGGTTTCTTATGTATTAATGCATACGTAATACATGTTTTGCAACCACTTATACACGATATGTACATATTTTGGGTTTTCCCATGTGGGATTTTGGTTCCATATTTGATTAGTCTTGTAGATACAGACCCTTCTTCAATTACTTCATACTGTTGTGATGCTTTTCAATATTTTGGTAAAAATAATAAGACGGTGATAATAGCTCCATTCAATGTCGAGTAAGTTTACTTTTCTTATAATTTGGACATAAGCAAATTACATTTTCATTGTGGATTTTGAGTTATTAATTTTCTACTTTCTTACCTGTAGTGGTAAACATTGTGAGTTACTAATTATTGTCCCCAAGACGTTCACTGTTTACGTTACATGGACATGCAATTAAAAGGTCATTATTCTCGTGAGAAATATTTCATGTTTTTATATCAGTTAACTTCTGTTACTACATTAATATTTAATTATGCAATTTAATGTGTTACATTAACTTATGTAGGGCTTTATAGGAGTACAAAAAAGTTGGAGGAAAGGTCCCCAGGAAAAAGGATCTGTCACTAATTTGGGAGAATGTGAAAGTAACTTCCTGACTCCAATGTATATATTATTTATGTGAACTGTGGTTATTTGTATTTTTGAATATTTTGTATGTTTCAATTCATAGTGTGCTACACAAGACAACGGCTGGGCATGTGCCTACTATGTGATGTGATTTATGGACCTAATAATCAAACATGCCGTAATGAAAATAGATAAGATACAACATGTATTATACATAGTCTCATTAGATAATATGAAATATATAAATCTTACTATATATTATTAATTATATATATACATCATTCTCTTTGCAGGTCTTTAAAATTGCTGACTTCAACACAGGTGGAAAGCATTTCAATGTACATGCTCCCTATACGAAAGATGAATTAGATTATGTAAGAGAAGAATGGGAAAAAGCCCTACAAAGAGTGGGAATTTTTAAATATAATTTTATTGACAATGATGACAATGATGAATAAAGAATAACTTTGTTCTCATAATTATTTTTGTGTGAATGTGAATGAATTTTTATGAATTTTCATATGTGTGTGAAGATGATCACATGAATGTTTCTATATGTGTATGAATGTGAAAAGAGATGAAATGAATCGAACTGCAGGTTGCTACTGGTTTCTACGTGTGTGATGAAAAAATAATTTGAAATAAATGTGCTTATACATGTGTGTGAATCACATATATATATATACTATTGTTTGTCTTGTTAATTTTGCAGGTATATGGCCTGTTGTTGGCTGATATCAATAGATGTCGTAAACCTACAATTCAGAACTGAACTGCAGGTTCTCATCCTACGACCAACCATATAGTAGGCCTGCAAACTGATAAAAAAAATCATAACATAGGCGTCGATTATTTGAAAAAAACTGACACAAAGACGTAAGGCAGAAAATTTTGACAAAAAACGGATGCATATGTCTCCAACAAGCATGGCCATGCTGGGGAACATGGCTGTGGTGGCAGGGGATAACACAGGCGTCGGTTATTTGTAAAACACCGACACCAAATAAGTATTGCGGTAGTTTTTGAAAAACAACCAACGTTTTTATGGATAGGAACTACGGATGTCCTAGACGACCGTGGTGGTAGAAGATATGGTGTCAGTTATACTAGAAAACCGATGCCTATAGTCCCTTTACTGGCGCATTTTTGGTGTCGGGAAGCATTTTGGCATCGGTTCAGTTAGTAACCGACGTCTGTAACCATTCTATAGTGTCAGTTTTCTTAAATAACCGACACCTATATTCCCTTTGCTGGTGCATTTTCTGTGGCGGGAAGCGTTTTGGCATCGGTTGGGAACCGACGCCGAAGGCCCCCACCTTTAGCGGCACCCACTTGGGTGTCGCTTGGAAACTGACACTAAAGCCCTTAATTAACCGACGCTAAAGGCATGTTCTGTTGTAGTTTATAGACTTTATTTGTAATATTGTATTTATACAACCTTTCTGATGTGTCACACACACATAATTATAACTATTCTAGTGAAGGAATGCAATTTTAACATCCATATGCCAAATCTCACTAATTTTAATAAGTTGCTACAACAAGCATGATCCTGATGGATTTAACCATGGTAACTAGTGAAAGACTACATCATGTTCAACACATTGAACTTTCTTAAAACTCTTTACAAGCAATTTACCCTTCCATGTTGGTCTTCTCTCAAAGACCCAAATGCACCTTATGGGTTTTACCTCTTCAGGTGGATAAAGCAAGGTCACACCTTGTTGGTTTATGTGGAGTCCATCTTGGATCTCATGGCCTCAATCCATGCTTCAAATTTTGGTTCCTCAATAGTATCTAAGTTGATAGTTGACTCATCATATATGATCAACCCACTGCCTTTTTGAAGATATCATAATCTTTCAAGCTCAAGGTGTGTTCCACTAGACTATGAGTTTTATATGTTATAAAGGAACTTGATATTCCACATTAGCTTGTGATTCTACTTGTTCGTACTGTACCTCTTTTAGGGTCAACGTTTTCTTATTTTTCTTGAACATTTTGAGTTCTACTCTTCTCCCACTGATTCCATTGGAACTATGTTCTTCTTCAGAAATTCATCCATCTAGATTAACAAACAACTTTGTTGCTGGTTGGGGACCAGAGTAATATTTTAACAAACTATCATTTATGTGGTCGTGTGGACAAAGATTTTCAATAAAATATTTTCTTATATAAAAATTCATCCCTAATCACTATGAAAGATGTATCAGGACACCACCCATGCCATATTCATATGATGTCTTTTGAACCATTTTAGATGGTACATTGTTTAGTGTTAAGCTTGTGATCAAAAGAGAATTATAAGATTAGCTAGATTTTTATTGATAATCACACCATGACTTTTCAAGGTGTGATTCGTTCTTTTTGATATACTTTCATGTTACACTATTGTTGTGCCTCAGGTGGAGTTCATCATGATACATTATCATGATCTCCCAGAAGGTACTGAAACTCTTGGTTTAAAATGTTTCAGCATCATTCACATGGAAGTATCCTAATACTTTTACCAAGTTACTTACGTACTTCATTTATGATCTCCTTGAACACTTCAAAAGATTCATACTTGTATTTCATTAAATAATTTTTTTAATATTTATTGACAATGTCAAAAAATATAATGAGGTATTGGTAACTACCTTTAACACTTATTCTAAAAGGTCTATAAACAATAGTATGTATGAGCCCTAATAGAATAGTTGCTCTCCCACTACATCTAATGAAGATGCTTTTGTCATGTTGGCCAATAAATAAGACTCACATATCTATATTGGTTCAATAACCAAAAGAGTCTAGATAACCATCATATCGATTCTAGGAATGTATTTCTTATTTATGTGCTCTGGATGATAATTCTATACGTCTTCAGGGTTTGAGTCATAAAGTCATTCAATAAATCTATCATACACATTTGTCTTTACAACTATCAAGCATATTTTATAAGACATAGGGATTTTATGTAAAAGATCTCATCTTTTAAAATGAAACATCAATTTATTCTTGTCCATACAAGATACATGATGTTTTTCATTAATGGAAAGTACATAATAGAAATTCAGTAATTTTATTATATTCCCATGAATGATAGATTCCAACTGCAGTGGCAACAACTCTTTCTCATTATAGTTCTAGCTTATTTCTTATTGGGTTTTGAAGTAGAAATCTCTATCTCTTTCTTCTTCCTTAGTTCCTTTAAGTGAAAAGGTCAAATTGCTTTGCACTTTCCCTTCTCCTTTTCTTGAGTGTTGAAGACTTGGACATTATCTTAGCCTAAGAGAACTTCTTAGTCTAACACTTGGACTCACTTCTGCTGATCATTTTCACATATTTGTCCTTCTTATTTCTTGCTTAGGCATTAAGCAATATGAAAAGAATTTGATAAACAGACTATATGATTCAGGAAATAATTGTAGAATCATAGCCGTGGCCTACTCTTAACCTAAAAGAAATCCCAGTCTCCCTAAATGCGCAATCATATTGAGCAAATGGAGCTCTACTAGTTCTTTGTCTATCATTTTGTACTCATATTGTGCCTTACTGACATTACACCATATTTACTTTACATGATTCTTAAGATGTGTTATCATCTTATTTTGTGAAAAAAGGTAATTAATACAGGAAACTCAATCTAGTAGGCTTCTAAAAGTACAAATGCCTCATTAAATAGAAAAATATTTATTGAACTCATTCATTTGATAATTTTGATTTTTAGTTGAATATTATTTTACGTGCATACACATTTTTAATTTATGATGTGCAACTTTGGTTCATGTCCTTGTCAATAGATGAATGCCTTTTTATGCTACATCAAGTACATAGTAATGGTATTCCCACAGTTAGGAATTCTATTGATGCTATATATAATTGAGGAAACTTGTGACTAAGAATGATTATATCATTCCTATTTGAATATATGAGAAATGATAATGTGAATGATCTATGAGAAAGTGAGACAAGGGTAATCACTAAGTTAATAATTCAATTCAGTATCATTATTGAGTTCAGTTCAATATTGCAAGTAGTCAACAAAATATAGATATAAAAGAGATCCATCTAGGAGAAACATATAATCATAAGGTATAGTAGTACTAGATGCTTGGAACACTGTATAACACATCCCTACAGGTCCATAGTGGGAAGGGTAAAGAAAGATATGTACTATTAGATATAGGAAGAAGTAGCTCAGATTTAGAGATAGGAAGTACCCAACATCAACTTACTATATATCAGTGATTCTTGAATAGAATATTGTACCCAACAATAATTGGAGATCTTAGTGGTACTAGTTCAGTATTAGGGGTATTCAATAATAACATCAGGTTCTAGTGGTACCCATGGCATTTAGAGTATATATCCCTTGTGAACCTACTCCTTATTACACTTACTTCCTAGTCCATGTTAACCCTTGTCGAATAGCATTATGCAGATTTAGAGGCTTTTTTAGCCTATAGACACACTTCTTGAGTATCTAGGACAAGGGGCCACCATGTTGCGGCCAACAATTTAGCTGCCACCATTCCCTACAAGTAAATATTGATGCATCTGAGGATATATTATTAGTCTTTATGTTCCAAAGTTTACCGTAAGACTTCTATGGTGAGTTACACCAATAGTGGCATTCACTTGGATGGTACGATCCAAGTGAGTTCAAAGGAAAAGTAAACAAGATAGATACTTGAGTTTAGTTAAGTATACATAAGTTTAGTTAGTCAGATCAGTAGGTTATTTTCAATTAGGCAACATAGTAGTAGCCAATTCATTAATCAAGTCAAGTCAAAGTTAACGAAAGGTTATAAAGATAATAATGAGGAAAACATTTTGAGAAATGCATATTTTCAGCAACGCATGATAAAATGTTATTAGTAAATTTCTATACATCTAGTTTTTTTATTTGTATTACTACCACACTTTTAACTCCGCCTATGTTTTCATATTTTGTGTAAATGTAGCCGGTCCCAAGCCCGGGTGAAGGGGGAGGGTAGGTGGTAGGTTGAAAGCCAGCCTATAAAAACTTTATCACTCTTTCTATGACATGGATCCTCATAAGAATATTATTGGAGCGTACCTACCAAGCGACGCGCTGCATCGACACCTGGGTGCAGTGATAAATGTGCAAGTGGTTTCGACACAGCGATGCTCGGTTGTATTGAAGGACAAATAAGGGTATCCACATCTTGGACGGATGTGGGTAAAGAAGCTAGTCCCTCTGCATCATCACCTGGATGTAGTGAAAAATGTGCAAGGGTTTCCACATCTTGGACGAGTGTGGGTAAAGAAGCTAGTCCTGCCGCATCATTGCCTAGATGCAGTGAAAAATGTACAGGGGCAACATTTTTGACAAAGGCAAGTAAAGAAGCAAGTTCAACAAAAAAGGATTAGAGTTGGATCTTGGAATATTGACTCTTTGACAGGGAAATCTTTGGAGATAGTGGATACCATGATGAGAAGAAAAGTCAATATAGATTGCTTGTAGGAAACCAAGTGGATAGGGGAACGTTGTAGAGAGATTGGAGACACAGGATAAAAAATCTGGTATACATGTATTGATAAACATAGAAAGGCGTAGGTATTATCGTTGATAAGATGTTGAAGGATGACATCGTCAAGATTACAAGCATGGGTGATAGAATCATAGCTATCAAGGTTGTTCTTGGGGAAATATTTTTAACATTATTAGCGCTTATGCCCCCCCAAGTTGGCCTTAGTGAGGATGAGAAGAAGGATTTTTGGGATGACATGGATGAATTGATGCAAGGAACACCGATCGAGGAGAAGATTATTATTGGGAGTGATTTAAATGGCCATGTGGGGAGTGGTAATGCCAGATATGAGAGAGTTCATGGTGGTTTTGGATATGGCAATAGGAACGGAGAAGGAGAGAGGATATTAGATTTTGCAGTTGCATATGATATGATTTTGGCAAACACCAATTTCAAGAAAAGAGAATCACATAATATTACTTTCAAGAGTGGGCATAACTGTAGCCAAATTGATTACCTCCTTACAAGGCGGGTGGATCGTAACATATGCAAGGATTGTAAAGTGATTCCTAGTGAAGAACTCACGACCCAACATAGGTTGGTAGCTTTGGATATTAACATGAAGATCAATAAAGGCAAACATAACAGAAACCAAGGTAGCAGGATCAAGTGGTGGAATCTTAAAGGAGAAAAGAAATTGACTTTTCATGATAAACTCATCAAGGAGGTAACTTGGAATTTGGAGTGTGATGTTAACACTATGTGGCATAACATGAGCTCTTGCATAACAAGAATTTTTAAAGAGGTTTTGGGGGATTCTAAAGGTTGTGGACCTCCACAGAAGGAGACTTGGTGGTGGAATGATGAAGTACAGAAGGCTATTAAATTGAAAAGGGAGATCTATAGGAGCATGCCCAAATCTGGAGATGATGCAACGTTCCAAAGATACAAGCAAGCAAAGAAAGAAGCTAAAAAGGTGGTTCGGGAGGCAAGGTCTAGACACTTTGATGATATGTATAAGAAGTTGGACACTAGATAAGGAGAAAAAGATATATATAAAATGGCTCGTATAAGAGAAAGGAAAGGAAGAGACTTGAATCAAGTAAAATGCATAAAGAATGAAGATGGTAGAGTATTGGTGAAGGATGATGATATCAAAAACCAGTGGAGAAATTACTTCTATAAGCATTTCAATGGAGATACTGCATATAGTGTTAGCGACTTGCGTGACATGAATACAAGATATATCATTTACATACGACAAGTTTCACCATTTAAGGTCAAGAATGCTTTGAAAAAGATGAAAATGAGAAAGGCATGCGGACCAGACAATATTCCCATTGATGTATGGAAGAGTATGGGGGATGAGGGAGTTGCATGGTTAACAAATTTCTTTAACAAGATCATGAAGACCAAGAAGATGCCAGATGAGTGGATAAATAGTATTATAGTCCCAATCTACAAGAATGAAGGTGACGTTCAGAGCTGTACAAACTATAGTGGTAATAAGTTGATGAGTCACACGATGAAACTTTTGGAGAGGATTATTGAGCAGAGGTTAAGATCTATAACGCAGGTATCAAACAACCAATTTGGTTTCATACCTGGAAGATCAACAACAGATGCTATTTTTCTGATAAGAAGGCTTATGGAGAAATATAGACAAAGCAAAAGAGATCTTCATATATTGTTTATCGATCTAGAGATGGCTTATGACTGAGTACCCAGAGAAGTGTTATGGATGGTTTTGAAGAAAAAGGGTGTGCATATCCAATACATTGACTTGATCAAAGACATGTATGATAGCTCTACTACAAGTGTCCAGACTCTTGGAGGAGAGAGACCAACTTTTCCTATCACAGTTGGGGTACACCAAGGATCCACACTCAGCCCATATCTATTCGTTCTTATTATGGATGAGTTAACAAAGAATGTTCAGGATGATATTCCTTGGTGTATGTTATTTGTTGATGATATTGTTTTGATTGATGAAACAAAAGATGGATTGAAAGATAAAGTTGAACGTTGGAGAAAGGCATCGGAATCAAAGGGATTGATGATTAGAAGGAGAACAACTGAGTATATGCATTGCAATTTCAGCCAATCTCGCAGTGTGAATGATGGATCCAGGTTGGACGGAGTAGATATACCAAAATGTGATAAATTTTGTTACTTGGGTTCTATTTTTCAAATATACGAGGATGTCCAAAATGATGTTTGTCATCATATCACTGCAGGATGGTTGAAATGGAGGAGTGCAACTAGATTATTATGCGATCAGAAGATCCCTCTCAGGTTAAAAAGTAAGTTTTATAGAACAACTATACAACCAACCATGCTCTATGGGAATGAATGTTGGGCGGTGAAGAAATAAGGTCTCAACAAGATGAACGTGGCTGAAATGCGTATGCTGACATGGATGTGTGGGAAGACAAGAAAAGATCGTTTGAGAAATGACTATATCAGGAATAAAGTGGGGGTGATGAGCATTGAGGACAAGTTGCTTGAGGGCCAACTCAGATGGTACAGATGTGCAATGCAGACCTACTAGTGTTCCTATACGAAGCAATGCTATTGAGCCAAACACTATAAATAGAAGAAGAGGAAAGCCTAAATTAACATGGGATGAGCTTATAAAGAGAGATTTTGAATCTCTACATCTCAATCATAATATGGCCCATGATAGAGTTGAATGCAAACGAAGGATCCATGTAGCCGACCCCAACATAGTTGGGATTGAGGCTTAGATGATGATGACTACTACCTCACTTTTATTTCAACTTTAAAGAAGATAAATTTTATTTAGTGATTTAGATTGTTTTATTATTTTACTCATTCATTGAGCGAGTATCTCACCCCTCTACTCACTAATTTTAGGGAAAATATGCGAATTGAAGATGATAATGCATCAAAATAGATCCTCCACAAGAGATAAGTATCCATTAAGTCAAGATCATACCTTCCCTATCACTCTAGGTCCTTGTAAGGAAATAATATAGTTGTAAATGATAATGTGTAACATTGTTTATTTATTTATGGAGTACATATCCAATTATCCAGACATGTACATGTAAGTGATTAATTTAGTATGAATGGTGTTGGCTAAATTGGACATTAGAACACCCTTTGTTTTGATCATGACAAACATTTCATTCTTTTGGATCTAACTTGCTACTTGAGTATTTTAGGGTTCAAGAAGATGAGGAGATCGTATCATGTGAATAATTGAATATCAATATTCTTAAATGCTTAATATTTTCATGTTTGTACTCAATGAATTTTTTTTTTAAAGTATATAATCTACAAGTACTTAAATAACATGTAAATCAAGCGTTAGATCTCCTCTATCCACTCATAACCCTCAGTTAGGATCCCATAGAGATTAGAGCCATTATCATTCATCAAAAGAATCATTTAATAGGAGTTCAAAAACTTGCACCAGTGACACCATCAGTCGAAGTTATTTTCTACCGAGAACCAACTCGGTCGAGGACTCAGAGCATCAGTCGAAATCGTACACATTTATTCTCTAAGTCAATTTTGATCACAATTATTGTCAATCAACACATCTTTGGTCCAAATAATATGAAAGTTAGATTGAGTGGTTGGGAGTTGAGGATAGTCATCAGAATATACTTGAATTCAACTAAGCTTCAGTCAAAGAAATTCTCGACAGAGACATGGTCTGTCAAAAAACTTGTCATCCGGACTGGGTTCTGGAGTGTTCTTCTAAACTCAAATATTTTAGCCATTATAAACCAACTACTTTCTACCTAACACCAAGTTAAGCACTAAGAACACTCTAGAGACATCCTAAAACATCCCTAATCACTTGAAAACCATTCCAATAAATAGGAGAGGCCTTAGGACACCCAAGATACGCAAGCTAAACTTGAGCATCCATTCTAGAGAGCAACTCAGCTGAGGATCACTTGCTATCTTGTTTCTTGAGCTCTAAGTTCATGTCCTATAGCCATAGCCTCTTAGCCACCATCCAAGAAAAGTTCATCTTATGTGGTTTGAGAGGTCTAACACTTGATAAAGGATCAAAGAGAAATACTTCATTGGTGGACTTTCCTTCTTCCAATCTCCATTCATAGGTTAATGCGATTTGTGTTTCTTGTCTACTCTAAGTTGTGCAGGCTGCCTGAGAGAGCTTTCTTAGAGCTACTTCTTAGTGGAGAAGGTTTCCCTAAGGTTTCTTGAGGTTACTTCAACAAGGACACTTCAAAGGAGGTTGAAGCTACTTCTAGGTGAAGGCTACTTCAAGCTGGTGGAGCTACTTATTAGTAGAGAAGGATGATCAAAGGTTTCTTGAGGTTACTTCAAGAAGGATGCTTCAAAGGATGTTGGAGTTACTTCTAGGTGAAGTCTATCTCAAGGTGGTGGAGCTCCTTCAAGGTGGTGAAGGCTGATCTAAGGGTTGATGTTACTTCAAGAAGGCTTCTTAAGGAGGTTGAGGCAACTTCAAGGCGAAGTCTACTTCAAGGAAGGTGATTGTAATTTGTTATAACATCCTTGCGAGGTAAATAAAATAAATCACTTTGAAAATTCCAATTGGAAACAATTGGGTAGTGGACTGAAAACCTTTGATTCAAAGGTTTGAACCACTCTAAATCAAAGTGTCTTCTGTGTTTGCTCATCCTTCATTGCTTTAAGTTTTCAATTAGATTTTAAAGTACCATAAGCTCTATTCACCCCCCATTATAGATCTTTCAATTGGTATCAGAGAAGGTATTCAATGATCCATAATCAGTGTTGAATGGGGGACATTTTTCTACACAACCACAACCTTGAATTAACTTATGTGATCCGACCACCACCCTTTGATGGAAGAAACTACACTTATTGGAAAAGAAGGATGCAATTATACTCCCAGGGGATCAAACTGGAGCTTTAGAGAATGGTTTCCTTGACCTATGCTCTTCCTAATACAGAGTATGCAATAGGGAATCCAGATACGGTAAAGCAAGTTCAAATGAATGCAAAAGCAATACACATTTTATATTGTTTCATTTCTGTTAGCGAGTCTAATAGGATATTTTCATGTGAAACCACTTATGAAACATGACATAAACTTTTAGTTACACATGAAGGTACAACCCAAGTTAAGAATACCAAGATTAACATGCTTAGACAAAAGTTTGAACAATTATGCATGCAACCTAATGAATCTATTAGTGAAATGTATGCAAGGTTTTCTTCTATTGTTAACAACTTAAGTTACTTGGGTAAGAATACAAGTGAGTATGATCAAGTGTCCAAGATTCTTAGATCCTTGCCTCTAAAGTACAAGCCAAATGTGACGACCATTAAAGAAACCAATGAGCTTACCACGTTGAAGATGGAGCAATTCGTTGGCAATGTCGAGAATCATGAAGTTACTTTTGAAGAAGAATAAAGATTGGAGTTGGAACTTCACAAAGGAAGAAGGAAGCACATAGCATTAAAAGTGACAACCAAAGAACAAGTCATCACTCAAGAAAGTGTTGAGTCAAGTGGAGATGATAATGAAGAAGATGAACTCATTGTAAATGGTAAGAAATATAAAAGGTATAAATCTAAAAAAAATTCCAGTGCTCCTTCATCTCTTAGGTGATTTAAGGGGCATTTGAAGAATGAGTGCCCTAAGATCAAGAAAGGTAAGAAATCTACATCCAAGAAGGACAAGGGAGACAAGGCATATAAAGTTTCTTGGGAAGATTCATGAAATGACAACAGAAGTGGAGAAGAACAAGTGGAATGTATCATGGCTAAGGAAGGTGAAAATGAAGATTCAAATGAGGTACATATTTTTGAATTATCCAAAATTGATTTAGTTAATAGTCTTGAAGAAACTCATGCTAAATATGTTGATTGTAAAAGAAAATTGAAAAAGCTTTATGAAATAATGATGAATTGCATGCTAAACTAGATGATCTTACTTCTAAAAATGAAAGTCTTATTTTTAAAAATAATATTTTGAAATCTTTGATGATTATAATGCTAAATAGCTTGTCTCAAAAAAGAATAATGTCTTTTTTCTCAAGAAAATGTTGAATTGCTCGCAAAGATAAATGATTATCAAACTCAACCTATTATATACTCTCATTTATGATATCATTGTTAGAGAAATAGATTCCTTGCTTTCTAGTTTAGATCTATAAAAATTACATATTACTAAGAAGATGGCTAAAATTGTTGAGTTATAAAATCATGTTGATAGTTTGAAAAATAATGATATTCTTGATAAAATTTTGGAAAGTTCATTTAAATAGGTTGGCAGAAGAGGACTAGGCTATGTACCCAAAGAAAATTATTATTAAAAGCCTAGATCTAGAAAAACACAAGTTCCTAGAACCAAGAGTATTTATGTACCCAAAAACAATATGACACATACCCAAAATGTTAAAAAAGAAACCAAATTGATTTTATTTCTTATTTCTACTGCCAATGTCTTAGAAATTATTCATTCTCTTATGAATATAAGAAGAAGAAGGATATCACTTGGTTCCAAGACCCCAAATTTATAATTTGATACACTTTGTTGAGATTTGACCTATGCTTTATTATGAAATGCATATCTCTCATATCTCAACTAAAAATGATTTAACTCAAATATCTTTGTGTTTTTGATTGCTTATTTGTTCTATTCATAATTAAAAAATCACAAATAGTATGAATAATGTTGCATTCACTTAAAGATGTACACAACCCTCATCTCGGGCGACAAATATCTCGACTGAGGGGTCTTCTGGTCGAAGAAATGTTGGACCGAAGGGAGTTCTATCAGAATTATTTATTGAAAACAAAATCATTTTCTTTGATGACTTAAATATGTAATAGGCTATTTATATTAAACTATTTTAAATACTTAAAATGATAAAAGATCTAAAGTTTTTCTTCTAACCAAAAGGACCACCACATCGGTGCCAAAATATTCATATTTCGAAGGATTGGGTGGTTGATAGTGGTTGTTCCAAACATTCACTTGAAAAAAAGAAGACTAGAACTGTCACATTTAGAGACAATGCCAAAGGTAAAAATGTTGGGATAGGTAACGCTAGTACAAACCTTCAAATAAATAATGTGTTACTTGTACATGGATTACATCACAACTTGATTAGTGTTATTCAATTGTATGATAGTGTTTATGATGTTCTTTTTAACAAATCTTGTTGTAAATTGCCCACAGAAAATACTAATGATATTGTCTATGAAGGAAAAAGAATAGGGAATATTTTTATACTTAGACCTAATTCTGTGCAAGCTATTATTGAATATAGTCTTCTTGCAAATGATGAATCTTTACAATTATGGCAAAGATAGATCGGTCCTGCAAACTCACATGTTATTAAGAAGTTGCTTAAATATGATCTTGTTCGTGGTTTACACAAACTTTCTTTTGATAAACCTAAAAATTGTGAACGATGTACCCTAGGTAAGAGAATTAAAACTTCTTTCAAATCCAAATCAATGCTTAGTACTACTAGATCATTAGAACTTAGTCATATGCAGTTATTTGGTCCCATGAGGATTAATCTATTGATGGTAAAAGTATCATTTTATCATTGTTATTGATTAAAGAAGATATACTTGGGTACATTTTCTTCAACAAAAGATGATACTATTCGAATATTCATTAAATTTTTCTCTAAGATTGAAAATCAACTTCAAAACAAAATATGCACCATTAGGAGTGATCATGGGGGAGAGTTTGAAAATAACATCGTTGAAGAATTTTTTACATATAAAGGTTATACACATAAGTTTTCATCTTTACACACTCCACAATAAAATGGGATATAGTTGAGAGGAAAAACCGGCCCTTATAAGAAATGACTAGAACAATGCTACTAGAGCGCAATACACCAAAAAACCTTTGGGCCGAAGCAATAAATACAACATGCTATGTCTTAAACCATGTTTCAATTCACTCACATCTTAAGAAAAATCCTTACGGACTCATATTTATTAAGAAACCTAGAGTTGAGTACTTTCATACCTTTGGAACAGATTGTTATATCGTGAACACAAAAGATAATAGAGACAATTCGACCCCAAGTCACAAAAAGGATTTTTCATGAGATATTCAACATCTAATAAGGCATTTCGAATATTCAACACTATATTTAGGAAAGTTAAGGAATCAATTAATATCACATTTCATGAAATTATAACAACATACATTGAAAATGAAATTATGAATGATATTACACATAAAATTGAGGACTTAATCATATCAAAAAAAGTTGATATTTTTTTTGAAATTGATCAAAATAATGATCAAAGTAATGATCCACAACAATAAATTCCAAGAATAATCAAAGATCATCCTCAAAACTTAATCATAGGAAATCCTTTTGATAATATATAAACTTGATCATCATTTAGAGATGTTACAAACATGACCTTTGTATCAATTTTTGAACCTAAAAAGATAAATAAAGCTCTAAAAGATGATTACTAGATAATTTCTATGCAAGAAGAGCTAAATCAATTCACTTAGAATAATGTATGGGATTTAGTTCCAAGACCTCAAGGAAAAACTTAGAACTAAGTGGGTCTTTCAAAATAAACCTAATGAAGATGGGGAAGTGGTTAGAAACAAGGCTAGGTTAGTTTCTCAAAGATATAATCAATAAGAAGGCATATATTTTGATGAGACCTATGCACCCATAGCCAGACTTGAGGCCATTATAATGTTCTTATCTCTAGCTGCCCATAAAGACATCAAACTTTTTCAAATGGATATAAAAAGTGCTTTCTTAAATGGAATAATAGAAGAAGAACTTTATGTTGCCCAACCACCTGATTTTCAAAATCCTAACAAGCTTGATCATATCTATAAAATTAATAAAGCCCTTTATGGTGTAAAACAAGCACCCAAAAACTAGGTATGAAATAATCAAGAATTATCTTTTTGATAATAGTTTCTCTATTGGAAAATTGGATTCAAAATTATTTTTCAAATCATATGAATCAAAATTTCTAGTTGTTCAAAAATATGTTGATGACATTATTTTTGGTGCCTCAAATGATTCCTTATTTACTCATTGTAGTGATATCATGAAAAATCGAATTTAAAATGAATCTTACGGGTGAGTTGAAAATTTTCCTTGGTTTTCAAATAAAACAAAAGCCCGTTGGAATTTTTCAAATATGCTAAGGAATTTTTAAAACATTTTAACATGGAGAATTGCAAACATGATAGTAATCCTATGTCTACTTCTACAAAAATTGAAAAAGATGAAGACGGTGAATCCATTGATGATTCTTTATGTAGAGCAACGATTGGTAGCTTGCTATACTTGACTGCATGTAGACCAGATATTACATTTGTTGTTGGACTTTGCACAAGATTTCAATCGAATCCTATGCATTCTCATTTTCAAGTCATAAAAAGAATTTAAAGATATCATAATGGCACTATAAATTTTGGATTGTGGTATCCCAAGGGTCAATTGCTGGAATTTTAAAGCTTACACTAATGCTGATTATGCTGGTTTTCAACTTGATCGAAATAACACAAGTGGTGGATGTTTCTTGCTAGGAAAATCTTTGGTTCCTAGTTTAGTATGAAACAAAATATGGTTGCTTTATCTACCATCGAAGCTAAATACATGGTTGTAGGATCATGTTGTGCTCAGGTGCTTTATATGCAACATGTCTTGATTGATTATGGTTTTATATTTTCTTCCATGCTGATTTTCTACGATAATACTAGAGTAATAAACTTGGCTCACAATCCAATTCTACACAGTCATGCCAAGAATATTGAGATTAGACATAATTTTTTGAGAGATCACATTGCCAATAATAACATCTCTCTTCATCATGTTGACAATGAGGAACAATTGGGTGATATTTTAACCAAACTACTTCCTTTGGATCAATTTCAATATATTAGAAGGAAGTTACTTGTTATTCCACTAGAAGACATTTTATTTGATATATTTTCTCAAGATTCTTGATTACACTCTTGGTCTCTAGTGTGTGTTTTGACTTGTGGCTTTCATTGAACATTTACTTTGAAACTTGGATATTTTATTAAGTGGGATCTCATAAAATTCTTTGCTATAATGTGCATATCTTTTGTATCTTTCTCTTAATTCGATTCTCTACACCAATATGGGCTCAGTATCCCTTATATTTGATTAGATATACATTTATCCCGCTATGAGCCTAAAGGAATCTCATATCATTTTAGGGCTTAACATCCCTTGTAAATGGTTGAGAAATCAATATTGGTTATGGATAAATTTGACATTTTTATAAATAATAAATGAAGGGGGATTTACTTAAAATATGTGGATATCTTTTTGAGATGAAAAAGGGGAACAAATAAATTTAAAGAAAATATAGATTTCAATGCTAAAATTGCTTTACGAGATGGATGTCATGTTCCATATCTCTTTAAGAATATTAGCATACATTTTATGAGATCCAATGACTTATTCATCTTAGGTATGTTACTAGTATGAAACTCATTTCATTTCAAATATTTTGCTTATTTTAGGAATATTTGTCATCTTGAAGAAGGGGGAGATTATTGGCTAATTTGGACATTAGCATACCCTTTGTTTTGATGATGACAAACATTTCATTCTTTTGTATCTAACATGCTAATTGTGTATTTCAAGGTTCAAAAAGATGGGGAGATAATATCATGTAGATAATAGAATAGAAACAAGCTTAAATTTTTAATATTTTCATGTTTGTACTCAATGTAAAAACTTCTACAAGTATATAATGTACAAGTCCATAGATATCATGTAAATCAAGTGTTAAAAATCCTCTATCCACTCATAACCCTCAGTTAGGATCCCCCTAGGTATTAGAGACATTATGCTTCATCAAAATAATCCTTTAATATGTGGTTCAAAAACTTGCACCAGTGACACCCTCTATAACGACCCTGACTTGGGTTATGAGGTAACCCTATTTGTTTTGGCTAATAAATTTACTTAGAACTTTAATATAATTCTCTAAGGTGTTTTGTTATCATGTGACACACTTATGTTCCATGTTTGGTCCTGATTGAATGTTGTTTGAGAAATGTTCCTTTATTTTGGACCAAAGTGCAATTTACCGAAGTTGAGCGGTTATATTGCAATATGTCACATGTTGAACGTGACTTATATGTTTTAGAATCATAATAGACAGAATGATGCTAAGTGGTGGCTTATGGAAAGCCTAAATGTCAAGTTTGAACTTCTTTGAATAATGTTGGTACCTTGTGCACCATTTTTGGTACAATTTGCAATTTATCCAAAATGTATGTTTTATATACAAATTACCACATCTAGAGTGTACATGCTCCCTCCTAGAATCATGTAGAGGAGATATAAAGAAGGATACACCATGTTTGAATCATTTATGAATGATGGTAATCTTGGTGATGAAATGACCAAGAAAGGGGGTTGAATATGAAACCCTAACTTGAGTTTTATCAGGTTGAAAAGCTTATATATGAGTGCCTATCGGCCAAGGAGCAAAGGGATAAGCCTCATATCGTTTTGTGAACTGTTGTCAAAGTCCATATCGTGCAAAGAACCTCAAGGAGGTGAGTTGTGATGGGTTACAACTTCCTTAGCAAAGTTGTATCGGGTTGTGTATAAAGTGATGATTTAATTGATATATCTTATTCAAAGGGATAAGTAATGGACGAATTTGCATATCTAGATGATCCTAAACCATTTTGAAAGACAAGATAAATGTCTATGCATGCATGTAGATGTTTCACCATGCATGGACATGTGGCACCTTCTAGCTCAATATGATGACACCTCATTTTTACCTTCCTTCATGTGCAACAAGTATATATACCCCTAGTTTCACCCCTTGTTGCAATTTTCGACCCTTACCACCCTCCTACCCTAATGTATCGTTCATAGAGCTCCTATATCATGAAGGAGTGCTGTGGTATCGTGCATGGGCCTTGGGGTATCTCCCATGGCATGATCATATCACCCAAGTAGGTGATATCGACCATATAGGGTGATATCAACCATAGAGTGATGAGTTGAGTGACATATCATGCAATTGAGTGTCATATCGTGCAAGAGGGGTGTCATATCGTGCAAGGGAACAAGGGTATCATGAAAGAGTGTTCAGGAGCAAGAAGGAGATCATACTTAACCCAAAGGTGAGGCCATGATCATCTTCAACCTTGGATTGAAGCATGATTTTAGGGTTTTGATCTTCTTTTCTTTTCTTCTTCACCAATTTCTTATCCATGGTGATTCCTTGTATATGGAGGAGTTGTGAACAAGCCTTGTACTTTTGACAAAGTCAACTTCAACCTTAGGAACATGGATCTTTGGAGCTTGGATCTTTGAAGTGGTTCTTAAGATGGGTTATATAACTTGAACTCAACCATGTTATTATTCTTCACCTAAATTGCTATACTTAATGAATTACTTTTAATTCCGAAATTTCCTGAAATAGTTGATGAAATTATGAGTTATAATAGTTTCTTAGACCTGTTTCCATGAACTATAACAGTTAGAACAAAGGTCTAGAGCTTGAAGATGATGATATCACCTTATGAAAGTGATATCGGGTGCAAGCACACAAACAAGCACCTCTAACCCGATATGATGATGCACATACTTCACTAGAACGATATGGATATGATTGTAAACCTTCTTTCATGATATGGTGGTGTAGTATACACCTCTTGCACGATAGGAAGTATATTATAGACTCCATGCACGATACAAGGTCAATGGTATACTTGATAGATGATGTGAACCCTAATTTGGGTGACCTGATATAAGTGAAGAGTAACAAGTGCTATTGCATGATATGATCATATAATACATCATTAACACTTAGTATCATGAAGCATACATGACCTTGCATGACATGGTTGCACGATACATGACCTTTCACGATAGGGTTGCATGAAACACAACCCTAGACGATATGGTAGCCCAACATGATGATGAGTTGATACCTCTTAAGCATCATGGGCGGTACATATATGTACCATGTGCCTATCACAATCCACTCTAACCCGACATGGGTGTTGCAACCTAACGTTTGATTGTGTATCCCGATATGGTTTGGTGCCCTACACTCCTATCAACATGTATATTGGGTTGAGCCCAATATGGCAAACCCTAATCCATCACAGCCAACCCTAGACGGTGAGCCACCCGATATGGTGATTCAATGCACCTCTAGCCCAACATGGTGATGGCTTAGTACCTCATGCACGACATGAGTAACACATACAAATACCTCTAGCCCTATATGGATGGTGTACATACACTTCTAGCACGATATGGTGAGTGCTTATACACCTTCAACCCGATATGATGAACACATGCACACCTCTAACTCGAGACAACTTGTAAAGGTGAGGGAAAAACACTTTTAGAAGTGATGAGTGTAACACCAAGTAATGGTGTGGCTAATACCTTGATAGGTGAAACACCTAAAGTGGTTGATAATGGACAACCATGTATCAACAATGCCTTAACCCGAGATGATCCCATATCATTGAAGATAGTTGGGCAATTCAAATGTATGACTTATAGCCTATACACTAAATGATAAATGTGATAGGTTAGTGTATAAAGTATTAGGATGGGAAATACCCTAATACAAGATAAGTTGATGAACTTAAGTGAAGTTTGAAGTAATGAGGGAAGTAATACATCAAGACATGATAGATAACACATCCAACACCTCAAGGTTGATAAACCTTGATGTACCTCAAATCCAATATATTTGGATGAGTAACACATGAAGTCTGTTATGTGAATTGTTACATTGAGATATAATGAGTTTAATGCACTTTGATAAGTGTAGGCTAACATACATTGAGAAAGGGTTATGCCAAGTTAATAAAGTATGATGTAATCATACTATGGTAAGGATGAGAAAGGAACTCATGCCTTGTGTTGATAATCATTTAATGATAAATGATATAAATAAATAAGTATGCATGAATAATTATGATATCAATGTAAACTCCTAGATGTTTGGAGCAATGAATTAGGGTTTGGATCAATAATATGAACATGAAACCCTAATCGGTTATAAAGGGAAACCCTAACCCTAATGACGGGAAGGTTGTAATTCTCTTATTGTGCAAGCTTTGTAAGGCATGTTAAACACTTGTATAAAAATTATAATGATCAATGGCCTTGTGAGCCATGTGAATAAGTTGCTGCCAAGTGAGACGTGACAATATGTGCAATGGCCTTGTGAGCCATGTGAATAAGTTGTTTCCTAGTGACAGGTGACAAGATGTGTAATGGCCTTGTGAGCCATGTGAATAAGTTGTTTCCTAGTGAGAGGTGACAAGATGTGAAATGGCCTTGTGACCCATGTGAATAAGATGTTGCCTAGTGAGAGGTGACAAAATGTGTAATGGCCTTGTGAGCCATGTGAATAAGTTGTTGCCTAGTGAGAGGTGACAAGATGTGCAATGGCCTTGCAAGCCATGTGAATAAATTGTTGCCTAGTGAGAGGTGACAAGATGTGCAATGTCCTTGTGAGCCATGTGATAATATGTTTCCTAGTGAGAGGTTACAAGATACTTAACAGGCCTTGTGAGCCATGTGAGATTCTTGTATAACAAGTATCATGTATACCTTGGTCTGAGGACCTAGAGGTAATAGTTACTTGATAAGCGGTAATAGTGTTATGTGATGAACTAAGGGTTTGAATACCCAGATCTAGTAATCATGATGATGATAATGTTAAGGGATGTGAATTCCCAGTAATGGGATAAGGGATTGAGATCCTAAATGTTTTATGTGTTCTAAATATTTGAAAAGTACTTGATAGATGTATTACACCTTTCTTTGTAGCATCTGTTGTAATAATTCTTGTTTGAAACATGGATGATGCTAAAAGATACGGTAATGCACTTAATTAATCAAGTGGAATTTAATCATGTAGTGCCCCGACCATAGATCCATCGTCATCAGTAGCTGGTGATGGTGAAACGGGTTCTCCTACGGGTTAATCCGTAGCGTATATTGTTGAATATGCGGGGTTTCTCCTAGCCAAAAATAGGGGGATTAGAGTGCAACTTCGGTTGTAGACTCCAGAGCACGGTTTTAGGCCCGTGGCTCAATATGAAGGAGCATGGTGAACAGGCCCATGGCTTATTGTGATAGAGCATGAATGCATTCATGGCTCAGGGAGCACGGTGAATTGGCCCATGGCTCGATTCACTAGCGTGGACACCTGTACCAAAGCGGGCTAGGCAGAGGGTAGCCTGACCCTATGTGACTAAGGTCACTTACGAAAGAGATTGTGGTCCCACTTGTGGTCTTGCAGTGACCGAGATGGATGAGGTCATGGAGTCTGACTCTTCCATTGACCTTGTGTGGCACAGGCTTTAGATTTCACAACCGAAGGTTGGATTTGAGCGGTACGGCTCACTTCCTCAGGGCATATGTGTGATTGTAAAATGTAATCAGCCGTATAGCATGTTTGCTTAAGGATTGAATATGGAAATCATTGGATAATGTTACATTTCTTTTATGCATCCTTAGTAGATAGATGTTATTTATGTTTCTTTACATTCCTTACAAAGAAGATAGTTGATTTATAATTCTACCATGGGTAGATGTAATGTTCTCCTTAAGAAAGGAGATTACATCATTCTGTTCATACAGTGATTTATCCTGCCTATTAATATAATAAGAACCTCTTCTCAGTTTATAAATGCTTAATCTATGATAATAATATGGTCGTTGGAGAGTTATATCTCTCGTTGGGACAATTGTCTCACCCCGTGGGATCCACATATTTTTTTAGGTGGACGTACATGAGGTGGCAAAGATCTTTCTACAGAGGAGGAACAATAGCAGTGATAGCTCAGGTTGAGTGTACTATCTGTCGTGTCTTGTAGATAGAAGTCCTATGTGTCGTCTCTGTACTCTCAGGTCCTTGGAGTTGATTCATTATGGTTTCATGAACAATCTGAGAATTTGACTTGTAAGCCTCGAGGTTTTATGTTGCTCCAGTAAGTGCTTTGATAGAGAAATTGTTATATGTTGTCCTTCATAGAAAATGATCAATGTTGTACAATGTAATAATGATATGTATGAGTGTTGGATCTTTTAGTAAAGGTTTTCTGGACAAGGATCTCCTTGCAAAATGGTTTTAATTTTGAGTGATTTTTGTTAATCTGTTGGTTATGGTTATTCCACTTAATTAGTAACAATTTTCTTGTCAGTTTGATGTTGGTCGTCACAGTTTTGGTATCAGAGTTGAAGGTTCACTGAGTCTATAGAGACATAGCACTAAGGTGTTGAGTCTGTGTTAGTGTCCTCCAGTATACCCTATAGTGACTTCTGCTTGCACAGAAGAAAGGGTGAAGTTTAAAAATGACTAGAGAACATGAGGAACACGTTGCTGATAGAAATTTTGTTGCACCAAGAGAGAGTGCAAGGGATCCGGAAAGAGAAGAATGAGTGCCTGAGAATTCCCATCATGACTCAATCAGGATAGAGAATCCTATGTTTATGCACTTGTAGGGAATGTTAGGACAAAAGTGATACATATAGTAGACTGGATACTAGCATTACAACCTAGGTTACCAGTCCTTAATATGGAAACTTTGGGCTTTGAAAGGTTTCTTGAAGGACATAGTCATGTCAGAATAGTTTAAAATGTGGGAAAGATTAAAATATGGCGAGAAAGTAGACTCTGCCATAAGTTTAGACAAATAGTATATCTGTAATGGCAGTGCCCAAGGAGGGGCAATAAGTTGAGAAGTAGGGAAATGTCTCTACAATTCTAGACACATTTGCCTAATTATTCTATAAAGCCGAAGTTTTTGGTGCCACCAATACAATAAATGCCTAGTGTACTAGGGCAGTGGCCACTAAGTAAAGGCAAAGGTCCTAACTTTCCACCTATAAGAACCCATGGCTTAGTTTCTACATCGGTGATAAGACCGATAAGACCATGGTACGAGGACAAGACATGTTATAGATGTGTACATGTTGAGCATACTAAGCCATTTTGTTTTAAAAAAGGGAGGAAATGACTCAACAACCGATGAAGACTCGAAAGGGCTTATGAAAGTTACAGCCCAATAATGTAAAAAGATAAAAGTAACAACATGAAATTGCTAGACTCTATGTGTTGAGTCACCCTGAAGCGATAGATGACCGCGAGGGGTAACAGTCAGATAGAGCTTTTTCATTTTGATATCCTTTATTTTGATGTTACCTGATAATCATAAGAAGGATTGCTGTTATGGATCCCCTTATTGATTGCCCTATGGGGACATAGGGAAGAAATGATGATAACTAGAATTTATATTATGTTCTATATTCTTTTAAATGTTTTATAATTGCTCTTATCTATGTGAAAGAGGATGAGATATAGAAGTGATTCCTGGAGAAAATCTAGGAATGTTAAATCCTATGTTCATGATGGTATGAAAAACTAAGGAACATGGTAGTAAACAAAGTGCATACTACCTAATCTCAGTACTTGTATACACTGGCCAGGTATTCAACTATTGATGATAAGGTGAGTATGGAACTCTTAGATTGTTATCTTTGTGATTACCCTGATCAAGTAATCATTTTGAGACAATCTAGTGAGTATAATGAAATTGGAAATATGGTATGGACATTTGTATCACATCCTAAGTGCATTAAATGGAATCTGAGGTGATCTCAGATCAATCTGTGTGCATGCGGAAGTAAAAGAATATAGTCCTCATGATATGAGAATGAGAACAAGGGAGATGATCCATGTTTGATAAAGCCTGTGTGAATAGTAAAGATCTTTTCCCATGATGTGGAAAAGGAAAATGTGATAAAATCACAAAATGTTCATGAACATGTTAGACAATAACAAAGAAAGAAACGATGATATGTAATCATCCTTATAATTCCTATGTTGATGGCAAGGAACCTAGGATGAGACAAGAGTAAATGACTCATTGAAAGTTCATGCAATAATTTGAGGAGATGATAATAACTTTTCTTTAATAACCAACCCTGGATGATGATGGGGTGATAAAAGGAATATGTTCCTTTGTGTTCTTTTCCTTCAAGGACATGGCAATCAAGTGGGTCTTATGACACTTGATGTGCATGGATTAGAAATAATCCATTGATGGATACTTAGAAAAGTTTTAGTTTGTCTTGGACTTTGGTTCCAAAATAAAGATATGTGAAACAAGTAATGTCCCAAGATGAAACAAAGATGAGGATGTGATGTGTTTTTGACACATGTGATAGATACCAAGGTAAGGAATTCTGGTATCTAAGAAATATCAGTTGCTATGAGAAAGTAAAAACATAACTCCTAATCAGATGATTTATGTTGGTTACCTGGAATAGCTAACTATGAAATCAGTCTAGTTACATAAAATAATATGGACATCATATGTTAGGGGTTTATGCTCTACAAAAACATAACATCAATAAGGATGTACTAATTAAAGGAACAATTGTTAAATCATTGTGGAAAAATCTTATCAAGCTAAAAATAATTCCTGAGAAAGTGTTATCTGACACATAGTTGACTTTACAACCAATAATGAAAAGGACAGTGGAGTATGTGTCCTGCGTAACCAATTCTATGATAACCCTATGTGGAAGAACTTTGTGTTGATCAAATTTCTATGGCATCTCCATGACATCATGATGTTATGTGGAGACTTGATGATATGATGAATGAATTATATCTGTCTCCCTTTAACTGGGATTTCGGGGACAAAATCGTTGTTAGGGGTTTATGACTTGTAACGACCCTGGCCTGGGTTATGAGGTAACCCTATTTTTTTGGCTAATAAAGTTTCTTATAAATTTAATATACTCCTCTAAGGTGTTTTGTTATCATGTGACACACTTATGTTGCAAGTTTGGTCCTGATTGAATGTTGTTTGAGCAATGTTCCTTTGTTTTGGACCAAAGTGCAATTTACCCAAGCTGAGGGGTTATATTGCAATATGTCACATGTTGAACGTGACTTGTATGTTTTACCATCATAAGAGAGAAAATGATGCTAAGTGGTGGCTTGTGGAAAGCCTAAATGTCAAGTTTGAACTTGTTTGAATAATGTTGGTACCTTGTGCACGAATTTTGGTACAATTTGAAATTTACCCAAAATGTAGGTTTGATATGAAAATTAACACCTCTAGAGTGTCCCTACTCCCTCCTAGAATCATGTATAGGAGAGATAAATAAGGAGACTCCATGTTTGAATCATTTATGAATGATGGTATTCTTGGTGATGAAATGACCAAGAAAGGGGTTGAATATGAAACCCGAACTTGCGTTTTATCATGTTGAAAAGCTTATATATGAGTGCCTATCGGCCAAGGAGCCAAGGGATAAGCCTCATATCATTTTTTGAACTTTTGGAAAAGTCCATATCATGCAAACCACCTGAAGTAGGTGAATTGCGGCGGGTTACAACTTCCTTAGCAAAGTTGTATCGGGTTGTATATAAAGTGATGATTTAATTGATATTTCTTATTCAAAGGGATAGGTAATGGACGAATTTTCATCTCTAGATGATCCTCAACCATTTTTCAATAAAAGATAAATGTTGATGCATGCATGTACACGTGTCACCATGCATGGACATGTGGCACCTACTAGCTCAAAATGATGACATCTCATTTTTACCTTGTTTCATGTGCAACAAGTATATATACCCCTAGTTTCACCCCTTGGAGCAATTTTTGGACCCTTACCACCCTCCTACCATAAGGTATTATGCATAGAGATCCTATATCCTGAAGGAGTGTTGTGGTATCGTGCATGTGCCTTGGGGTATCGCCCATGTCAAGATCATATCGCCCAAGTGGGCGATATCAACCATATTGGGTGATATCGGCCATAGAGTATGAGTTGAGTGGCATATCATGCAAGTCAGTGTCATATCGTGCAAGAGGGGTACCATATCGTGCAAGGGCACAAGGTTATCTTGCAAGAGTGTTAAGGATCAAGAAGGAGCTCATACTAAACCCTAAGGTGAGGCCATGATCATCTTCAACCTTGGATTGAGGCATGATTTTAGAGTTTTGATCTTCTTTTCTTTTCTTCTTCACCAATTGCTTATCCATGGTTATTCCTTGTATATGAAGGAGTTGTGAACGAGCCTTGGACTTTTGATAAAGTCATCTTCAACCTTAGGAACATGGAGCTTTGGAGCTTGAAGCTTTGAAGTGGTTCTTAAGGCGGGTTATATAACTTGAATTACTTTTAATTCTGAAATTTCCTGAAATAGTTGATGAAATTATGAGTTCTAGTAGTTGCTTAGACTTTTTTCCATGAACTATAATAGTTAGAACAAAGGTCTAGAGCTTGAAGATGATGATATCACCTTATGAAAGTGATATCGGGTGCAAGCACACAAGCAAGCACCTCTAACCCGATATGATGATGCACCTACTTCACTAGAATGATATGGATATGATTGTAAACCTTCTTGCACTATATGGTGGTGTAGTATACACCTCTTGCATTATAGGAAGTCTATTATAGACTCCATGCCCGATACAATGTCAATTGTATACTTGAAAGATGATGTGAACCCTAATTTGGGTAACCCGATATAAGTGAAGAGTAACAAATGCTATTGCACGATATGATCATATAATACATCATTGGTACTTAGTATCATGAAGCATACATGAACTTGCATGACATGGTTGCATGATACATGACCTTGCATGATAGGGTTGCACGATACACAACCCTAGATGATATGGTAGCCCGACATGATGATGAGTTGATACCTCTTAAGCATCATGGGTGATACATATATGTACCATGTGCCTATCACAATCAACTCTAACCCAATATGGGTGTTGCAACCTAACATTTGATTGTGTAGCCCGATATGGTTTGGTTCCCTACACTCCTATCAACATGTATATTGGGTTGAGCCCAATATGGCAAACCCTAATCCATCACGACCAACCCTAGATGGTGAGCCACCCGATATGGTGATTGAATGCACCTCTAGCTCGACATGGTGATGGCTTAGTACCTCATGCACGACATGAGTAACACATATAAATACCTCCAACCCAATACGGATGGTGTTCATACACTTATAGCCCAATATGGTGAGTGCTTATACACCTTCAACCCGATATGATGAACACATGCACACCTCTAAGCTGAGACACCTTGTAAAGGTGAGGGCAAAACACTTTTAGAAGTGATGAGTGTAACACCAAGTAATGGTGTGGCTAATACCTTGATAGGTGAAACACCTAAAGTGGTTGATAATGGACAACCATGTATCAACAATGCCTTAACCCAAGATGAGCCCATATCATTGAAGATAGTTTGGCAATTCAAATGTATGACTTATAGCCTATACACTACATGATAAATGTGATAGGTTAGTGTATAAAGTATTTGGATGGAAAATACCCTAATACAAGATAAGTTGATGAACTTACGTGAAGTTTGAAGTAATGAGGGAAGTAATACATCAAGACATGATATATATCACATCGAACACCTCAAGGTTGATATACCTTGATGTACCTCAAATCCAATATATTTGGATGAGTAACACATGAAGTGTGTTATGTCAATTGTTACATTGAGATATAATGAGTTTAATGCACTTTGATAAGTGTAGGCTAACATACGTTGAGAAAGTGTTTAGACAAGTTAATAGAGTATGATGTAATCATACTCTGGTAAGGATGAGAAAGGAACTCATGCCTTGTGTTGATAATCATTTAATGATAAATGATGAGAATAAATAAGTAAGATTGAATACTTATGATATCAATGTAAACTCCTAGATGTGTGGAGCAATGAATTAAGGTTTGGATCAATAATATGAACATGAAACCCTAATCAGTTATAAAGGGAAACCCTAAACCTAATGATGGGAAGGTTGTAATTCTCTTATTGCGTAAGCTTTATAAGGAATGTTAAATACTTGTATAAAAAGTATAATGATCAATGGCCTTGTGAGCTATGTGAATAAGTTGTTGCCTAGTGAGAGGTGACAATATGTGCAATGGCCTTGTGAGAAATGTGAATAAGTTGTTGCCTAGTGAGAGGTGACAAAATGTGTAATGGCCTTGTGTGCCATCTGAATAAGTTATTGCCTAGTGAGAGGTAACAAGATGTGCAATGGCCTTGTGAGCCATGTAAATAAGTTGTTGCCTAGTAAGAAGTGACAAGATGTGTATTGGCCTTGTGAGCCATGTGAATAAGCTGTTGCCTAGTGAGAGATGACAAGATGTGCAATGGCCTTGCGAGCCATGTGAATAAGTTGTTGCCTAGTTAGAGGTGACAAGATGTGCAATGGCCTTGTGAGCCATGTGATAATATGTTGCCTAGTGAGAGGTGACAAGATACTTAACAGGCCTTGTGAGCCATGTGAGATGCTTGTATAACAAGTATCATGTATACCTTGGTCTGTGGACCTAGAGGTAATAGTTACCTGCTAAGCGGTAACAATGTCATGTGATGATCTAAGGGTTTGAATACCCAGATCTAGTAATCATGATGATGATAATGTTAAGGGATGTGAATTCCCAATTTGGAGATAAGGGATTGAGATCCTAAATGTTATATGTGTTCTAAAGATTTGAAAAGTACTTGATAGAATTATTACGCCTTTCTTTGTAGAATTTGTTGTAATAATTCTTGTTTGAAACATGGATGACGCTAAAAGATACAGTAATGCACTTAATTAATCAAGTGGAATTTCATCGTGTAGTGCCCTGGACATAAATCCATCATCGTCAGTAGCTGGTGATGGTGAAAGGGGTTCTCCTACGGGTTAATCCAGAGCGTATATTGTTGAATATGTGGGGTTTCTCCTAGCCGAAAATAGGAGGATTAGAGTGCAACTTCGGTTGTAGAGTCCAGAGCACAGTTTCAGGCCCGTGGCTCAATATGAAGGAGCATAGTGAATAGGCCCATGGCTCAGTGTGATAGAGTATGAATGCGTTCATGGCTCAGGGAGCACAGTGAACTGGCCCGTGGCTCGATTCACTAGCGGTGACACCTTTACCAAGGTGGGCTAGGCAGAGGGTAGCCTGACTGTATGTTACTGAGGTCACTTAAGCAAGAGACTGCGGTCCTTTTTGTGGTCTCGTATTGACCAAGACAGATGAGGTCATGGAGTCTGGCTCTTCCATTCACCTTGTATGGCACCAGCTTTGGGTTCCGCAACCAATGGTTGGATTTGAGTTGTACGACTCACTTCCTCAGGGCATAAGTGTGATTGTAAAAAGTAATCATCTGTATAGCATGTTTGCTTAAGGATTGAATACGGAAATCATTGGTTGATGTTACATTTCTTTTATGCATCCTTAGTGGATAGATGTTATTTATGTTTCTTTACATTCTTTGCAAAGTAGATAGTTGATTTATAATTCTACCATGGGTAGATGTAATGTTCTCCTTAAGAAAGGAGATTACTTCATTATGTTCATACAGTGATTTATCCTTCCTGTTAATATAATAAGAACCTCTGCTCAGTTTATAAATGCTTAATATGTGATAATAATATGGTCGGTGGAGAGTTATATCTCTCACTGGGACAATTGTCTCACCCAGTGGGATCCACATATTTTTTAGGTGGACGTACACGAGATGGCAAAGATCTTTCTGTAGAGGAGGAACAATAGCAGGGATAGCAGTGATAGCTCAGGTTGAGTGTACCATCTGTCGTGTCTTGTAGATAGAAGTCCTATGTGTCATCTCTGTACTCTCAGGTCCTTGGAGTTGGTTCGTTATGGTTTCATGAACAATCTGAGAATTTGGCTTGTAAGCCTCAAGGTTTTATGTTGCTCCAGTATGTGTTTTGATAAAGCAATTGTTATATGTTGTCCTTGAGAGAAAATGATCAATGTTGTACAATGTAATCATGATATGTATGTGTTTTGGATCTTTTAGTAAAAGTTTTCTGGACAATGATCTCCTTACAAAATGGTTTTAATTTTTAGTGATTTTTGTTAATCTACTGGTTATGGTTATTCCACTTAATTAGTAACGATTTGTTTTTCAGTTTGATGTTGGTCGTCACACCCTAAGTCTAAGTTATTGTCAATCGAGAACCACCTCGATCGAGGACTCAGAGCACCAGTCAAAATTGTACACATTTCTGCTATAAGTCAATTTCAGTCGAAATTATTGTCGATCGACACATCTTTGGTCCATATAATATGACCTTTATATCGAGTGAATGGGATTTGGGGATATATGTTGGAATATACTTTCATTCCAATAAGGATCGGTTAAAGAAATTTTTGAACAAAACATGGTCTGTCAAAAAACTTGTTGACCAGATTCGGTTCTGGATTGTTCTTCTAAACTCGAACATTTTAGCCATTGCCAGCCAACTACTTTTAACCTAACAGCTAGTTAAGCACTAAGAACACTATAGAGACTTCTTAAAATGTCCCTAATCACTTACAAACCATTCCTATAAATAGTAGAGGCCTTAGGACACCCAAGATACAGAAGCTACACTTGAGCATCCATTCTAGAGATAAACTAAGCTGAGAGTTACTTGCTATCTTGTTGCTTGAGCTCTAAGTTCATGTCCTATATCCATAGCTTCTTAGCCACCATCCTAGAAACGTTAATCCTAAGTGGTTTGAAAGTTCTAATGCCTGATATAGGATCAAAGCTCAATACTTCAATGGTGTAGTTTCCATCTTCCAATCTCCATTCACATGTTAATGCTATCTGTTCTCCTTGGTTACTCCAAGTCGTGGAGGCTGCCTAAGGGAGCTTGCTTAGAGCTAGTTCTTGGTGGAGAAGGATGCTCCAAGTTTGCTTGAGGTTACTTCAAGAAGGTTGCTTCAAAGGAGGTTGGAGATACTTCTAAGTGATGGCTACTTCAAGGTGGTGGAGCTACTTCTTGGTGGAGAAGGCTTCTTTAAGGTTGCTTGAGGTTACTTCAAGAATGCTACTTAAAATGAGGTTAGAGCTACTTCTAGGTGAAGGCTATCTCAAGGTGGTGGAGCTACTTCAAGGCGGTGAAGGATTCTATAAGGACTTGAGGTTACTTGAAGAAGGCTGCTTCAAGGAGTTGGATACTACTTTAAGGTGAATGCCACTTTAGGGAAGGTGATTGTATTTAGTTGTACAATTGGGTAGTGGACAGACAACCTTTGATTCAAAGGTTGGAACCACTCTAAATAAAAGTGTCTTCATTGTTTACTCATCCTTTTTTGCTTTAAGTTTTCAACTAAATTTTAAAGTACCAAAGTCTCCTCTATATCTTTCAAAGTTCTATTCACTCTCCTCTATATCTTTCAAATGATATGTTATGTGTCCTTATGATTGAAACCAGATCAAAGGAATCAAGTATTGAATATGATTCAAAAGTCAGTTCATGTAATTGAATGAATAAAATATGAGAATGTTAAATTACAAAAAATTTAAAGCAATGTTTTGCACTATATTAAATCCTCTATTTATGTCCTAATCCCAAAGTAAGTGGCTATTGGGATATGAGGAAGCAACAACATGGTAATAGAACTTAGGCTAAGTTGTCTGGTGAAATTATGTCAGTTAGAGTCATAGATGTGGGTGATATAAGTTGTTATGATTACAACTCTAGAAAGTTGAGCATGAGGATGTCCTATTCTGATATATACGTACTTTGATCAACCAATGTCAAGTTTCTCTATATATTCTTCCATGTAGGTCCTATCTAGGAATGTAGTGGGAGGATGGGTTAGAGAGAAATTCTAGAAATAAAGTGTTAGAAGACAAGAATGAAATTAAGTAAGATCATAAAGATAGAATGTTGTATAAACTTTATTTATATGGTTAATTCAATTCAAAAGTACAATTAATTATATTAACTATACAAAATATATATATACTAAATTTCTAGATATAAGATCTTCTGATGTATCTTTGTGCATTTGGAATTGCTTCCAGACATTATTTATATTAAATGCATAAGTAGATTTAACGCTATACTTGGTTTAGTTTTCCTAATTTTTTCTATCATCAGTTGGATTTTCCTTCACTAATGTTCTTCCTATATCTGTAGTGTGGATAGGAGTTATTTATTTTAGAGTAACTCATGGCTTCTGGACTACTGGTACATCCTAGTCCAACAAGAAGGATGTGATACTAGGATCTAATGACTCGTATAATATTTGAATTAAAACAAGATATGGGAAAATTAAAATTATATGGAGTCATGATAATAGTATGATTCTGGGATTCAAGGGCAAATGTTGGAGTAACTAAGAAAATTAGTTTTAATCAATAAATAATGGAAGATTTGAAATAATATTTCCTAAGTTCAAGCACAAAGAGAAAAAAGGGGAAATCAAATATATGAATCTGTATAGGGAAATAAAAATTGTATAAAATAATATAAGATCTCTGTGTTGTGTTTATAATATATCTAAAATGTTACAACAATGTCAAAAAATCTAAAATACCCCAACCTGACCATGACATCTTGTGACTAATTGATAAGTTGATGGAGCAGACACCAAGTTGGGTGACTAGTAAATGAAGCTAATTGAATTACTTAAATACATGTAGAACTATTGAAATAGACTTTATAAAGGGAGAAATAATGATAAAAAGAAAAGGAAAACGTTTAAATTTTTTTCAAGAAATGGAATTATCACTTTGGATAAGAACTTACATATAATTTGATGATTAAGATAAATGATGAATACATAAAAATATGAAGAAAATAAATGGATTAAGAATAATGAAACCCATAATAAAGACTCATAGTTATCCATTACATAATTTAGGAAAAATAAAATGAAAAAGAAATTAGACAAAATAAAAAAATTAAAGAAGAGTAATTCTCAGAAGATTAGAAGTAGAGAGAAAATTACCGAAAGAGAAGAACTAATAATATATAAGATTAGGATTATAAAATTAGTTGAAATAATAAAAATAACAAGGAGAAACATTTACACAATGTAAAAAGAAAGGGATGTATAATAAGATGAGTTAATAAAACCATACATCCCAAGATAGACTCAAATGTATTCACCCTTGTTTTTACTTTATGTTGATGGCTTTATCATGTAATTGTTTGATTTTACTCTGAAATGATTAAATAGTTTCTTCAAAATGGTTAAATATATGAATGATGAAAATGATGGCCAACAAGTGAATCAGTAACATGGATGTGAATTTATGTCGATATTATGATGAATCTTTGGCCCTTACATGATTAATATAAATCAAGGTCAAGTGAAAGTCATGTACCGAGTTTACTAAGGTGAATTTAACTAGGAAAATATTTACTCTAAAATGTAATCCATGGGAAAAGTGAGAAATATACATTTCATGAAAGAATTTCCCCATCAAAATAATCTTTCTGCAGTAGTGTAGAGATTCTATAGTACCAACTCTATTTCTCATTTTCATACTTGAGAATTGCTCTTTTTCGACAATTGATTGTGGAAATCCTCATATTTTTTTTCTTCCTGAGCATGATAATGTACTAATAAGAAATTAGTGAAGGATAATGGTAGATGGAAGAATGGTGCACATAAAGGATGTAATGAGGATAAAAACATTGATAATATATGAATGATAAACAAAGATTTAAATCATAATAAGGAAAGCTTAAGAAGAAATAATATGTTGAGTAGTCAGTTTTCTTTGATATGAAATGATTAGATCTAGACAAGGCAGGAATACTAAGCTTTCTAAAGAAGAAGTATTCAATTAATTTTTTTTTGGAAAATTTCATTCATTACTAATGAATCAGCCATATAAAATTTTCTACAAAAGGCCTTTGTAGAAGCACGAGCAAAAAATTTGGCTACTAGTCTTCTCCGAATAGCGAAGCCTATAGATATTAAAAAAAAATTATAGGATATAGAATATGGTAGCATAGGTTCGTATTGGTGATGTGTTGTAGGATCTACATAAGTGTGATCAAATCATGAGGAATTACTCCTAAGGTATCAAAAGAAAAGGGAAAAATTAGGGTGTTTTCTATACAACTTGCACTGTGCTTTTGTAACATTTATGTAGTGGTATCACTGGCTACCTGGCCTACTTTAAAGTTATATGAAAGAACACTGATAGAGGAGAGACTCTAGTGAGGTCAACACAAGTGTGTTTTCCATTTGTATAATCAAATAACAAGGTGTCACTAGGACATTGTGAGTGGATACCATCAGGGGGCATGCCAAGAAAGGCCACATGAGCCTATATGAGGACATTTAACCTAGCTCGAGAGGCAAGTTTAAAATGAGTATCACAAACTAAGTCATGTCAAAACAATATCCATGTCTTGTCTAACACTAAACAACATGATCACCAAAGGTGTCGTGTATGTGATTTTACAAAGTGGGCAAACTACATCACCTACACCTAAGGAAATAACGAGTTGACAATGAAGGATATATCCATATTCAATAGGTGACATGGAAAAACCAAGAACATAAATGGGAATGAAAAGTAGGAAGTCTTTTGCATGTCATCTTGTAGAGAAGCAAGGATACCTAGTTTTCACTGAGTGGCCACTTGTAGTTAATTTCAAGACAAAATTTTTGTAGTAATCATTTTCCAAAATAGTCTAGGTCTCTGAGTAACCAAAGGAATGCATGATAACTGGGAGTAATAAAATGATGGAAAGATCTTACAGATGGCATCATGTGTGGTAAAAAAGAGGCTCCTGTAGGCACAAATACAATTTCTAGTAGGATATGGTCTTGGAGTTCTTAGATGTGGATCTGAGAGGAAATATAAGAAAACTTGTTAACATCATTAGAAGATTTGATGCCCAACCCTCACAGGTGCATATGAAGCATTGCCAAGCACCATTTTAGATCACAAAAGCATGGACCATCTCCAACCAAAATACATGCTAGACATTGACAATGTCTGTAATGACCCCACCTCCCGATAACCCCCAATTAAGGGAGACCCGAAGGTCAGAGCTGTTATTCAATTAACAGGATCAAAGGTTCAACAAATAATCAATAATAATTATGAAATTCTACCAACTAACTGGAAATTTGGTATAAAATTAAAACTTTACTTACCTTTGAAAACTTTGGAAATCTATCTATCCAAAGCTTGAATTATTCTATCTAATCCTCCTTGCAATTTATTTCTTATTTCCACAATGTGTCGCTTTACAATTTGTTCTTTCAGTTATTGTTCCTAAAATGCCGACAAACAAAAAGTCGGTCAGTATATCAAAATATACTGGTATGTGGGAACAACCAAAAACTTGCAAATATGGCTAACAATATACTAATCACAATCAAATTCATTAACAAGCCAAATTACACTTTTCAGTATGACATTCTCCACCGCTTTTGCCCTAACCCTGGCATACCCACCTTAGGGTGCCCTTTGCCAATGACTTAAGGCCACCTTCTCAAATCTGAGCTTGGTGCCTGGGGGTCACCCCTCATGGTGCCCACTAGTCATGCAATATCATAGGACACCTTCTCATTCCCGAGCTTGGTGCCTGGGGTCACCACTCAAGGTGTCCATTGGTCTACCCATCTGGGCTTGACCTTTGGCATCATCCATCAGGATGGCATGTAGGTGCGAGAATACATACTTATATTTTTAATGTGATAATCATAGTGACTTTACGATTTGCAAGTATGAACATCCAACAGATAGTTTGCATTCAATGCGATTAACCATCCGGAAAATCTTCAGGAAACTAAGGTGATTATTGATAATTAACCACATACCTGATCTGACAATTTGAACAGAAATATCCATGCAAATAAGAATCCAAGCAAGCAAGCATTTTCAACAAGATCCTGAAATAATTATACAATTTCCTTTTATTACTCATGTCATTAATATCTATTAAATCTAGCTCGCTTCCTAGGATTTCTAGTCCACTTTTAGGGTTTCCATTGTAATTAGGGTTTCCCTTTATTTTAAACCCTAATTGATCACAAACCCTAATTATCTCAACATCTAATCTTCAGTTTCGGGACTAAGGCATAATTAACAATTAAATAAGCCCATTAAGCCTCTTTTTCTTAAAGCTACCATTTTTATCCTTTTTAACCCATGACAAAGTCATTATACGCATTTATCATCAATTCATAGTTCATTATGATCCAAAACACATAAGAAATCAATTTTGCCATTGATTCCACCTTTTATTCATGAGAAAACCCTAATTGCCACCTTTAGGGTATTTATCCACAAATTAGGAACTTTAATGCTCGAAATAGCAGAATCCTACTTTAATCATGAAATTAATCAATTAAAGCCATTAATAGTCGAATTAATCAACATTAGGGTTTCAAGGCCCATTAAAGTATATTCATGCATATGAAACTCCAAATTAACTAATTATATGCAAAGTTCATCCTTTTTCTTTTTAAAGTTCCTTTTTATGATTAACACGCTAATATCCACTTTAATCAGCTATTAAACCCTACTAATCACATTAATCATTCCCAATTAGGGTTTCTTTAATCATCATTACGTTAAAGTTGATAAATTACAATAATTCTCGAACTGCACAAAGAATAAGGCTTCGATTTTATTTTTATTAGATTCCCCTTGTTTTTCTGAGCAATTTTCATATTTTGTATGTTCTCATCGGAGCTACCAATATTTATCTATGAATTTTGCATTAAATCACTTATTTGGCCAATAACAAGCTGCCATGTGGGTCCTTCCATGCAACATGCTCGCCCAAAAGGAAACATAACCAAATGTCTGTGATGCCCTCCTTTAAGTCAGTTAACGATGTAGCCCACGGAGGGTATATTCGTCCAACGCCTCCCAAACCCCTTCTTCCTCCTCGTGAGCAGCCAGGTGCGCCGACCTGCTTTCCTCATCGCGAGTTGCGCGACCTCTCCTCCTACCCTGGGACCTCGACCACCATTGGGGACTGGTCCCCTGCCTCCAGCGTTCCCTTGCACCACCGATGCTACCCCAGATACGGTCAGAAGGGCTGAGAGAAAGCTATGAAATCTCACAATATTGCAGCCATGTTGCAGCTGCACTACAGGTGTACCTCAGGCAACTTCGTGAAGTTGGATGCTCGAGAGCATTGTCCAGTCATGCACAAGTCTTCGAGGAACGTCATGCCTCCCTCTAGATGGCTTCGTACCTACTCGTTGCTCTAGAGAAAGCTCCACTCTATGTTAGGGTTTTGCAACGATGAAGAAGGAGAAGAGATGCGTGTGAGATCTCTTTGGAACTCAAACCATAATACCAACCCCTTATATAGGGGAGGGTTTTCTCACCCCAAGACGTGCATTCACAAAGATGCAAGGTCTTTTCCTATTAGGAATCAAATTGCTTCATTAGGAAGCAAGCTTCTCTCTCTCTCTCTTATTTCTTTGATATTCCTTCTTCTTGTGATATTAGGATTTCGAAAATCCTTTCTCTTAGTCTCTCTTGTGCTTGACTTTTACTCCATAAGCACGAAATTATAGTTTCCTTTTAGAAGAAAATATCACCCATTTAATAAAACCATGAAATTCATTCATTAAGCATCACATTATCCTCTTATTTGACTTTATTGGTATTTCTCTTTCCTCTTTCTTCATTGGGATTCCTTAGATCCCAAGAAACTCAAAGAATTAGAAATTCCTTTTTAAGGAATACTCATCATCCTTCTACATGCATCAATATGCATTATTTCACATTATCTTGTTTATTTCTCATTATTAGGTTGATTTCTTATTAAAATAATTCCTTTTGAGGACTTCTAATTATTTCTCTTTTATTTTCCTTATTGGTATTCCTTTTATCATTAGGAATCCTTGGAATACGAAATTCCACTAAGGATAACTCAATTATACCTCTTTTCACTTGTTTTTCACCTTTTACCATTGTTTTCAATTTCTTTCTTAATAAAAAAATACTTAATTAATCTTTTCTTTTCTTATTGCTTTTCTTTGCAACTTTGGACTCCTTGGAACCCAAGAGGCACTAAATCCATCTTTGGATTAAGCTATTTTGCCTACTAGAGGTTTCCACACCTCTCTTTTCTCCAAAATCTCAATTATTCCTTAATTAATTGAATTTCCTTTTTATTGGGCCCAATAGCCAATAAAGCCCACAAAACAATCATCAAGGCTATTGTAAATGAAATCCATTTATTCAAAATAGATTATATCATTATTCTTTCAAATATATGTAATATGATAAATTACGTTTCTCAGCAAATGAACCCAAAATTTGGGGTTGTAACATCCTTCCCCTCTTATGAGAATTTTTCCCTCAAAATTCCATCCAGCAAGCAAACAAACATGATAAGTCTTCTAATGTTCATCATGGCTCCCATGTGGCTTCACCCTTTCCATGGTGTTTCCCAAGAACCTTCATTATCTCATTTTCTTCTATCTGAGTTCTTTCTTACCTTGGTCTAACGTACCCTCATAGGTGGCTCAGGACTTTTCAGCCTTTCAAAAGTTCAATAGGTTTAGGGCTCAACACCTAGCTTGGGTACCTCACATAGTGCTCTAAATCGGACTCATTCAACACATCATTTTATCCTGAGGGGTAAGGTTAAACACAACCGTCTCCACCAATCCATCTCAAATGGACCCATATATTGGGGACTCATCTTTCTCAGCTGTAGCTTAGAGGGGTCGGATTTTCACATCACATATTCTCCCATAGTGAACTACAGGTCAGTCTGCTTTGCATCAGCTCGTGACTCATGTCACCACCGGGCTCTCTCTCTCAACCATTGCACGATCAAAGCGACTTCATCTGCACACATTGTGGTTCTTTTCTACCCTTCGTGAGGCCTCCTTCACCAACATCATCTTAATGAAGTGGTGACCGACACAACCTCTCCATAAGACTTCTTGCATCCCGATAAAGGCTATGGTGGTTAACATCACATCCTAAGAACTGTCTCTATGTATCACCCTAGATGAGCACAACTTCTCTCATCAGACCCTCTAGTCTGGATTATACCGTTCATTGGTATGGAGTGATGAACTGTACTATCATCAAGTTCTTCATGTATCCAATTCCACCTCATGAAAGTGAACCTTGGTCATACCGAAGAACTTTTGAACTCACATCATGGTGTAGTTGAACCATCTCTCTCTCTTATGTAGTTCAACATAATCTATCTCTTGACAATACTCCTGTCTTTCTCATGTTATCTAGGTAAGGCGATCTACCATAACCCATATTGCATCTTGACCTTCTGGGTCAAAGGGAGACTTACCTCAACATCCATAGTGATGAACTCCCATTCCCTTTCAGGGCCTCTTTTATCCTCTATATTGATACACTAGGTTACTGGTGTTTGTCCTTCACCACCTGGCTTGCATGGCTACATGCTACATGCAACTTTGTTTTAAGCATCCAGAGTGCTACCATCACTTACTATTTTTGTAGCATCACGGTAGTTGGTGATCTTAAACCATGATCTCTTATACGTCATGATTCCTCAATATCGATTCCTTAGAAACCCTAAACCATTATCATTAGGGTTTTATTACCTTCCTATCCCAAGAAGCGTATCCATCCTTCTACCACATCAAGGACTAGGATGGCTATCCAAACAACCACTAATCTTGTTCAACAGATCTCATTACATCTGTGTGTTAGCCAAAACTCATCTTCTTTCCAAACTTAGGGTTAGTCAAACCACCTCAAACTCTTCTAGCCTCTAGTTAAACTAGGCAGCTATATCTCAATTAGAGCATCCATTACCACTTCACCTCGTTAGGTGTCAGGTAAAGTTGAAGACATACACCTCCACATATTCCACTTATCATCTCATCTCAAACTCTAAGTTTGTCTTCATCCAGAAACTTTGAGCTCATCCTCATGGTGATCAAACATCAACCTTGGTTAACTTGTAAATTCCACATAGATCCTGATAAAACATCCTCATAAGCTGACTACACTGCTTTCTCTTAATGTTTGTAAACCATCCATGTATCATTCACTCCACCAAGGTATCTTATCATCTCTGTCCTCATTCCTTGTAGCAACGTTCCAACCCGCATCATCTTTTATTCTTGGTGTATGGCATGCGTACTGTCCCATCTCCCCCTCCCATAACAAGAGGAAATAAGCATTTGGCTGCAGTCCAAATACATAGTTCTTCCTGTTCCAAGAGTAGAGATGATACATCCCACCTTGCCAGTACACCTTTAAATCTGAGTTAGAACGTGTAACTTATGTCTATACATCACAAACATCATGTTATCAAAATTACTTCCATGGAAAACTGGCCTCGAACATTCTTGGTCCAAGCACATTCCTTAGTCATCTCCTCTAGGTCTATAGGGTACCGACACTTTTGGGGTCATCCCTTTTCCGTTATCCATCCAGAGAGTGCCCTACTCATATGCCATTTGGGTCCCATGTGTCAATGAAGGTGATCAATCTCCTAACCCATGGCCCTCAAACAATGATAGTTGTTACCTCCCGACCCTATGGTCATGTGCAACTAGGGAATTAGGCAACTCCTTCTTTCATCGGTCTTATCCCTACCTGACCCTAGGATAGACTTAGGATTCTCTTATAGTACATGTTCAACTTATAACCTTCCCCAAGACTTCACCATCTCTTTCTGCATTCCCGATTGACTTTCATCCCTTCATAGGGGTCATGGCAACCTGCTTACCTTGGTCAGGCCCCACACCAGTTACCACCATGGTAACACATCCACAAGCACTTAAAGATGGTTATCTATGGGTTTACAGGTTCATTGTCATTCCATGTACTTTTCACTTAGCTTCTCAAGATCCTATGAAACTTCCTTAGGTTACCTCAAAACCAGCAAAACTGGTATACACCCTACCAAAGGGTCCCTCTCCCAGGATGGGAGGAAACTACAACTCTTGACAACAAGGTCACAAACATCCTTAGGGTTTATATTCACATGAGCATGCTTAACCCAGCAGCTACTAGGGCACCAGTAGACCACCTATTAAACCATGCCAGGTCATACTTGTTCTCTTTCCTCAACATTAGACCAACTTAGGCGTGAAGGGTTCATCAAACATACCCTTAACTTAAGGGGTTTCCTTTACCTCTACACATGAGGAGTACCATGCTCGAAACTATAGAGACTTAAATCTCATCAGGAGCATCAGATACACTGCTTCCCCTCTTAGGCCTAGGAACCCTAGGTTCTCCTTTGGATATCCAACTGCATGCTCAAACTCTTAACCATGAATGAAACATGTCCAAGGTATGTCATGTACTCCCATGGTCCTTTTATATGAGAAACACCCCAGAGTTGAGTCCTCCTCAAGGACAACCAACTAGGTATAAAGCCTCACGACTGGTTACTTAAACCTCCTCAGGGTCTAAAGCACTCTTTCTCTCATCTAGTAGGTAACCACTTATACCATGGGTACTAGAAGCATCGTCCTCTCTCTAGGGTTTGGTTCCTCTAAAGGTAACCAAGATATCATCAGCTTCCAGGAAGCATGCATGAGGCAACCACTATCATCCACATAGGTCGCATCATTCTCGACTCCCCACGGTTCCTCACATCTCAGGGTTTTAGGTTTCCAACCTTCTTGCCTGAGACCTTCTTTCTTCTCTAGAACTAACTCTACATCCAACCTTACTACCAGATGTCCTTTCTCCATGAAGGATCAAGCTTTACTAGCATACCTTCACATGTGTGAAGCATATGCTCAAACTTAGGTTTGCTCAAGATCATTCATAGCCCTTTATACTCATTCCATGATCCCTTAACCAGGTTTTCATCAAGCTATACCGTAGTTGCCTAAGCCCATAGGGTAACTATAGGTTCTCTTCTAACCTCATCCATGAAGGAGCTATCCTTCTCTCTAGCATGCATGACCCTCTCCAGGGTTGGTCGCCAAAGGTACTAGGTCATCTACCCTTTTATGACATCCCAAAGGCATGTCCAACCAAACACTCGGTCAACCATGACATCTAACTCATCATGTCATCTCTCTCTCTAACATCCACTTAGGGTTAGGGTTAACATCATCCTCAACGGATGTGCTCGGTATCTACTTTTAATGGAGGTCTCTACCTCCAAGACTAACTCTCTCTACTCATCCTCCCGCCAAGGAGGTCAATCCTCAGGTCTCTTCCGAGGCAATGAAAACTTATGTCATGCGACCTAAGCATGTATCTATTCTTTTACGCTTACTCTATTAAGCTTATGTCCATGACATCTTATTTACATGCTTTTTATTAATTTGATGGAGGATCGCTTAATCCTTATCAACCTTACCCATACCTAAAGAGGGTGAGGAGAAGAGAGAAAAACCCTAATCCTTAAGGTCCTTATCAGAATTTGAGTTGAGAAGGGATGAACAAGATGAGAGAGTCTTAAAGGTATCTTATTTCAAGTCATATCCTAAGACATCGGCTAGGCAGTCACACAATCCGGGAGTCCTCGTATTCTGACTAGCGGTGCGGAGGAAAATATTGCCAGCCCCCGAACATGATCCTTTTCTAGACACCTCAGTCTTTCGGACAATCCCCTAATAACTCTTTGGGTTCTACAGAATTTGTAAAATTTAATAATTATTAAAGATTAATTGAGGAACATATGCTCTGATACCAAATGTAATGACCCCGCCTCCCGGTAACCCCCAATTAAGGGAGACCCGAAGGTCAGAGCCATTATTCAATTAACAAGATCAAAGGTTTGACAAATAATCAATAATAATTATGATATTCTACCAACTAACTGGAAATTTGGTATAAAATCAAAACTTTACTTACCTTTGAAAACTTGGAAATCTATCTATCTAGAGCTTGAATTATTCTATCTAATCCTCCTTGCACTTTATTTCTTATTTCCACAATGTGTCACTTTACTGTTTGTTCTCTCAGTTGTTGTTCCTAAAATGCCGAAAAACAAAATGTCGGTCAATATATCGAAATATACTGGTATGTGGGAACAACCAAAAACTTGCAAATATGGCTAAAAATATACTAATCACAATCAAACTAATTAACAAGCCAAATTACACTTCTCAGTATGACATTCTCCACCGCTTTTGCCCTAACCCTGGCATACCCACCTTAGGGTGCCCTTTGCCAATGACTTAAGGCCGCCTTCTCAAATCTGATCTTGGTGCCTGGGGGTCACCCCTCATGGTGCCCACTAGTCATGCAATATCATAGGCCACCTTCTCATTCCCGAGCTTGGTGCCTGGGGTCACCACTCAAGGTGTCCATTGGTCTACCCATCTGGGCCTGACCTTTGGCATCATCCATCAGGGTGGAATGTAGGTGCGAGAATACATACTTCTATTTTTAATGTGATAATCATAGTGACTTTATGATTTGCAAGTATGAACATCCAACAGATAATTTGCATTCAATGCGATTAACCATCCGGAAAATCCTCGGGAAACTAAGGCGATTATTCACAGTTAACCACATTCCTGATCTGACAATTTGAACAGAAATATCCATGCAAATAAGAATCCAAGCCCGCAAGCATTTTCAACAAGATCCTGAAGTAATTATACAATTTCCTTTTATTACTCATGTCATTAAGATCTATTAAATCTAGCTCGCTTCCTAGGATTTCTAGTCCACTTTTAGGGTTTCCATTGTAATTAGGGTTTCCCTTTATTTTAAACCCTAATTGATCACAAACCCTAATTATCTCAACATTTAATCTTTAGTTTCGGGATTAAGGCATAATTAACCATTAAATAAGCCCATTAAGCCTCTTTTTCTTAAAGCTACCATTTTTATCCTTTTTAACCCATGGCAAAGTCATTATATGCATTTATCATCAATTCATAGTTCATTATGATCCAAAACACATAAGAACTCGATTTTGCCATTAATTCCACCTTTTATTCATGAGAAAACCCTAATTACCACCTTTAGGGTATTTATCCACAAATTAGGAACTTTAATGCTCGAAATAGCATAATCCTACTTTAATCATGAAATTAATCAATTAAAGACATTATTAGTCGAATTAATCAACATTAGGGTTTCAAGGCCCATTAAAGTATATTCATGCATATGAAACTCCAAATTAACTAATTATACGCAAAGTTCATCCTTTTTCTTTCTAAAGTTCATTTTTATCATTAACAGGCTAATATCTACTTTAATCAACTATTAAACCCTACTAATCACATTAATCATTCCCAATTAGGGTTTCTTTAATCATCATTACGTTAAAGTTGATAAATTACAGTAATTTTAGAATTGCACAAGGAATAAGGCTTCAATTTTATTTTTATTAGATTCCCCTTGTTTTTCTGAGCAATTTTCATATTTTGTATGTTCTCATCAGAGCTACCAATATTTATCTATGAATTTAGCATTAAATCACTTACTTGGCCAATAACAAGCTACCACGTGGCTCCTTCCATGCAACACGCTCACCCAAAAGGGAACTGTTGGTTGTTTACACTAACGAGTTTCAATCATTAAGAATGATCTTTTACTCAACTAGCTATATCCCGCAAGTATACGAGAGTAGTTGTAGTCGAGGTCGAACACAACGAGCGTTGGTTAGTTAGGCGTAAGAGTTATGATTTTCAATAATCTAGATCATTGTACATAAGATGATTGGATTAGAACAACTAAATTATAGATTTAAAACAAAACAATAAATTTTCACTTAAGAAAGGTTAAGATTCAGATTTGGAAGGATCTTAGACTTGGGATTTCACTATCACATTCATGTAGTCATCACTCACCTCCCGGTGAAGTAATGGCAATTCTAACTCCATACATCACTCTCGTGCATGTATTTCATTTTGAATCACAAACCTTTCTACTCAACTTAATCCCAGCCACTCTTGTGGTCAAGGACAAATTGCCAAAAGAGTAACACCATACTCTCAAACACATCTTCTCAGATTATGAAAGAAAGCATAAAACATGCAAGTATGATGGCCAATCATACAAACAATCATTTTAGATCTGAAACAACTCTTGGAACATGCAAGAAACTAACATTTAGTACGAAATTCATATGTTCATACAAGCTATGACATGGGAGTTACTCTCCCATGTCCAAGATTCGGATTCTACTCGTCCATGATCATGTATTGCAGAAATGCTACAGAATTTTCAGAGTTTAACATGGTTTAGAGAAGGAAAAGCTAGGAGAATTGAAAGTGTAACCCAAGAGAAGTAGAATTCCATCTTGGGGACGAAATTCCACTCCTAAAGCTGCTCCAAAACGGACTGGCTCCTCTCCCGAGAAGTTGCACGAAGTTGGGGAAGCTTGGCTGCACCTTGGAGAAGAAGAGAAGAAGAAATGGACTCCTTTCCCAAGAAACCACCCTTGATCTCCTCAAAATCGCCCTCCTCTGGTCTAGGCTTTCTCTGGGATGAGGGAACATTCATAAATGACCAGGCATAACCACCCATTAAGTTCCCACTTTGTTTTAAACAAAAACTCGTATTTTACAAAATGCTGAAACTGCCAGGTGCATGACGTGCACCCAAAGTGCACGCCGTGCACTTTTCCAGAAACTTTCAGTTTGCTCCAGAATGCACTCTGCACGACATGCACTGAAGAAATGCACGCCGTGCAACTTTCCAGAAACTTTTAGTTTGCTCCAGAATGCAATGTACACGGCGTGCGCTAAAGGAATACACACCGTGCAACTTTCAAGAAACTTTTGGCTCTCAGGTGCATGCCGTGCAACTTTCTAGAAACATTCAATTTTCTCGTTGTACCCAGGTGCACGGCGTGCACCTCACTGTTCTGGTCTGTTGTCTATTCTACTCATAACTTTTAGTGTGTAGGTCCAATTTACATGCCGTAAAAAGTGGTATTTGCACAATTTCGAACCCCAAAACATGTAGATACTTGAGGAGTGACACTATAAGAGATAATATGATATATTCCTCATATTTTCATTGCAACATGTAGTACCTACAATCCAAACCATGAGACAAGTAAGAATAGCTAAAAATATAGAATCTAGCATGAATGAGAGTGATAATTGAGTCAAAACAACATGGATATGCAACCAAACATGATCCAAAAGGTGATATGATTTGTGCACATCAAATCCCCCTAAGCTTAAACCATTGCTTGTCCTCAAGAAAAAAAGAGAATAGAAACACAAATGAAGAATTGTCAAGTTCATGCATAGATCAAATGAAAAGAAAGATGTGTATAAGACCAAGCCAAACATGATCAACATGTTTATACTCATAGCCATCAATTCAACTTAAACACCCAAGAAAGAGATTTTTAGTTCAGCAGTGGTGGTCACAATTAAATGAATCAATCAATTAAACAACACTACGTAGAATTTGGATGACCAACCCAAACAATTAGTGGATGTGCAACTCAAACTCTCAACTATTAAGGATACAATTGATGAAATCTTAGTTAAAATTGACAATTTTAGCTGTACTCTCCTTCTTTCCCAAAAATGATATGATAATGGATTATGGGTTCCGACACTTGGTTGCTAATGTAGGCTTATGCACACGTGGAATGTCAGTTGGGGTGTTTTACCCTCTTTTAAGACATACTACCTAACCATCGTGGCCATATCAGACTTACACTAGGCTAGCTTGATATATGGGCAGTTTAGCCATCTTTTATGGGGTATAAAGATGAGATAAGCCAAAACAAATTTTAAATTTTTTTCCAAAAGATAGGAGAGTCAACTAAATTGCAACATTAGCTAGATTGCATTCATTTGTTTTGAAAAATTTTCATTGAAAGAGTGGTTGAAAATGCACTAAGAGCTTGGCAAGGGCATCCCGTATTCCAAATGATGTTGTAAAGTTGATTTACTCACAAAAATTGAAACCATTACATGTTTTAAGCAATCAAGGATGTGAAAGATGAATGTTTAGGCTAGAAGCATAAACTAGAGTTAAGCACATGTTGATGGCCAAAAGGTTTCATTTGATTAATGCATGCCTTTTACAATTTCTCCAAATGATATTTCTCATAAAAAGAGGACAATCAGTTAAGCATAGGAGTTCTATTCACATATAAAAGATAAACCTCATATCATACTAGATTTTCCACCAGAAGAGCAGAATTGAAAACAAAAGACTGAAATGTGAACACAAAATAAAAGCAAATGACAAGAAGCAAATAACATGAAAGGGAAAAGCTAAAAGAACTAAGTTACAATCCGGTTGCTCCCCCCTAAGCTTGAAATCTATAGTGTCCTCACTGCATAAATCAAACTAAAAAGGTTGCAAATGGGTACCTCATCATGGTGGAAACATCAAAGTCCATGGAGGTCCGGTGCTCTGATTTGCAGCTGGAAATTGTTGTGCTAAAGATTTATGCCTCCTTGCAAATATGTCCTTGATTTGGGGCAAGCGAAAGCACCTATGAGCTGCAATAAGAATAGTCTTTTGTATGGCAATACTATTTGTCTTTTCATTCTTCTTTGAAGCATCATCAAAATATGAGTTGGGAAGAGTGGTCTCATTATAAAGTAATGTGTCAACTAGAATGTGAGGAGGAAGGACATGTGGCTTGCTTGAAGAATCAACATGTAGAGCATGTGTTGTAGCTTTCTCCCCTTTAGTTGAAACTTCATAATCATCATGGGTATCAACATCATCATACTTTGAAGGATATACCTCTATAAAAACTCCATTCTTCAATGTCACCGACCTGAAATATGTAGGATTCATCTCTGGTGGACTAGGCAAGAAAGGTGGAAATGCTTCTTTGCTAAAAAGAGCTTGCTGGGTAATTTGTTTCTCCAAGATGTGTGCATGAGTGGTAATATCTTCCACCTTAGAAGAGAGTTGGAAAATGGCACCCTTCATTGTTTGTCTTTATTGATGGAACTCCTCATTTTGCTGCATTTGAGTTGAAATAAATGTTGCAAGCATGGACTCTAATCTAGAAGTTACTTGTGGTTGTTGTGGCTGAATGAAATTTGGGTTTGCATTGATGTATAAGTCCGGTGGAGTGTAGCCCATTGGAGAATAAATAGAAGAAGCATAACATGTAGAAGATGAGTGTTCAAGCAACCCACATGAATCACAAATAATATTGGCTTCTTGAAATGGCTGTGTTCTTAGCTTATCAAACCTTTGTGATAAAGTGTCTATCTTTGCTACAATTATGTCTATAGCACCAACCGTGTGATCTTCCCTTTTCTTTCTGGAAGTAGTATGTGAAAAGGATGGGTGGTAGTTTGTAGGAGGAATCCATTGGCAATGATTTGCTGCCATATCTTCAATAATAGCATAGGCTTCTCTATAAGATTTGTTCATTAGAGCTCCATTTGCAGCTGCATCAATAGACATCCTTGTATTGTAGCACAAACCATTATAAAAAGATTGCAATAGAAGCCAATTGCTTATACCATGATGTGGACAAAGATAATGAAGATCTTTGAACCTCTCCCATGTATCATACAAGGTCTCTCCATCCCTTTGAGAATAATTGATGAGTTGACTCCTTAGCTGCAAAGTTTTGCTAGGTGGAAAATATCTTGCCAAAAAGACCTTTAGAAGCTCCTCCCAAGTGTTGATTGACTTCTTTGGCAAAGTATAGAGCCATGCCTTGGATCTATATTTAAGAGAGAATAGAAAAAGAATTAGGTGTATCCCATCAGTAGGAACACCATATATCTTTATGGTGCTTAGCAACTACAGAAATTCAACAATGTGGAGGTTTGGATCCTCCATTGGTGTCCCTCCAAATGCATTCAGCTGTAGCAATTGTATGATGGATGGGCTGATAGAAAACTCCTCTGCCTCAAATTTTGAAATATTCATAGGCCCACTCATATTCATTGCAGTGGTACCAAAGTAGTCCTTAAGAGGAAGGTCATCCTGCTTGACTAGTTCTTCATGTGAATCCAGAGGATTAGGTAGATGTGGCGTAGATGGTGGTGGTGTATGTTGTATGGATTTTGGTGGTGTATATGAGGGTGTGGAAGAATGTGGTATGGTTGTTGGTGGTATATATGATGGCGGTGAATTAGGTGTGATTGATGGTGGTGTGGATGAAGGATGTGTGGATGAGGGTGGTGCATATGATGGTGACATGGATGATGGTTGTGTGGGTTGTGATTCCTCCATACATGTTTGGGTTTCACTCCTTCTTGCTCTATGAGGGCTGCAAATAGTGTGTTCATTTTCTAAATGTAGAGATATGCATGGTTCAAGGATCGTTTTATGAACACCCCATATGCTCCTGCAAATAAACAAGGTGAGTGAGATACAAAAACAAATATGGTAGATACAAAAAATTATGATGATCATGATGAATTATGATTTATGTATATGATGGTGGATATGAAGGTTGTGATCTAGTCTCATTTACTTATCAACAACTCTTACTCTAATAGGAATACCGATGCTCCCCGGAAACGGCGCCAAAAACTTGTTGGTTGTTTACACTAACGAGTTTCAATCATTAAGAATGGTCTTTTACTCAACTAGCTATATCCCGCAAGTATACGAGAGTAGTTGTAGTCGAGGTCGAACACAAGGAGTGTTGGTTAGTTAGGCATAAGAGTTATGATTTTCAATAATCTAGATCATTGTACATAAGATGATTGGATTAGAACAACTAAATTATAGATTTAAAACAAAATAGTAAATTTTCACTTAAGAAAGGTTAAGATTCATATTTGGAAGGATCTTAGACTTGGGATTTCACTATCACATCATAGATTATATTAAAATATGAATTTGAACATGTTAATTAACTTGCAAAGGAGGTTTGTAGTCATCACTCACCTCCCGGTGAAGTAATGACAATTCTAACTCCATACATCACTCTCGTGCATGTATTTCATTTGGAATCACAAACCTTGCTCCTCAACTTAATCCCAGCCACTCTTGCGGTCAAGGACAAGTTGCCAAAAGAGTAACACCATACTCTCAAACACATCTTCTCAGATTATGAAAGAAAGCATAAACATGCAAGTATGATGGCCAATCAGACAAACAAGCATTTTAGATCTGAAACAACTCTTGGAACATGCAACAAACTAACATTTAGTACAAAATTCTTATGTTCATACACGCTATGACATGGGAGTTACTCTCCCATGTCCAAGATTCATATTCTACTCGTCCATGATCATGTATTGTAGAAATGCTATAGAATTTTCAGAGTTTAACATGGGTTAGAGAAGGAAAAGCTAGGAGAATTGAAAGTGTAACCCAAGAGAAGTAGAATTCCATCTTGGGGACAAAATTCCACTCCTAAAGCTGCTCTAAAACGGATTGTCTCCTCTCCCGAGAAGCTGCACGAAGTTGGGGAAGCTTGCCTACACCATGGAGAAGAAGAGAAGAAGAAATGGACTCTTTTCCCAAGAAACCACCCTTGATCTCCTCAAAATCACCCTCCTCTGCTCTAGGCTTGCTCTGGGACGAGGGAACGTTCATAAATGACCAGGCATAACCACCCATTAAGTTCCCACTTCGTTTTAAACAAAAACTCGTATTTTACAAAATGCTGAAACTGCCAGGTGCACGACGTGCACCTAAAGTGCACGCCGTGCACTTTTCTAGAAACTTTCAGTTTGCTCCAGAATGCACTGTGCATGGCATGCACTAAAGAAATGCACGCCGTGCAACTTTCCAGAAACTTTCAGTTTGCTCCAGAATGCAATGTGCACGACGTGCGCTAAAGGAATACACTCCGTGCAACTTTCCAGAAACTTTTGGCTCTCAGGTGCATGCCGTGCAACTTTCTAGAAACTTTCAATTTGCTCGGCGTACCCAGGTGCACGGCGTGCACCTCACTGTTCTGGGCTGTTGTGTATTCTGCTCATAACTTTCAGTGTGTAGGTCCGATTTACATGCCGTAAAAAGTGGTATTTGAGAAATGTCGAACCCCAAAACATGTAGATACTTGAGGAGTGATGCTATAAGAGATAATATGATATATTCCTCATATTTTCATTGCAATATGTAGTACCTACAATCCAAACCATGAGACAAATAAGAATAGCTAAAAATATAGAATCTAGCATGAATGAGAGTGATAATTGAGTCAAAACAACATGGATATGCAACCAAACATGATCCAAAAGGTGATATGATTTGTGCACATCAGAGCATAACCAAATGTCCGTTATGCCCTCCTTTAAGTCAATTAAAGATGTAGCTCGCGGAGGGTATATTTGTCCAACGCCTCCCAAACCCCTTCTTCCTCCTTGTGAGCAGCCAGGTGCGCCGACTTGCTACCCTAATCGCGAGTTGCACGACCTCTCCTCCTACCCTGGGACCTCGACCACCACTGGGGACTGGTCCCCTGCCTCCGGCATTCCCTTGCGCCGCCGATTCTGCCCCAGATACGGTCAGAAGGGTCCGGAGAAAGCTCTGAAATCTCGTAGCCATGTTGTAGCCGCGCTGCAGGTGTACCTCAGGCATCTTCGTGAAGTTCAATGCTCGAGAGCATCGTCTAGTCATGCACAGGTCTTCGAGGAACCTTAGGCCTCCCTCCAGATGGCTCCGCACCTCCTCGTTGCTCTAGAGAAAGCTCCACTCGATGTTAGGGTTTTACAACGATGAAGAAGGAGAAGAGATGCATGTGAGATCTCTTTGGAACTCAAACCATAAGACCAACCACTTATATAGGGGAGGGTTTTCGCACCCCAAGACGTGCATCCACAAAGATGCAAGGTCTTTTCCTATTAGGAATCAAATTCCTTCATTAGGAAGCAAGCTTCTCTCTCTTATTTCTTTGATATTCCTTCTTCTTGTGATATTAGGATTTAGAAAATCCTTTCTCTTAGTCTCTCTTGTGCTTAACTTTTACTCCATATACATGAAATTATAGTTTCCTTTTAGAAGAAAATATCACGCTTTTAATAAAACCATGAAATTCATTCATTAAGCATCACATTATCCTCTTATTTGACTTTATTGGTATTTCACTTTCCTCTTTCTTCATTGGGATTCCTTAGATCCCAAGAAACTCAAAGAATTCGAAATTCCTTTTAAGGAATACTCATCATCCTTCTACATGCATCAATATGCATTATTTCACATTATCTTGTTTATTTCTCATTATTAGGTTGATTTCTTATTAAAATAATTCCTTTTGAGGATTTCTAATTATTTCTCTTTTATTTTCCTTATTTGTATTCCTTTTATCATTAGGAATCCTTGGAATACGAAATTCCACTAAGGATAACTCAATTATACCTCTTTTCACTTGTTTTTCACCTTTTACCATTGTTTTCAATTTCTTTCTTAATAAAGAAATACTTAATTAATTTTTTGTTTTCTTATTGCTTTTCTTTGCAACTTTGGACTTCATGGAACCCAAGGACCCCAAGAGGCACAAAATCCATCTTTGGATTAATCTCTTTTTCCTTCTAGAGGTTTCCACACCTCTCTTTTCTCCAAAAACTCAGTTATTCCTTAATTAATTGAATTTCCTTGTTATTGGGCCCAATAGCTGACCGGCCTAAATTGTGCGTCCTAAAATTGGAGGCGGATTTGAGGTAGTCGAGCTTTTACATTTATAAACCCGAATCCTTCTAGGCCCTCGCAACTTTGTTTACGGGGTCGAAGTAGATATACGTGGTCGAACACAGGGACAAGGGGTTAGTGTTGAGAACCCAGAATCGACACGCTACACTCCGGCAGGTATGAAGAGATTATAAATTCCCCAGAAAGGAAGCATAAAGATGTCACGAACAAAACAAGAAAACTATCTCCAAGTGGAGTTACTAGAAAGATTTAAGGTTTTAAGCATTTAGCAGTTTTTAGGGGTTTTCATGCAACAGAAACAGAATGATATTGCTCGAGCTAAGGCGAGGTACGAAGGATAAAACTGCGGTAAAACAAGCGAAGGTAGAACCAGTCCTGTACCCCTCCTCTCGAAGCGGGTACCTCTAACAAGGCATCAGCGCCCCTCTCGAGGTCACTGGACTAAAATTGGAGTGGAAGGGTTACTAAAGCAACTCCGTTCCGGGCACTCTCGTACTCCAGAATCAGACCTAACACTAGAGCCACAACACAACTCTCGAAGCTGTTGCGACGGGAAAACACGATTCGTTATCTAAGCGAAACGCGATCCAAAACATGCAAGCTAGAGTTCAGATATCAAACATAGCAGTCATCCAACATATTGCACCAAGCATAGAGCAGCTAGTAATTAAGCTTTTCTATTTCTATAAGCATTAAAGGTCTTAATTACAATGCGTAAGGAATTAAATAACATAATTAAAGATATGTGTCGCCTTCTTGATGTAGAAGGGCGACATGCTACAATAACCATCCCGCCCGATATCGGACAGGGGCCTAGCCCGATACAGCCGTGTCGGGCGGCACGCTCTCTCAAGCGGCACTCCACGACAGGCGACTGCATCGCTCAAGGACCTTGCCGATACACTCAAGTCGGGCGGCACTCCCTCTCGGGCGGCACGCATGACGGGCCGAGCGTATCGGGTTCGATATCGTGTCGGGCATGGAGCTGCGTATCCTACTGTCGGGCACTGGTGTCGGACACTCGTGTCGCGTATCTACATCAGCCGATATCGTCTCTCAGTGTCACCCGGTACAGTCCTAGGTGAACCAGTCCCCTCCCTCTCGGGATGAGGAAGAGCTCACCTAGTGTCGCACAGTACGAACACTGTAGCATGATACACCTGCTCTCGTAGTCTCCTCCGAAGATCACTCGACTATCCGAAACCTGAAGTGACCAAAGCTTGTCCGAACTCCCCACTGTCTGAACTATCTTTTCGGCTCCCTGTAGCTGCTATTTATAGGCAGCTGGTCGGGAGAAGATATGGTGCTTGAAGCACCACGTGTCATTCTTACCGCCACTCAGTCGGCGTCGGCTGATGCAAGTATCGCCCGACAAAAGGATGTTGGCTATCGGGCATTGTGGCGAGAGGCGCCTGCCGGTGGGTGGCTGATATCGCGCGGCACATGGAGTAGTTGCAGCGTGCTCGGCTCCATGTCGGGTAAAGAGGCGTGTCGTCCATCGGTACCCTCTCACGCGACATCCTTGCGTCGTGTGTCGTCGTATCGCGCAACCCTGCCGGTCAGCGTGCGCATCGGCCATTAGGGGGCCGAAACAGTCTTGGACTTATTTGCGGGCCGAGATGGCCTTATTGGTGCTAAATGGGCCAAAATAGGAGGAAAACTCTGCAAAGATGGAAATATTGGATTGAGAGCATTGCTTGGCTAATTATTGCGAAAATGCATATAAAAGAGAGGAAAATAGCATAAAAGGGAAGTTTTGATAACAGAATAAAGGCCAAAAACATCACAAAATTTGGTGTTATCAATAGCCAATAAAGCCCACAAAACAATCATCAAGGCTATTGTAAATGAAATCCATTTATTCAAAATAGATTATTTCATTATTCTTTCAAATATCTTTAATATGAGAAATTACGTTTCTCAGCAAATGAACCCAAAATTTGGGGTTGTAACATCCTTCCCCTCTTATGAGAATTTTGCCCTCAAAATTTCATCAAGTAAGAAAACAAATAGGATAAGTCTTCTTATGTCCATCAGGGCTCCCATGTGGCTTCACCCTTTCCAGGGTGTTTCCCAAGAACCTTCATTATCTCATTTTCTTTTATCTGAGTTCTTTCTTACCTTGGTATATCGTACCCTCATAGGTGACTCGGGACTTTTCAGCCTTTCAAAAGCTGAATAGGTTCAGTGCTAAGCACCTGGCTTGGGAACCTCACATAGTGCTCTAGATCGGACTCATGTAACACATCATTTTATCCTGAGGGGTAAGGTTAAACACAACCATCTCCACCAATCCATCTCAAATGGACCCATATATTGGGGACTCAACTTTCTCAGTTGTAGCTTAGAGGGGTCGGATTTTCACATCACATATTCTCCCACAGTGAACTACATGTCAGTCTGCTTTGCATCAGCTCGTGACTCATGTCACCATCGGGCTCTCTCTCTCAGCCATTGCACGATCAAAGCGACTTTATCTACACACACTGTGGTTCTTTTCTGCCCTTCGCGAGGCCTCCTTCACCAACATCATCTTAATGAAGTGGTAACCGACACAACCTCTCCATAAGACTTCTTGCATCCTGATAAAGGCTATGGTGGTTAACATCTGACACAAGTATAATGTGCGTGTAATACGCAAGTGTACGTGTCAAAGTAATATGGGATTATGAGTCCCAAGTTATCAAACACGGGGAGTTGTGAGGTTAAAGACTGTTACTAATTAGGATTGATCAGCTAAGCCGAAAATAAGAGTTGATTGAAAAAGAAAATAAAAATAAAAGAAAACAAAACAGTCGATTAAATGTTGAGTTTAATCAATTTAGATGGGAATCTTTAGGATTGTGGTTTCACCGCGGGTTCTCATTGTATTTATTTCTATATAGTTAATCAAATTCATCTCTCATTCTGGGTAGTGGCCTGTAGTCAGAATTGTTCACTGTCGTGATACAATTCACTACCTAAATCTAGGTCGTTTCCACGGTAGTAGTAACATATACCCTAAACTAGGTACATGAAGATCATACTCTGGGTTTCCACCATTAACTGTACATCGCCTTGTTCAAATAATTTATTAGTTAATGTGATTATCGTCTCTTTTCAACCATTAATTCTTCTTTCAAAGTAATTAAAGGTTTTATATTATGATTAGGGTGATCAATCATAATGATATAATGGAGAAAACGACATCATACCATGGATTTGAGAGATAAATTATGATAAACTATGCAAAAAGTATCATACAACGATTAACCAGGCTATTCCCAGTCCTAAAGAATTACGGTTTTTAGCCGAAAATAGATGACATGGTATCACAGTAAGTCAAAAAGATGTAAAACATGAATTTCGAGATACAGTAATTGGAGAAAGGGTTAAAGAGTGGATCTGGAGAAGATGGAGAGAATTTGCCGTCGTTTCTGCTGCCAAAACGCCTCCGAGGTCTTCCATGTAGGGTTCCTCTACTTTTCTCCCTCCGTTCGGCTGTCGTATCGTCCCCTAGTGATAGATCTCCCAATTGCGGTTCTAATGATGTCTTTTATAGCCATCGTACATGTTTAGGTCAAGAGAAAACCTAAAATGTAATTTTTAATACAATATGTGTTAGATTTAACACATTAAAATTTGGTCTGCACCGTCTGAGTCGATGGTATCGAGTTGGAAGTCGATGGTATCGATTTCTTCATAGTAAAACGTCCTTTCCCTTTTCAATCTGGAGCAAAAAATATTTGTACTCTGATGCCATGTCGCTACCATCGAGTTGCAAGTCGATGGTATCGACTTTGCTCCAGTAAATAATAATTATCTACAATAAAATAATCAATGAATAAAATCAAATAATTATTATAATAATTAAAACATGTAAAATGCATGTGAAATACATGTAAAAATATAATAAATGATTCCCAAGTGAATTTTACTAATTTGGTAAAATATGTATTAAAAAGATATTCAATTAAGCACAAATGACACAAAAAATAACCAAATTAGATATCAAAATAACGACAATTTGTGCATACATCACACCCCTAAGCTTGAATATTGCTCGTCCTCGAGCAACACTACTCTTGGATTTGTTTTAAAAAATCAGCAAGAAGACAAATACCTATAAATTACTTTTTCTAACCTCCCTCCACCAGTCGGTCAATAATGTTCATAATAGATGTCCACAATAAGATTAATGAAAAACACTATTAATATGAAGCAGTTAATATAATGGCCAGTAGGACACATGCTTGATGCACCATGTGATCTCCCTATCTACATTGCTCTGATCTACCTAAATAAACTATTTGGAAGCAGATCCCCAAATAAACATGGATGGGGGAATTAATTATGATCGTGGCCTACCATGCAGAGCAATGGGTGGAAAATATGGATGGCTATGAAATCAGGAATAACAAGAATAATCCAAATCATTTATGCAAAAAGTAAAAATATGATGCACCTGTATGATGGATAAAATGTGAATGTATGACTTTTAATGACTATTTTTTTATTTTGGTGGGATGATGAATGCAATGGATGTCTCATCCAAATAATGAGTATAAGTGGAAAGGTGCTTACAAAAAAAGATCCATAATTCCCTTATTTATTTCTTAGAGAGAATATGACATTGAACTTAAAATCATTTTCCTCCTTTTCTCCTTTTTTTCTTTTTCTTTTTCAATAACCTTTTTTTTTTCTTACCCTATTTTTAGCAAGATGAACAGTTCATGCTTGGGCTTTTTTTTAATTATTTGGAGAAGGAGTAAGGAGATACAACTTTTTTTATGCTCTTTCATGAGAGAAGACCGTAGAAGATAATAAATATGTAACATCTTATGAAATATGCAATGCAAATGCTACTATATGTGATTTTGTTATGCAAACTACAAATGCTAAAAAGAGATTGTATGATTTTTTTCTTTTTCTAATGCATAATAAAATGAACTAACTATATGCTTCCTATCATGCCTTGTAATGCAAACAAGAAGAAAATAACTTGGGTTAAACACGATCATCCTATGGTTGTGAATGAAGATGAATGGAAGGTGGATGAGATCACATGACTAGGAGACAATGTCTTTCCCAACCATGATATGTCCCTCTTCTATCAACTTGTGTAACAGGGTAACCTTAGAGTTTATTTCTAGAATTCACATTAAAGATCATGTTACTATTTGGTTGGTTTAGACTCAAACATCATCGTCATAACACAACCCATAGGGTTAAGTTAGGTTTTTCATTCAATCAGTATGTCTTCAAGCTGACTAATCTAAACAATTCCTCCAGTTATGTACTCTTAAATAACAAATTTAGCTTAAAGTGCAAAGCATAAAAGCACATTCAATTTTCCACAATTATCAAAATTGATACCACATCATCAACAAACGGCTAATCCTAACTAAAATTTTATATTTTTTCCACAAGTACACTAGATAGAAGTGGACCCTAAGAAAAAAAAACTTCAAACAACAAAAGCAAAACATGTAGAGATATGATAAAAAGTAAAGATGCAAGATAAAGACAGAAGTGTCATTCCATTCCTCCCCCTAAGCTTGAATATGACATTGCCCCCAATGTCAAAAGCAAAGGAAGATACATGAAACGACTGTACCAGTATGGGCGGTGAACTCTAGGGTCAAAGATGAGTAGATGTGATCCACATGATAATCTTCCCTCCAATATGCAGTCAAGCTCAGTGAAGTGTCTATGCTTGCTCAACTTGTGAGATTTCATTGATGAAAACTCAGTACTACCAACAGTGAAGTCAGTGGTACCGACTCAATGCATCCCTGCACACTGAATGCACATATCAAGGAACCTTTTTTACTTGCATCAAAACTAGATATCACAATCTACAAATAGGAATGTAAAAGTAGAATTGAAAGTTTAACAAAATAAACCTAATTGGTGGGTTGCCTCCCACAAGCTCCCTTGTTTAACGTCCTAGGATGGACACATGTCAATCAACAATAATCAGGTGGTTGTGGAGGAGGGTGAATCTCTCTCTGCCTCTTCCTTCTAAACTTTTGGTTCCTTGCAACAATGAGAAAAAATAAATAATAGTCAGAAGACCAACATGTATGGTTGACATTCCATTTCAATAGTAAATTATCATTGCAATGAAAATGAACATGTACACGACTCAAAAGCAAGTCTTGATCTGGGAGCACATGTAGAAATAGATAGCCATGAGGTGAAAGGTATAATGAAGATTGCTCCTTAATTTTTATGACCATCCCGAATGGATCACTCCTATCTACACATAATGGAGGGGTTATATCAAAGGTGAATTTATGGGCCTCCTCCTCTTCTAATAATTCAATTCCCCCACATTCATTAATATCCTCACAAAAACTTTCAAAATTATCATTTGGATATATATCCCATATAGGATCCTCCATAAGGAAATGAAGACATGGGTCTTGTGGTGAAGGAATTATGTGATGAGTAATGGGAAATTCCTCCACCTTTTCACTCTCAATATCACCTTCCTCACTCTCTTCCTCCTCTCTAAGATAACTATCAAATAAAGCACCTTCTGGATCCTCCTCTCCTTCACTCATATCCCAAAAACATGTATCAAAATTATCATCCACATTATTTGCATCATTCTTCTCATTTTCCTCATCAGATCCCCAATCATATTCAAAATCAATCCTAGGAGTTGAGGGTATGGGTGTGGGATCAATGGAAGGACATGATAGAGGTGATTTTAAAACTTCTTCCAGTATATTATCCTCACTCTCTAATTCCTTATCCTCAATCTCAAATTCTTCCATTTTTTCTATTCTACCCCATCCTCCATTACAAATAGGACCTTTGTGATTTAAAACATATTGAACCAAAATCCTAATATGCTCACAATGAATTTCCTTTGAGATTTTCTCATAATGTAATGAAGGTGGAGTCAGACATTTATAACCTACATGTGCATTTACACACTCAAAACAAATAGGGGCCATGTGTTTTTTTAAACTTTTTTTAAATGAAAGAAGACTAACTACAAAGAAATATTTAGATGAATATGTACAATGCCTAAACTAAAAGTAAAGTTTTATGTAATGAAAAATGGGAAGAATAAAAAAATATCAAAAAAAGAAAATAAATACAATGGCCTAGAGTGGTCGATCCTAACATTTTATAGTGTTAACCATGCCAACTCCCCGGCAACGGCGCCAAAAACTTGAGACAAGTATAATGTGTGTGTAATACGCAAGTGTACGTGTCGAAGTAATATAGGATTATGAGTCCCAAGTTATCGAACACGGGGAGTTGTGAGGTTAAAGACTATTACTAATTAGGATTGATCAGCTAAGCCAAAAATAAGAGTTGATTGAAAAAGAAAATAAAAATAAAAGAAAACAAAATAATCAATTAAATGTTGAGTTTAATCAATTTAGATGGGAATCTTTAGGATTGTGGTTTCACCGCGGGTTCTCATTGTATTTATTTCTATATAGTTAATCAAATTCATCTCTCATTCCGGGTAGTGGACTGTAGTTAGAATTGTTCACTGTCGTGATACAATTCACTACCTAAATCTAGGTCGGTTCCACGGTAGTAGTAACCTATACCCTAAACTAGGTGCATGAAGATCATACTCTGGGTTTCCACCATTAACTGTACATCGCCTTGTTCAAAGGATTTATTAGTTAATGTGATTATCATCTCTTTTCAACCATTAATTCTTCTTTCAAAGTAATTAAAGGTATTAAATTATCATTAGGGTGATCAATCATAATGATATAATGGAGAAAACGACATCATACCACAGATTTGAGAGATAAATTATGATAAACTATGCAAAAAGTATCATACAACGATTAACCGGGCTATTCCCAGTCCTAAAGAATTATGGTTTTTAGCCGAAAATAGACGACATGGTATCACAGTAAGTTGAAAAGATGTAAAACATGAATTTCGAGATACAGTAAATTGGAGAAAGGGTTAAAGAGTGGATCTGGAGAAGATGGAGAGAATTTGCCGTCATTTCCGCCACCAAAACGCCTCTGAGGTCTTCCGTGTAGGGTTCCTCTACTTTTCTCCCTCCGTTCGGCTGCCGTATCGTCCCCCAGTGATAGATCTCCCAATTGTTGTTCTAATGGTGTCTTTTATAGCCATCGTACATGTTTAGGTCAAGAGAAAACCTAAAATGTAATTTTTAATACAATATGTGTTAGATTTAACACATTAAAATTTGGTCCGCACCGTATGAGTTGATGGTATTGAGTTGGAAGTCGATGGTATCAACTTCTTCATAGTAAAACGTCCTTTCCCTTTTCAATCTGGAGCAAAAAATATTTGTACTCTGATGCCATGTCGCTACCATCGAGTTGCAAGTCAATGGTATTGAATTTGCTCCAGTAATAATAATTATCTGCAATAAAAGAATCAATGAATAAAATCAAATAATTATTATAATAATTAAAACATGTAAAATGCATGTAAAATACATGTACAAATATAAGAAATGATGCACAAGTGAATTTTACTAATTTGGTAAAATATGTATTAAAAAGATATTCAATTAAGCACAAATGATACAGAAAATAACCAAATTAGATATCAAAATAATGACAATTTGTGCATACATCAACATCACATCTTAAGAACTGTCTCTATGTATCACCCAACATGAGCACACCTGCTCTCATCAGACCCTCTAGTCTGAATTATACCGTTCATTAGTATGGGGTGATGAATTGTACTATCATCGAGTTCTTCATGTATCCACTTCCACCTCATGGAAGTGAACCTTGGTCATACCCAAGAACTTTTGAACTCACATCATGGTGTAGTCGAACCATCTCTCTCTCTCTCTCTTATGTAGTTCAATGGAATCTATCTCTTGACAATACTCCTCTCTTTCTCATGTTATCTAGGTAAGGCGATCTACCATAACCCATATTGCATCTTGACCTTCTGGGTCGAAGGGAGACTTACCACAACATCCATAGTGATGAACTCCCATTCCCTCTAAGGGACTCTTTTATCCTCTATATCGATACACTAGGTTACTGGTGTTCGTCCTTCACCTCCTGGCTTACATGGCCACATGCTACACACAACTTTGTTTTAAGCATCCAGAGTGCTACCATCACTTACTATTTTTGTAGCATCACGGTAGTTGGTGATCTTAAACCATGATCTCTTGTACGTCATGATTCCTCAATATCGATTCCTTAGAAACCCTAAACCATTCTCATCAGGGTTTTATTACCTTCCTATCCCACGAAGCATATCCATCCTTCTACCACATCAAGGACTAGGATGGCTATCCAAACAACCACTAATCTTGTTCAACAGATCTCATTACATCTGTGTGTTAGCCAAAACTCATCTTCTTTCCAAACTTAGGGTTAGTCGAACCACCTCAACCTCGTCTAGCCTCTAGTTAAACTAGGAAGCTATATCTCAATTAGAGCATCCATTATCACTTCACCTCCATAGGTGTCGAATAAAGTTGAAGACATACACCTCCACATATTCCATTTATCATCTCATCTCAAACTCTAAGTTTGTCTTCATCAAGAAACTCTGAGATCATCCTCAGGGTGATCAAACATCAACCTTGGTTAACTTGTAAATTCCACATAGCTCCTGATAAAACATCCTCATAAGCTGACTACACTACTTTCTCTTAATGTTTGTAAACCATCCATGTATCATTCACTCCACCAAGGTATGTTATCATCTCTGACCTCATTCCTTGTAGCAACGTTCCAACCCGCATCATCTTTTATTCTTGGTGTATGGCATGCGTACTGTCCCAACTCCCCCTCCCATAACAAGAGGAAATAAGCATTTGGCTGCAGTCCAAATACAGAGTTCTTCCTGTTCCAAGAGTAGAGATGATACATCCTACCTTGCCAGTACACCTTTAAATCAGAGTTAGAACGTGTAACTTATGTCTATACATCACAAACATCATGTTATCAAAATTTCTTCCATGGAAAACTGGCCTCGAACTTTCTTGGTCCAAGCACATTCCTTAGTCATCTCCTCTAGGTCTATAGGGTGCCGACACTTTTGGGGTCATCCCTTTTCCCTTATGCATCCAGAGAGTGCCCTACTCATCTGCCCTTTGGGTCCCATGCGTCCATGAAGGTCATCAATCTCCTAACCCATGGCCCTCAGACAATGATAGCTGTTACCTCCAGACCCTATGGTCATGTGCAACTAGGGAATTAGGCAACTCCTTCTTTCATCGGTCTTATCCCTACCTGACCCTAGGATAGACTTAGGATTCTCTTATAGTACATGTTCAACTTATAACCTTACCCAAGACTTCATCATCTCTTTCTGCATTCCCGATTGACTTTCATCCCTTCATAGGGGTCATGGCAACCTGCTTACCTTGGTCGGGCCCCACATCAGTTACCTCCATGGTAACACATCCACAAGCACTTAGAGATGGTTATCTATGGGTTTACAAGTTCATTCTCATTCCATGTACTTTTCACTTAACTTCTCAAGATCTTATGAAACTTCCTTCGGTTACCTCAAAACCAAAAAAACTGGTATACACCCTACCAAAGGGTCCCTCTCCCAGGATGGGAGGAAACTACAACTCTTCACAACAAGGTCATAAACATCCTTACAGTTTATATTGACATGAGCATGCTTAACCCAGCAGCTACTAGGGCACCAGTAGACCACCTATTAAACCATGCCAGGTCATACTTGTTCTCTTTCCTCAACATTAGACCAACTTAGGCGTGAAGGGTTCATCAAACATACCCTTAACTTAAGGGGTTTCATTTACCTCTACACATGAGGAGTACCATGCTCGAAACTATAGAGAATCAAATCTCATCAGGAGCATCGGATACACTGCTTCCTCTCTTAGGCCTAGGAACCCTAGGTTCTCCTTTGGATATCCAACTGCATGCTCAAACTCTTAACCACGAACCAAACATGTCCAAGGTATGTCATGTACCCCCATGATCCTTTTATATGAGAAACACCCCCGAGTTGAGTCCTCCTCAAGGACAACCAACTAGGTATAAAGCCTCACGACTGGTTACTTAAACCTCCTCAGGGTCTAAAGCACTCTTTCTCTCATCTAGTAGGTAACCACTTATACCATGGGTACTAGAAGCATCGTCCTGTCTCTAGGGTTTGGTTCCTCTAAAGGTTACCAAGATATCATCAACTTCTAGGGAGCATGCATGAGGAAACCACTATCATCCACCTAGGTTGCATCATTCTCGACTCCCCACGGTTCCTCACATCTCGGGGTTTTAGGTTTCCAACCTTCTTGCTTGAGTCCTACTTTCTTCTCTAGAACTAACTCTACATCCAACCTTACTACCATATGTTCTTTCTCCATGAAGGATCACTATTTACTAGCATACCTTCACATGGGTGAAGAATATGCTCGAACTTAGGTTTGCTCAAGATCATTCATTACCCTTTATACTCATTCCATGATCCCTTAACCAGGGTTTCATCAAGCTATACCCTAATTTCCTAAGACCATAGGGTAACTATAGGTTCTCTTCTAACCTCATCCATGAAGGAGCTATCCTTCTCTCTAGCATGCATGACCCTCTCCAGGGTTGGTCGCCAAAGGTACTAGGTCATCTACCCTTTTATGGCATCCCAAAGGCATGTCCAACCAAACACTCAGTCAACCATGACATCTAACTCATCATGTCATCTCTCTCTCTAACCTCCACTTAGGGTTAGGGTTAACATCATCCTGAAAGGATGTGCTAGGTATCTACTTTTAATGGAGGTCTATACCTCCAAGACTAACTCTCTGTACTCATCCTCTCGCCAAGGAGGTCTATCCTCAGGTCTCTTCCGAGGCAATGACAACTTATGTCATGCGACCTAAGCATGTATCTATTCTTTTACGCTTACTCTGTTAAGCTTATGTCCATGACATCTTATTTACATGATTTTATTAATTTGACGGAGGATCCCTTAATCCTTATCAACCTTACCTATACCTCAAGAGGGTGAGGAGAAGAGAGGAAAACCATAATTCTTAAGGTCCTTATCAGAATTTGAGTTGAGAAGGGATGAACAACATGAGAGAGTCCTAAAGGTATCTTATTTCAAGTCATATCCTAAGACATCGGCCAGGAAGTCACACAATCTGGGAGTCCTCGTATTCTGACTAGCGGTGCAGAGGAAAATATTGCCAGCCCCCAAACATGATCCTTTTCTAGACACCTCACTCTTTCAGACAATCCTCTAATAACTCCCTTGGGTTCTACATAATTTGTAAAATTTAATAATTATTAAAGATTAATTGAGGAACATATGCTCTGATACCAATTGTAACGACCCCGCCTCCCGGTAACCCCCAATTAAGGGAGACGCGAAGGTCATAGCCATTATTCAATTAACAGGATCAAAGGTTCGGCAAATAATCATTAATAATTATGAAATTCTACCAACTAATTGGAAATTTGGTATAAAATTAAAACTTTACTTACCTTTGAAAACTTGGAAATCTATCTATCCAGAGCTTGAATTATTCTATCTAATCCTCCTTGCACTTTATTTATTATTTCCACAATGTGTCACTTTACTGTTTGTTCTTTTAGTTGTTGTTCCTAAAACACCGACAAACAAAATGTCGGTCAGTATATCGAAATATACTGGTATGTGGGAACAACCAAAAACTTGCAAATATGGCTAACAATATACTAATCACAATCAAATTAATTAACAAGCCAAATTACACTTTTTAGTATGACATTCTCCACCGCTTTTGCCCTAACCCTGGCATACCCACCTTAGGGTGCCCTTTGCCAATGACTTAAGGCCGCCTTCTCAAATCCGAGCTTGGTGCCTGGGGGTCACCCCTCATGGTGCCCACTAGTCATGCAATATCATCGGCCACCTTGTCATTCCCGAACTTGGTGCCTGGGGTCACCACTCAAGGTGTCCATTGGTCTACCCATCTGGGCCTGACCTTTGGCATCATCTATCAGGGTGGCATGTAGGTGCGAGAATACATACTTCCATTTTTAATGTGATAATCATAATGACTTTAGGATTTGCAAGTATGAACATCCAACAGATAATTTGCATTCAATGCGATTAACCATCTGGAAAATCCTCAGGAAACTAAGGTGATTATTCATAATTAACCACATACCTGATCTGACAATTTGAACAGAAATATCCATGCAAATAAGAATCCAAGAAACCAAGCATTTTCAACAAGATCCTGAAATAATTATACAATTTCCTTTTATTACTCGTGTCATTAAGATCTATTAAATCTAGCTCGCTTCCTAGGATTTCTAATCCACTTTTAGGGTTTCCATTGTAATTAGGGCTTCCCTTTATTTTAAACCCTAATTGATCACAAACCCTAATTATCTCAACATCTAATCTTCAGTTTCGGGATTAAGCCCATTAAGCCTCTTTTTCTTAAAGCTACCATTTTTATCCTTTTTAACCCATGGCAAAGTCATTATACGCATTTATCATCAATTCATAGTTCATTATGATCCAAAACACATAAGAACTCGATTTTTCCATGAATTCCACCTTTTATTCATGAGAAAACCCTAATTACCACCTTTAGGGTATTTATCCACAAATTAGGAACTTTAATGCTCGATATGGCATAATCCTACTTTAATCATGAAATTAATCAATTAAAGACATTAATAGTCGAATTAATCAACATTAGGGTTTCAAGGCCCATTAAAGTATATTCATGCATATGAAACTCAAAATTAATTAATTATATGCAAAGTTCATCCTTTTTCTTTCTAAAGTTCGTTTTTATCATTAACAGACTAATATCCACTATAATCATCTATTAAACCCTACTAATCACATTAATCATTCCCAATTAGGGTTTCTTTAATCATCATTACATTAAAGTTTATAAATTACACTAATTTTCAAATTGCATAAGGAATAAAGCTTCAATTTTATTTTTATTAGATTTCCCTTGTTTTTCTGAGCAATTTTCATATTTTGTATGTTCTCATCGGAGCTACCAATATTTATCTATGAATTTTGCATTAAATCACTTACTTGGCCAATAGCAAGCTGCCACATGGCTCCTTCCATGCAACACACTCGCCCAAAAGGAAACATAACCAAATGTCCGTTATGCCCTCCTTTAAGTCAGTTAACGATGTAGCCTGTGGAGGGTATATTCATCCAACGCCTCCCAAACCCCTTCTTCCTCCTTGCGAGCAGCCAGGTGTGCCGACCTGCTGCCCTAATCACGAGTTGCGCGACCTCTCCTCCTACCGTGGGACCTCGACCACCATTGGGGACTGGTCCCCTGCCTCTGGCGTTCCCTCGCGCCACCGATGCTGCCCCGGATATGGTCAGAAGGCTCGAGAGAAAGCTCTGAAATCTCACAATCTTGCAGCCATGTTGCAGCCGCGCTGTAGGTGTACCTCAGGAAACTTCGTGAAGTTGGATGCTCGAGAGCATCGTCCAGTCATGCACAAGTCTTCGAGGAACGTCAAGCTTCCCTCCAGATGGCTATGCACCTCCTCGTTGCTCTAGAGAAAGCTCCACTCGATGTTAGGGTTTTGCAATGATGAAGAAGGAGAAGAGATGCGTGTGAGATCTCTTTGGAACTCAAACCATAAGACCAACCCCTTATATAGGGGAGGGTTTTCACACCCCAAGACGTGCATCCACAAAGATGCAAGGTCTTTTCCTATTAGGAATCAAATTCCTTCATTAGGAAGCAAGCTTCTCTCTCTTATTTCTTTGATATTCCTTCTTCTTCTGATATTAGGATTTTGAAAATCCTTTCTCTTAGTCTCTCTTATGCTTGACTTTTACTCCATAAGCACGAAATTATAGTTTCCTTTTAGAAGAAAATATCACCCTTTTAATAAAACCATGAAATTCATTCATTAAGCATCACATTATCCTCTTATTTGACTTTATTGGTATTTCTCTTTCCTCTTTCTTCATTGGGATTCCTTGGATCCCAAGAAACTCAAAGAATTCGAAATTCCTTTTTAAGGAATACTCATCATCCTTCTACATGCATCAATATGCATTATTTCACATTATCTTGTTTATTTCTCATTATTAGGTTGATTTCTTATTAAAATAATTCCTTTTGAGGATTTCTAATTTTTTCTCTTTTATTTTCCTTATTGGTATTCCTTTTATCATTAGGAATCCTTGGAATACGAAATTCCACTAAGGATAACTCAATTATACCTCTTTTCACTTGTTTTTCACCTTTTACCATTGTTTTCAATTTCTTTCTTAATAAAGAAATACTTAATTAATCTTTTCTTTTCTTATTGCTTTTCTTTGCAACTTTGGACTCCTTGGAACCCAAGAGGCACGAAATCCATCTTTGGATTAAGCTCTTTTGCCTTCTAGAGGTTTACACACCTCTCTTTTCTCCAAAAACTCAATTATTCCTTAATTAATTGAATTTCCTTATTATTGGGCCCAATACCCAATAAAGCCCGCAAAACAATAATCAAGGCTATTGTAAATGAAATCCATTTATTCAAAATAGATTATATCATTATTCTTTCAAATATCTTTAATATGAGAAATTACGTTTCTCAGCAAATGAACCCAAAATTTGAGGTTGTTACAAAGTCCATGAAGAAAATCATCCAACGTAGAGCTGATAGTTCTTGGGGGCATTGTTCAAAGAGAAAACAAAAACTTGGGCATCCCAACACATGATCAAAGAAGAAGAAGCTAAAATTTTGGGTCATGAAGCAAAGACAAGTGGTCCATCCTCACAAGAGTTTTATCCACACATTCCTTCATATTCTCTAAGGAAAAACCTAGATCTATTGTAGGGCATCCTAAAATCTTCATTCCATGCATAGGATGAGATACGTTAGATTAAAATATACCAAACTCTGAGGCTCATTTTGGATTGTCTGAATGTCAAGATAATTTTGTGTTCATAATATTGATAAAATATTTCCTTCTTGACAATGTTGATATGAAGAGAAAAGTCTTGGCCTCATTCTTGGATAATAGATAGTGCCTTGGAGACCTTGGTAGTGTCACGAACGAGGGTCCCATCATCAAGACAAAAAGCAAGAAAGTTGATGTGGCATTGATCCTTCAACCACAAAATAAGAGTATGGAGAGACAATGAAAAAATAAGTGACCCCAATAGACCACCTTGCTAGACCCCAACTGTGGAGAGTAGAGGCTCGCTCTAATAAATGTACAGAGGATCTAGGGAGATATAATGGAATTTAACTCAACATGAACAAGTTTGGAAATGAGGAAAACATCCTGAAATATGGTGGATCTATCAACCATATTGAAAGCATCACTAAAGTCAACAAGGGCCATCATAATAGTGGTAAAATGTTCTTAGTCATGGAGAAAAGGGTGAGTAACAACATGTAGAAAGGCTTCAGGACCATAGGAATACCGACACCAAACTTATGATCCTTAATATAATTGAGTGCGTTAGGAAAGACTCTCTTCATTGAAACTTTGTAAACAAGGTGACACAAATTCGTTCCAACTGTGGTATACTAAATGATATTGTCTTTCTTCAGAAGAGGATTCAAAGAGGAACTGGAAAGTTAGTTTCTAGGGAGGTAGGACAACTAGTGGCAAGACAAAGATTGACCATAGTAGACACTCTATTCAAAATACAAAGTGATTTGAGTATGAAAATTTGAAATACTTAAACATCTCCTTATCTTCTATATCAACAATGAGAAAGTAAAATATGAGCCTACACTTCTATTCATTGAAATGAAACCATATGCAAGTTAGGGGGATAATCATAAAGTTACTTGAAGATGGAAATAGAATGAGAATGAAGAACAGTAATATATGAGACCAGAATAGATAATTCACTAATATTTTGTTTATGGAGCCTATATTTGAGAAATAAAATGAGTATATAAAATTGTTTGACTACATTGGCAAAAAGTAGAGAATAAAAATATTAGATTTTGTTTTTAAATTGGCGATTGAATTCATGCCATCACAAATTTTGAACCTGAGACCTAGTGGTAATAAACCAAGGATATAACCACTAGGGTGTCCCATCTTAGACATGATGATTCAAAATTTGATATTCACTAAACTATTAGTTAATAAGAATTTTTTTTGATGTGGATTTTTTGTGTGAGATGCTTATAATCTTATTCATATGAATGTATTCTACTTTTTGGGATTATAGAAAAGAATAGGAGAGTTCTTCATATTTTCACAACAAGAAAAGTTCCATTAGAAACATAATACAAGGAAAAGTTTATCATAATGCTTAAACATTATTAAAGATATCTCATTTAAGAGATGTTATGGTGTTGATAAAAAAAGTCGTTGTGGTACATTGTAAGGCATAATGATCTAAAGGAACAATTAGAAAGCATTGCACAGGAAAAATAATGATACACTTATAAGAGAAATATAAGAGAAAGATGAACATTAAGAGAATAATAATCTAAAGAAGATGAATTTCATATGAAGAATACATCAAAGGTTGTTTTCAAGTTGGTTATCCAAAAAGGTCAATATCAATAGAACATGGGATGCCAACAAGGTAATATGAGTAAACCTAAACATAAATAAATGAAGGTAAAGTATCAGTTTAAGTGATTTAAAGCATGAAAGATGTGATTGAGAAATGTGAGTGAACAATATTGGAAGGAATAAGAAAAGAAAATTATGGATGGATTTAAAATGTATGAATGCAAATTAACAAAAAAAATGTAAGGAATCATAAGAAGGCAATGTTGTGGTTTTAGTAATTGAATACTCATACTCAATCATTTATTCATAATGTAGTGAGTTGAATAAGGATAAATAAGGCACAACAAGTGATAAAAAAGTAAGAATCAATGGAACATGTAATTTTCACGACGCTCAGAGTTTTCTCAAAAATAGCTTTTGAGATATGTTCTAAGAAAATTAAACTTTTTTATGTGTTTTAAAATGTGCATGAATGTATATTAAGAGTGGATGAAATGATTGATTTTCATCCCATTTTCTCAAAAGTTAGAATTTCATCTTAATAGTAGAATTATAGTTTTTTTATCTTGGGTCTTATGGGGGCTTCAATTTTGAGATACCAGAATAGGAACATAGTTTCTTTAGTCTTTTTAGTTCTGGATATGTGTTCCATCTATGGGATCTAGAGGGGGGATTAATAGAGCTAAAATCACTTAAAAAAACACATTTGACATTCAATATATTTTTGAAAAGATATTGTAATATTGAAAAGCAAGATAGAGAGAGATTCATCAAACACCAAAAGAAGACCAAGATATATAGTTGATACAACCTCCAAACTAGGAGATCTACATCCACTAGCTAGAGAATTCAATCTCTAGGATTTGAAACCTTGTCTCACTCTTTATACTACACCATATGAGTTACAAAAATATGACCACCCTTTTCAAGAACAAGGGTTAAACTAGCATTCCTTTTCAGATCAATGAGACAATAACCATTGCAAATGTCTTACCTATCTACCTACCAAGAATCTTCTGCCTTCTCTAGGACGTACCCATTATTGTACAAGATCTTTAACCTTTGGTCAACCCTTCCTTCTTCAAGGAACTTACCTTCAAACCACCAAGTTGCTAGAGAGTGATTATGTAACACCCAGATTTTCATAACACATGAGTGGAAGCAATAATTTTTTTATAATCTGGGAGTGTCACAAACATGATAATCATGGCAATTAAATCAAATGAAACAATGTGCATTGAGTAAAACTGATTCATATATAGTTCTTGATAAAAGGAAAACTATAACTCATCTAATATACATTGGTAACAAGACTATGCATAAAAAGAGATGTCTAAGCTTTGGACCGTCTCGGTAGAGGGCACCCCACTAGGCAAGCTTGAAAATATCCTTACTAATTACTTTGATCCTCAGCTACTCCAAATCCTGTGGACATCGCGTCCCCTACCATGCATTGGGAAAAACAGTCATTAGAATAAGTGGCATGAGTATTCTAAATTATACATTGCTGAAAAATTTAAATATTACAAACGATTGTTCAACGTCATAAATATGAAACACACATTTAACTATGATCAAATCTAGAAACATATTATCTCTCATTTCTTAAACTCTTATTTTCTATTCTATATTTTTTGGAGACCAATATTCTGGGTCTTATGGCCTACGCCAAAGTGTCTGGATCATAAATATCTTATGCAAATTCCTCTCATCACACTCGTGGATGAGATTATAGACATGTTCTAATCTTAAGTATCTTTTGCTTACGACTTTTATATATATGTGGACACCATTATCAATAAGTCCTCCTCTGTTGACACCGAAGTGTCTTTTATGGTGCAGCGCACCCTCTGTTGGGACAATGTGCCCTCTGTTGACACCGAAGTGTCCTCTATAGTGAAACACACCCCTTGTTGACACCGAAGTGTCCTCTATGGTGCAACACACCCTATGTTGGCATAAATGCCCTCTGTGACACCCATAGTGTTTGGCGCAGTGCGCCCTCTGAATCGTCCCGGGACTCTCTACGGAGGACTTATTATATAATTTATCATGTGAAGGTTATAAATTAATTACCTTAAGTCTATCTTTACTAAACTCTGAATCTGAATTTATCTGAAACTGAGTACTAAACCTGTACTTAGTTTTAAATCTGAAATCTGAATCTAGATCTTTGCTCTTTCAAATCTGAACTGAATGGAATTTGGATATGTATTTCAAATTAAAACATAATTGAGATTGGGTCGATAACCCATATCATGTATCTTTATTCAAAATCTGGTTACTCACACAGTGAGTAGTCTAAGTCTAAATTTAAATCTCTTATTCTTAAGTTGTAAACTGAATTCATTGATGGATTTGAACATATATCTTATTATTTGGATAAACTTTATTCTAAAACTCTTATTTGGTAAGATTACTTCGTTACACCAATTATATAATAAATCAGTCTAATGTCTTATGAGAAAGGATCTGAAATGAATATAGAAATACTAAGTATATAAAGTATCTTAAGTCAAGCTTATGAAACTACCATAAGTACAACATTTCTAAAAATATAAATTCTGACAAGATGGTTCAATCCTTCTTATAAAATATGAAGTCACCCTAAACCTCTGCATATGAACTTACATATTAAACCCTAAGTATCAAAATGGAAATCTTATAAAACCTTGTCTTGCGACCTAATCACAACTTAATGTGTCATTATATTATAATGCCATCATAAAATCATTTTTTTAAAATACATTGTGATCCCAAAAGTACCTTCATTTCCAAAAGTAGACCGTGTCTTAATATTTTTAAATTCACATTCTTACATTGTAATTAAATTCTAGATATTATTCATTCTAAGGAATCTAGTCTTAGATCTCTACATATGTATAAAATCTTAATGGCATGTTTCTACTTGAAATCTTTCTACATTCTTATCCCACATTGTCAATCTTGGTTGCATATCTTATCTTGTAGTCTTATTCATCAATATGAATCATTACTAATAGTTCTTATAGAAACATGATCCTTTAGTTTTCTCATGAACCTAGATCATGAGTCCCTATCATTCTTATAAATCTTGATAATATATCTCTTCTCGAGGTATTAGGTACATGTAAGGATGTATCCATGAATGTATAAAAATCATACTTGCATATCTTAGCATCAAATCTTAGAATATTGGATCACATAAAGTATGAAGTCTAACAAAAATATGCTAAGTTTGATAGATATGAATACTCATGGGCATGAACCACTTACCTGTGTCAAAGAGTATAAAATCTTCATCTTGGATTCCTCTAGTCGAGTTTAAATCTTGAAAAGACATTACATGTCATTAAAACCCATTTGAATCCATTTATCATTACTCATAATTCCCACCACTCAAAGTAGTTAAGTTCTAGGGTTTCTCCTTACGATATTCATATATAATCATATAATCTTCTAGACTCATCTTTATCCCTTAATCACACCTTACAAGTATATCCAAAATTTCATATAGGAACAATCCAATCTCCAAATCATTAATTCTTAAAGCATCATACCTTTGAAACTTGTCTTGTTTCACTTCCTTAAAATTCAATGACAAAGTTCACCTATCACATTGATTTAACAAATATCAACATGTATGCACATAATCTACTTATCAAACCTTTCCTCAAATTAAATTTACCTTATCTATATCATTTGAGAGTCTAGAACTACCTTCAAAATGTTCTTTAGAACTCAAGCTTTCCAACAATCCCTTATACGCCATATTATGACAATCGAATCAATACCTATGAATCCCTAAAGTTGATAACAAAATAAAATCTAATCATTTATGTTACCTTGTTTTCCTCTAGTATTAGGATAATTGGGCCTTGCGTTGGCAGCCCAACAAGGGGGATTAGGATCCCCGCCTTCTCCTCTCCCAGGCGCAACACATGAATGAAGCCCTTGTTTCTCTATAGAAACAGAGTGCTTCCGTCGGGCCTCCTCTCCAGCCAGGTTTGGCCATCAACGATTGTTCGAGTGACCATCTAGGTCAGCACCGCCACTGAGACTCCACCTTGATGATGAGACATCTGTGAACATGAAACCCAGGTTTTTTGGCTCTCATTTGCATGACCTGGTTGGAGGTGTCGCCTCCCCTATTTCTGCAGCACGAACATGGCAGACTGCCCAGGTGGTCTTCGCAATCCACCTTCCTTGTAGATGTCTGCTTGCTTGGAGGATGTCTCCTAGCCTCGGCATAGCCTCCCTTGCTTGTCATGGCTTCTGTGCTAGCGCCAAGAGGCACCCTTGGTGGTTCGGCCCTCCTAAAGCCACCATAATTGCATTCAACACCATTGACAACTCTTTCTCATGTCTACCCTCTTCTTCTAAGCCCTCGCTTAAGAAAAAACCCTAACAGATGTTGCTCTCTGCCGCTATTCCACAACATGGATTTTATAATCTCCATTCCCACAGATCTTGGGCATAATTACCCACCCTTGAGGGGACTTTGTTTGCCCTGGGTCGCAGCTCTCAATCCGGCCGACTGGAGCACACCTTTCTATTATTTTTTTATTTTTTATTTTTACATAAAAGTCCAGTATTTATAAATATTTATATAGTCCACAATATGAGCCCATTTATCCTCAAATTTTTAGAACAATAATCAATTGTCATAATCTTTTAATTGACAAGATATTAGGTCAAAAATATATGGTTAGACACTCCATACATGACTTTTAAGTAAATGATACATAATTACTGATTTAATTATCTAGGGCACTAGATAAATCAAAATCAACCGAAATTTCTCCCACCATTTGATAATCTAATTTTTATTCTACTAAAAATATTTTGAGCATTCATTATCACCACGAAATACTTAATTCTCAATTTGTACTCCAAGGACCTATTTGTAGAACTTTATTGGTCCAATAGGGATGGAATTGAGCTCTAGGGAACATGGCCCATCTGTTAGTATTTCAAAGGGTCCATGAGCTTAATTGTATTCCGAATGATGAAAATAAGTCCTCTATTAATATAATTTCTCAATTGAAGCACATGTATGACATATGTGATCAATCTTTCTTGAGTTACATAACATGAAGACTTAAGCTAGGTCAAAGGCTCAACCCATGAACTTGACTCATCATATTATATATTCATCACATTATTTTTCATAGGAATTATTCATTTATATTCATATACAACCGACTACAATCATACACATTTAAGTCATTGTGTGTGTATTGGTTGATTAAATGGCTTGTAATACACATTTTTGTGAAGTTAATTACGTACCTAGCCATGGTTATGTTCATTACGTCCATTGGCATGCCTTTACTAGAAAACCCCACATTAAAGGTTTACTTTAGCTATGAAATTGAGAATGTTACAGATTGGGAAAGAGAGTGGAGAGCTTTACAAGATGTACATTGGAACAACTCTCTTACAAGGATCCTAACTCACTCAAATTAGATGTAGAGCGGGGTGTTTTACAAGATGAAATCGATGAGGAGTTTTTTTAGGGGTGTCTTTGGGTTTGAGAGGTTGGCATGGCTAATTTTTGATGATGTGTGAATATGAAAATTAGTTTTTGTGCATGTTTGAGTGTCGTGAGGATGTGTGTTCTAATGTTTGGGCTTTTCTTTTTGCTTGTGAGGGTTTCCTGATGTAACCTCTCCTGATGATATTTTTTTCCTTTTTGAGCGTAAGATGAATAAGATTAAACTAAATTTTAAGAAACCAAATGTAGAGTAGTAATAAGCTTGAGGGAGATTAGGGGTTCTTGGAGGCAATAATTCCCAACTATAGTAAGGGAGCATAGAATACAAACTTGGAATGAAGTCCAATGTCCCCTTTTTATAGTTTAGGTTGTCTACTAGACAATAGAGACACATATTATTGAATTACAACCATTTTAGGTGTTGCAATGAATATATTTTCAAGTTGTGCAACACTAACTAATAAAAATAGTTTTCTACACTTTACTGTATAGCATTATTAACTAATTTAGCATTTCAGAAACGTGACTGATGATACTATATGAAAAATCAAATTTTAGGTGTCAGATGATTTTATTTGGGATGAAACTCAGCTTATGACTATATTTGATTTTGCTAGTGCAGAATGTCAGTCGAGTTCCCCCATGACAAAATTGGTACACCCTGGGTATTGCTAGAACCCAAGTTGGTTGTCGACTGAGTTTCCACCAGGACAATCTCGGCCAAAAAGCTAGTCTTTAACAACATATCACAAATGCCCAAAAATTACTTAAATGTCTGAATTAAGTGCTCTAAATTTCAATTAAATATTAGTTAATTTCCATTTTGAAGTGGTAGGCCCTTCCTTCTAGAAGGCATTTGACTCAAACACAAACCCTTCCTTCTAGAAGACATTTCACTCAAACACAAATAGACAAATTTCCTACAAATGAAGTGGTCCCCTTCCATTGTTATGCAAACCGTTGCTAGCCTATGCACTCCCACCTATTACATGACACATGATACCAGAATGACTAGATCATATGGGACCACACCCCAAATGGGTCAATCACGTTTGCTCTTGGGGTAACTCGATCGACGTCATTGGTTGTTGAGTTCATAGGTTGACCTATCAAAAAAGTTACCCCAGGGCAAACTCGCCTGATTCTAGGATCCATCACAAAGATATAAAATTAAATTATGAGGTCCTAAACCCCTATGTAAATGCATTAAACTAGCCCAACATGTATATAAATCATGTAGAGGAACATTTTATTATCATCGGCTAGTAATTTTTTTTGAAACATGTGTTTTGTGTTTAAAACCAATTTGAGAAAAACAAGGCATTTATTTAGCAAACAAAGTGAGTAAATGATATACAATATCAAATAACATAGAGAAGTAAAATATCATTTTAGCTAAGAGACGTATAATTAACATAAATGGCAATAATAAACAATTTTGATCTAATATAGTTAAAATTGCTCTCTAGCTAGAGGTTTTGAAAATATTTGCAAGTTGATGTTTTGTATCGACATGAGTGATTTATATGTGTGTCATATCAATGTAGTCATGAAGGAAATGATAAAGGACCTCCATCTATTTTTATTCTACTATGTAATATAGGATTGCACTAGAATTATCACAAAAAATATGAGAATCATCATATAAAACATTAAAGTCTTGGAGCATTTGATTCATACAAAGGACTTGGTCAAAACAACTATCAGCTGTAATGTATTCCTCAGTAGTTGAAAGCATGATGTTTTACTTCTTAGAAAATCAAGAAACTAAACATGGTACTAGGAGAAAGTTAGTGCCACTTGTGCACTTTTTATCAACTAAGTACCTGACATAATCTACATCACTATAAGATGTAAGAGTAATGTCCCTTGACTTAGATACCATAGTCTGACATTTGGCGGTTTGGCTAAGTCACTTAAAATACGCTTGACAATTACAAGATGAGATTTTATAGGGATTCATTGAAATGTAGCACACAAACCAATACGAAACATGATATGCAATCTAGAGGTAGTTAGATATAGTAATCTACCAATTACACCTCTACTGATCTTATCATCTACCATTTCATCTTTTTCATCCTTCTAAAGTTTGGTGGTGTTAGACGTGGGAGTTTTATTTTCTCCATCCCAAGTGTGTCAAGAGTTCATTAGTGTACTAGCTTTGGTTGATGAAGTTTTCATCTTTAGTTTGCTTGATTTGGAAGAATGTAAGCTCCCCCATCATGCTCACTTCGAATTCACTCTACATGATAGAACTAAACTCGTTTCAATGATCAAGATTAGTCCCACAAAAAACATATCATCAAAATAAATTTAAATAATTAAGAAATAGTAAGAAGTGTGTTTTAGAAAATGAGTATAGTTAGATTTTCCATTGATGACGTTGTTATCAATTAAAAAGTATCTTAATTTCTCATACCAAGGTCTAGGGTCTTGTTTTAGTCCACAAAGAGAGTTTTGTAATTGATAAACATGATTAGCATTCTTGTCATGTTCAAATCTAGGAGGTTCAACCATATAAACTTCCTTATCTATCTCTCCATTCAAAAACACACGTTTAACATCCATTTGATAAAGTAAGAAATTTTTATGACTTTGCAAAGGCAAGTAGCATTCTAATGGAATAAAATCTCGCAACATGAGCATAAGATTCATAAAAATCAATACTTTCGTATTAGTTGTACCCTTTGTCCTACTATCCTTTGTTTTTTACCACAACACCACTTTCACAAAGCTTGTTCTTGTAGACCCACTTTGTGCCAATGATCTTTCTATCACTTGGTCTTGGCAATAGAGTCCACACCTTCTTCTTTTCAAATTTCTCATGTTCTTCTTTCATGCCTAGGATCCACTCATCATCCTCAAGATCTTCATTGACATTATTTAGATCAAGTTGTGAGATCAAGGCTTTGTTTGCTTGTTCTTTATGGAAATCTACCCATGTCTTCACTTATGAATGATATTTTGCAAAGTAGGGAGTGGGATCCTTCTTTTTCATCTTCTTTTGAGCATTCAACTTTAGCCACCCCTTTTCCTTTGTTGTTGATGTCTAATTATTTCAATATAGGAATCACCTCATCTAGAACATCAAAATTTATAGAATTATTTGAAATAGAGGGGTTAGTCTAAATAAATTTAGCATTGATAAATTCTTCTATTTTAGATAGTTCAATGTTAAACATTCTATAAGATCTACTAGTAGTGATATACTCAAGAAAGAAATCCTTGTAAAATTTCACATCAAACTCGTCGAGAGAATCTTTCATGTTCAAAACTAAGAATGGACAACCAAAAATGTGAAAGAAGTATATAGAAAGCTTTCTATCATGCCATAACTCATAGATGGTTTCTTAAGCAAAGGTTATGTGAAAACCCAATTTTGAACAAAATAAGCGATGCTAATGACTTGGACCAAAACATCTTGAGAGTGACCATACTATAAGAGCATTTTCTAGACCATCTATTGTAATGACCTATTCTTCCTCTCCACTACCCCATTTTGTTGGGGTGTACGTGGAGGGAAAGTTGTGCATGTAACTAGATTCTTTGCAAAAACTTTCAAACAAATAATTTTCAAATTCCCCCCCCCCATGGTCATTATGGATAGAGATGATTCAAAAAGAAGCTTTATTTTCAATTCATTTGTAGATGGTTGAGAAAACATCAATTGTATCACTCTTTACAATAAAAAAGAAAGTACACATAAAGTGAGAGAAATCATCAATAATCACTAAGCAATAATTTCTACCACAAAGCATTTAAGTTATCACAGGTCCAAATAAATCGATATTAAGAATCTCAAGAGATCTCTGGGTTCTAAGGACTCCTTTAGATTTAAAAGATGACTTGGTTTTCTTTCCTTGTGTACAAGGTTGGCATTGCTCATCCTTCTAAATGTCTAATTTAGGAAGTCCTTTGACCAATTCCTTTTTTCTCAACTTCTTCAATTGATGCATATTTATGTGGGCAAGCCTACGGTGCTACAAAGATATATCATTTATCAGTAAATATGCACTTTCCAAGAATAAACTTAACAGAGCTAAGAAAAATAATATATAGATCTTCAATTCTAGTTTTATATATATAATATTGTAAGTGAGAAAATCTAGAAGCAAGCATTCAAGTGAAGAAAAGAGAAAAAAATATCCATTACCACAAAGTTTACTAAAACTAACTAACTTGTGATGTAGGCCATCTACAAGAAGAACATTCACCTACTACTTTACCTTTCTTTTTATCCTAAAAATTACATGAACCACCTTTTCTTTGTGTAATAGTGTTGAAGTGGCTCATCTAAATAGTCATATTCTTGGAGCAACCACTATCAACAATGCATTTTTCTTTGTCCTACAAGAAAAGGAGAGGTTGTTGCCCAATTCAAACTTTGGGGTCTGGGGTTAGCTTGGGGACCCATTGCATGTTTGGGTTTGTCCCTTCTTCTTATAAGGATAAAGCAGAGTAATGATCATCACTCTTGCAATGAGCACAAACCATTGATGTCTTAGAGTTAGAAGTCTCTCCATGGTATTTTGGTGTCCCTTGATCTTTTTCACACCTTTGACCTTGCTATTTGGGCCTCCCTCAAATGATAAACCACTACTACCCACTTGTCGATTAGAGTGTTCTATGACTTAATCTAGGTATTTTTCACTTTGAAGATTTTTTTTGAAGGATGATATAAGCATATGGTTATCATCTCTAGAGTTATGACTATAGGGGAATGACTAGCTAGACCATCTTGTGCATACAATAAATCAACCTCCAAATAGAGGGATTCAGTATGATAAGATTTGTTTTCAAGTGTAATACTAGTCACTTCCATACTAGGCAAAATAGCTCCAGATTCTTAATCATTTACCTTGGCAAGAAGTCTAGACCTTTTAGTTCTAAGAAATACAAGCTCATCATGATAAGTTTGGTTTTCATCTTTGAGACCATCATTTTTCTTAAGATAAACACCATTTTTAATTTCAAAGCCAACATATTGGAGTTCAAGATGAAGATTGATATTTTAGATAGTCTATGCTAGCACGGAAAAATTTATCATTTTGTTCAATAACTTCTATTCTAGCATATAAATCATTGAAGATTTTCCCGAATCTCATATTTTTAGATTTGCACTTTGAATACGAAGAACTGGAAGCATGAATCATATTTATAAGTGAATCTTTACGCAATTCATTGAGATTTACCTCACTTACCTCACTTGCTTCTGCACTTGTGCTAGCCACGAGGTCCATGTGGCATTCTCCTTTGTTTGAGTTAGAATAACTAGAGAAACACTCTTCCCATGTGTCATGGGATGCATCTTTGCCTCTTATTTATTTCTTTTCCTTCTTAATGAATTTACCCTCTTTGTTGTAGTCCTCCTTCCTATAATTGCCCTTATGATGGGACTTCTTGGTTTTTGAGCATTCATTCTTGAAGAGCCCCTTTTTGACCACACTCATAGAATATAGGAATGTAGGATAAGAAACCCATTGAAGTGCCTTCCCTTTGATAATGAGCTTCAAGATCACTAGGTAATCCATTCACACTTTAGGATGGAGAAGCTTGGCTAATGACTTATTGTTGCACAATAGATTCAACTTGAGCTTTGAATGCAGTCTCCTTCACCTTGTTAGATTCTTTCTCTTCTTGTTTTTCTTTTTCTTCTTGCTTGTCAAGCATCACTTCTTAGGCTTGTAGATTTCCTATGAGCTCTTCAATAGGAATTTCAAAAAGAAACTTTGTTTCTTCAATGGTAGCCACCTTTTTTTTCACCGCTTTGGAAAATATCTAGGGATTTTGAATTTATCTTACTTTGATCCATATGATGACACAAAGAAACAAGGTCATTGAAAATAGTGTTGAGGCTTTAGTACATTTCAAAAATTCTTACCTTCTTTCCCATCTTGATGCTTTCAAAAAGACCATTGAGCATATACACTTTGAATTTTTTGAATTTCTTAGTGCACTCATAATTGATGCAAAGCTTGCTCCAAATCTCATAGGTTGTATCCTAAGAAGAAATCTAGTTGAACGCGGTTGGAGTAGATGATGCTAATGGGATTTAGCATTGAGTTGAATTTTCTTTAAGGAAACCTAATTCTATGTAGCAACTTCTCCTTATGACTCTTTGTATGGAAATCCAACAACCTTCCACCATGTGAAATTGCATCCTCCTCTTCCAATATAGGAAGTTGGTGCCGTCAATGATAGGTGAATGCATGGAGAAGCCACCCTCCATATTGATAAATCCCAAAATATTATCACCAATCTTCAGTACTCATTGGTGTGTTTAGTTGGATAAGACCAAGCTCTTATACCAATTTTTGGATCTACATGGTCAAGAGGGTGGGTGAATAGAGATAAAATCAATTCAACTAAACAAAGAGGACCTTCAAAATATTTCCTAAAAGAAAATTGCAATATTGAAAAGCAAGTAGGAGAGAGATTGAGAAAAAAAGTGAAGAAGTTTAAGATGCATAGTGGTTCCAACCTCCAAAACAATGATATGGACATCCACTACCTAGAGGGGTCAATATCTAGGATCTATAACCTTGTCTCACTATATATATTGAACTATATGAGTTATAACAATATGGCCACCATTTTTAAGCACAAGGGCTAAACTAGTATTCCTTTTCAGATCAAGGAGTGAATAACCATTAAAAAAGTCTTACATATCTACCAACCAAGATTCTTCTACCTTCTCCATTGACCTACCTATTCTTATAGAAGATATTTGTCCTTTGGTCAACCCTTCCTTCTTTAGGGAAGTCACCTTCAAACCACCAAGTTTCTAGAGGGATATTGGGAAATAGAGTGGAGAGCTTGACAATATGTACATTGGAGAACTTTCTTATAAGGATCCTAACTCACTCATATTGGATGTAGAGTAGTAAAAACGCTTGAGGGATATTAGGAGATCTTAGAGGAAAAAACACTCAACTATAGGAAGGGAACATAGATGGAAAACTTCAAATGTAGTCTAAGGGCCCCTTTTATAGTTGATGTTGCCTACTAGCCAGTAGAGACAGTTAGGATTGAATTGTAGCCATTCTGGGTGTTCCAATAGATATATTTTTGAGTTTCACAACACTCTAACAACTAGAAACACATTTCTTCACTTCACATTTCAATGTTGTTGGCTGAGATACCTTTTGGGAACTTGACCCATTACACTATAGGACAAATCAAATTGCAGTTGTTGATTGAGTTTATCTGGATGAAACTTGATCGATGAGTGTAATTGATTTTGATAGTGTAGTGTATTAGCTGAGTCACCACTAGGACAAACTCAGCCTATCGTAGGTATTTCTGAAAGCCAATTTGGGTGTTTTCGATTTTGTCCCCAAGGATAAACTCGACTGATAAGTGAGTCTGTAACAACATATAAGAAATGTCCAAATAGTGATTAAATATCTGAAAAAGTTGCTCCAAATTTCCATTTTGCATAGCTACAAGTCATACATTAAATACAAATCATTTACAACATGATTCTAATTGAGATAATATTCTAATTTGCATTTGAACTAAATTTGACTTGATATCCAACAAACTATTAGTTTAACAATTTCATCCTCTTCATTTACGTAATACCTAAAATTTACTTGAAGTATACATATTACATATGGGAATGGAATGGTTAAGTCATCATAAAAAAGTGGACAATTTATAATAGTTATGTCAACACTACAACAACATTAAAAGAGTAATAATTGTATAAGTTGATATAGTTAACAACAAGTACATGCAAAGTATAAACCTAAAGAGCACTTATTAGGCTGAAGGAATATACATTGCTATTGATTGATAAGTAATATATGTTTTCTTATTGACATTGAAATGATTTTTTAGAAGGTGATCAGAACTTAAATGAAAATAGAGAATTCAATGCATAACTTATTACTTAGATAAGAGATACAAGACTAAGTGAAATATGAAGAATTGTGAAACCTATTTCTTTATATTTATATATTTGAAGGATATTGTTTTAAAGGAGGGATTGTAATGACCCTACCCCTACTTAAAAGGTAATTTAGGATTATAGTATCCTAAGTTTAATTGTCAGTTGTTTAATGTAAAGTTGATATTAAATATAAATGTAAATGATCCCTATTTCTATACATAGTCAAAAATATATAGAACTTTAGTAAAATCCTAATATACAATATGTTTATCTTGTTAAAACTCAACGCAAGTCAATAGGGTAGTCACAAAGTGAAGAAGAGACATGCTTCCTTGAGTAGGGACCCAAGTTCAAATCCATATAAATACACCTCAGTGATCCTTTGTCCTGCCACATAGATTGGCCTCTACATGATTTAACCTATCACCTCCAATGTGTGGGATCAGGGGTTTACACTATTAGGGTGAGGTCACCGTTGCGGTAGCTCCTTGGGGGGGGGTTGCCAAATCATCCAAAAAAAGTAATCTCAATGCACTAATTTTAATAGCATGTTAATTAGAAATGTAATGAGAAATTTAATAATAAAAAATGATAGTCAGATAAATGACTTTTATTATTTTACCGATTCTTCATATTTACTCTAAATTTAATGTGTATTATATATCTTTAGTAGGTTTGTAATAAAAAAAATAAATTTTGGATTGATGTATGGACCTAGTTTGACACACCCACATCCCACGATTACCACTAATCATGAGATTAGGGCATAAGTTTGAGGATTATACTTAATACAAAGTTGAATCCCTTAATTTTTGTTCCTTTATTTAACTTCAAACCCTTTGTTTTCTTGCATATATTCACATAAACAAACTTTACAAGAGAATTAAACTGTGATTACTCTAATATGATCTCAACATTAATAATACACATCCATACATTTATAATGTTTCTCACACTTCCATGTACATATGACCTGATAATCAAATGCATCCTCTCTTATTAAGGAAACAAAGATACATAACATCATTTACAACTCTTTCACATCTATACAAGGACCGATTGAACTTAACTAATCTCATACTTAACTCATGTGGTAGATCTACTCTGATGCTTTGACCTTCTTCAAGTCCACATGGTTTCCCTAAAATTTGTAAGTAGAGGGGTGAGCCTACATGCTCAATGAATGAGTACTTCAAAGAAAAATTTTGAATCACTATTATAATTACAAATATACTATTAAGCAATTGATATCAATTATAATAGCAGTAAGCTTTAAAGAGATCTATCATTCACAAATGTAATTATGTCTAGATACCCAAGATATCTACAATCATGAATCAATATATGAACATGCTTGATTAATCTCAAAGAGAACTAATAATTCAGTAACATACAAAGAATAATTGAATAGCTGCACACAATTGTTTAACCTCTCATTCATATTATTATATCCTAAACCCAATGAGGCGTACCAAAACATGTGAAAGAATCACAGCAAGCTATGCTCTCACTGTACAAGGCTTAGAAGCATGTCAGGGTTCCTAAGCTTATCTCTTGAGTAAGACCCCATATACAACGGGCCTTGGCACATCTGCCTCTCGGAGGCTAACGGGAGAGGCGAGATATCTCTGGCTCCACCTCTCAACCTGGGTACTCAGGCGGTGAGTCAAAGCCCTCAAGCTTATTGTGCATCAGTGGACCAACTGACCACTGATCACTCAACATGTAACATAGGTACCACTGACATCCCTAGTTGGTGTTGGGTACCACAAAACTATAAGGAGTCTACCCTACTGGTCAAGACCCCCACACCCTACTCGTGTGCTCCAACTGACCTCGATCTGGCTACCTCCAGTCGGGAAATTGTTTCCTCCTCACAGCATAGGCCTCATCATGTGAGGTTTCTATAGTGTTTAGGGAATCTACTTATCTAATTCACTCTTTAAATTCACAATTCAATCATCACATCAACATATCTTTGTTCAGCTTCATAAATTATTCATTTCATAAACCATCTGATAACATTTACCACAACTAAACGACTAAGCATCACCACATCTCAAACTGAGAAGCATTGATATCACAATACTTATTTCACTGAACACCCTATCATTAGGGTTTCATTTACCTCATTCACTTATCACATAACTTGCCGAAGAATTGCTCTCAACACTTCACATATAATCAAATATATATATGAAACCTTGTAATGAACTGAACTAGGGTTTCCACACCATTTGCTAAAATATCATACATCAAGAATAACATTGAATCAAGATGTCTATTTGCAAACGTCCAAATTTCCATTCATTTAAGGTTTCACCCGCCTTACTGAAATATTAGGAAAACATTGATATCATCGAATGAAATTCAAGATCCTATCTATCATATATGCAATACGCATATAAATAAAACAATCATTCATAATCAATGAGATTCATATAGGAAAATTTCTCTATTTAATTATACAATATCAATCATAGTCAAAAACCTTGAATTTCAATATATTCTGTAACCTTTAAGATACCTTTTAAGAATTCTCATTTAGATGGATTACAATAATTTCTAATGTGATTTCATAATCTAAAATTCATCACAATAGAGAAATAATCCATTTCATATCATCTTGAAAAGGCTAGATCAAAAAGGCAACTTAAGTTTGTACTCACATACCGAGTAATTAAAGATTATTGATGATTTAACTCATTTTTACACAGTGTACTATTTAAAGGAAGTACCCACTCAAACCTAGCAAATAAACAATTTTTTCTTCCTTTCATACCTAAAAAAGGTCTTCTATAGGTAGAAGATGAAGATCAGAGGTTAAACCAAACCTCAAAATTGCTGGATCAAGGGTTCCGATCAAGGGGAAATGAAGAGGAGGAATCGACAGTTAAAACTACTTACCATTCGAATCTATGACAACCCTTTTGGATTTCTAATATTGTTCACATTCTTCCCCAAGAATCACCCCAGAAATCATCTTCTAGGTCACCCTCTCATTGAGAATGTTGTCTAGGATGATACAGGATTGAACTGCGGTTCTAACTCACATCATTTTGTTAAAAACAGATAAGTATTTCTTGAGATATGATCATTTTTTGATTGGCTGTCTTAGGAAGCGTTGGTCACGGTCACGATCACGATGTCGACGCAGCGTTGATCACAGTTGTGGTATCAACACAGCATCGCGGTCACGGTGTCGACGCGTCGTCGGTCCCGGTGCTCTATATATGTTTACTAAAAAGGGCATAACTCTCTCATTTTAACTCTGATTTGGTTCATTATTTTTTTGTTAGATTCATAATTAAATTCTCTACAAATTCAATAATGTTATTTGGATAAAATTTTCATATAAAATTATATATTAACTATTTCATTCAATTTCATTAACTCTCTTCTTGCATACCTGTACGGGTTAATGCTATGTTACTCCAACTCGGATCTTTATAGTATGCTTAAGTCATGATTTTAAGTTTCCCAAATAATTATTTATGGTCACCAAGGTTAAGATAAATCACAACATAGAATATTACTAACAAAACATGACAAGCATGAAGATTATCTTAAATCTCTTGGATTACCAACAAAGCTAGGAATGGGTTGTAATAATTCTCCCCCTCTAATAAAATATTCATCTCAAAATTTCTAAAAAAGGAAAGGATACTTGCTAAAAATCTCCATCTCCACTTCCCAAGTAGATTCTTCCATACATGATTCTGCCAAAGAACCTTTACTAGGGGTATCTCTCTCCCTTTAAGCTTTTGAATACTCCGATCTAGAATTAATTTTCAACATTGAGTCATTTGTTCCTCTTCAAATCGTAACTTCTAAAAAATATATAGCATTTGAAACATAATTTCTCATCTCATCATAACATGGTACTATTCACTTGCCATTCATGAGACCACACTAGTCATCATACTATCACAAGATTTAAAACCTTTTCACAATATCACAGGATATAAACCCTTATAACCACAAGAGGATTACACCTCATCCAGGGCTCGACCATGCCCAAAGGTCATTAAGACTATCATACTATTCCCAGTAAGATCATCATTATCTTTGCATGCCTTATAACAAGACTCAACAACATCACTTACATATAATACACCTGATCAACACAATATTACATTAATGAGCTAGGAGATATTCATAAACAATCATAGTAGGGTTATATTAACATTAAGAACATTTTTTGATTACATCAACATGCATGGAATCTAGATATGATTAATCCTCATAATATTCATAATGCACATGTTTAGCAGAAGAAATTACCAACCGCATGGCTATAATAACCATCAATTAACATATTAATGTTATGATCATATGAAGGAGGTTATTCCACCATCATTCCATCATAAAAGAATGTTAAACATGGATACTCATCTTTCTCTATTTGTATTAGAGTTAGGTTTAACAATATAAATTATATAAATCTTACTAATCAACACTTATACCCAAACCCTTACTCATGGCATCCCCATTGGATCATGGATGCATAAGGTGAAGCATCACCATCACATTCCATACTATTGTCAAGTGTGAACTCACACATAAATCATGGTGTAACCATTGGGTTATAGCATACTAGGGTTTCAACAACAACATAGTACTCCATGATTGTATTAGTTATTCAAGGACTATTCATACCCAATTACAATCACTTAGTTATATTAAAGCTAGGTATAACAAGCTACACCTCATTAGGGTTACATATCAATACAATATGGTTATCGTCCCTTCTATTCATATGCGTGAATAGGTAAGACTACCTTATTCAGGGTAACCCTCCATTTGTTCCATCATCATTCAACCCATATAACCATACCAAAATTGTAGAATACTAATATGGATTACTTATATGAATGACTACAACTATCAAACACCTTTAATTAACATATTTCTTGCACATGTACACTCAAATCATATGTAGAACTAATTTTCATCCCTCATTATACCTTCAACAAATTACACTTCTAAATATAAATTCATGTATTACTGGAAGCCATTATTTTCTCTTATCTCCTCATTCATTACTACTTGATTACTTCTTGTTACTTATCCTTCTCATTTTGATCATATAGAATAAACAATCCTAAAATTGAAACATACAAGGTAAGAAGATTATTCATCATTCTTTCTATCATTGTCAGAATTTATTTCATATCACACTTTACTCATGCTGTATTTTGCCTTTTGTTCAAAACATACTTATTACCTTTCAAATTTATTTCTTACCCTTTTCTCTAAATCACTTCCATATTGTTTTTCTACCTTTCATATTAGCTACCTTTAAATCTTGGATTACTATCAGTGCTCATTTACTTCTTATAGTGCAAATCTCATGATCTTATTTTATAGAGATTCTAGTATTCAAGGTCAAAACACTAGTGACATCCCTTGAACTACTACAACTCTAAACATTCTATGGTTTGGTCCTTATCAGTAGCATGACATTATTGTGATGTGACTTTTCTCCCTTAATTTGAAATTCAAACTTTGGATCTCACAAGTTTTACAAAAGTCTTCCTTATCTTATCAATTGAATTTCCATTCTCTTATTTTGCTATTCAGATAGATTATATTCTCAATTTACCCTACTAGGGTTTCATCATCATATTGTGTGTCACTATTACATTCACTAGATGTCTCTACCATGGTGTTTATGCACCATATATGATTCATTTTCTTTTCACTTCATTCCCACATTGCTCTCATTAAGGAAGATATGAAAGAGAAGATGATTTTGAGGCTTAGAATTCTTATCTTCAAACATTTCCTTAATACATTTCTCATATGTAGGTTTAATTGGATATCAATAAGGATACTTGACTAATTACCACTTGTTTGAATCTCCTAACCTCATTCTTTTATAATCTATATTACTCCATCATGTTTCAAACCCTTCCTTTCTTTCCATAATCCTCTTACCATATACTACTCTTCCACCTGTCATCTTCAACTTCAAATTTTCTCTTATGATGATATTACTTATTCATGTATATGATCATGTATACCATATTGCACATATTTCTTTTTATCCTCGACTAATGTGAAGTTGAAAGTCTAAATCTATAATCTCTCTACTAGTTTCACCTCATGTTTAATACATTACATATCCTTCATTTTAAATCAAACGGCTCATGCATGGGTCAAACTTAGTTTCTCTTTCAATCAAGTTTTTCCTTCCTGAATATAGTATACCTTTTTATGACTTATTCATTTATTAATCTACACTTTTATTCTTATTTTAGAAACTAGTTTGTTGTTCTATAGAGACTTGGAATCCAATGGTAGTATGGATGAATGTATTAAACTTCATAATAGAGGTATACATTTTGTGCTCTAAATTATACCATAACCCTCATTACTTAATCAAGCTCCTTGTTTCTAATATCTCTCTTTATTTCAACTAAGTTTGTTATCCTGGTCTTATGATTTACATTTTCATCTAATTCTATCTACTTTAACTCTTCTTAAGACTCTTCACTTCTATGTACATATCATATACTTAACTCCTTTCTTCTATTTTCCCTTTACTTTGGAGTACATAAAAGTATTGTACTCGATTATATGATCCATTCCTCATTATTGATTCTTACTATCTTGGCCCTAACATACTTTTCTCATATCTTTTCCATATTTCATATTTAGAGTTCATATAATACTAATTATTAAACTTAATCTGAACATTATGTTGTGTTCCTTTATTCCCAAGTAAGGGTTTCTAATATGAGGACCCAAAGTTGGATCTCAGATATCAGTTCCAAATAATTCTTAGCTATTCTAATCTTTTCCATATGTTTCAACATCTCAGTGTATGTACATTCTCACTATGATGTGGGTCTAATTTATCTAGAGTCTACTCTTATTATATTTTCAATAGGAATCATTAGATCTGGTAACACACCCTACCAGCCAGACCAGGCCAAACTTGCAGTCTTGAAGCCAAGAGATGCTCTATATCAACCAACTCCTATTAATCTTAAACATGTAGAAAGAATATCCACTTAGGTCAAACTCATTTAAACATAACTTCTGGTCTACTTGATACAAAGAATAACTGAATCAACTTCATGATACACAACAATCTAAAAGAACCATCCATATTCTACAAATTGATAATATAAACTCATACATATAAGAGCATTTCTATTGATCTCCAATCAAAGAAGCAATATAAAGAAAGTGTTGTATCACATTCTATTCTTATGGTCAATCCATTCATTTATTTCTAGTCTTCTAACCCTAATATTTATAACATTTCTCTCTATCCCATCCTTCCACTGCATGCCTGGAAAGGGCATCTAGAGAAGAATATACGTAGTAGCTTGATTATGGTCATCCTAAGTATTCAGATACCAGGCCAGGGTATCTAAATACTCAGACTTCTCAGAGCTATAGACACATCACTTCTTATCTTCCACACTTATAACTTTGACTTTCTAACCTAATGGTCCCTGACAACTCAACCTAAGCTCTGATACCAAGCTGACACACCCGCATCCCATAATTACCACTAATCATGAGATAGGGGTAGAAGTTTGAGGATTATAATTAATACAAAGTTCACTCCCTTACTTTTTTTCCTTTTTTTCATTTCAAACTCTTTGTTTTCTCGCATCCATTCATATAAACAAACTTTACAAGTGAATTAAACTTTGATTACTCTAATATGATCTCAACATTAATGATACACATCCATACATTTGATGTTTCTCAAACTTCTATGTACATATGACATGATAATCAAATACATCCTCTCTTATTAAGGAATCAAAGATACAAAACATCATTTATAACTCTCTTACATCTATACAAGCACCTAGAGTGACATGGACCAACTAAAATTAACTAATCTCATTCTTAACTCATTCGGTAGATCTACTTTGATGCTTTGACTTTCTCCAAGTCCACATGCTTTCCCTAAAAATTGTGAGTATAGGGGTGAGCCTACTTGCACAGTGAATGAGTACTTCAAAGAAATAGTTTAAAGCATTATTATAATTACATATATATTGTTAAGCAATTGATATCAATTATAGCAACTGTAATCTTTTAAGAGATTAATCATTCACAAATGTAAATATGTCAATATACTCTATATATCTACAATAGTGAATCAATATATGAGCATGATTGACTAATCTCAAAGAGAACTAATAATTTATAAACATATAAATAATAATTGAATAACTGCACACGCTTGCTTAACCTCTCACTCATCTTGTTATGCCATGAACCCACATGAGGTGTACCACAACATGTGAAAGAATCGTAGTAAGATATGATCTCACTATACACGGCTTAGAAGCAGGTTGAGGTTCCTAAGCCTATCTCTTTAGTAAGGCCCCGTATGCAGCGAGCCTCAGCATGTCTGCCTCTCGACAACTAACGGGAGCAGCTAGATATCTCAGACCCCACCTCTCAACCTGGGTACTTAGGCGGTGAATCAAAGCCATCAAGCTTATTATACATTAGTGGACCTACTGACCACTGATCACTCAACATGTAACACATGTACCATCCACATCCATGGTTGGTGTTGGGTACCACACAACTGTAAGGAGTCTACCCTATTGGTCAAGAACCCTATACCCTATTGGTGCTCTCTGACTTACGTCGATCTGGACTACTTCTAGTCGGGAAACCATTTCCTCCTCACAGTGCAAGCCCCATCCTATAAGGATTCTATAATATTTTGGGCATCGACATGTCTAATTCAGTCTTTAAATTTACAATTCAATCCTCACATCAACATATCTTTGTTCATCTTTGTAAACTATTCATGTCATAAACCATCTGATAACATTTACCCCATCTGAACTGTTAAGCATCACCACATCTCAAATTGAGAAACATTGATATCACAATACTTGTTTCACTGAACACCCTATCATTAGGGTTTCATTTACCTCATTCACTTATCATATAACTCGCATAAGAATTTCTCTCAACAGTTCACATATAATCGAGCATATATATGAAACCTTGTAATCAACTGAACAAGAGTTTCCATGCCATTTACTAAAACATCATACATCAAGAATAACATTGAATCAAGATGTCTATTTTCAAGACTTCAACTTTTCATTCATTTAGGGTTTCACCCTCCTTACTGATATATCAGAAAAACATTACTACCATCAAATGAAATGAAAGATCCTATCTAACATATATGTAATATGCATACAAATAAAACAATCAATAGTAATCAATGAGATTCATATAGGCAAATTTCTGTATTTAATTATATAGTAATTTCAATCATAGCCGAAAACCTTGAATTTTGGTATATTCGTGTAACCTCTATGATACCTTTAAGAATTCTCATTTATATGGATTGAAATCATTTCTAATGTGATATCATAATATGAAATTCATCACAACAGAGAAATAATCCATTTCATATCATCTTGCAAAGGCTAGATAAAAAAGGCAACTTAGTGTTTGTACTCACATACCTAGTAATTGAAGATTATTAATGATTTAACTTATTTTCATGCAATCTACTATTTAAAGGAAGTGCCCACTCATCCTAAGGTGTGAAAACACCTTAAAAACATAGTCCATCTCTGAAAATCTCAAATCCATAGCAAGAACCTAGAAAATCAGTAGTTTCTTCTTCCTTTCAGCCCTAAAGAAGGTCTGTTGTAGGTAGAAGATGAAGATCAGAGGTTAAACCAAACCTTAAAATCACTAGATCAAGGGTTTCAAACAAGATGAAGTGAAGAGAAGGATGAATCCACAGTTAAAACTACATATCAAGTCGAATCTATGGCAACCCTTTTGGATTACTGGCGTTCTTCACGTTCTTCCCTAAGAATTGCCCTAGAAATTACCTTCTAGGTCACCCTCTTGTTGAAAAATTTGTCTGGGATGATAGAGGATCAAATCTCAGTTCTAACACACTTCGTTTCATTGAAAACAGATAATTATTGCTTGAGATATGATCATTTTACGATTGGCTGTCCTGGGAGGCGGCGGGCGCGGTCGTGATGTCGACGCAGTGTCGCGATCATAGTGTCGATGCATCGTCAGTCGCGGTGTCAGTCACGGTTGCGGTGCTCTGTATATGTTTACTAAAAAAGGCATAACTCTCTCATTTTAACTCAGATTTGGTTCATTCTTTTTTTATTGGATTCATAATTGAATTATATAAAATCTAACAATATCATTTTGATAAAATTCTTAGAGAAAAAAATATTTATTAAGTATTTTTTTCAATGTCATTACCTCTCTACTTGCATACATGTATGGGTTAATGCTATGTTACTCCAACTCATATATTTATAGTACGCTTAAGTCATGATTATGAGTTGCCCAAACAGGTATTTTAGGTCATGAAGGTTAAGAAAAATCACAACATAGAATATTACTAACAAAACCTAACAAGCATTAAGATTATCTTAAATCTCTTAGATTACCAACAAAGATAGGAACATGTTGTAACATATTTGTGGCACGAGTTCTAATAAAGAAATATTCAACTGTTCAAACTAAGTCTTATTAGTATAATATTTGACCTTTTTAGTTTTTTTTGGTAACTTTGAATTGGATGAAACTCTAACATTAGATATGAAACTTTATTTCAGAAAACATACTGAATGTTTAGTATTTTACGATCTCAAATAAGTGATGAAATGATTTACACGTGGATAGAATAATTGGGAGTGAACAAGTTGTTGATTACCAATTGTTAGGTTGAGAATAAAATAGTAGCTGACACATTATGGGTGGACTTAAGGGTTAGAATTTGAAAATTATTTTTATTATCATTTAATTCATGAGCCCAAACCCTAAGATTGGATGCTATGGTGATTCTAATGGCTATTTTGTGATATTTTCCAAAAGAGAGAAGAAAAATCTTGATTCTACATTTATGAGATTAATCAATGATAGATTCATTTATGGTATAGTTTCCTACTATCATAAGTTTAAGATTTAACTTAAATTCACCAACTATTCTTCCTTTTCTTCTCATCTCCCTTACAATATTCTTAAGATGGATATGAGGGGCTACATGCAACCCTATTATTGTAGGGAAAATCCCTATTATGAAGAGTTGACTCAATTAGAGGTCAATCCAATTTTTATATAAATTTATAACCAACCTAAGTTAATAAGATGAGTGGGTAAAACAATACTTTGGCAAGTTTCACTTAATTATATGATTCTAGTTGAAATTCTCAATTTCTTTATATATGATAGTTAGCAAAAAGTTACTATTCTTGAATTCATTTACATAACATTTCATTCAATGTTTCAAATATGATCTGATAATCTTTATATGATGAAATGGATACAAAAATACATGTATATTGATAGCTAGACATCTTATCATCTTAGTTGAGAATTTTCCAAAAATTCAAGTTTCTAGATTTTTTTGGGTAATTGAGAGAAAGTCTACCCGAAACCCATATATATACTAACATGGTCATGTTTATGCAATAACTAATTTAATTGAACATGTTTGATCAAATTTATTTTATTATGTTGACAATTTTGAGTTTTTGATCTATGTAATAAACATCTTACAGAAAGCATGAAATATGTGATAAAAACCTAGTTTAGTAGGCTTGTAAAAGTGTACAAGCCTTATTTAATAATAAATGGTTGATTGGGGTCATTCATGTGATTGCTCGGGTTTATAGTTGAATATATTTTATATGCATACACATTTTTGATTGTGTGATGCAAAACTCCAGTTCAAATCCTTATCAAAAAATGAATGAGTTTTTATGCTACATCTAGTAAAAATAAATAACATTCCCTCAATTATGAATTTTGTTGATGCTATGTATAGGTGTGTGAAATTGTGAATGAGAATGATTGTATCAGTAGACATGATTTCTATTTGTATATATGAGAAATGTTATACATTACTGATCTAGTAGAAACCCTGAGAGAAAGGTAATCCATATGTTGAGAATTCGCTTCAGTATCATTAGTGAGTTTAGATTAATAGTCTAAGTAGTAAATAAAATACATAAATAAAAGAGATCATTCTAAAAAAAGATACAATACAAAAGGTTCAGTAGTAGAAGCCATGAACATTATATAACCCATCCATGTAGGTTATGTACCAAGATGGGTGAAATGATCTATATATTATCATATTTCAAAAGAAGTAGCTTGAATACATAGATAAGAAGTACCCAACACCAATTGACTATATATTGGTGGTACTACAGTACAATAGAGTACCCAACAATAACTAGAGATCCTATTAGTACTAATACAATATTAGGCATATCCAACAACAATAAGAGATTCTAGTGGTAACAATGATAATTGGAGTATATAGTCCTTGTGGTCCTACTCCTTCTAACAATTACCATGTATTGCTTATCAGCCCTTGTAGAACCACATTATTTGGATTTAGAGGCTTTTTAGGCCATAGGCATCCCTCCTAACTACCCAGGATAAGGGGCCACAATTTTTTCCATTTAGCCTTCCAGGCCTTCTGAGAAAACCTTGATGTAGACCGATGGGCTAATAGTAGTCTTATGATCCCTAAGATTACCAAAGATGTATGTGGTGAGTCACAGAGTAGTGGATTTTTCTTGGATGGTATGATCCAAGTGAATTTAGGAGAAAACTAAAAGAGATAGATATATGACTTCAGTTAAGTCCATATAAGGAGTTCAACTAGTTTGGTCTCTTATTATGTTAATCTGGCCAATATAGTAGTAGTCGGCTCAATAGTTAAGGAGTTCAACATAGTAGTCTTTTAATCAATGTTACTCTATATAATTTTTAATTATTAATGGTGCCAAATGACAAATTTAGTGCTCTAGACTATTTTATTGTTTTACTAGTTCACTAAGCAGGAAACTCACCACTATACTTACAAATTTTAGGGGAAAACATGTGAATTGAAGATGTCAATGCATTAGAGTTGATTTTTCACAACTAATCTCTGTCAGTATAGGTCCTTGTAAGGAAATAATGAGTTGTAGATGATGATGTGTAACATTTTCTCTTTATTAACGTCATGTTTTCAATTATCAAGAGTTGTCAATGTGGGATTGATAAATTTAGTTTGAAATCTTTTTTATGTATCCTTATGTTTGAAAGAAGATCATAGTAATCAAGTCTTGAATATGTATCTAAATTCCTATCATGTGATTAAATGTATTAAATATAATAACTTTCAATCATAAAAGTCAAGAGTGATGTTTGCCACTATGCCAACTCCTCAATTTATGCCATAATTTCATGGATAGTGGTTATTTTCAAATGTAGCTGTAACATAATGGAAGAGAATAATCACCCATAGTAGAGTAGAGACTAACCAACAATAGTGGTAAGTGGGCACATATTATCGGATAGAAGTGATAAAAGTGTGTGTCTATTTAAAACTAATTATAAATGGAGTGGGAGGGTCTCACACCACTGATTCTCTAGTATCAGACGTGGAAACCTTAACATCATAAAAAACATTATCAGATGTAAATAAAGTAAGTCACATGGTCAACATGAAAAATATGTACATTAATATTTAAATCTTACACTTGGACCATGTAAGAACTTCATGATTCAACTATACTCTATAATATTTCACCCTAACATCGAATATGTTAAGTAAAATTATTTATTTGTATTAAAATGACCACAACTTGAAGGTAATAAGTTGTATATAAAAAAATTTCTTCCATGTATCACATCATCAAAACAACATTATACTACTTTGTTATTTTAAATTAATTAATACCTTTTTCATTATTATATCATCATAATAAACTGTACATTTACCAAAAAGCAAAGTACATTCAACATCAACACATGCAATAGTTTGTTTGAAAGGTTACATTCATTGAATTCACATGTCTTCTTACATAACGAGAAAATCAACAATTCACACATACACATCTCTTTCCATTATTATAACAAAAAAAGTACTTGTCAATATATTCAACATTAACAAAAAATATTTGGGAGGAACACCCTTATTTAATGGAGCTAGTACTATTGAACCAATGAAGATATGCATATTGATACTTTACATTTATGTACTTCTCTTGTAAATTGATATTTCAACTTCATGTGTTTTGGATCTTTTGAGTACTTGTTGTTCTTATAGATGAAGATAGCTGAAAATTTGTCACAATAATTCTTAGCGTCTTAAATATAGTTATGTCAATATCAACTCAGAAGATACATTTTGCATCCTCACCATGTAAATAGTGCTCTCAAATCATGCAACAAAATCAGCCTCCATGGTGGAAGTATCGATAATAGATTATTTTCCACACATCCATCAAGCTACTCATACAACTAGAATGAATTTGTATCAAAATGGAGATTTTCTTGAATCTGCACATCCAACATAAGTCAAATATTTCTTAAAGCTCTTTGGTAAACTAGCAAAAGTCTTTATATTGTCAATACCATTATTTGAATGAAATTTTAGGTTGCAAGTAATCATCCATTGATTTTGACTCCTCCCTCATGGAATTAAACATAACATCAAAACTACTACTTTCTATGACTTGTTGAAATAAGACTTGATCCTCCCGAGTTCTTATGTCATATTCATGTTCTAGTAAGTAAACCACACAAACATAAAAAATTGAAAGTTAATTTATCTACCACTTTTCATTTGTGACTTGGTCATCTGTGGAGGTCTAAATCAACAACAATTTGTCTCTCAATGATGTTTTGAGATTGTGATGTAATAAGAGTGTTATAAAAAACAACAAGAAATATTCAGTGAAGTATATTCCAAGTTCACCTCCATAACAAATTATTTTTGCATTTCTTCACTCTCATGGTTTCTATTGTTATTGACAAAAGCAACATTACTAGACTCAAGTATGTGTGTACTATGTATTGGATGATAAATGTATATCCCATTTGGATATTTTAGGGTAGAAAATTAAGTAACCATTGGCGTTCATTACATCTTATTTGTGTCATGTGCATTATATATCATTACTTCCACTATCCATACCCTAACATGAATGTTCATAAAATTGGGTTTCCTTCTCATCCACAATACATAATGAGTTCTAGGATGTACCGTATGAGGAACCGTCTTTGATAAATATGTAGTAGTATATAATTGCAATGTCCATTATGATTTTTCTACATAACTATGATCTAACAAATTCCTAAACATTTATACGGGAATATATTTACTGTTTTTGCTACTCAACTTTGTTGTGGTGTAACAATATAGCTCATCATGTAGTAACCCCTTACCTTTAAGGAGTATTGCAAATGGACATGGACACTATCAATTTCATTATATTTCCCATAATTTTCACCCCACTTCAAATATAAGAATATTTACTTCTATATTTAAATATCATGTAAGTCAATCACCTACACTTCTAGGACTTTTGTTTAGTATGATTTTTATATTACATAGATATACATATATGTCACATGAGAAATCATTATAAATATATGAAATATTTATCCCAACACATGATGGACATTGAAATGGACACATGTTTTAGTATGTATTTATTCAAGTGGTTGGATGTTCCTTGTATATGGTTTCCTTACGATATGATTTCTCATTTGACTTTAGTGGAACCTAAGTATACACTCATATTAGGCAAATCCAATTTATGTAGGTGGTACTTGCATCAAGACTGGTGCAAGAAGACTATCAACTCAAACCTAGGTGGTACAATGTCAGTGTTATGTGGCATAATACATTGAAGTTGGTTGTTGTTCTCCACTGTGATTCTCGGTGATAAATCCTTGGCTTCCATAAGTCCTCTGGGAACTGGCAAAAGTTTTACACTTGAACATATCCAGGCAAGGAATCTATATCATATATCCCTTCAACCATTTACCTTCATCATTCCTTATAAAAAAGTTAGTAGTAACTTTTTTGATTCTTTAAAAAATGACTCATCCACATTTATTTTTCCACTCACCTTTTAATGGAGGACTCCATGAGGATATAGTGTTTTCTTGTAGTATAGGTCATACAGGATTCATGATTGCAAGATTGGTGAGGAATAACTTCTTTGTTATGTCCCTGAAACTCTGTTGAATAGGCACCTGAATGCTTTAAAAGACAAAACTTATTCTTTAGTTTCAAAATTGCATCCTCTATAGTAGCCAACCAGAGTGGTCTATCTTTCATGTTCTAGTTTCTCTTTATATTGCTCTCTATCCACTATCCCAAGGACCACACGCTCTCAATATTCCACCCATTGTGGTTCTACACCTCCAGCTACAAGGGTTTCACGAAGGAACAATTATATAGAATGTGGAAATTGTTTCCAGTTAAACATTACAACTTGGACAAGTTGGATTTTCTATCAAACCTCAGGTAGTTCTATTAGAATTGGTCAATAACACTTCAAATATAGAAATCCATAGGAAGAATTAAGCATGACTTTCCACCTTTAAACTCCATATTGTCCTCCAACACCCTTGTGATCATTTGCACACATATAGAATAAGTCTGTTGTATATTATTTTTCTAGAGAAATTTCCATGTGTTGTCTCTTTAAATAGACATTAATCTTTTCTTGCATTAGCCTTAGGAGGTACCATGCTAAGAATCCTATTAACTATATCCTTCTCAAACCCAAAATCTTATAAAGTGTGTGCCACATGATCCCTCACTTGCCATAGCTGAGAATTTTAGGTGTTTTATGTCCATAGGGATTACCATACCTAGCTTGACAATAGATACCATCATACTTCCCACCCAGTTGATATATCAAGTTGAAGTGTCTTCCCTATTCATGAAAACCTTACTCATCTTTTCTTTCATCTCTAATTCAAATAAACTTCCAGACTCTTTATCCAGTCAATGCACCTTTGTCCTTGAGGTGGTTTTACTTCACTTCCATGGTCTTTACTCACTGAATATCTCTTTGTGTGGTAAAGTCCCATACTGTACTATAGAGTAGAGCTTCATTCTTTGTTTGATCATGCTTAATCCCTAGACCTCTATCCACCTTCTTAGCCACCTCCTTTCACCATTACTCAATTCTTGCAGCTAGCATAGGAGCCCCATATAATTTTTTTGATATTCATGTCTATACCAACACATGTACTAGAAATATGAAATTGTGTCATCTACATCAAGTACATAGGTGTTGAGCTCAATACAAATTTTGAAAGAGTTACTCTACCTTAAAATTATTGAGTTCTACTGTCCCATAAATTGACCTTGTTGTTAATAGCATTCAATACTAGATAAATGTAGACCCTTACCGGACCTTGTAAGTAACATGGGGACTCCCAGGCGTTTCCCTATGTTTTATGTCTGAGTGATCCACAACCTTTTGCATATTCTTCTTATCAACTAGTCCAGGGTATTTAAAAAAATATATATTATATTTCTCTTGGGATACCAATTGGCTCAAAGCCTTTCCAAAGTCTTTGATGCACTTCATCTTAGTAATGGATTAAGAAAAAGATGCCTCCCCAAATACTATGACATCATATACAAAGAAGAAGTAACTAAAATAAGGATCACTCCTAGTGATTTGAAATGATTTCCATTTCCCTCTTCCTTCTTCAACTATGATAGATTGGGTTAGTCTGCCAAGACACATTACAAAAATATATGGTGATAATGAATCACCTTGTCTCACCCCTCTAGTGTCTTTTAAAGGATTAAGTATACTTCCTTCCCATGCAATAGAAATGTGTCATGAAGTGACAATCACCATGACCAGATCTACATGAGATTTAGGAAGTGTAGTTCAAGTAAGGGTATTGTGTATATTGATCCAACTCATAACGATCATATGCTTTGCTGAGATCGATTTTAACCACCATGCATTGCTAACCAGCTGAAGTGGTTCTCATACTATGTATAATTTATTGCGTAAGTATTATGTATTTAGAAATTTGTCTTCCTGAAATGAAACAACTTTGTCAAGGGGATATCCAATTACATAGAAATGGTTTAATTTTCTCAACAATAATCTTGGATAAGAGCATGATTATTACATTGTTCTATGCAATCAGACAAAGATGATTGCAAGTCTCATGTGTACTGGTCTTAGGTATAAGTACAAGCATCAATTTTTCCATTGAGTTTGTGAACTATTTACCTAGAAAAATTGGAGAATTATTAAACATAACATATTCTTGATTTTAACCCAATTTCATTGAAGAAAACCTAAATCGACACCATCAGGTTCTGGTGCTTTGATGGGTGATGGGGATGTCCTTTATCTCTATTTGAGAAGGGATCACATTAAATGATGTCTGTTGTTAATATGATAAATTGGGAAATGTACCTAGGTAAACATGTGCAAAATGTATCAAATTACTTTATTAGTCTTAGTAAAAGGTTTTTAAAATAATACCAAACTATTAATTTGAGTGCTTCCTTATCATCAATCCATTCGCCATTGTTGTTCCTCAACTTGAGGATTGTAGTTCTTCTCTTTGCTGTGAAAAGTGTCTGGAAGTAATTAATATTTGAGTCTCCATGTTTGATCCAATCAAAATGGGTCCTCTATTGTATTCCTCGTTGGGAAGAACCTCTAGGTACTGGTCTTGTAATTCTGCAATCTTGACATCCTTTTCTCTTGAATAATTTTTTCATAACATATCTTGCTTCCTTCTCAATTTGTCTAGGAGCCTATCCTATATCCTCATATATTTATTACATCCCTCCTTATCCCATGTTGCAACATGATCTATGAAATTTTGAATCACTAATGTAATATTAGTCTCATCATTTCAGGTTTCCTAGAAGACATTTGGTAGAAAGAGTATGATTGACTAAGACACCTTGGTTTTGAGATGAATTTGATGTTGGTTATTCTAGGCTCACTTCATATCCACAATGGGTTATGGTTATATGATACATTGGGTAGATTTTCAATGATAGTAAGGAGCATTGTGTAATTTGATTCATGGCTCTCCACCATCCTATCACGTTGCTATTGTAACAATCATTGGTTAAAGGTCTTCCTTGGCCCTGATGCTCTAAGATCTTCCAATCCTACATTGAGAAATGTAGTTGCAATATCTCTACAACTACTTAGATTGATGGCATAATGTCCTATCTTATCAGAGGGATCCAAGATTATATTAAAGTCACCCATCATCAGCCATGGGATTAATGACAATTTTGGGTGGTGTTCATGTATTGCCATAGAAACCTCCTTTTGTTTTCTTCCTACTAGCATACATAAAAATGACTGAACAATTATTTATAACTAGGAAATGAACAAACTATTTTTGTATAACCAATATCTCAATTGTCCCAATCTACTACTTCCACAAAACCCAAATACTTCTTAAGTATGCTCGTGCTTCAATTCTATGTGATACATAAAAAATTAGGCTTCTGATGATCAAGTCTTCCATAGAACCGCTAGTTCATTGTTCAAGAATTGTCATTATATCTATCTTATTGTGTTATGTGTAGGCCTTGATCGTGTTTTGAGTGTGAGACAAATAGATTCTTTATACATTCTAAGATGCACAAATCATTTAAACTTGTTATTCAAGTACCCCTGGATTATGTTTCCCTCTCCATGTACACTTCTTGGTTTCCTTTCTACCTTCTTTTCCTTGGAACTGACCTTGTCAAGTCATTTGCATCTAGGAACTTTTGTTTTGAACATGGATACCTGTCGTCGTGTACCCTGGTGGTTTCATAGTGGACGAAGGCCAACTTCCATTATTTGTAGATGCTCCACAGCAAAAGATAGACTGGTTTTGTCCTTCATTATCTTCTGTGATCACCAATGTGTCATCTTCTTGGACCTCAATTACCCTGTCTAGATGCTCCTTCCCCTTCCCCTTAATTTTTGAGTTATTTGTGCAATTACTATGACCTATGTTACCCAAGATATCATCTTGATCTTGTTTGGATTGTGCCTAGTTTTGGTCTAATTATTCTTTATTTGTATTCATTCCATCCAAGCAATTCTTTCTTCCATTTTTTACATGTTATTAGCCACACCCTCATCCTCCTCATCAAGTGAATTTTGTTTAGAACTTATACATTGTAGGAACACCTTCCTTCGTCATGTAATTCTGTTGGTTCAACCTTTGTTCTTGCATTGAAATGACTTAGCATGCATTGTTGTAGTAAAGTCCCCCAATGACTCGACATTAGCGATAGTTTGTGGTTCCCCTTCTGGCCATGATCCTGGTTAGTCTGTCTTTCTTTTGCCTTTGCTATGCATTCAACCTTAGCATGTCCCAATCTACCACAAAGCATCTAGATAGAATGTGAATTCTCGTATTCCAAATTTTATCTTTCTCTTTGAACTATGATAGTCATAGTTATCTATTTGGCTGAGTCGATCTTGACGACAATTCTTGTGAATTTCCTTCTTCTCTTCAATTATGTGTTTGTATCCATCCTTAGTATTTATCCAATATAGTATTTGATTTCTTTAAGGAATCATTTTTGGTATAGAAAGATTGGAAGGTTTGATATGTACACCCAGGCTACTAAAAACCTAGGGTTACTAGCATATGGCATGAAATTGGGTTCCCATGGTTGTACACTAAGGTAGGACCCCATAATTGGCCAAGGACCTCCCATCTAAGCATTTAGGTAATCATCTTGGCACATCAATCGTAATAGATAGTGTTATTCTCAAAATCAATAGATCTAAAGTTCCCTTACATTGGTTTTATTCTTTTTTTTCTTTAAAATGAATCCCACATGTTGGGCTATTCCTTTCAAAATCATAATATAACCCCTTGGTTTCATAATTTCATAGTACCTTCATTCTTCAATTTTAAAGATTAGGCTACCATCTATATATTGATCGTATGACATCTTTGGAATGTAATGCATCTAGATCTTCATATCTGAGTATGGAGTCATCAGAGCCGGTACCTTCCCCTTTCATAAAATCTTTGTATGAAACTATTTGTTGTGTTTCTTGCCCCATCGATCTAGTGCCTATGGATATTTTCCTATGAAGTTAATATTGTCCCATATACAAGATTAAGTCGCTCTTCCTCGAGAAATGATACCCACCTCCATGTTGGAATAATGAACACCTCTTGTTCTCTAGATGGTTTCCTATGATGCATTCAACAACTTAGGTTGATGCCCAACTCTTTGAGGATTATTGTGATCACTTAACATTCCGCTTCTGCATTCCAATTATAAAAATGGTTTGATCAATCACCTTTCCATGTCCTTCTGTGCTTCTTGAATCCTTATTCGCTACATCTTCTTATTCTCCTTACAATGATTACCAAACACTAGGTTCTCTGATGGGTGGAACCCCCTGCCTTTACCATCCCCGTTATTCCTGCACTCTCAAAGACACCAACCTATTGCCTACTATGTTCCTATATGATTCTCAACTTGAGATAGGTAATCAATACTATATATACCAATATTGAAAGGATAAAGACCATTGTTTCAGGAAACAACTAGTATTTCTATATTTACATGAATAACTTTCCATATCCAGCTATTAATTTAAATTTTACAATGTCCCACTTTCAAATGGAAAATAGACTTCTAGAAAAATCTAGAGCATATAGAAATGTTCAAGATCCAAGTGACATCCTATGTCCAATATAGTATGTATAATCCATTTCTTCAAATTATTCCTTCATTGAACTCCCCATAATTAAGAAATTTTTATTTCTTTTATGAGTTGTATTAAATAGGGTCCATTTCTTTTCTAGCCAAGGATTTGTTTTTTGATAATCACGTTCAACATCACAGTGTTACATACATAAGAAGTGTTTTTTCTCAGTATATATTATTCCTTCATTAAATTACATAAAAGGCTTTTCATTCTTGTTAAACGTTGTTTCCTTTTACTAGTACAGCCCGGAATATGAATTAAGAGATTCAAAAAGTGTTTCTTGATTATATGAACATTATTTGTTTTATTTTATACATTCACTTATTTAGTTTGCATACCATTTCGTCTTTCATGTTGTTAAGAACCCTTCAAGAACATCTATATATACGACTTCTTACAGGATACCACTAGGAAAATAAGTCTTTACATCTATTTGGTGAAGATCTGAATCATAACTAACCCCTAAAGCCTTTACTATTCCTAATTCTCTTTGGGAAATAAGGAAATTTCTTTATATAATCATTGCCATCTTTTTCAGTGAAATCATAGGGTGACAAGTAATCATCTTTTTGACTCCTTTCTCATGTCAAAAAACCATTCATTAGAATGTTACTTTGAATGGCTTGTTAAAGTGAGACTTGATCCTCATTAGTTCTTATGCCATGTTGATGTTCTAGTAAATAGACTGAATAACCATAAAAAAATAAAAGTGTAATCTTTATTTCTCTAGTTTGATCCATATACCACATGTACATTTAAGAGTTTCTCGTCCATGGAAGTATACCATTTTAACATTAATTTGTCTTGCAATGATATTATGTGATTGAAATGACAAAATAGGGACAAAAAATGTATAAAAAATATTAGGTGCAAGTGTTTCAAAGTGAACCCCCATAACATCCTATTTTTACATTTTCTCACTCCCATGATTTATATTAATCTCAATAAAAGTAGAATTACTAGAATTAAATATATGTGAATTATGGTTTCAAGGATAAATATTTGTCCCCTTTTGACTTTTCAAGAAAGCCATTGGAGTAAACATTGTGACCCTTGCATCTAACTTCCTTTCATTTGCATTACATACCGCTACTCCCTCTATCCATTCCCACACATGAAGTGTCATTAAAGTGGGTTTCCTTCTTGTATACAATACATAATGAGTTCTAGGAACTTCCCTACAAGAAACCCTATTTAACGAATACACCATAACTGTGAAATAACATACTCCTAATTATTTATATGAGAGTATGTGTTTTACTTTTTGCTACACCATTTTGTTGTGGTGTACCAATATAGTTCATCATTCACTAAGACATTACCTTTACGGGTCTTGTTAATGGACATTAACATTGTGCATTTAATCAAATTTCCCATGATGTTCACCTCACATTCAGATTCAACAATCTTTACTATTATATATAATTATCTTTCTAACTCTTTAATAGAAACCTATAGGACTTGTATTTAGTATAAATTTTTATTAAATACATGTATATATATGTAACATGATAATCTTTATAAATTATTGTGATATTTGTCACCACCCCATGATGGAACATTGTAAGGGCCACATTTGTTAGTATGTATATTTTCAAGTGGTTGGGTGTTTCTTACCAATGGGTTTGTACCATATGCTTTGTTTACTTGACATTAGTGGAATGTAAAATTATACTCATATTAGTAAAATCCCACTAAGGTAGTACTCCATATTTATTTATACATAATATCATTTATTTGTAAATATTCCCTAATATTGGATGACACAATGAAGTAGATATTTCATCATATTATATTCCTATATTGTGCTCAACTTGAAAGAGGGAATTAACATAATATAAAACAAAATTGAAAGGATGAAGCCCATTTTTTAGGTACCAATACCATAATATGAATTCAACTTAGACTTAAGTTTCCACTTAGAACCATAATATTAAACTTCACATCATCCCAAATTCCACTTGAAAGTGAACATATAGCACAATTTTGTGCACAAAAATATTCAAGATCCAAGTTGCATCATATGTCCAAGATCATAAGTACCACCCATTCTTCCAATTTGTTCCATCATTTCACTTCCCATATATAGGAATTTTTTATTTCTTTTATGTGTAGAATTAAAGGGATCCCTTTTTTAACCAAGGATTTTTTTTATACAATAATGTTTAAGATGATGGTATTCATGCAAAAAAAAAAAAATTCTCATTATCACCCCCCCTCCGTTAGCCTTCGTTACATGGTTTCCTTTACTACTATTAGTCGCAATATGAATTAAGAGATTGAAAGAGCGTTCCTTAATTATCTCCAACCTCTCTTCCTCACAAGTAAACATATTTTTTGAAAGATTCATTTTTATTAAAGATATTGTAAATCATTTTGAATTGACCAAACTCAAGAGGTAAAAAAATACCAATGAATTGGAAAATCTGACAAGAAATGACTCACTTATGTGTGTATCCCTTCATTTTTGTTTTCCCCTAGATTTTCAATTCATATTATCTGGTCATAGTTCAGGAGTGACTAGAAAAATTTATTGGTATTCAGTCATCCATTACACTATATGTATTATATTTTTTTAGTTATATCGACTATGAGTACTCCAAAATTATATAATATACTTCCTATCGTTGTTTGTTTAGTCATTGACAACTTCAAATTTTCAACCACTATGATACTCATCATGTTCAAACACGTCTTGTTAGAGGTCTCATATGAAATGTCCTTTTAGTTTCTATATGTGCTTTTGTGAAATTTGCATGCTTCTCTTATGAAACTAAGAGAAGATTTGAATATTTGATGTGTAGATGAAATTGGATTAGTGTTTTAGAACAATCTACATAGTTAAACCCATTGGACGTGATCATTTGTTGAAAAAACTAAATAGAATTATGGAGGACATATAAAATTAGACAAGTTCATATATTAATGTTGTGAGTAACCATTTTCTATAATTTACATGCCATAATAAATTATCATTAGTGTAAAAGATGGTCCACAATAATCAGACCACATCTCTCCTCCTGAGAAAAATGACTTTTTATGATATTATATATGAGATTTTTTTAGTTTATCATTTATGGTTATGCCTATTTTAAAATTAATCAAATGCATCAAGTTTGAACCACTTGGATTATGTGGGGTTTCATGTTGTTGGGAGATACGGGCATAAAGTATAGCAGTAGAAACAAAAAATTTATCTATCCATATTCCCATAATATCAAGATCATGTTGACTACTATGAAATAGGAAGGATGGTTTAATGAGTTATACCTAGTCTTGGACCAAGTCCAGTGACAACAACTCACTTCTTTGCAACTATTTCCAATTGCTCACGAATGGTGGTTGTGCAGCTCCTGGTCTTCACCATGAACAATGAACACAAACTGCTTCTACAACGCTCCTGTAGTCTCACCATGGGTTGTAGGCTGCAGTTGTCCTCCTAACAGTAGATAAAGGAGTCTTTCCTCTAGAGTAGTCCACATAGACAAACCAAAACTTTTGTCATTGAACTATAACAAGAAGAAAGAAGTTTTCCCTCCCATTGGCGTAGTAGTCACCAATGTGCTCTCCCACAATGGCAACTCTCAGTTGTTCTCTCTTGTATCTATCCCTCCATAGTTGAGTAGGACTTGCTTGGTCTCTCTTAGTTACTACAACTAGAGAGGAAAATAATTGCCATAGCATCTAATTCTTAGTTGACTAGAACTAGAGAAGACAATAATTGTCATAGCAACTGATTCATAGTTGATGTGTTGTGTTCCGAGAAGCCCCCAGTAACCCTCTATTTATAGGTGGGGTTAGGGTCAGGGTTCTGAGACTGCATGGGATTGTGCAGGAGTGGAAGGGATTGGAATTCCTTTACTTTTTGCAACCTATTATCACTGAAACAACCATTTGGTAACCCAGACAATCATCTAGTCATACGAGATGGTCGTCTCGTACTGCTAGATGACCATTTGACAATTTCCCTATCACACACGAATTTGGCTATTTTGATTCCAATTATATTAATACCTTGCACCATAAGAAAAGTGCAATCAAAACAATTTGAGAAACATCCAGAATCATTGTTCGGCCCAATTGAGCTGTCTCACACAAGTGAGATGCCAGTCTCACTCACCCAGACAACTATTTGGTGAGTTTGAGATGAGTTAGTTGGTTCAAATGCATAACTTATCCAATTTGAACTATGATCATTTTGACAATCCAAATGGTCATCTCAACATTTGAGATGCATGTCTGGCTTCCCAAATGATTGTCTCAACACTTGATATTATCATTTGGTAGTCCAGTTAGCCAATCTATCAATCTGTTGTGTGAATGGAGTACCGAAATGCTTTAATGATCAATCTGATCATCATTCAAGACAAACTCCTATTCTATAAGAGTTCCTTTTTGTGTGACCCTATAGGTCCCATATCATGTTGCTAGTGAATGTCCATAACTAGCTTATGACATCACAAGAAAAAGTGGTGCCTAGTCACACATCAGTGCTACCCAAGTGAATGGAAAGTTGGAGAACAACTTCAACCTACAATCAGTGTAAGGTGTTGCAGTGGTTGTATAATTCCTTTATCTCTAATATCCAGAGTGAAATCAAGTCATGAATTAGTCATCCACTCAACATTCATCTCATTTGTCTTGAACCAAGAGTTGACTGACTCATATAATGTGACCTCAATATCATATATGGATTCACATGTTCATGCACATGGTTTTCTTAGTCTCTCTTATCAAGTGGCCAGGATATCATACTCTAGTATGAGAGGCAAATCCCATATCTATCACTTATAGTCCATCACCATGTGTCAAAGTCACCCAATTATCACCGTTATAACAACTCATGTTTCATGACTACGTTTGATGATGCCAAAGTGTACCCAACGACATGTGATGAGTGTTGTGATTTTAGGTTTAAGAATCACAATCACTACATTCATAATGAGAGATGACTATTACTTACCATATGATGGTTTCCATGTGGTACTCTCAAGGTGGGTTTTTCTGATACACTACTCCCTAACATGCATCTATGTTGGGTTTTATGGGAGGAAGAGAAGGCAGCAGAAACAAAAATTTTCTCCCCCAAACCAAGAACAAGGAAACGCGTCAACGTCTATATAATAGGAAAGGGTTGGTTTGTGGAATCATACCTTGTCCCGAGGCTTGCTCGGCGACAATACCTCGCGCCTTGCACGGTCTTCAACTCCGGTCTTGGACAGTGTCTGTGCAGCTCCTGGTCACACCAAGACTGACGACTCCTCCTCTCACCGGGACTTTCGGGGTTGACCGTTGTCCTCTTGAGCGGCAGAAACCTCCCGCTTCTGAAGTAGTCCACACAGTCCACCTGGAACTCCACACTCCTTGTCCCATAAGGAATTGGAAGGAGTCACACCCTCCTGTTGACGTACTAGTCGCCAGTATATGCTCCTGCTGCCAGTTGCAACTGCAGTTGTCTTTCCCTTGTTGTGCCTCCCTTTGCGGGTAGCACTTGCTTGGGCTCTCTCTCAGTTACCAAAACCAAAGAGAACGACAACTTTGCAGAGCAACTGGTTGCACTGAGTTGTACTTTGAGAAGCCCCCAATACCCCTATATATAGGAGCGTCATGGGACAGGGTTCTCCATCCTGGGCAATGCGGGACTAAAAGCAGGAGTAGAAGGGTTCGAGATTTTCCACAAAAACAACCAACTCGCAACCTGAACCGATCGTTTCATTTCTGAAACATTAGGTTGGGGATCTGAGCCGGTCGATTGACACTCAACCGATTGGTTGGGACCCATGAGCCGGTCGATTCACTTTCTGAACCGGTCGGTTCGTGGTCCTGATCAGTTCCCGATTGACTTTCCTTCTTTTGTTTCTAATTGGTATCAAATATTAATCCTTGTTCCAATCAAATTAGGCAAGTGAAATGCAAGGAAAATTCTCACCAATCCGACTTTCCCAACTTGCTCGGTTGCACCAGTTGAATCGATTGTTTCAACGCTTGAAGCAATCAGTTCACGCTGATCTTGAGTCGATCGGCTCAACACTTGAGCCGACCGGTTCACCAAGCTCAGACGATCGGTTCACTAAGCTGAGCCGATCGGTTGGGAGTGCAGATTGTGCAGAATCAGTCAATTGCAATTTCAATCAATCTGATACTCCAATCAATGTGTCCACCACCTTGAACATTATGATATTGAGCTAACAATCAATTGAGTGTTTAATTGAACTACTAAACTCCTTTAGTAATCAATCTAAACATTATTTGTGGACAAAACTCCTCTTCCAGGTTAAATCCTTTGTGTGTGACCCTGTAGGTCCATTTCACGTTGGCAGTGAAAGTCCATAACACTTATGACTTCACAAGCAAAGAGTGGTGCCTAGTCACACATCAGTGCTACCCAAGTGAAAGTAGAAAGTTGGAGAACAACTTTCAACCCTACAATCTATGAATGGTGTTACATCGAATGTATAATTCCTTTGTCGCTGATATCCCGAATGAACTCGAGGCATGGAACCGTCATCCTGTCAACGTTCATTCACTTTCTTGATCTCAGAGTAGATTGGAAGAGATATGTATGACATCAATATCACATACTAATTCACACATGCATGTGCACGCCTATTTCAATCCTACTGATCATGTGGCCTTGGATATCAAACTCCCTCAGGAGGGACAAATCCCATATCTATCACTCACCCCTCAAAAGCCCCATGTGTCAAAGCCACCCAATCATCACCTTTATAACAACCCATGTTTTAGGACTGCATTTAATGATGTCAAAGTGTGCCCAACGACATGTGTTGAGTGTAGTGATTTCAGGTCAAAGAATCACACTCACCACCATCACTGTGAGTACTGACTGTGACTACCATGTCATGGTTCCATGTGTCAAACTCATGGTAGGCCTGTCTGGTACACTTGTTCTCTAACAAGTACCTATGTGTTTGGTTTGATATCTCTATATCATGACTAATGAGATTCTGTCATCAACCAACACCACAATCTAGTTTTGTGTGTCATTGTTGTCTATTTACCTTCCACAATGACATCCGACTAGGGACATAACAAGAATGTACAAACTCTTAGCATCTATATGATCTCATCGTTCAGGTCCTCAACCTGAAGGCATACGTCATTGAGTACTGTCATTTTCTAGACATTCAATCTGTTCTATCACTATCTCATATGACTGAACCAGAAAGAATTGGAAGCTTGCCTTTGATGTTCATCAAATCAATCTTAATGTATCCCACCAATCATCCCATGATTGGATCTCAGGGCATACATACCAACAGACTCCCACTTGCACTGTGAGCCAATCACCCTTGAATCATATTCATAGTGATCTTTAAACATGTCCCACATGTTTCTGTGCTCTAGTGCAAACATAGTGAGTAATGGCATCACCTTGCCAAAGTCAGTATAAATTGCATGTCTCACATCTCTTCATTGTACGTGACATGTATGAGATGGAGTTTCCGTAATATGCAATCTAGTACTCCTTTGCTAACCTTTAGCCACATTGCATGATCAAGGATTCCATACTTGTCATCAATGAGTGGAATATCGATAAGTTCATCTCATGAACTTCTAGATCCATATAGTATCTACTGCTATTCTCTAACACATAGATACTCGACATTTCCTTTTAAATGGTTTTATTCGAACACTTCCAATTATCAACAAACTTTCACTTTTATATATCCTATATATGTTTTGCGATTAATTTTCTGTCCTTTCAGAAGTTCTCATCAATGTAACTCTTTACATCAAACTCTTCGTTATTTCCATAGAACTAGTACTTCTCAAGTACTTATCAAGTTCTCATGGTATTCCAGTAACCCTTACTGGAAGTAGACAGACATCCACTCATCATGTCCCACATACGAGTTATCAGGATGAGCACATCATATTGCCATGTCATACATACAAGATGATGAATGCATTTTGTTCTTGCCATGTCGATACATGCAAGATAATGGGATGTTTACATACATGATAGATCCATATCTATTCTTAGTGCTCACATTCTTCATAAGAATTGGACACTTGGCCGTGAGATACTAACTCCATGTAACATGGACAAGTTTTCTCCCACTGTATCTGTGTATACTGAACCCTTTAGTACAGATTGCCAATGTATGCTTTCTCTTTTCAGGTCAAGAGGTTTTCGAGAACTATCTCTATAGATCTCTATTCCTATCACATAGGAAACATCTCTATCTTCCTTAAAGATAATTTCCACTTTTGGATTTCCATTTCACATCAACATGTGGAATGTGAACACGCTCCCACTAAATCACAAATCCCTTCTTTATCTTTGACATATCAGTCAAACCCTTTGACTATATCATCAATGTAAAGATCCAATTCTGAGTTGCTTTTACTCAATCAATCACATTGATTAGTCCATTGTAACTTATAGACTTCATTTGCATTAGTGGATTCATAAACCTTATAGGTTGTGTCACATACACATCCTTGTTTTATTCCTCATAGGAATGCGGTTTTAGTATCCATATGCCAAATGCCTTAGTCATTAAGTTGCAATCAAAAAGCATCATCCTTCTCAAAATGTTATACATGTGTCTTAACACTTAAGACTCATTTGCACTTATGGATTTCATCCAATGGGTGCTACCATCAAGGTCATACCTTATGGTTCACATGGAAGTCATTTAGGATGTAATGGTCATAAACCATAACTCAAAATTTGATTCCTCATATTCATCTAGATAGTTGACTCATCACATGAACAACTTATCACATAGATAATTGAGGTGTATCTGTTAAAGATATAAGAACTCACAACCCTTGTGATTCTTAATTTCTTTCATTAGTGAGGGGTATTCTTTTATTAATAAGAATTTATTTATTTGATAATCATTCTCTAACTCCTTAGAGTATGATTCCTTCTTGATTTAGACATCACCATGCCTTAATCATGAGTTCACTATGATACACTATCATAATCACTCATAAGGATCTCAAACATTTGGTCCAAGTATTTCATTCATTGATCTCATCAAGAATTAATACTTTACCAGATTTGTACTTCATCTATGATAATCTTGAACACTTCAAGATATTCATATTGGTATTTCTCTAAAACCATTTGAAGTATTAGCATTTGTTCCAATAGGTATGTATATACATCACATGTATCATACCTAATAGGATAATCATTCTCCCACTACCATTAGTGAAGATTGATTAATCATGTCCAAGATATTCATGTCTCTTACTGGTTCTCTAACCAAAAGAGTCTAGATTTATCCATCACATGGAAACTAGAAATGAATTTCTCATGATTGATGCTAATTTGATTGTTTGAGTTATCAATAACTTTAGGTATCATTTTATCTTATGTGTATCAAATACCACAAGAAAAATAAGGCATTTCCACAAAGATCATATCTTTAAGATTGAAACATCAACTTTATTGATTGCCATCATTGTCATACAATATGCAAAAATAAAGTGTTTCTATCTATTGTCAATATATGAAATAGAAGTTCTCAACTCTATTTCGTGCCCTTTAGGCTGAAATAAACTAACAGATACTCCTATCTATGGCAGCAACACTTGCTCCAATGATGGGTACTTCTTTCTTGGTCCTTTCACAAAGGCCATCACTTCTTCGTGGATATCGCATATCATATATGACATATCCATATCTTGGTATCATATACCTGAGATAAAGAAGCAGTTCATTTCATGATACCTTAGGTCGAGATCTCCATCCCCTCCTTCATCTTCTTTTGTTCTTCCAGATATAGAGGGAAATCCCTCGTACACCCTTTCCCCATGTGCCTTGAGGCTGAAGACGGCTTGGATTGCTAGCTAGCATCAGAACACTTCTTTGCTTTGCCTTTGTCCTTTCCCTTAAGAATTACATTTTCTTTGATCACATCAAAGATTATGGTTTGTCTTTCTTCATCATTGCCTCTACTATCCTCAACATGTCCAACAACTTTGTCAACGCTTATCAAAGTTGTAGCTTATCATGAATTGTATGATTCTCGCAACATTTGCAGTATCATACCAATAGCCAACTCTTGGCTTAGAGGGAATCCATCTTAGTCAGGTCTTTCCACATACCCAATCATATTGAGTGTGTGAATACCTTACTGGATCTCCTTCTGTCATGACATACTAGGACAATGTCTTGGAGACATCACATGTCTCATGTTGTCTCTGCAACTCATAGTTCAGAGAATACAACATCAAGCACTCCTCATCAATGTCATCCATATGCTTCCATAAGCATACTTTCATCCATTGATGTGGTGGGATTGAGTTCATCTGGTCTTGGTATAACTAGGACTTGGAGCTTTCACTCTTTGAGAACACTTCTCATCATCCTAACCAGTCATGGAATTATTCCCATTTAATTTGTTGGTCTCAAAGACCAATCGCAAAGAAAATTGATTGTTGTTTGTTGTCATTTGTGCTACAAAAAGGAAAATATGCAATTTTAGTCCAAAACTCATTTTTGACTTATTTGATTGATTTGAAAAATTGACAATATAATTAGGCCTTTAATTAATTATCGCTCCTACTATTTTACTTCAAATTGATAGCTCTCACCATCAATTCAGAAGATTGCAGCATACAACCTTCTAGTGGGCAATATTCAAAAATCCTCTAAGTCATGGACCAGCTTGGGCTGTCACCCACAACTTAGATCTCTCAGGTAGGCAACACTTGCCAATTGCATCATATGCAACTCTTGATAAGATTTCATATGCAACTCCTTGCCATGAGCATCTCCATGCCTCAAGGTGCTAGATCCTATCTAGGTCACCTTGTTAAGTCTGACCCAAAGCCAACACGATGAATATGCACCCTGCTTGGGCAGACCCACACATTCATCCTTCACGCTTCCATGAGATAGACGGTGCACCACGCTTGGGCGTGCCCACACTTGGTCGATCAAGCTTTTCGTGTGTGTCACATTTGGAAGGCATCTAAAACTTAATATTTAATGAAGGATTTGGTTTTTATATACATATATATATCCAATCACCACAATACATAGTACGTATCATATACATGTTATATCCCATAGAAAACATGCAAAATGATAAAAGCGATGATTATTTCCATCCTAATGTGATTCCTCGAGCCAAGAGGAATCACAGTCATCTAGGTCTACATCACATTCAACCTGTACAAGATGAACTATGTGCTTTGCCTTTGGATTACATCAACTCATCACATGATTGACTATACATCCTGGCTTGGTCGTCTGCGTGCCACCAGCCGATCGGTTGGCTCCTCCAACCGATCGATTTGCCTGGCCGTCGTGCATCTCATCATGGCTGCCACCCACTCGTCTCACTCCTCGAACCGGTCATCAACCGATCGTTCACTCCTTGAACCGATCATCTGGAACGTCAACCGATCGGTTCACGCCTTGAACCGATCATCTCAGCTGTTGTCAGGATGTCCGCCGGTCTTCGACATAACAGGAAATAAACTTCTATCCTATTTTACATTGTATAAAAGGAGAAACCCCGAGTTACATTCGGGGGGAGCAAAGGTAGGAAAGAATCTCAAATTATTTCGAGTTACATCAGGAATAGGAGAAGGGGAATCGGTGCGCAGACCGAGATGCAAGAAACCACATACAACCATACACAGATAGGGTTTATTGGCCATAACCACGCTATACATCCACCACAAAACTCGTTTAAGGGCGATGCGTATCGAATGCATTAATAATACATATCATATATGTAAATTGGGATTTGTGGATTTAGGATTGGACATGCATAAAGACAATTTTATTCACATCGTATGCAATAAATAAAGGCGACAAACCAAAATAAATCATATCAATATTCCTAAAATATAGAGTAGTTGATGTGGCTCTGATACCACTATTGGGTTTTATGGGAGGCATAGAAGGCAGCGGAAACAAAAATTTTCTCCCCCAAACCCGGAACAAGGAAATGCATCAACATCTATATAATAGGGAAGGGATGGTTTGTGGAATCATACCTTGTCCCGAGGCTTGCTCGGCGACAATACCTCGCACCTTGCGCGGTCTTCAACTCCGGTCTTGGACGGTGTCTGTACATCTCCTGGTCACACCGGGACTGACGACTCCTCCTCTCATTGGGACTGTCGGGGTTGACAGTTGTCCTCCTAAGCGGCAGAAACCTCCCGCCTCTGAAGTAGTCCACACGAACCACCTGGAACTCCACACTCCTTGTCCCATAAGGAATTGGAAGGAGTCACACCCTCCTGTTGACGTACTAGTCGCCAACACACTCTCCTGCTGCCAGTTGCAACTGCAGTTATCTTTCCCTTACTGCGCCTCCCTTTGCGGGTAGCACTTGCTCGGGCTCTCTCTCGGTTACCAAAACCAGAGAGAACGACAACTTTGCAGAGCAACTGGTTGCACTAAGTTGTAATTTGAGAAGCCCCCAATACCCCTAAATATATAGGAGGGTCATGGGACCATGGTTCTCCATCCCGGGCAATGCGGGACTAAAAGCAGGAGTAGAAGGGTTCGAGATTTTCCACAAAAACAACCAACTCACAACCTGAACCGATCGTTTGATTTATAAAATGGTCGGTTGGGGATCTGAGCCAGTCGGTTGACACTCAACCGATCGGTTGGGACCCATGAGCCGGTCGGTTCACTTTCTGAACTGGTCGGTTCGTGGTCCTGATCAGTTCCCGATTGACTTTCCTTCTTTTGTTTCTAATTGGTATCAAATACCAATCCTTGTTCCAATCAAGTTAGGCAAGTGAAACGCAAGGAAAATGCTCACCAATCCGACTTTCCCAACTTGCTCAGTTGCACCAGTTGAATCGATTGTTTCAACGCTTGAAGCAATCAGTTCACCCTGATCTTGAGCCGATCGGCTCAACAGTTGAGCCGACCGGTTCACCAAGCTGAGCCGATCGGTTCACTAAGCTGAGCCGGTCGGTTGGGAGTGCAGATTGTGCAAAATCAGTCAATTGCAATTTCGATCAATCTGATACTCCAATCAATGTGTCCAACACCTTGAACATTATGATATTGAGTTATTAATCAATTTAGTGTTTAATTGAACTACTAAACTCCTTTAGTAATCAATCTAAACATTATTTGTGGGTTGGACATATTGAGGCGCGCTCTGCTAGGGTTTGATGGCGGTGGGCGATTAGCGTGCGATCCAAGGTAGATCCGGCCGTCCGCCGGCAGCGGCCGTCGGATATCCCTTCGGGTGGGCACTTCGCCTTCCGGAGTCTACCTCTCTCTTTCCCTCTGGGTGGGCACTCCGCCTTCCAGAGTCTACCTCTTATCTTCCTTCTCTGTGGATCGTCGTTCGGTGAAGGGTTCTCTTTGGCTTACGAGGAGATAGAAGGTGAGTACATCTGTGGTCTTTTTGGTGGAGAGAGATGCTTAAGTCTCCCCTTCTCAGAAGGGTTACGAGGCAGAGCGTGCGTGAGCAGCGCACTCAACAGTACATACTTGAACGTAGAGATAGGTTTGCATCTTCTATGGTGCAACCAGAGACGATACTCCCACATTTGAGGAATATCCTGGGATCGCCGCCTCCTCACGTGACACGATCGGAAACCTATCGATCTGGAGATCAGCCTTTATCTCGACAAGGTGAAGACGATCGTCGGGATGAGTTGAACGAGACGATAGGGCAGGGTTCTGGAGAGTCGGAAGCAGTGCCTCGACCGGAAGATGCAGGCTTTGTAGATGACAATAATGATGCTCAGAAGTAGGGAGAGATCAATATGGATAATGGATATCCATCGGGGTTTCAGAACAGTAGAGAGGAAGAACCTTCAGAAGTTCACAGGGAGAACCATAGCAGGAACGATGAGGGGGCAGGAGCTAAGATGGCTCCGAGGAACGTGGAACAACAGGAGACACCCCAACAACAGAAGCAGGCTGAGATGCAATCGAGAAAGAATGATAGCTTACCGAGGAAGGCACAGTTGTGCGGTGTTCCGCATGACACTTGTTTTAGATGTCTTGGGAGAGGACATTGGCAATCGCAATGTCAGAGAAGCAAGGTGTGATATCAATGTCGCCGTCCTGGCCATGTTGCTGCGAGATGTTAGCAGAGCAGGATTCAACATCGACCACCGGACTTACAGTCCAACAGGACGTTTCCACCTTTGCCGGCTCCACCGATCAGTGTGCCTGTGAGGGGAGCTCCTCAACACACACCGAAGAGGATAGCTGTGGATTTAGGGTTGGATGATGATAAGAGATCGAGCAGAGATACAGCTTTGAAGCGATCTATAGAGATTTCTTGGCCGAATAGTCTTTCATGGACAAAGATTCACCCTTTTCTCCGTAGATGGTGGCCATCAGCTGAAGACTTATATAGAAGCACTAACAAGAGGGCGGTAGCGTTCTTTTCTTGTCCTAAAGAGGCGAAAGATATGGCTGACAAAGGGTTACCTTTGTTTCGAGGGTTGAAGATTAATACTAGTCATATGAGTCTGGGAGAGAGACACTGTAAGAAGGAATCCTTCTGGTTTTGGGTGATGGATATGCCGTTGATTTGCAGAGATGATGAATCCGTGGAAGCATTGATTAAACCTTTTGGCAAGGTTGTTCGTATCTCTGATTGGCAGAGGGACAAGGATGACATTTCTGGTATTCTATTACAAGAGGAGGCTTTTAGTGAAGACGTTCCACAATTCATAAACCTTACTTATGGGAACAGAAGAAATGATGTGCATTTAGGTATGGTGGCGAGGGGACCTGTGGGTGAAAGCAGATTTACCTTCACGGAGCTAGGGATGGATCTTGAGATCCCTCAAGAGGTGTTGTATGGAGCTGAGAAGCTACAGGAGATCATCAACCCGGTGGATGAGGGAGTAGAGAAGACGAGGGAATCCAACACAACAGAATGCATCATGGAGAATGGTCCTCGTGCGATGGAAGAAGATGGTAAGGAAGTAGGTGAAATACATGACCGTTCACCTAGCAGACAGTTTCATAGAACTGATAGTTCTTAGAGAAGACACATAGTTGATGAAGAAGGAAATAGAAGAATTCTTCATAACAGAAGGTTGGATGACTACATCGATTTTGAGTTTGAGAGAACGTGCAGGGGTAGAAGGAATGAACAAACAAGAGGGCGGCCGATCTTCAGATATCATGATAGATATAGATCTAGCTTGAGAACAAGAAGGGGAAGAGAATCCCGGGATAGAAGATATTTTGATGATGACAGACATGGTTTTGATGAGTATAGTGAGGAAGATGGGTGGTGGAATAGTCGCTAGGCGACGTTGGGGTGACAGACGATTGGGTCTCATAGTTTTATGGATAGTACAACTATTTTTGGAATATAAGAGGGGTTGCAAACAACCCAACTAGAAGGGTTTTGAGAAGGTTGTGTAGTAAGCTTAGACCTGCAATTGTATGTCTTTTTGAACCTTTCCTGCATGCGGAGGTAGCAGAGGAGTTGCTTGATATTATTCGCCTGGACTGGGTAGTGGACAATTATGAAGAGGAGGGGAAGATTTGGTGTTATGTTGATATGAACCTGAAGCCTGTGGTGATTAAGAAGACCGATCAGCATATTACTTTCAGAGGAGAGAAAGGTGATGGATCCTTTTTCAATGTCACTGCAGTGTATGCGAGTTGTGATGTTGTAAAAAGAAGAAGCTTATGGGATGATATTAGAGGCTTGGCGATGGACTTTGAAGATGAATGCTGGATGCTTGCGGGGGATTTCAATATAGTGAGAGACCCTAGAGAAAAGAGAGGCGGCAATGTCCCGGGGTATCAGGACATGTTTGATTTCAATGCTATGATTGCTGACAATTTGCTGAGTGAAGTTCGCTTTGAAGGGAGTCGTTATACCTGGGTGAATAAACAAATCCTCACACCCACTGTGTGGGAGAGATTGGATCGGGTGCTGATTAATGGAAGGTGGGAGGTGGAGAGACCTTCTACTCGATCTATTCATCTTACAAGATCGAGAGTTTCAGACCATTGTCCCATTGTTACTGTTCCTGGACAGCAGTTTTATGCGCAGAGGAAGAGCCACTTTACTTTTATGTCTTCGTGGCTTAGGGAGAACGAATGTCTAGATATTATTGAACAAGCTTGGGGTGAGGAGGTGGTTGGACACCCGTCTTTTATTTTCTGTCATAAGTTGAAGATGGTCAGAAAAGTCCTTCGTGATTGGAGTAAGAACACTTTTGGAGATGTTAAACAGAGAATCAAAGATCTTGAGGACATTGTTTATACGACTCAGATGGCATTTGATGAGAACCCGGTCCCTATCAATGAGTTGAATCTCAAGATCGCTGAAGAGGAACTTACACACCTGCTTGATATGGAGGAAAACCTATGGAGAGAGAGGGCAAGGATCAACTGGCTTGAAGATGGTGAAAGAAATACCAAGTTCTATCATGCTGTGGTAAAGTGCAGGAGAAGACGTAGGTCCATTAGAGCTGTGGTTCTACCGGATGGTTCAATGGAATCGAACCCCACTGCCAAAGCGGAGGAAGATGCTCGACACTATGAAGCTTTGTTCAGAGATGGTGGAGATACTGATGATAGCGAGCTTATGCAGTTCTTACAATTTATACCTGATTTCATATCTTCAGACGATAGCTGCTCCCTTACGATGATTCCCTCGGAGGAAGAGATCAGGAATATGATTAAAGAGATGGACAGTAACACGGCACCCGGACCTGATGGTTTTACGTTACCGTTCTTCACAGAAGCTTGGAACGTGATAAAGAATGATTTCTTGGAGTTGGACAAAGCCTTTTTTCAAGGGCAGGAGTGCCATAGAGGTATTTTCTGCAGTAGGATTCTTCTTATACCTAAGAATGATGATCCGAAGAACCTCGGGTCTGATTTTAGACCGATCTCCATTGAAAATGTATCGCTGAGAATCCTTGCGAGAGTTCTTAGTAACAGGTTGGATCCACTGATGACGAAGATGATATCCCCCTTGCAAGGAGCTTTTATGAAGGGTACAGACATCACACATCATATACGCCTTGTGAAGGAGATCTCACATGACATTAATCAAGGGCAGGGGTCCCCTAATACGATTGTGAAGTTCGATATGTCGAGAGCCTATGATAGAGTTGACTGGAATGTGTTAGAAAAGTGCCTTTTTGCCTTCGGGTTCCTTCAAGACGCCATTGATATTTGTTTGAGTTTCTTTAGAAATACGTGGACTACGGTCACGGTGGGTGATGAAACTACAGGCTTCTTCAAGATTGAGAAAGGTTTGAAGCAAGGTAATGCGATTTCTCCTTTTATGTTCATTATTTTTGAAGAGCTGCTGAGCAGAAGAGTGAGTGAGATGACGACTAGACAACAGATTAACAGTTTTCATACTAGAGGAAATGCCATTGCTCCGACTCTCCTTCTTTATGCTGATGACGTTGTTCTGTTCTTCAATGCGTCATCTAGCTCGGTTCTAGCTGTGAAAGAAGTGTTTACGTCGTATGAGAAAGCCACTGGGCAGATGATCAATAGAAGGAAATCGATTTGTATCATAGGGGGATCGGATACACAGGGTGCTGATGATATCTCGAGAACCTTAGACATTGATGGTTCAGTGAAATCTTTTGTGTATCTTGGGGTCCCCATATCGAAAGGTAGAGCGAGACTTGATGATTTTGACTTTCTTGTGAAGAAAGTTAATTCGAAGATAGCTAACTGGAAGGCAAATTTGCTATCCTTTGCGGGCAGAAAACTCCTTATTAATCAGGTTCTGGCGTCTATTACTGTATATACTGCTGCGGCTATTGGGATGCCTGCTGGGATTATGGACAGGTTGGAAAGAAAATTTTCTAGTTTCTTATGGGCGGATAGAAAGAATAGTGATCGTAGAGCATGGATTAGTTGGAGTAAGGTGGCGATACCCAAGGAGGAAGGAGGCCTGGGTTTTGTACCTCTGAGAAGGATGAACGAGGCGTTCCTTGCCAAAGCATGATAGGAAGTGATCAGTAGTAGTTCCCTTTGGGCGACATACTGCAGAGAGAAGTATTCAAATACTCGTACAGGCAGATCCGAGTTGTATCCTCAGAACCTTAAGATTAGCAGTACGCCTTCACCTTTCTGGAACAAGTTGTGGGATGTCTTTCTGAAGGTTATGCCAAACATTAGATGGTCTGTTGGTAGAGGAGAGATCAGTTTATGGGATGTGAAGTGGTGTGAAGAAAGGCTTGCTAGCCACGCCATTTATGCAAGTGATCGTAGACAACCGTTTATGGTTTATGATTTCTGGGAAGAGGAACAGGGATGGGACTGGATTTCGTTGAGTCACATTGTAAATGACAGTGGTATGAAGCTCATCCAAGATGCGGGAATTTGGATTGATAATACAGATGACATCATTGTGTGGGGACCGGATAGAAGAGGTCTCTTTTCTCTGACTTCAGCTAAAAACTTCCTCCAACCCACGAGAACAGAAGAGTGGAAAGTGCTAGGGATGATTTGGAAGATAGATTTCCCTAGAGCGAGTGCTCTGGTATGGAAGATAGCGAGAAAGGCTATTTCTACTGATGATAATATCAAGATGCAATGTTGTATTCCGTTAGCATCTCGTTGTGTTTGCTGTGAGAGCCATCGAGAAGAAGATTCAAAGCATCTTTTCTTTGACAGCCAGATTGATGTTGACCTTTGGTCGAAGTTCACTGAGATAACAGGCTTGAATCCGCCGGTAGACATAGGGTCTCTTGTCAAGATGTGTATCTTGGGTTTGAACAAGAGATTGGATTTGTGTTTGGCTGGTTACATTGCAATCCAGATTCCTCTATGCATTTGGAGAATTCGTTGTGCAGCTCGCTTTGATGATAAAAAACGAGAGATCACAGTTGAATGGAAACATGTGATCAATGCAGTTAACAACAAGATGAAGAATAAGTCCTTCCCTTACATCAGTGGAAGTGACTTATATGATAAGATGGAAGTAGAAGGTTTTGTACAGCCAGGGGTAGGATTGAAGGAGATCAAGCTGCTCAGATGGTTGAGACCTGACCTTTTTAACGTAAAGATGAACCTGACTATTGGGAGAAACATCTGTGAAGATGGGAGTAGAAGGAGATGGACTGCAGGTCTGGTGAGAAATCATAATGCAGAGATATGCATGATTTTCTTCTCATGGTTGAACGCATGTGATTATAGTATGGCGTATATCCAAGCGGTTTTGGTTGGTCTGAAGATTGCGAGAGACAGATCGATCATAATCTCTAGCATTGAGCTTGATGACCTCGATACTTACAACATCCTTTGGAAGAATAGCAAGGAACCGTGGAAGATGAAAGCTCAAGTTAGAGTGGTGAGAGCTGAGATGCATAGAGCGGGGATCTCTGGGTCAGTGGTTCAAAAGATGATCAACTCGATTCCGATGGCTGTGGGACGTTGGGGAAGCAGGTCTTCAGAGGTGATTGTCACCGCTGATGTTAGTAGAATGCCCAGAAAGATTCGAGGTATGGCAATTCTTGAGAAGAGAGGGATGCCTTATATCCAGGTGAAGAATAGGAGGATCGATGTTTGATTTTTATAGCTGATCTCGTTGTTGTTGTAGTTGTTTAGATGTTGTTTTTGTAAGGTTTTTGGGGTATTCAAGTGATGGTCTTTTTGGGGGAAATACCTGCAATCTTATAAGTAGGAGATGTACTTTTGTTGATGATTTCACCCACAAGAGAGGGGTGGGATGAATAGAGAACCCTCTGGCTTAAAAAAAAAAAACATTATTTGTGGACAAAACTCCTCTTCAAGGTTAAATCCTTTGTGTGTGACCCTGCAGGTCCATTTCACGTTGGCAATGAAAGTCCATAACACTTATGACTTCACAAGCACAGAGCGGTGCCTAGTCACACATCAGTGCTACCCAAGTGAAAGTAGAAAGTTGGAGAACAACTTTCAATCCTAAAATCTATGAATGGTGTTACAGCGAATGTATAATTCCTTTGTCGCTGATATCCCGAATGAACTCGAGGCATGGAACAGTCATCCTGTCAACGATCATTCACTTTCTTGATCTCAGAGTAGATTGGAAGAGATATGTATGACATCAATATCACGTACTGATTCACACATGTGTGTGCATGCCTATTTCAATCCTACTCATCAAGTGGCCATGGATATCAAACTCCCTCAGGAGGGACAAATCCCATATATATCACTCACCCCTCAAAATCCCCATGTGTCAAAGCCACCCAATCATCACCTTTATAACAACCCATGTTTCAGGACTGCGTTTGATGATGTCAAAGTGTGCCCCATGACATGTGTTGAGTGTAGTGATTTCAGGTCAAAGAATCAAACTCACCGCCATCACTTTGAGTACTGACTGTGACTACCATGTCATGGTTCCATGTGTCAAACTCACGGTGGGTCTGTCCGGTACACTTGTTCTCTAACAAGTACCTATGTGTTTGGTTTGATATCTCTATATCATGACTAATGAGATTCTATCATCAACCAACACCACAATCTAGTCTTGTGTGTCATTGTTGTCTATCTACCTTCCACAATGACATCCGACTAGGGACATAACAAGAATGTACAAACTCTTAGCATCTGTATGATCTCATCGTTCCGGTCCTCAACCTGAAGGCATATGTCATTGAGTACTGTCATTCTCTAGACATTCAATCTGTTCTATCACTATCTCATATGACTGAACCAGAAAGAATTGGAAGCTTGCCTTTGATGTTTATCAAATCAATCTTAATGTATCCCACCAATCATCCCATGATTGGCTCTCAGGGCATACATACCAACTGCTATAGGTCCCATATCACGTTGCTAGCGAATGTCCATAACTAGCTTATGACATCACAAGAAAAAGTGGTGCCTAGTCACACATCAGTGCTACCCAAGTGAATGGAAAGTTGGAGAACAACTTCAACCTACAATCAGTGTAAGGTGTTGCAGTGGTTTTATAATTCCTTTATCTCTGATATCCAGAGTGAACTCAAGTCATGAATTAGTCATCCACTCAACATTCATCTCATTTGTCTTGAACCAAGAGCTGACTGACTGATATAATGTGACCTCAATATCATATATGGATTCACATGTTCATGCACATGGTTTTCTATGTCTCTCTTATCAAGTGGCCAGGATATCATACTCTAGTAGGAGAGGCAAATCCCATATCTATCAATTATAGTCCATGCCCATGTGTCAAAGTCACCCAATCATCACCGTTATAACAACTCATGTTTCATGACTACGTTTGATGATGCCAAAGTGTACCCAACGACATGTGATGAGTGTTTTGATTTTAGGTTTAAGAATCACAATCACTACCTTCACTATGAGAGATGACTATTACTTACCATATGATGGTTTCCATGTGTCACTCTCAAGTTGGGTTTGTCTAATACACTACTCCCTAACATGCATCTATGTACTTGGTTTGATATTACCATTTCAAGACTATAAGACTCTTGACCTAGGTTTTTGGGCCAATTTTTTTTGTCTTGATTAGGTGCTTAGAACCTTGCTACTATCCTTTGGGGTGATCTTAGAGCTTGTGGAGAGCTTAAGCCTCCAATTTGAGCTTGTTTTGATGATGTTTATACTTTGTGTGCTTGTTTTAGGTTAAATTGTAATTTACCCATTTTGGAGGGTTATCTTGAAGTTTTACACCACTAGAGTGTTCTTTATCTCTCTTTGCTTATTGAAATAGAGTGTGGTTCTTTGGGGTTCCTTTTTTGAGCCTTGGTTGAGTGGTGTAACCCTTACTGATGATTAGGGTTTTTAGAGTTGGTGTGTGTCTCGACCTATGTGTACCTTGTGGGTTGTCTCTACCTAGATCATGACCTAGGGTGACTTTTGTTGGTTTTGTAGTCGAGACACCCCCTATAGGTGTTGTGGTTGCAACCAAGATAGTTTTGGTCAGTCTTGGGTTGAGATAGTTGCCTTTGTATGGACTGTCTCGACCTAAGGGGGGTGTGTGTAGTGATCCTTTATCTCAGCCAAGTGATGTTTGGTGTTTTTGCCACGACCATGGATGGTGTTCCCTGGTGGGTCACGACCTTGACCATGTTGGGTGACCTAATGGTTATGACTCAATCTAGAGTGTATCACCATCACATGCATGTGTGTGCTAACTGGTTGCATGTTGGTTTCTTAGGTGGACAAGTGTCCCTTTGGTGCTTTAGGGTGTTAACACCTCATCTTTCACCCTACTTCTCTCCTCTTTTCTATATAAACCATATTCTCTCCAAGAAAGTGACCCTTTTTGACCTTCCTCCTTCCTCCCTCTCTTTTTCTCATCCTATTTCACCCTACTGCTCTCCTCTTTTTCTATATAAACCCTCTTCTCTCCAAGAAAGTGACCCTTTTCGACTTTCCTCCCTCTCTTTTGGTCATCCCTTAGATCTTGGTGGAGCAACGAAGCATGCTCTTGGAGCTCTTGGTGTTCGGACCCCTTGTATGTTGTGCTTTTGGTCATTTTCAACCTTGTTAAGTGTTTTCCTTTCCTTGATGGTGTTTCCTTTGATATCGTACTCCATATCATTCTCTCTTCTCAGCCTTGGACCATGGATCTTCCATGGTGGTTGTTTTAGAGAGGAACTCCTCATCACAAGGCTCATAGGCCATGTTTTAACATGTGGACCCAAGTGTGAGAAAGTTTCCTTCTCCCTTTCACCCTCTTTCTTATGAATTGGCCTACAGTTCTTGCTTTCCCTATTATTGTTCCATCTTTGACCTAGGTGTCCTCTCCTTCTTAAGGTGCTCTTGTGGCTGAAGCTGGAGCTTTGGTGGAAACTTCATTTCCCCTTGGTGATGGAGTGCTAAGAGTTGTCATCCTTGGGGTGATCTTCCTTAAGGCAGGTTATATAACTCTTAACCCTCTCTATTAATACACTTATCCTATATGCATGTTGATGTTTTCTCATTCTAAAATGTTCAATTAACATGCTAGTGGATGATTCTACGCCCTAGGACTTTATTAATTTTAAAACCATGATTGGTTTGAAAGTAATCCAAAACCCTAGTTTTGATACCCGATTTTGGTGATTATGGTGAAATGGTGGTTTTCACTTATCTCTTGATCTTGGTTTTGATCACATGCATTATACACGAATGTCTTGATGTTCTATGAAGTTTGGGTTCTATTTTGGTGCTGTCAAACTTGGTTTCCCTTCTTGTTTGAGGCATCTTTCACAGTGGCGTCATGATACAAGTTTTTGGGTTTTTGGTGACCAATTTTGCATGGTATTTTCTCCTCCATGTGGATGATGGATTCTTTTGGTTTTACCTTCTATCTTGGGTGTGGAGGTCTCCTCTTTGATCATATTAAATCCCTGTTGGATGTTGTTTGTATGTGTTGATAGTAGTTTCATCTTTGGTGGTCACAATACCATGTTTTGCTTTGGGTTGCGACACCTTGTCATGTGAGGTTTTGGTCAAGACAAATGGCTTGGTTATGATTGTGGCATCCTACCCTATGATGGTCACAAAACTTGCATCTATGAGGGCTGAGACACCTACTTGTTTATAGGTAGAGTTGAATCCCTTCATGTTGAGGTTGCGACATGGTTTCTTTTCATGGTTAAACCCTAGACATGTGGTCGAAACCCTAGTTGATAAAGAGGCCGAGACACCTTGGTTATGTCATAGTCGTGACACCTTTACTGTGTGTGGTTGGGACCCTTGTATCTTAGTGGTAAAGACACCTTGATGTTAGAGGGTAGCAACCCATGCATGATGGGTGGTCGTGACACATGAATAGTGGGTGGGCGACACATGTACTTGGACACCTAATCGACCCATGTATATGAGTAATGCTTGAAAAATGTCTAGTACTATTTAGATGATAGCTTGATCAACCCTAAACATGTTTCTCAACCCTAAAGTGTTACAAGGATATGGGAGATTCCATACCTAGGGTTAAGTGTTTGAATATAGTTATACAACACTAATCAACTAAGTATGAAACCCTAACCCTAATTGTAGGGCCACGTGATATGTTTTCACATCTTACATGGAAATATTATTATGAATGAAGTTTTATCTCTCTTTTTTATAAATCACTAGCCTTCCAGGTGGTATAAAACTTGAATGAAATGGATATGTGAATGCTATGGTAAATCCTAAGTTATATAGCTAGGATGGTGATTATGAGTAATGATTGATGCCTAATGTGATGTGGTATATGAATGGATCATGTGATTGGGTTAGATGACCAGATAGGTGCTTTGTGCATGATTTGAGGTGACATCCTCTAGAGATGTGATTGAGGGATCGAGGTCCCACCATGATGTGGCGTAGGTGATAGACTTATGTGGTTGTGTGACAGTTATGATGGCCTTGTGTATGACAGTTCTATGGTACTATGTGATATGTGACAATTTCACACCTTATATGTTTTATATCTTCTGAAGTTGTACTACACCCATATTCTTATAGAGTTTGTTATGGCTTTATACGTTGTGATTTGATTGATGCTAAAAGATACCTAATTGGCTTAACCAATCAAGTGGAACCTTAATCATGTAGTGTTCGTATGTCATTGATCCATTCCAGTGTCAATCTTAGTGTTGTATGGTGAAACAAGTTCTCCCTTAATGGAAGTGCATAGTCATATATTGTTGAATATATGCATTCAAAGGAATGGTTGTGGGCCATATCCTGGAAGGAGTGCAGCAATAGGCTGTAGCTCAGTGATGTGACTCAATATATACTTTCACACGATTGGTTGTGGGCGATACTCATGTAGGAGTTAAACTGCGGGTTGTTTCTCAGTTTCACTAGCAATGTGCCTATATACCAAGGAGGGATAGGCTATTTGGCAAATGACTCATATGTTATGCCACTACAATGTTTCTCTTGTGTTGACCAAGAGGGGTTGGAGAGGTCATGGATTCCCACTCTTCCATAGACCTTTGACGACACTGATTTGATTTAGTAGTGGTCAGTTGGAGTATGAGTGCCACACCTCATCTCCAGAGGGCATAACATAAGATGAAATACAGTCGTGTACTATATCTATTTAAGGACAAAATGTAATGAATGTTGGTTTTATCCATACCTTACTTTTGTAAATATTGATGATAGAGAATATACATGTTCTTCATATTCCTTTAAGAATGTTATTTGTTAAATTCTCAATGATGACTATCTACTATTTCTTATCCTACTTTACATGTTGGATACATATTGTTTAGTTGAATCTGCTCAGTTAATCATCATCTTATCTACCTACTTTAGTTTTTTAGTGTTTTAATAGATGTTGGTGGAGAGTTATATCTCTTATTTAGCCGTTTGGTCTCACCTCATGGGATTCCACATCTTGTAGGTGGACGTGCACGATGTGGTGGTAATCATGCTATTGAGGAAGAGAACCAGCAAGAGAGGTAGTTGATAAGGTTGGATATACTCCTAGTCTTTTGGTGTAGAGTCCTAGAGTCATCCCTATACACTCAGCTCTTGGGGGTGCTTTTAATGTGTTTTATGGAGATGTTATTGATATGAGGTTTTTGGCTAGTGTGCCTTTTTTAATAGTTATGGTAGATGTACATGTATATATATGATAAATAAGTTCTTCATGTAATAGGTTGATGATAGGAATGTGGAGAACAATGATGTAAGCACCTTAAGATATATGACATGTTATGTAGGTGTCCTATTAAGGACTTATAAGTGAAAGTTCTCATATTTTGGTACTCTTGTAAAATTGGTTTTAATTTCCTATGTTTTTTGGTAATGCACATAGTTAGTGTTGTTTTTGCTTGTAGTTTTCAGTAATCTCACTTTGTGTGGCGCCAGGCATCACAATTTGGTTGGTATCAAAGCTTTAGGTTCACTGAGTCTACATGGACCTAGGACTAGGGTTTGTGTCTATTCTAGTGTCCTTTCAGTCTATCTTATAGTGACTTTTGCTTATGCAAAAAAAGAAAAAGAGCTAAAAAATGGATGGATAGCACAAAGAACACATTGTTGAGAGTGGTGTTGCTACACTAAGTGGAGGTGTAAGGAGGTAGAATGTTAAGGAGAGGATGCCTGAGATGCCCCAGTTAGACCCTGTAGTGGTGGCTAATGGTACTTTTTAGTCCATGTTTGTACAATTTATGGACACAATTACACATATGTCAGATATAATGCACGTTCTTCAAGCAAGAGAAGCAGTCCCCAATGTGGAATCTCCAATTTTAGTGAAGACTTTTTAGTGGTTGAGGCAAGTTTGATCTATGAAATATTCCGGTATTGTAGATCCAACAGATCCATATCTTTGTTTAGTGGAGTTGGAGAAGGCCTTTAAGATCCTCAAAATCCCTGAGGAAGATAAGGCGAGGCATGCAATGTATCTTTTAAAAGGGAGTGCTAGCGATTGTTGGGCCATAGAAGAAGAGAGAAGGCCAGGTGTTGTCATTGATTGGGAGGAGTTCTAACATGAGTTCGTTAGTCGATTCTTTCCTCAAACATATCTAGATGAGAAGATCAATTAGTTTGAGAAGATTCGATAGGGATCCATGTCGATCAATGAGTATGAAGTGAAATTTTTGAAGTTTTTGAGGTTTTGTCCTCACATTGTCACTACCGATCAAGAGAGAATTAGACATTTTGAGAAGGGGTTGAGTGTAGAGTTGACAATGTTGGTGACAACCTTGGAGAACAAAGAGCTTTTTGCACATTTGTAGTGTCTGTTAGAAGCATAGAGAGATTTGTGATTGAGAAACATGAGAAAGGTTCCAAGAAGAGTCTGGCTTAGTATTAATAATAGTTGTTGGGTGGATTTAAGGAGCCCAAGTTTTCTACACTGCTAGCACATCAAAGGACTACTGAATTGACACAATGGTCTCCAAGTAAGGGCAAAAGTCACAGTTTTCTATGCACAAGAGCCCACAACACAACATCTGTATTGGTGACAGGACCATCTAGGCCACAGTATGAGACTAGGACTTGCCAAAAGTGTGGGGAGGTGGGACATTTAATGCAGGAGTGTCTAGATAAAAGTGATGAGGAGACCTAGTAGTTGAGGTAGAGCCAATACTGCTCATAGAGACATCAATTTAGCAGTAGTGGAGGATAAGGACGTGGATAGATGTCACTTGTTGGTTCCTCTAGACTAGTGGCAACTAGGCTTTACGTCTAGAGTTAGATAGAAGGAGAAGTCCACCTGCGATTAGAGATAGGTCAATGATGTTATTATGTTCTAATATGTTAGTGTATGATTTATATCTATTTTGGTTGACCCGAGTAGGATCCTGGGGGTAGATATTCAGAGGTAGTGGCCGTCTCTTTTTGTCTTGGATTCTGGGGGTGAAATCCTTATTAGAGGTTTATGGCTTGTAAGATTCCTAACCTAGGGTTTTGGTCTAACCATCTTTTTTTTGGCTTTATTATGTGCTTAGAACCTTTCCATAATCCTTTGGGATGATCTTAGATCTTGTGGAGAGCATAAGTCTCCAATCTGAGCTTGTTTGGATGATGTATGTGCTTTGTGTGTTATTTTGGGATAAATTGCACTTAACCCATTTTTGTGGGACATCTTGCAATTTGCCACCTCTAGAGTAGTATTTCTCCCTCTTGTATTATTGAGAGAGAGTATGGCACTTTGGGGTGTCGTGCTTGATCCTTCGATGAGTGGTGGCACCCTTAGTGGTGATTAGGGTTTCTAGAGTTTGTTTGTGTCTTGACCTATGTGTTCCTTGTGGGTTGTCTCAACCTAGGTCGTGACCTAGGGTCAGTTTTTTTGGTTTTGTGTTCAAGACACCCCCTCTAGGTGTTGTGTTCATGACCAAGATGGTTTTGGTTGGTCTTGGATCAAGACAATTGCCTTTGTATAAAGTGTCTCGACCTAGGTTGTGTGTGTGTGTGGTGACCCTTTATCTCGACGATGTGATGTTTTGTTGTTGTAGTTGTCACCATAGATGGTGTTCACTGGTGGGTCATGACCATGACCGTGTTGCGAGAACTAAGTGGTTGAGACACAACCTAGAGTGTCTCACCATCTCATACATGTGTGTGTTAAGGGGTTTCATGTTGGTTTCTTGGGTGAACAAGTGTCCCTTTGGTGCTTTAGGGTTTTAACACATCATCTTTCACCCTACTTCTCTCCTCCTTTTATATTAAACCCTATTCTTTCCATGGAAGTGGCCCTTTTCATACTTCCTCCTTCATCCCTCTCTTTTTCTCATGCTTGGATCTTGGTGGAGCAAGGAAGCCTGATCTTGGAGCTCCTGGTGATTGAACCCCTTGCATGTGATGACTTTTTTGGTAATCTTCATCCTCGGTAAGTGTTTTCCTTTCCTTTATGGTGTTTCCTTTGATCTCATACCCCATCTAATTCTCTCTTCTCAGAGTAGACCAAAGATCTTCCATGGTGGTCATTTCGAAGGGGAACTCCTCATCACAAGGGTGATAGGCCATGTTTTTACAAGGTGGACCCAAGTGTGAGGAAGTTTCCATATCCCTTTCACCCTCTTTCTATTGAATCAGCCTAGGGTTCTTTCTTTCTATTTTCTTATTAAATCATTAACCTTGGTGTCTTATCCTTCTTGAGGTTCTCTTGTTTCTAAAGTTGGAGCTTTGGTGGAAGCTTCTATTTCCCTTGGTGATCGAGAGCTTGGAGCTATCATCCTTGGAGTGATCTTCCTTAAGGCAGGTTATATAACTCTTAACCTTATCTATTAATCAACTTTTCCTTTATGCATGTTGATGTTTTCTCTCTATAAAATGTTCCCTTAACATGCTATTGGATGATACTATGTCCTAGGACTTGGTTAATTTTAAAACCATGCTTGGTTCAAAAGTAATTCGAAACCCTAGTTTTGATACCCAACTTTGGTGATTAATGGTGGTTTCCCTCATCTCATGATCTTGGTTTTGATCACATGCATGAAAGATAAGTTCCTTCATGTTCAATAATGTTTAGATTCTATTTTGCTACTGTCAAACCTAGTTTCTATCCTATTTGAGGTCTCTTTCATGGTGGTTTCATGATACAAGTTTTACAATTTTTGGTGATCAGTTTTGCATGGGATTTTCTCTTCCATATAGATGATGTATTCTTTATTGTTTTACCTTCTATCTTGGGTGTGGAGATCTCCTTTTTGATCATGTTTAATCCCTATTGGATTTTGGTCCTATGCATTGGTAGTAGTTTGATCTTTGGTGATCACTACACCTTGTTTTTCTTTGGATCACGACAGCTTGTCATGTGAGGTTTTGGTCGAGACAAATGACCTAGTTACAGTCACGAAATCCTACTATATGATGATCATGACACTTACCTCTATGAGGGTTGGGACACCTACTTGTTTATGGGTTATGTTGGTTCCCTTGAAGTTGAGGTCGCTACATGATTTCTTTTGATGGTTAAACCCAAGCCATGTGGTCGAAACCTAACTTGATGAAGAGGTTGCAACACCTTGGTTGATTCACGATTTCCTCTTGGTTGTTTTTGGTTTTGACCCTTGGCTCTTGGTGGTTAAGAAACCTACATTTTAGATGGTCACAGCCCATGTATGATGGGTGGTCGCGACCCATGAATAGTGGGTGGTCGACACATGTACTTGGACACCTAACTGACCCATGTATATGAGTAGTGGTTGAACAATATCTAGTGTTGTTTAGATGTTGGTTTAATCAACCCTAAATATTTTCCTCAACCCTAAAGTGTTATGGTATATGCCATACATAGGGTTTAGTGTTTGAATATAGTTATACAACACTAATCATCTAAGCATGAAACCCTAACCCTAATTGTAGGGCCATTTGATATGTTTGCACCTCTCACTTGGAATGGTTATTATGAATAATGTTTTGTCTCTATTTTTTATAAATCACTAACCCTACGTGTGATATAAAACTTGAATCACATGGGTATGTGAATGATATGGTAAATCCTATGTTATATAGGATGGAGATTATGAGTCATTGTTGAGGCCTAATGTGATATATGTAGGGTTCAAATGATTGGCTCTGATGGCCTAATAGGTGCTTTATGCTTGATTTGAGGTGATATCCTCTGGATATGTGATTGAGGGATAGAGGTCCACCGTGATGTGACATAGATGATATCCTTGTGTGGTTTTGTGACAATGATGATGCCCTTGTGAATGAAAACGCTATAGTTCTATGTGATGATGTGACAATTCCACACCTTATATGTTTTATATCTTCTGAAGTTGTTCTATACCCTTATTCTTACAGAGTTCATTATGGCTTTCTAAGTTGTAACTTGATTGATGCTAAAAGATATGTAATTAGCTTAATTAATCAACTGGAACCTTAATCATGTAAGTTAAGTGTGCCATAGATCCACTCCATTTCCAGTCTTGGGGTTGGATGGTGAAACAAGTTCTCCCATAATGGAAGCTCAGAGTCATATACTGTTGAGTATATGCATTTATCAGATTGGCTGCCAGCCATACTCTGGAAGGAGTGCAGATACACACCACAACTTAGTGATGTGACTCAGTATATACTTTCACAGGATTGGCTATGGGCCACACCCTAGAAGGAGTATGACTAGGGGTTGTAGCTTAGTTTCACTAGTGTTGTGCCTATATAACAACGCAAGCTAGGTTGTTTTGTAGATGACTCATATATTATGTCACTACTATGTTTATCTTGTGCTGGCCAATAGGTGTTGGAGAGATCGTGGATTTTGACTCTTCCATAGACCTTGTATGACACTGATTTCAACTTAGCAGTGGTCATTTGGATATGAGTGCCATACCTCATCTCCTTTGGGCATAATAAAAGATGTAATACAACCGTGTAGTATATATGCTCAAGGAAAAAAATGTGAAGAACATTGGTTGAATACTTTCCTTGGTTTCATATAGATTGATTGATAGATAATATACATGTTCTTCATATTCATTTTAGAATGTTATTTGTTCTACTTCTCAGTGAAAATTATCTACTCTTGCAGAACCTGAGTTACCTATTGGATACATATCATTTAGATGAATATGCTCAGTTAGTCATCATGCTATCTACCTATTTTAGTTTATCTGTGTTTTAATAGTCGTTGGCAAAGAGTTATATCTCTCGCTAGGATGTTTGGTCTCACCCTATATATTTTGACATCTTTTAGGTGGTCGTGCACAACATAGTGGTGATCGTGCAGCTGAGGAAGAGAAGTAGATGATAAGGTTGGATGTGTTGCTTGTAACACCCCTGACCTGGGTTATGAGCTAACCCTAGAAGTTTTGCCTAAAAATGTAATTATATACTTGTGAAAAACTCCCTGGCATGTAATTAAGTTCCTCAGGAACATATAATTTTTCAATTTTGCTCCTTTTTGTATAAAGTTGTAGCATTGTGTTGTATGCAGGGACCTATGTGCAAATTACCCAGTTTAAGGGTTGAACTTGCAAAAGTCACAAGATAAGATGTATCTCTGATGTTGAAACATCATGAGGATGTCTATGATGAAGTTTGAGGGATTTCCCAAGCTTGAGCACCAAGGTGCAGCTGTGGAAGCAACCCCCATGCTTAGAAACCCTAATTTGGGGTAAAATGCAATTTACCCAAATTGAGGGGTTCAACTTGTAATTCTTAATATCTAAAACATCTTTTAAGACTCTTGTCATCATTTAGAGTGGAAATGATGAAAGGGGCACATCAAAGATTGGTCAGATAAGAAAAGATGAACTTTGTGGTAAAGACACCTAATTTGGGTATAGAAATCTTTCATGGATGTACCCTAGTTGTAGGTTGGATTTCTTTACCCTTAGATCTTGAGATTCCATGATATTTGCATAAGGATAGATAAGTTTGGACGTGCCTTTGAGCAAGGAGGGACCTAGATGTGATTTCCAATCTTGTAAGGTCCTTAGGGTGTAAAAGGGGCTAAAGTATATAAGCCACCTCTTTACAAGATAAGTGAACGATCTTTCCTTTACTTCATTCTCATCTCTTCTTGCTCAAACGGCCAAAGGTAGCTCTGGAGCTCAGGGGGACGACCAACCTGTTCTAGGTAAGAGAACCCCACCTTCTAGCTAGAATTCATGGAGGAATTCACTTTCTAAGGTTGGTTTTATGGTTAGCTTACTTAGTCTTCTTGTTCTAGCCGACCAAAGCAACGTTTCCTTGGAGAATTCACCTCTGACCAAGTTGTGGAAGCTCAAGGACGCCATTAAAGCTTGGAGCTTGAAGGCTTGGAGCTCTAAGATCAACCTTTAGGTGGGTTTTATAACTCTAAACTTATGCTTTATATGCATGCTTAATTCTTGCAATTTACTTGGTAAAATCTCCTTCTACCTCCCTTCTTCCTTGCACGTTTGCAAGCAAATTAGTGGAGGAACCGACCTTGCTAGAGGTTGAAGATGAGGGGCGTGATTCCCTATGTTACTTTTTCAAACGACCTTGGACCCTTTTGGTCCAAACGGTTGCAAACCGTTTGGGTTCAAACGGTTTCAAACCGTTTGCTCTCAAACGGTCTTGCAAGACCGTTTGGATTGAAACGGTCTCAAGACCATTTGAAAGAGTTGACCAAGGGACGACCGTTTGAGGGTCTGTTCCTAACATATTGAATTTCATCTCTGCAAAGAATCAAAGTCTAATTCTTAACCAATTGAGAGTTGAAGGTACTTCAACATGAAACCCTAATCGGGTGAAAAAGTGCTGATTTAACATATAGATCTTGTTGAGTTTTGGGTTGAAGGACCCAAACGGCACAACCCAAGACCGTTTGAAGGTCTAGGGTTGAGTTAATCTAATGGTTTGAGGGTCCAATTGTAGGAAATTGATGAATTGATGAAAATTGCTGATTTTGACCTAATTGGACTTCAACCTTAGTCAAAACGACTTGGAATTTTGGTCAAACTTTGGGCAAACGGTCTCAAGACCGTTTGGATGATGTCCAAACGACCTCAAGACCGTTTGGGCCAAGTTTGAGCCCAATTGGAGGTCAATTGATAGGTTCAACCTTGAATTGATTCACATTGTTGAACATTGATGACCAATCGATTTGAAACCCTAATTGAGGAGGATTGAACCCTAATTGGCTTGCAATTGAGGGTCATTTTTGATGTCTAAGTGGCTAAGGCTAACCCTAATTGACTCAATTTATAAGTGGTTAGCATAGCTTTGACCAAATGAGGGCTTCAACACACCTATCCATGAACTTTGGTGACCTTTGAACCCCTTTGGAGGTCCAAACGGTTTGAGCCCATTTGGACCAAACGGTCTCAAGACCGTTTGGATCCAAATGGTCTCAAGACCGTTTGAGACCAAACGGTCTCAAGACCGTTTGGGGCCAAACGGTCTCAAGACCGTTTAGGCTCAAACGACCTCAGGATCGTTTGGTCCAATCGATCTCAAGCAAGTTTGATCAAACGGTTTCAAACCGTTTGAAGCTCCAAACGGTTTGGGAGTCAACCCTTCCAAACGGTCTTCACCTCCAAACGGTCTCAAGACCGTTTGGATCCAAACGGTCTCAAGACCGTTTGGGGCCAAACGGTCTCAAGACCGTTTGGGTGGTTGAAACCGTTTGAAGGATGAACCCGTTTAGAGATTGGTGATGGTTTGTACTTAACCATTTGATGATGTGATTAGTTCAATAGTGATCCAATCTAAACCCTAATGGTAACCTAGGTCATTAAGGGACTATGTGATTAGTGAGTTAACCCATGATGGTGATCATGTGGCAAATTACCAAAATACCCTTGAGGGGTCTAAAGGGGTAAAACCTTGTTCTAATCAAACTCTAATCACATGATGTTGATGTTTTGGCTCATGTTAGTCAATGGAGACTTATCTCAACCTGATCTAGAGTGGTGTTGTCACCATCTACTAGTGAGAGGAGAGAGAAAGTATTTCTAGAGAGAGAAAGTACCCTTTTTAGGAGGAAACTCTAGTGAGATACTTCAAATACACATGAATGTGCATGATTAGGGAATGACCCACCTATGTGAGGTCATGGAAACCCTAATTATGATATCTAATGGATCTTAATCTTAATTAAGAGCCTTAATGATGATGTTTCTCTTACATGATGATGTAATGAGTACAATTCACCATGGAGTGAATAGTAAACCCTAATTTTAGGGTGATGACATGAAAGATGAATAGTAAACCTAATTTTTTGGGTATTGACATGAAAGATGAATAGTAAACCCTAATTGTTGAATTGTTTACTATTATCTGTTGAATGAACCATGCATGTTGTTATGAAATGATGGTCATATCCAGGTATGGAATACCATGTTATATTCATGAACCATGCAGGTTGTTATGAGATGATGGTCATATCCAGGTATGGAATGCCATGTTATATTCATTGAAAGCATGTCTTAAGCTTTATGAATAGTAATCCATATTGATGCACTGTGAGTGACATATTTTGTGATTTATGGGCTGTGAAAGCCATAAACACCATCAAGGTCATGCTTGACAGATGACTTGTGATGAGATGACTGAGAACTAATGATTGAAAAGAGTTAGGCCTGCTACATTTATGTATTCTCATTATAGCTGTTGTGCTAATGTTATTGTTTGAAAGACAATGTTTGAAGAATACTGAATGTACCTAACTAATCAAGTGAAATGTAGAGCCCTGATCATAGATCCATCATTGTCAGAGTCTAAATGATGGTGAAACAGGTTTTCCTAAGGGAACTCCTGGATCACATACTTTTGAGTATGTGGGGTACATGGATGTGTAGAACCTTACATCCTAGTGTAGGTATTTGATGTAGATTCTTGTAGTCCGTCATACCTTCACTATAAAAGAAAGGGTGAGAGGATGATGTAGATTCTAGTAGTCCATCAGACCCCACCATAAAGTCCTAAAGGTGAGATGTATCTCTACACTCCCTTAAAGACATAAATACCGTATCGGTGAAAGATAAACAAGAAATCTTCCGATAGCGAAGAGAGTACAGAATACCACTGTAACTCTAAAAATAGCAAAGGACCAGAGTACCCTGGTGAGCTATTACAAAAGACATCCCGCCAGATGTCAAACAATCAATCCTCTAACTGACTGAGGAAGATGAGGTCTTAAGAATCCGGCTCTTTTAATGACCTATGTATGATACTGATGCGACTTACTAGTGATCAGTTGGAGTATGAGTGGTATACCTCATCTCCACAGGGCATAACAATAATGTTTGAAAAACATAATCAACAGCGTAGTATATCTATTAAGAGTTATCTACGAGTTATTTGATTGATGTTACCTGGAATAGTATAGATGTTCTCATATTTTGATATTGATTGAACTCTTGCTTATTATTAGAATTGTTAGCGAATATCTTGAAGGCTTTTATTGCTTTGGTTATTCCCTACTTTTCTTATAAAGCTTCTAGTGGAGAGTGATAACTCTCGCTGGGGCAATTATGTATAATTGTCTCACCCCGTAGACTTCTACTTTTTAGGTAGTCGTCGAAGACGGAGGAACAAGAACTCAGGTGACCAATCCCAGCAACAGCAGCATCAGGAGCAGTAAATATCTCAGGTGGAGATCTAGCCTGCTTCATGGTGTAGTTTAGAGTCAAGTCCTATGTGTCCTCTGTACTCTCAGGTCCTGGAGTGTTTTGGAGTATGAACTCTTGAGAATTTTTGTATCATGTTGTATATAATTACTCAAGAAGTAATTGTCAGTGATGTAAACAGTTTTATCCTTTTTCTATAGAAAAGGTTTGAGGTTTCAAGCTCTTGTCTCAAAAAGTTTTAATTTCCCGTGATTTTTGGTCTTCCGCTGTTTACCGAATGCTTCTGCACATGTTTAAATCGAGATTAATTCGTGGTTTGGAGATCGGAGCCCACAATTAAGTGGTATCAGAGCTCTAGGTTCGCCGAGTCTACATAGGCATAGGACTTAGGAAGTCGAGTCTATCTTTAGCATTCCTTCCTTATCTAATATAATCTTCTACTCCTCAGGAGAAGAAGATACATAAGAATGTCAGAACCACATGATGAGAATATGATAGAAAGTAGTGCCAGTGCACCTCAAGGTGGTGCAGGAGTACCAGAAAGGGAGCAGCCTGTACTAGAACAACCTAGAGAGCCACCCCAGTTTGACCCAGCTGACATGGGTAACCCAGCAGTCCAGACTATGTTTGGGCAGTTCATGACTGCCATGACACATATAACCGATAGGTTGCCTATGCCTGCACATAGGGCACCTGTCCAACCAGAGGGGCAAGGTATCGGAAAGACGTTCGAGCGACTACGTTGTGTCGGAGCTACCGAGTACCATGGGACTGTTGATCCCGCAGATGCTGATCTGTGGTTGACAGAGCTGGAGAAGGCTTTCAGGATCCTCAACATCCCTGAAGTTGAGAAGGTTAGACATGCTGTCTATCTTCTCAAAGGAAGTGCTGGTCACTGGTGGACCATGGAAGAGCAGAAGAGACCTGGAATAGAGATCTCGTGGGAAGACTTTCGGCGGGAATTTGTCCAACGATATTTCCCAAAGACCTTCCTAGACGAGAAGATCTCTCAGTTTGAGAGACTGAGACAGGGCATGATGAACATTAGCGAGTATGAAGCTAAGTTCATGGAGCTGTTGCGGTTTTGTCCGCACATGGCTGCCACAGAAGAAGAGAGAATCAGGAGATTCGAGAGGGGTTTGAATGCTGACATGTCTACCCCAGTGTCTGCCTTAGAGAACCGAGAGAGATTCTCTACCTTCGTTGAATCAGTCCGAAGGATAGAGAGATCTGTGGTTGAGAAGAGGCAAACCCAGAAAAGATATCCACAATTCCAAGGTTCTTCATCTATGGACTTTAAGAAGTCTAGATCCTCTACACCTAACCCTCCACCATCTAGACCTAGTTCTCAGACTGAGTGGTCTCCAAGTAGAGGTAAAGGACAAGGACAACTACCTCAGGAGACTCACAGCTCTGCATCAATGTCCGTTACTGGACCACCAAGACCACAAGAAAGAAGCTGTTATAACTATGGTAAGGTAGGACATTAGATGAAGGACTGTTGGTCTAAGCCTGTCAGTGTGACACAGCCTCCGAGACAAGGACATCAGGGATCACAGGGAGGACAATCTCAAGGAATAGGTCGAGGACGCGGGCAAGCGTCTTAAGATGGATCATCAGCACCACCTCAACAAAAAGCTACGGCAAGGTTCTATGCTATGAACCCACCAGAGGAAATGGAAGATCCACAAGTGGTGACAGGTCAGATGAAACTTTTATATTCTGATATGTCTAAATCTTGTGTGGTATCTGTTCTGTTTGACCCGGGTTCTACGCACTCTTTCATCACTCGAAGAGTGATTCGTAAACTGCAATATGACATCTAGTCATAAGGCAGGTAGTTTTCGTTGGAGACTTCGTTGAGTGAGTCTTATATCTCGACATACTTACTTCTATGAGAAGGTAAGTTACTAAAGAATTGATCTGGAAATAGAATTCAGTAAAGTTAATATTTTATGTTTGTAAGAAAGAGAAAAGAGAAGGAACATGGAAAAATGTAAGTACATATTTTCTTACCTCAGTAATCATATACCCTGGCCAGGTATACAATTACTGATGATAAAGTAAATATGGAAGCTCTTGAAATATTATCTTTTGATTACTCTAATTAAGTAGTCTATCTGAAACAACTCAAAGAGATATAGAGTTTTGATAACACAAGTAACTAATACCAGAGTAAGAATGTTAAGAACAACCCTTGTTAGGGGTTTATGTTCTTAAGTAAAGATAGAATTTTAAGAACATCCCTTGTTAGGGGTTTATGTTCTTAAAATAAACATATCTTCTCTAGAATGTAATAATGTGTATGTTGAAACAATATCTGCTCTCCCCTTTTCTTCCTGAGATTTCGGGGACGAAATCCTTGTTAGGGGTTTATGATTTGTAACACCCCTGACCTGGGTTATGAGCTAACCCTAGAAGTTTTGCCTAAAAATGTAATTATATACTTGTGAAAAACTCCCTGGCATGTAATTAAGTTCCTCAGGAACATATAATTTTTCAATTTTGCTCCTTTTTGTATAAAGTTGTAGCATTGTGTTGTATGCAGGGACCTATGTGCAAATTACCTAGTTTAAGGGTTGAACTTGCAAAAGTCACAAGATAAGATGTATCTCTGATGTTGAAACATCATGAGGATGTCTATGATGAAGTTTGAGGGATTTCCCAAGCTTGAGCACCAAGGTGCAGCTGTGGAAGCAACCCCCATGCTTAGAAACCCTAATTTGGGGTAAAATGCAATTTACCCAAATTGAGGGGTTCAACTTGTAATTCTTAATATCTAAAACATCTTTTAAGACTCTTGTCATCATTTAGAGTGGAAATGATGAAAGGGGCACATCAAAGATTGGTCAGATAAGAAAAGATGAACTTTGTGGTAAAGACACCTAATTTGGGTATAGAAATCTTTCATGGATGTACCCTAGTTGTAGGTTGGATTTCTTTACCCTTAGATCTTGAGATTCCATGATATTTGCATAAGGATAGATAAGTTTGGACGTTCCTTTGAGCACGGAGGGACCTAGATGTGATTTCCAATCTTGTAAGGTCCTTAGGGTGTAAAAGGGGCTAAAGTATATAAGCCACCTCTTTACAAGATAAGTGAACGATCTTTCCTTTACTTCATTCTCATCTCTTCTTGCTCAAACGGCCAAAGGTAGCTCTGGAGCTCAGGGGGACGACCAACCTGTTCTAGGTAAGAGAACCCCACCTTCTAGCTCGAATTCATGGAGGAATTCACTTTCTAAGGTTGGTTTTATGGTTAGCTTACTTAGTCTTCTTGTTCTAGCCGACCAAAGCAACGTTTCCTTGGAGAATTCACCTCTGACCAAGTTGTGGAAGCTCAAGGACGCCATTAAAGCTTGGAGCTTGAAGGCTTGGATCTCTAAGATCAACCTTTAGGCGGGTTTTATAACTCTAAACTTATGCTTTATATGCATGCTTAATTCTTGCAATTTACTTGGTAAAATCTCCTTCTACCTCCCTTCTTCCTTGCACGTTTGCAAGCAAATTAGTGGAGGAACCGACCTTGCTAGAGGTTGAAGATGAGGGGCGTGATTCCCTATGTTACTTTTTCAAACGACCTTGGACCCTTTTGGTCCAAACGGTTGCAAACCGTTTGGGTTCAAACAGTTTCAAACCGTTTGCTCTCAAACGGTCTTGCAAGACCGTTTGGATTGAAACGGTCTCAAGACCATTTGAAAGAGTTGACCAAGGGACGACCGTTTGAGGGTCTGTTCCTAACATATTTAATTTCATCTCTGCAAAGAATCAAAGTCTAATTCTTAACCAATTGAGAGTTGAAGGCACTTCAACATGAATCCCTAATCGGGTGAAAAAGTGCTGATTTAACATATAGATCGTGCTGAGTTTTGGGTTGAAGGACCCAAACGGTCTCAAGACCGTTTGGGGATTCCTCCAAACGGTCCTAAGACCGTTTGGGCACAACCCAAGACCGTTTGAAGGTCTAGGGTTGAGTTAATCTAATGGTTTGAGGGTCCAATTGTAGGAAATTGATGAATTGATGAAAATTGCTGATTTTGACCTAATTGGACTTCAACCTTAGTCAAAACGACTTGGAATTTTGGTCAAACTTCGGGCAAACGGTCTCAAGACCGTTTGGATGATGTCCAAACGACCTCAAGACCGTTTGGGCCAAGTTTGAGCCCAATTGGAGGTCAATTGATAGGTTCAACCTTGAATTGATTCACATTGTTGAACATTGATGACCAATCGATTTGAAACCCTAATTGAGGAGGATTGAACCCTAATTGGCTTGCAATTGAGGGTCATTTTTGATGTCTAAGTGGCTAAGGCTAACCCTAATTGACTCAATTTATAAGTGGTTAGCATAGCTTTGACCAAATGAGGGCTTCAACACACCTATCCATGAACTTTGGTGACCTTTGAACCCCTTTGGAGGTCCAAACGGTTTGAGCCCATTTGGACCAAACGGTCTCAAGACCGTTTGGATCCAAATGGTCTCAAGACCGTTTGAGACCAAATGGTCTCAAGATCGTTTGGGCTCAAACGACCTCAGGATCGTTTGGTCCAATCGATCTCAAGCAAGTTTGATCAAACGGTTTCAAACCGTTTGAAGCTCCAAACGGTTTGGGAGTCAACCCTTCCAAACGGTCTTCACCTCCAAACGGTCTCAAGACCGTTTGGATCCAAACGGTCTCAAGACTGTTTGGGGCCAAACGGTCTCAAGACCGTTTGGGTGGTTGAAACTGTTTGAAGGATGAACCCGTTTAGAGATTGGTGATGGTTTGTACTTAACCATTTGATGATGTGATTAGTTCAATAGTGATCCAATCTAAACCCTAATGGTAACCTAGGTCATTAAGGGACTATGTGATTAGTGAGTTAACCCATGATGGTGATCATGTGGCAAATTACCAAAATACCCTTGAGGGGTCTAAAGGGGTAAAACCTTGTTCTAATCAAACTCTAATCACATGATGTTGATGTTTTGGCTCATGTTAGTCAATGGAGACTTATCTCAACCTGATCTAGAGTGGTGTTGTCACCATCTACTAGTGATAGGAGAGAGAAAGTATTTCTAGAGAGAGAAAGTACCCTTTTTAGGAGGAAACTCTAGTGAGATACTTCAAATACACATGAATGTGCATGATTAGGGAATGACCCACCTATGTGAGGTCATGGAAACCCTAATTATGATATCTAATGGATCTTAATCTTAATTAAGAGCCTTAATGATGATGTTTCTCTTACATGATGATGTAATGAGTACAATTCACCATGGAGTGAATAGTAAACCCTAATTTTAGGGTGATGACATGAAAGATGAATAGTAAACCTAATTTTTTGGGTATTGACATGAAAGATGAATAGTAAACCCTAATTGTTGAATTGTTTACTATTATCTGTTGAATGAACCATGCAGGTTGTTATGAAATGATGGTCATATCCAGGTATGGAATACCATGTTATATTCATGAACCATGCAGGTTGTTATGAGATGATGGTCATATCCAGGTATGGAATGCCATGTTATATTCATTGAAAGCATGTCTTAAGCTTTATGAATAGTAATCCATATTGATGCACTGTGAGTGACATCTTTTGTGATTTATGGGCTGTGAAAGCCATAAACACCATCAAGGTCATGCTTGACAGATGACTTGTGATGAGATGACTGAGAACTAATGATTGAAAAGAGTTAGGCCTGCTACATTTATGTATTCTCATTATAGCTGTTGTGCTAATGTTATTGTTTGAAAGACAATGTTTAAAGAATACTGAATGTGCCTAACTAATCAAGTGAAATGTAGAGCCCTGATCATAGATCCATCATTGTCAGAGTCTAAATGATGGTGAAACAGGTTTTCCTAAGGGAACTCCTGGATCACATACTTTTGAGTATGTGGGGTACATGGATGTGTATAACCTTACATCCTAGTGTAGGTATTTGATGTAGATTCTTGTAGTCCGTCATACCTTCACTATAAAAGAAAGGGTGAGAGGATGATGTAGATTCTAGTAGTCCATCAGACCCCACCATAAAGTCCTAAAGGTGAGATGTATCTCTACACTCCCTTAAAGACATAAATACCGTATCGGTGAAAGATAAACAAGAAATCTTCCGATAGCGAAGAGAGTACAGAATACCACTGTAACTCTAAAAATAGCGAAGGACCAGAGTACCCTGGTGAGCTATTACAAAAGACATCCCGCCAGATGTCAAACAATCAATCCTCTAACTGACTGAGGAAGATGAGGTCTTAAGAATCCAGCTCTTTTAATGACCTATGTATGATACTGATGCGAGTTACTAGTGATCAGTTGGAGTATGAGTGGTATACCTCATCTCCACAGGGCATAACAATAATGTTTGAAAAACATAATCAACAGCGTAGTATATCTGTTAAGAGTTATCTACGAATTATTTGATTGATGTTACCTGGAATAGTATAGATGTTCTCATATTTTGATATTGATTGAACTCTTGCTTATTATCAGAACTGTTAGCGAATATCTTGAAGGCTTTTATTGCTTTGGTTATTCCCTACTTTGCTTATAAAGCTTCTAGTGGAGAGTTATAACTCTCACTGGGGCAATTATGTATAATTGTCTCACCCCGTAGACTTCTACTTTTTAGGTGGTCGTCGAAGACGGAGGAACAAGAACTCAGGTGACTAATCCCAGCAACAGCAGCATCAGGAGCAGTAAATATCTCAGGTGGAGATCTAGCCTGCTTCATGGTGTAGTTTAGAGTCAAGTCCTATGTGTCCTCTGTACTCTCAGGTCCTGGAGTGTTTTGGAGTATGAACTCTTGAGAATTTTTGTATCATGTTGTATATAATTACTCAAGAAGTAATTGTCAGTGATGTAAACAGTTTTATCCTTTTTCTATAGAAAAGGTTTGAGGTTTCAAGCTCTTGTCTCAAAAAGTTTTAATTTCCCGTGATTTTTGGTCTTCCACTGTTTACCGAATGCTTCCGCACATGTTTAAATCGAGATTAATTTGTGGTTTGGAGATCGGAGCCCACATTTCTAGTCATTTGGTGTAGAGTCCTAGTGTCATCCATGTACAGACAGGTCTTGGGGGTGTTTTCGATATGTTTTGTGGAGATGTTACTGATATGAAGGTTTTTGGCTTGTGTGTGTTTTGTTGTATAGTTATGTCATATTTAATGTATATATATATGAATTAAACCAATTCTTCATGTAACATGTTGATGATAGGAATGTGGAAAACAATGATGAAAGCACCTTGTGATATATGACATGTTATGTAGGTGTCCTGTTAAGGACATATATTTGAAAGTTAACTTGTGGTACTTTTGCAAAATCGGTTTTAATTTCTTATGTTTTCTAGTAATCTACATAGTTAGTGATGTTTCCGCTTGTAGTTTTGAGTAGTCTTGCTTTGTTTGGCATGTACCTTCAGAATGACTTAGTGAGTCTCAGTAATCAATCAACTCACACTCTAGTCTTATGTATTACTGGTGTCTATCTACCTTCCATACAAACAACAAACTAGGGACATAATAACAATAAGTATATGTACTCTTAACTTCCACATAATCTCATTTCCACAAGGCTAATACTTGAAGGAATACATCATGGAGTAATATTATTCTCTAGACATTCATAGTGTTTCCTCATTATCTCATAATTGAATGAAACAGAATGAATTGGAAGCTTTACTTTATGAGTATTAATAAAATCCTTTATGGTATATGCCATGTCAATCATCACATGATTGGCTCTATGAGAATACCTTACCAACATACTCCCACTTTCACTTAGAGCCAATCACCAACAAATCTCCTTCTTAGTGATCCAAACATGTCCACCATTTTTCTATTGTGCTAGTGCCAATTCAGCAGGTTATTAAGATTTGGCTTATAGTCGGTACACTGCATGTTTCCTTGTCTCTTCATTATATGATTTCTCATATGAGATGGAACAACTGTAATATGGTATCTTGATATTCCTTGAATAACAATTAGCTCCATTGTCGTCAGAGTACCACTACTAAGCCATCAATGGTTTGAACATCACTGGTTTCATCAAATGAACTCCTAGATCAATATCGTATCACTCTGTGTTCATAATAAAAGTATACTTGGCTTCTATTGTAGAACAAAACTAATGGCTATTTGTGTGGAACCCTTCCAACTAACAACATTTCTCCTTTTAAATCAAACATATTTTAATTGCGATTAACTTTTGTCATTACGAAAGCTTGCATCGATGTAACCTTTTACATCCAACTCTTCCCTCTTATTGCTATCATTATTGACTAGCAATTTATCCTTAAGTACTTCCAAGTACTAATGGATGCCTTTAATGACATTCCAATAACCCTTATTGGAATTTACCATTATCTTGTCATGTGCAATACATACAAGATTATATGGGATAATAGAATTCATGATATATGCATTGCTACAACCTTGGACATCTCAATCATGTCATTTCCATTCTTCATAAGAATTGGAACATAAGTTCATGAGAGAGAATCCAGATTCTCTCTCATTGAATCCTTCTATCTGGAACTCTTTCAACACGTTGCTATTGTATTGTTTAAGCCTGCATTGTGAAACATTTAAGAACCATCTCTATAGATCTTGATCCTTATCTCATAAAATGTTTCACCATATCATTCATTACTGAAGCTATTTTTCCATGCCAGATCTCAGTATTCATAATATTGAGATGTTATTCCTCATTGTATGTGAAATATTCATATATGCTCCCACTAAATATTTTTTAATCACATATTTCATCTCTTATTTTGATTCAAGTCAAAGTCTAAATTTATCTTGTCAAATCAAAAAATTCCAATTCTGAATGCTTGTTTCAATCCCAGATTGAACTTTGTAGTTTATAGACTTTATTTGCATTCTTGAAGTTATAAAGACTTTTAGGTTGTTTCAAGTACACATCCTATGATGCATTCCTTTTAAGGAAACTAGTTTCCATCTTTATATGCCAAATCTCATAGTCTATTCTACCTATATCAACAAGCATGACAATTGGATCAAGTTCAACAACTTGAACTAATTTGTAAAATCTTTTCAACCAATTTGCCCTTTTATGTTATCCATGTAGGTCTTGACCACAAGACACTATTTCACCTTTTAGGTATTACCCTTTAGGTGGTGCTATCAAGGTCCTATATTGTTAGCTTACATGGATCCCATATTACTCATAAATAGCTTCTAGTTGGGTAGTTGGCTCATCCTGATATGACCAACCTATTTGAGTCAATGGATTCCCAATCCTCAATCTCAGACATGTTCTACTAGAACTATTTTATTCTATTACATGACGAATGTGATATTCCACAACAACTTGTGATTCTCTTAGTTCTTGTTGTACGTCTTTGTTGATCTCAAACATTTTGAGTTCTATTTTACTCCCACTAATTCTTTAGGAACTCAGTTATCCTATCAACAATGCAGTTTTGTTATTGGAGTGGGATTAAAAGTAATATTCAAAAATCATGGTTTGTGGATAAACCTATTCAAGAAACTACTTTCTTGATGTAGGTTTCAATCCTTTTTGACATATTGGGACATTCCCAAAACATATCATATATGATTTTTAGTAAACCATTCAGATGATACATTATTTAGTGATAGGAATATATTTATGAGAATAAGAAGATTGGAACAATTGATAATTATACCATGACTCATCATGGTATAATTTCTTCATTTTGAAACATCATCATGTTCATATAGATTTGACTTGTGATATATTATCACAATTATTTCCTAAAGGTTCTCAAGCTATTGATGGAAAGTGTTTGATCTCATCAAAGTTTCATAATACTTTTTTCAAAGTCATACTTCATTTATAATCTACTTGAACACTTCAAGTGATTTACGTTTCTATTTTACTAAGTACATATCATCATATAACCAGTAAATGAAATGAAATATGAGTTATTATCTATAGCATTCATTCCACTAGATCTCCATGCACCACATGTATGAAGTCTGGTGGAAGACTTATCCTCCCACTACATCTAGTGAAGGATGTCATGTCACATTATGTACAAGCCATAATTGTATATTTTCTTTAGGTTCAATAACCAAGGAATCTAGATTTACATCAATATGTATTCTAGGTATGTGTTTCGTATATATACAACCATGGTGATTATTACTAATTATAGTCTTGAGTTATCAATTATAATCCTTTCATATTAACATTATAAACGTTCATCTCAAAGTATTTCATACACAGATCATTACATGTTTGGGCATTTCCATGCAAGATTATATCTTTTGAAACTAAAATATTAACCTCTTACTTTATTGATATATCATCCCTGCATACAATATGCTTTAAAGTAAATATTTATATTATCTTTGGATGATGAAATAGTAGTTCTATTAACTCTATTACATTCCTATTGGGATAAGATAAATTTTTAATGTATACTAAAGCTTTCAAAACACTTGCTCCACCTTGTCCATCTTTGTCCTTCCATGAAGGGCTTTAGTTCATGTCAGATCCTGCACATCAGTGTGTTAGATCTCTATTTGGTGTCTCATACCAAAATGAAGAAGTAATCAAATTTATCTTATACTATTTATTCCAAAAGTGTCGGCCTCAATTCCTTCTTCTTATTCTTTAGTTCCTCTATCTAGAGTGGGAAATTTATTTTCCAATGTCCAGGATGGTGGCAATGGTGACAATCACCTCTTACTTTCTTCACACCACCTTTTTCTTTCAGATATGAAGACTTGGGCTTCTGTCTAGCTTTAGAATTCTTCTTAGCTTTTCCTTTTGTCTTACAGATCATCATCACATACTTGGGCTTGTCTTTCTTCATTTGTGTCTCAATTGTTCTCAACATGCTTAACACCTCGGTCAATGGTTTGTCAAAGTCATTCATGTTGTAGTTCATGACAAATTGATACACGACTCTGGAAGAGATTGTAGAATCGCATAACTGGCCAACTATTTACTTAAGGGAATCCTTGTCTTTTAAGGTTCACCACATACCCAATAAGCTTGAGAACATGAGGACCTACCAGATCTCCTTTTGCCATTTTACATTGGAATAATGCCTTGGAGACATTGTATCTCTCCTGTATTGCCTAATTTTTGAACTTGTTCTTGAGATGTGTGACCATCTCAATCACATTTATGTTCTCATGCTACCTTTATAACTCATAGTTCATGGAGCATAGAATCATAAATTTGACATCCAAGGCATCTTTAGTCACTTTTTGTAAGCATCCTTGTTAGGCTTTGGTACATTTTGAGGTGGTTCCTCTAGTTGTGGAGTCTCTTAACATAGATCTTGTGCTCCTACATGAGAATGGTTCTTAGTGTCCTAAACCAGTCTTAGAAGTTATTCCCAATTAATTTGTCCTTCTCAAGGATCGGTCTCATAAAAAGTGATTATTGTTTAGTGCCATTTGATTCTACATATGAATTTGCAATTTTGTCAAAAAATCATTTTTGATTTGATTTGATTTGGGAAAAAATAATTAGGTCTTTAGTTAATTATCATTCTCATTATTTTGTTCAAATTAACAACCCTCAAGTATCAATTTGGAAAATAGCAATGAACAATTTTCTAATGAGTAAGATCCAAAATAATTCAACTATGGCCAGACCAACCTGGCAAACATAGTTAATTAGCAAGGTAGACAAATTTTTCCAATTACATCACATTCAATTCTTCATAGATGATATGTGCAACTCCTTGCCATAATCATTTGTATACTTTTGGGACCAGACACTCTGAGAATCACTAGTTAATCTTGGCCCAACAACCAATACCATAATAATTCACCTCACTTTGGCGGAACCTACATTACTATCATCACACTTCCATGAGGTAGACGACACACCATGCTTTGTCATAACCTTTGCTTGGTCGAACAGATTTTCATGTGTATTGCTATTGGAAAGCATCTTAGACTTAATATGTTTGATTGAAGGGTTTTATATATATATCATATATATACATATATTGTACCCAATCACAATATATATAGTAAGTGTCATATACATGCTATATCCTAGAACGTAAACATGAAATATAAAATAAAAAGTGATGGTTATGGCTATGTATACTTGTAATTCCTTGGATCCACAAGGAATTACTATCACCTAGGTTAATCATCACATATCAAGTATGAATTTGTTGTTGGTGTAGACATGTGCTTGCCAATCCGGGTTGATCGACTCAACCCATGAACCTCTCAATCACCTCTTGGCTAGTTGCTGGTCATCATGAACGATCGTCTGGCCTCCTATCCAAATGATGTATGGACTCCTTTCAAGTGGTTGGTTGGGTTCACCAGCTAGTCATCTTGTTCCATCACTCTATCCTTCGTGGTCCTCCAGTCAGTCGGCTTGTCTCATAAAATAGTTGTCTCATACAGAGACGAACATCTTCAATCTCTTTGCAAGAAAAGAAACTATCTGATTTCTACTTTATTACATTGAATAAGAGAAAGCTTGAGTACATTCGAGGGGAGAAAAGGTAGGAAAACATTAACTTTACATTGGAAAAAAGGGAGGTAGAGAGTCTGTACACAGACTGAGATAAACAAGAACCAAACCATCCAACCACGCACATATATGGAGTATTGACCATAATCACACTACACATCCACCATCAAAACCTATTTTAGGGAGACACTTGTAGATTGCATATATATATATATATATATATATATATATATATATATTAGTTTAGGATGATGTGGTCTTTGATCAAATATGCATATGAAATAGTCTAAATATTCACATCATATGCAAAAAAATAAATGATTAAACCAAAATCTGATAATATCGATTATCCAAAAACATAGTAAAGTGGTGTGGCTTTGATGCCACTATTGGGAAACACATGCATAGAGTATATAGAAGTAGAAATAGAATGTTTATCTATCTATATTCCCATTAAGAAAGATCGCATCAACTACTATGGAATATGAAGGATGGTTTAATGAGTTATGCCTGCTCCTAGAGCAAGTCCAGCGATAACAAGTCACTTCTTTGCAACTGTTTCTAGTTTCTCTTGGATGGTGCTCATGCAGTTCTGGTTCTTGACCACAAACAACGAACACAAACTACTTCTGTGGCCCTCTTGTGGTCTCACTATAGACTACAGGCTACAGTTGTCCTCCTAGAAGCAGCCAAAGGACTCCTACCACTAGAGTAGCCCACACAGACCAACTAGAACTCCTATCATTCAACTAGAATAGACAAGAAGGAGTTGTCCCTCCCATTGGCATACTAGTCACCAATGTTGTCTCCCACAATGACAACTCTGAGTTGTTCTCTCCCATAGCTATGCCTCCCTAGTCGAGTAGGACTTCTTGAGCTGTCTTTGTTACCACAAACAGAGAGGACAATAAATGTTAGAGCAACTAATTATCAGTTGATGTGTTGTGCTCTAGGAAGCCCCCATTACCCCTCTATATATAGGAGGGGTTAGGATCAGGGTTCCTAATATGTACGGGATTGTGCAGGACTGGAAGGGACAAGAAGATCTTAAATTTTTGCAACATGCGACAACCAAAACTGACATTTCATGACCCAGACGATCAATTGGTCACATGAGATGGTTGTCTCATAGTTCCAGATGATTGTCTAGAAGTTTCCCTATCGCACATGAATTTGGATATATAGAATCCAATTAATATCACATATTAATTCCTTGCACCATAAGAAAAGTATAATAAAAAAATTTTAGGAAACATTTCAAATATTTCTTTGGCCTAACTGAGCCATCCCACATAAGCTAGACACATGTCTCACTCAACCAAATCGCTGTCTGGTAAGTTTGAATGAGTTGTTTGGTTTAAGGGTAGAACTTAGCCAATTTGAACTCTGAATAGCCTAACAATCCAAACAACTGTCTCAACACTTGATACGCTCATCTGCTCCCCAACAACTATCTCAACACATGAGATGGTTGTTTGGTGGTCCTGTCAGCCAATCTATTGGTCTTTCATGTGAATTATGTATCTAAAAATTTTAGTAATCATTCAAATAACCATTCAAGATAAACTCCTCTTCAAGATGAGTTCCTTTGTGTGTGACCCTAGAGGTCCCATATCACGTTGGCAGTGAATGTCCATAAGTAACTTATGACATCACAAGCAAAGAGTGGTGCCTAGTGGCACATCAGTTCTACCCAAGTGAATGGAAAGATGGAGAACAACTTCAACCTACAATCTGTGTAAGGTGTTGCAGTGATTGTATAATTCCTTTCTCTCTGATATCCAGAGTGAACTTGTGGCATGGACTCATCACCCTCCCAACATTTGTCTCATATTTCTTAAACCATGAGCAGACAGTCTAAGATAATGCAACCTCAATATCATATATTGATTCACATGTGTTTCTCAGTCTCGCTTAACAAGTGGACAGGATATCATACTCTAAAAGGAGGGGCAAATCTCATATCTAGCACTCATAGTCTATCCCCATGTGTCAAAATAACCCAATCATCATGGTTATAACAACCCATGTTTCAAGATTGTATTTGATGATGTCAAAGTGTACCCAACGACATGACATAGGTGCAGTGATTTTAGGTCTAAGAATCGCAATCACCACCTTCACTATGAGAGTTTACTATGACTTATGATGCAGCCCTATTTTAGGGCTCCATCTTGTGCCATTTTATACTTTATTCACATCGAGACATGGTAGAATGCAAGTTTAACCTCCCAATATGAGTATTACTATCAAATGCACTTATGGACATTCTTTGCATATTTTTAGGTACTTGGACCATGCGTTGGATGGTTGAGAGAGAAGGAAGGTGTTCTATGGTCCCTCCACTCATGGAGGGGTCCGAAGAAGGCTCCAAATCTCCCTCAACCTACCCCTAATGGCCAAGATTTGACATCAAGTAAAGAAGTCCACTGATGATGAAGATTGAAGTTCATTTACCACTAAAGACCCCAGCATGTCCATGGGCATCCACCACAGTCATGTGAATTATTGTGAAGAATCAAAAGGGAAGAAAGCATTTTTACACCAAACACACTACAACTGTGGCCCATTGAAGACACCACGGCCATGGCCATCAACACGGTCATGGCCTTCCGTAACGGCCATTGGAACTATCCACCAAGTCCCCCAAAATCAATAGGGAAGAAGCCCATTTTATTCTTTGATGACCACAATTGTGGCCACTCACCATGACCGTGGCCCAAGAAGACCGCCTTGACCATGGCACCCCTTACCCAATACGATCGTGGCACCCCACCACAGCTGTGGCCACTACATATAATTAGCCTTTCCACTCCCTTTCACACCCTAGCTGTGTCCACACCCCCACGACTGTTCCATGCCACCCCATCATGACCATGGCTCATCAACATGGCCATGGTGACCAACTAACCCTACCCTTTTTCTACACTTCTTTTCCTATTCTACCCCTACTTATCCTAGTGCTTCCCCACCACCTATATATACATGGGTGGTGGTTGGAGCATGATGTTTACACCTCTTAGCTACCATTACTCCTCTCTACCCACTACTTGAGAATTCATTGCATCCTACTTTAATTTATGCTCTCCACCCACCATACCCACCTCATTTCCACCTTAGAAACCTAGATTTCAAGGTTTTCCTCCATAATCCCCCATATTATCATGCCCTTCTGCACCATTGGAGGAGAGTGGTCATCCACAAGCTACTAGGAGGTGAAGATGGAAGATTTACATAGAGCTCCACGGAGTCCTATCCTCTTCTTCCCCTTTCTTTTTCTATATCTTTGATTATGTCTAGCAAAGCCCCTAGTGGTGGGTTGTTTGGAATAAAAATGTGAATTTTATATGTTGTTGGGGGAAAATAACTTGAAATGAACATAATTTCTATCTATGTTGACTGACTCTTACTTCTATCCTATTTCCTATTTTACTACATATGATCTGTGCTTTTAACATGGATTTCTTTCTTTGAGATGTTTGATGACACGTAGGCTCTAGGAGGAATTGGAGTGTATGTAGCAATCGTAGGATTGACTCCTAGGTCCAATTAGTGGATCCCTAGCTGGCCCCCTTTGTTCCTATATATATATCCCTCCTTTTACAAGTGAGTGTGAGATCGAAGTGGCTAGTATAAGTGTGATTAGTGAAATTTCATTGATCTTTCTAAAGGCTAGATGGCTAGTGGCATGGGGTGAAAAACCCTCATCTCGACTCCCATTTCTACCCTTGGATCTCAAAGCCTGGTGTTGAAGGCTTGGACTAGCTGCCACAATGGTACTTCGTGGTGGGGGCAGTCGTGAAGGATCTTTTGGAAGCTTTCCCATGCTTCATGGTAAGGTTCATTTTCCTTTTGAGAAAAGGTGGTGATACATATTCTCATGTGAGTTAGCTTGGCAATTGTGAAGAACTTTTTGAGAAACTTATTTTTGACCTCATTATAAGTCACTAAATTTGGCTTTGAAATGTACCATTATTTAGCTTTTCCTTTAGAATTTGGTATTAAAGAATTTGAGAGCCAAGGGTAGATGGTTAGTGGCACGAGGTGAAAAAGCCTCATCTCTACTCCCATTTCTACCCTTGGCTCTCAAATGTACCATTCTCAAATGTACCTTGATGAAAATTTCCTCCATCGAGTTTCTACTAAAGGGGAACATTACATCTGGAACTACATCCCTCCACATCCTCTTGTAGCTCCATCTCGCATCGTTGCCACCCTGGATATGATGACGATGATGGCATAAATGATGAATATGATGAAGAGCCAAGCTAGTGGTTCTTCTAGTCAATTCACCATGGTGGTTGATTCTATAAATGAGGAAGTCCATGCCTTGCACTCTTTTGGAAACCAAAACAATCAAGGTCCAATGTCCAACACATACACTCCTGAGTGGAGGAATTACCCTAACTTTTCATGAAAAAAACACAATGAATATGGTCGAGGACAAGGGCAACCAATGCCAAGGTATAACTCCAAATTTGAAGATGAAGTGCTTGGGAGATTGAGAAATTTGGATGAGGTAAATAAATAGGTGTCCTCTCAAGGGAAAAATATTAGCCACCTTGAGAAAAGGCTTGATCAAATCTCAATCTCACTTGCCCACCGTGAAGAGGGAAGGCTTCTATCTCAACTGATGGAAAATTGAAACAAAAATGGTGATAATATGAGAACTACTCAAGGTGCATATATCCCACCACAAGGACAAGCACCCCCACTCCTCTAGTACCAAGGACCACCACATCCATATGCTCCAACACCTCACCAACCCCCATTCAAATATCAATACCCCCACCGCCATCACACACGTACCAACCACCACCTCCACAACAACCTACTCAAGAACCAACCTACATACTCTAAAATCCTAACTCACCTCATCAAAGGCCACCACCACCTTCATCTTTACAAGCCCCTCTTCTTCCCATGAATGAGTGAATATTGTGTCTGTAATATAGGGAAGAGAATCTGCTTGAAAGCTTGAAAAAAGGGAGAAGAAAATGATTAAGGTTGATGACAAGGACTCGATGCTAGAAGAGTCTAGTAGAGATCAAAAAAGTGCCAAAGAATTTGCTGCTCGGTTACTACTTGAGAATATCAAGTGCACCCAACTTGCCGCTGCTCTCGTTGTGAATGTAGAAGCATCCTCAGCTATCCCACCCTTTCTTGGAAGTGATGAAAGCCCAAGAGATTTGGTTCTTCCATCCTTTTGTGACAAGATCATGTTTGTTGTCCCACATGCCATTGACATAGCAACACTTGATGTAATGCCTTGTTGGCAGCCAAAACCTCCAAATGAGATAAGAACCACAATCATACCTCCTCAAGCCCCAAAAATTACTTCATAAACATTTGATGAAAGTGGATAGAAATTCCATGAGGCTTTAGAAGACCCCTTTTTCAAAGAGATGAGTAGTAGTATCCTAGGGTCCATGCAGCAAGGAGAGACAAGCATCAAATCATTCTTTTCATTGGTGAATAATGTTTTCAGGGGTAGGATAAAATTGTTGTTATTCCAACCCAAGCAAATTGTTGCAACAAAATTAGTGAATTTGATCTTATACATTGGTTTTCTAGAAAACAAAGGGACGATCGGAGAGTCCCTCTCATGACATGGTACATCGGTCTATAACATGTTGAGCACGCTCTCCTTGATCTAGGTGTAGGGACAAGCATTATGCCATTGAGCATATAGTTATGACTGGGCCTTAAGAAAATGGAACCGGTGGATTGTGTCCACGTCTTGGGTGATGGAAATAAGAGGAAACCCATGGGGATATATCTAAACAAAATAGTATCAATGGATCAAAGGATAAACATTGCATACTTGACTGATTTACTAATTATGGATTTTAGACCTATTGATGGAAAAGAATACCTCATATTGGGGAGACCCTTCTTGTCCATCGTGGGTGCAGAGTTCAATGTGCGCATAGGTACTCTAACAGTTACTTATAAAAGGAGAAAGTTTGAATTTCTTTATATTCGATAAGGAAGAGAGGTACAGACTGGGTGAAGAAGATTTTGACAATAGCCTAGGCTACTATGATCCCCAAGAACAATGGATATCAAGTCCTTCCTTCCGTTTGATATACACTCCTTGGGATGAAACCCATGCCATTAGAACTCTAGAAAGAATCACTGTGGAAGAAAAGGGAGACACCGTGGGTGTCAACACTTAGGGATGAAAGCAAAAATCCTGGCTAAAGGCTATAAATTTAGTGCTAGTGGGAGGCAACCCATGAGGTTTGAGATTATCAAACCTTGCTTTATCACACTTTCATTTTATTTTTCAAGAAAAACACACACATACTATACTTTATAGTTTTTCTATTTGTGAATCATGTTAGCACAAGCCCAAGGAAGAAAAGGTGATTCATAAAGGGTTTATCCAAGGAGAAGATCAAAGTTGAAGAGAAGATTGCAAATCAATAGAAGAACTACAGGAAGGAGTCCAGAACGGCCATGCTACACAACACAACCATGAGACTGGAAAGACAGAATGACTGTGTTGCTTAGCATGGTTGTAGTGGCCCTATCCTACTCACTAAGTACTACATTGACTCTGGTGGTTGTCTACTGTGACTTCATGCCCTTTCCCCTACTATTCTAAACTTCAATTTCACACTGAGGACAACATGATTTAAAAGTTTGGGGTGGTAGGGTGGTAAGCCCTTCGTTCACACATTCTTATTTATGTACCTAGTGCTAAATTTTTGTAAGATGAGCAAATAGTTTGACCGACTTTCTTACTTGTCTATCCTAACCATGTGTGTCTTCCTGCATCCATGCATAGCATGTAGTTACTTACTTTCATTTTTTTTTAATTTTTCAAAAATTTTCTTTTTTTCCATGCATTGCATATCATGTAGATTTTGGGTAATTTTTGCATGTTTTATCTAGATTTTCTTGTTTACTATTTTAAGTTCAATAATGTAAGTTTAGATGTGATTGAAAGACATTTGGCACCATTTTGGCCAATTTTGTGCAAACTTTTATGTTCTTGCCTAAAAGCATGTTTTGACTTAATCTCCACTGTTTGAAATGAAATTTTTAATCTTTTGACAAATGCATGTCGTTTCATAGAGTATATTGCTATATGGTCTGGATGGTTGACTTTTTACATGTGCACCACTTCTCTCAAGTTTGTGAATGTTTGGGTTGAATTGTGAATTGAGCAAGCTACAAACGCTTAGAGCCTTTGGAATCACTTGATATAAATGTGAATCTCATGTTGTTCGATCACGTGGTGTAATATCATTTGATGAAGTGTTGGATTAGTTTTCATCCAGGAAATCTTATGTTGAGGACTACACTAATAACCACTCTTTGACCTGACTCTTCTTTCACCATCTTCATACCTCTCCCCCTCATGAAAGGATGCCCTAGTGCTCATAATCAGCCTTGGCCACCTCTAAACATTTGGGGGTGGCCATACCTACATCTCCCTACTTCACTCCATCCACCATATGCCCTATCTACACCAAGGGCAAAGAAAAGAAAAGAAAAAGAAAGAAAAAATAAAATAAAAGGATGATCCTATTTAAGAGTATTCAAATAAAGAAAAGATGAGTGCTCTATGCATTAGCACTCCAAAAAAAATTCCACAACCCTTTCTTTTATGTCCATACCCATTGAGCTAGAAAACATCAAATCTAGCTCGCTTTACCCTTTTCTACACACATGTGGGTCATTAGGTTGGGTTTGAGGCATAAGATTGAATTCATGAAAGTGAAAAACACTCCTAGTCATCTTTGATTAACACCAACATGAAATAGTTTACCGACAATGATATGAAGGACATATGGAAAGCTTGTGTATTCTATGCTTTATATTTGAAGTTTGTATGCTCAGTGCTCATTTCATGATTGGTATGTGAAAGGGGAGAGGAGAGAGGTGGAACACATGTGCGTAGTCACTTCCCAGACCACTTAGTCAATAATAATCTATTTCTATGCATTTGTCATTCTTGTTTATTGAAAGAAAACTGAAAATAGAGATTAAGTTGGAGCATACTTGAGGACAAGATGTTTTAAGTTTGGGGTGATGATGCAACCCTATTTAGGGCTCCATCTTGTGCCATTTTTTACTTTATTCACATCTAACAGCCGACCAAAAAAAACATGGTAGAATGCAAGTTAAACCCCGCAATAAAGTATTACTATCAAATGCACTTATGGACGTTCTTTGCATTATTTTCAAGTACTTAGACCATGCTTTGGATGGATGAGAGAGAAGGAAGGAGTTTGGGTTCCTCCGCTCATGGAGAAGTCCAAAGAAGGCCCCAAAGCTCCCTCAACCTACCCCTAATGGCCAAGATTTGACATCAAGCAAAGAAGCCCAGTGATGATGAAGATTGAAGTTCATTTAGCCACTAAAGACCTTAGCACGGCCGTGGGCATCCACCACGATCATGTGAATTATTGTGAAGAATCAACAAGGAAGTTAGCATTTTTGCATCCAACGCACTACTTTCGTGGCCATCAGAACGGTCATTGCCCATTGAAGACATCATGGGTGTGACCATCAACATGGCTATGGCCAGCAGAAGACATCATGGTCGTGGCCTTCCGCAAAGGCTATTGGAATTATGCACCTTGTCCCCCAAGATCAATAGGGAAGTGGCCCATTTGATGCTTGGATGACTACATTCATGGCCACTCACCACACCCGTGGCCCTTGAAGACTGCCTCGGCCATGGGACCCCTTACCAAGGATGACTGTAGCCCCCTGCCATGGTCGTGGCCATCACATATACTTAGCCTTTCCACTCCCTTTGACACCCTGGCTATGTTGACACTCCCACAATAGTTCCATGATACCCCCACCATGGCCGTGGCCCATCAACACGGCCATGGTGACCAACTAACCCTACCCTTTTTCTAAACTAATTTTCCTATTATACCCCTACTTACCCTAGTGATTTCCCACCATCTATATATACATGGGTGGTGGTTGGAGCACGAAGGTTACACCACATAGCTACCATTACTCCTCTCTACCCACTCCTTGAGTATTCATTGCATCCTACTTGCATTTATGCTCTCCACCCACCATTTCCACCTCATTTCCACCTTGGAAACCTAGATTTTTTGGCTTTCCTCCATAGTCCCCCATATTCACATGCCCATCTACACTATTTGTTACGACCCCACCTCCCGGTAACCCCCAATTAAGGGAGACCGAGAGGTCGAAGTCGCACCCATAATTTACGGATCAAAGGTTCGACAATTAACCAAAAACAATTATTAAATTTTAACAAACTAAACTGAAAAGATGTAAGAAAATAAACTTTTCATACGTTTTGAAATTTTTGGATTTCTAAACTTCTATCCATGTATGAATTCTACTCTAACTAATCCTCGTATTTTACTTCTTGTATTTTGCAATATGACGATTTACTGGTTGTCCTTTTGGCTTGTACCTAAAACGCCGACAAATAAAACGTCAGTCAGTCGAAGCTGGTATGTGGGGGAAACAATAATCGTGCAATTATTTATATCAATGTATTGCATACAATTACCATTTAAAAAACCATTTTATGTTTTAAATATAACTACGCGATCCATGCATTCCCTATCCTCTGCGTTCTCCCTACAGTGGACCTGGATGCCACTTTCTTCATAGTAGATCCCCATTAAACCCCTCATGGTCCAACCTATAGGTGAACCAGTTTCTAGGGTTGAGTCACATGACACTACATGTAAGTAGCCCACTCCTTAACTCATGGCATGCTAAAGGGTCTCATGGAACTACACTTGGTAGCCCAGTTTCTAACCCACGATAACCTAGACCTTACTCTAGGTTACCCCTTTTTAGCCTTTACAAGCCACAGAGGTGGATTTGGATCTAAGCCAGTTATATATATTCATGGTGATAATAATAGTCACTTTATAGTTGCATGAAATAAAAGGCATCCAACAGTTATTTTCAATCAACCGATAAAAATGTTCGGAAATTGCCGTGAAACTAAAGCGATTATTCATAAGCGTAACCACATACCTGACTTGATGATTTCACAAGCATTAAGCAATTCCAACCAAAAAAGCAATCCAAGCAAGTAATTCAACCACATAGTCAAGAATCTTGAAAAACACATGTACTCTATCTATTACACCCTTTATCAAGAATCTACTTTATTCAATTGGATTCACTTTCTAGGGTTTTTAATCCGAATTATGGTTTCATTAATATTCATTAGGGTTTCTTAGATCAATTTCTCAAACTTTATCCCTTTTAGCTCAATAAACCCTAAAATAATCTTTTCCACCTATATAAACCCTAATTGCTCAACTATCCATTTTAATAGTCTTTTATACCCAAAATGACTTAGGATCATCATATCCCTATTTATTCATGGATTTAAACAATTAAAACAATTAAAAGACATATTCACCTAAGTTAGGGTTTTCAAGTTCTTTAATGCATATTCATGCATGAAACCCTAAATTAAGCCAATTATATAAAAAGATCATCTTTTTAGATCCTATCTTCACTTTTTTCAATAACATGTTAATATTGGTTTGAATTATCCAACAAACAACATTAAATCCATCTATCATCAAATCTAAGGGTTTTTCATTAATTAAATCATTAAATATGATAACTTTATGTACTTTTCAAATTTTACAAGAATATTTAGGTCCCAATTATATTTTTGTTTCACTCCTTGCATTTTTTTAATTAACTTTCATATATAACATGTCCAGATCCGAGTTACCAATAATTTATTAAGATTTTTACAAAATCACTTACCCTGGGCCAATCAGAGAGCACCACGTGTACTTTAATTCCCTTTTCTGGCAATCCCTTGCAGATCGGGCGGAAATACGCTCATGCCCTCGCTTCTTAAACCCACGCTAGGGGGAAAACTGGTCTTTTTCCTCTTTCTTCCTTCCTTCTCCCGCTAGGGCGATTCCCTGCCGATGTAGGGACTCCAACGTCTCATCTGCACATCCTCCTCCCCCCCCGACTGCCTCTCTACCTCAGGCTGCAAGGTGCTACCATCCAACCACAATGGTTGACCTCCTTCATGGCCTCTAGGGAGCGCCACCCGGAGGGAGACGCTCTCCCTTGGTCACTGGGTGAGCTGCAGCCATCTTGGGCGGCGGTTCGCAGACCTGGGACTCACACCAGGGTTCTGTAAGAGAGAGGAACTGTGATTCAAGGTCTTTTGATGCTAGACGACCACCTCTAAAGGCCTTGGGCCTATGAAAAGAATCTACTAGTCTTCCACCTCACGAACACCCCAGTGGTGGCCTGCAACTCCATCCGTCGGGTCTCCTCAGACCCCTGAGGCCAACGAGTGTCAGGGAGGGTCTGGGCACTCCCTGCGCCTTCGCGCCACCCTCCTAAGGTGTGGGCTCATCCGTAGCAGCAAGAGAAGAAGAGGTGCACGAGATACGCCACCAGCATTCCTGAGAGGAAGAAGAAATAAGGATCTGGACCCGATGTCAACGTGCCTCGAACCAGAGTTCATCTAGGGCACGAAGCATGTGGTGATGAGAACTGGATGACCACGAGTGATGGTGGTGTCTACTTTCTATACGTGACGGTTATATGGGATCTATATATATAGATATACCATGGAGAACTCTCTGGATAAAACTAGAAGAATCAAGAAAGAAGGAGGAATAGCGTGGCTCCAGCCTGGTTCTCTTTTCCTCCAATCAAACTCTTCCCCTAGGTCGTGTGTATACGACTTGTATCCTTCCCTCCTCTTAAACACTTTCCAAGCCCCATTGTTCCTTGCTAAGAAAACCAACTTATGTCTTAATCCAAAGATTCCCTCTTTTTCTTGTATATAAATTTCTCTTTCATGATGCTATTACTCAAAACCTGCCTAATGGATACACATGAGTGTTAAGGAAAGTTATTATATCCTCAATTACACACAAAAGAAACATAAAGAAAAGACACCTATTGGATAACTTTTTTTTTCTTCCAAAAAGGCTCTCCAAACCCTTCTCTTTTGCGAACTCACTTTCCTTATCAAACAAACAGGGAAAACCTTGCATTGGTATTATCTACTCGTATACCATGCTTGAGTTCAAAGGATAAATGTCTTTTCTTGTTAAGCAAGTTAACACTGATTAAAGCTTATTGCATTCTTATTTTCTCTTGCATTAACTTGTATTTCCTTATTGGGATTCCCTTTTATTTCAAGAATCCATGTGGATTCGAAATCCACTCTATAATGAAAAATGCCTAGTCTTCTATAAGACGATTCTTAGTATTAATCCAATTTATTTTTATTATTAGATTTATATCCATCATTATCCTCTTTTAAACATATTAAGCTTTGTTACTCAGAATGTCCCACGAAACATTCATGTAAAAGGATCATTATCAAAGAAATCCATTCAATACACATATTGTTCCTATAATTCCCATAATCATACAGTTATAGGAAAAATTGTATTTTCCACCAAATGAACCCAATAATTGGGGTTGTAACATCCTTCCCCTCTTATAGTAATTTTGTGCTCAATATTCTATCAAGCAATCAAACAATTCAGGATAAGCCTTTTCCATGTCCATCATTGGCCCCTATGTGGCTTTACCTTACTCATGGCGCTTCCAAAGAACCTTTATCATCACATATTATTTTCTATGAGTTCTTTCATCCTGGCGTCTATAAACTGCACAGGTGGACTCAAGCCATTTCAGCCTCCCTTGGGGCTCACTAGGTTCATTTTTCAGCACATGGGCGGATACCTCACATAGTACTCTAAATTGGACACATGGAACTCATCACACATTACTTTATCCTGAGGGGCAAGGTCAAACTTAACCTTCTCCACCAAACCATGTCAAAAGAACCCATGCATCGGGGACTCAGCTCTCTTATCTATAACTTAGAGGGGTCGGATTTTCATGTCACATATTTCCCACAGTGAACTGCATGTCAGTCTACTTTGCATCCGCCCATGACATCTCATCGTCTCTAGGCTCCTTTCAGCCATTGCACGATCAAAGCGACTTCATCTACACACATTGTGGTCCTTTTCTAACCATCACGTGGTCCTTTCACCAACATCACCTTACTAGAGTGGTGACCGACACAACCTCTCTTACAGAGCTTCTTTAAATCCCGATACTGGCTATGGTGGTTATCTACACATCTTTCATAGGACAAGAACTGTCTCTAGCTATCACCCTGAACGAGCACATATGCTCTCATCAGACCCTTTAGTTTAGATCATACTAACCAATAGTTAGGGGTGATAAACTATACTAACATGAAGTTCTTCATGTTCCTACTTCCATCTTTTGGAAGGGAACCTTTAGGTCAAACTCAAGAACTTTTGTACTCACCTCATGGTGTAGTTGAACCATCTCTCTCATATGTAGTTCAACCCGATCTGTCCCTTGACAGTATTCTTTCTTTCTCATGTCATCTAGGTAATGCGATCTACCATAACCCATATTGCATCTCGACCTTCCTTGATCCAGTGAAGACTTACAACATTCATAGTGATGAACTCCATTTCTCTTCCGGGGACTCTTTATCCTTTATATCAATACACTGGGTTACTGGTGTTCATCCTTCACTCCCGGCTTGCATGGCCATATACCACATGCAACTTTATCTTAGGTATCTAAAGTACCATTGTCACTTATTATCTTCGTAGTACGGTTATCTTAAAATCATGATCTCATGTATGTCATTATTCTTCAAGATCAATACCTCAAAAACCCTAAACCATTCTATCGGGGTTTCATCGCCTTCTTTTCTAAATAAGTGCATCTGAGGTTCTACCACCATCCTTTCATTGCATAAAGGACTTGACTGGCTAACCAAACAACCATTAACTGATCTCGTTACATTAGTGTTAGCCAAACATATCTTCTTTTCCAAACTTAGGGTTAGTTTAACAACTTCTTCCAACCTAACTAGGCAGATATATCTCAACCAGAGCATCCATTACCACTTCACCTTCTTATGTAGTAGGTAATGTTGATGACATACACCTTCATGTATGCCACTTATTATCTCATCTTAGCCCTAAGTCCATCTTCATCGAGAACATTCTGAGCTTATTCATTTGGTTTTTGAACTCAACCTGGTATATCTCATAGCTCATGCTAAAAACATTTTTATAAGATGACTACCTTATTTGTATTTAGTGTTTGCAAACCATCCATGTATCATTCACTTTACCAGGGCATGTTATCGTCTCTGTCCCTATATCTCGTGGCAACATTCCAAACCACATCATCTTTGATCCTTGGTGTATGACATGTGACTGTCCTATCTCTCACTCCCATAACAAGAGGAAATAAGCATTTGGCTGCAGTCCAAATACAGAGTTCTTCCTATTCCAAGAGTAGAGATGGTACATCCCACCTTGTCAGTACACCTTTAAATCTCAGTTGAAACGTTCCTCATATGTCACTTCATCACAATCATCTTGATATCAAAGTTGCTTCCACAGAAAACTGGTCTCGAACCTACTTGGGTCATCACACAATCCTTGGTCATCTCCTCTAGGTCTATAGGGTGTCGGTACTTTTGGGGTCATCCCTCTTCCCTTATGCATCTAGAGAGTGCCCTACTCATCTTCCCTTTAGGTCCCATGAGTTCATGAAGGTGATCAATCTCCTAACCCATGGCCCTCAAACAATGACAGATGTTACCTCCCGACCCTGTGGTCATGTGCAACTAGGGAATTAGGCAACTTTCACTTTCATCGGTCTTATCCCCACCTGACCCTAGGATAGACTTAGGATTCCATTTATAGTACATGTCCCACTTAGAACCTTACCCAAGCCTTCATCATCTCTCTTTGTGTGTATGGGCTGACATTCATCCTCCCATAGGGGTCATGGTGACCTACCTACCTTGGTCAGGCCCCTTACTGGTTACCTCCATGGTGACACATCCACACGTACTTAGAGATGGATATCTATGGGTATACAGGTTCATCTCACACCATGTACTTTTCACTTAGCTTCTCAAGATCCTATGAACCCTCTTTAGGTTACCTTAAACCAACAAAACTGGTGTACACCCTACAAAAGGGTCCCTCTACCAGGATGGGAGGAAACTACAACTCTTGACCACAAGGTCACAAACATCCTTAGGTCTAGGGTTTACATCCATATGCTTAACCATAGAAATCTATTAAGGCACAAGCAAACCACTAAACCAGGCTAGGTCACACTTATTCTTGTCCTCAACATTGGATCATGATCATACCTTCCCATGTCATCAACTTAGTTGTAAGGGGTTCATCATGCCTTCGACTTAAGGAGTTTCCTTTTTTCCTCTATACATGGGGAGTACCATTCTCAAAACTATAGCAACTTAATTCTCATCATGAGCATTAGGTACACCACTTCCCCTCTTAGTCCTAGGAACCATAGGTTCACTTTTGGGTGTCCAACTTCATGCTCAACCTTTTACCTAAGATTCAGGCATGTATAAGGCATGACACACACTTCCTGTCATCCTTCTACTCGAGCAACACTTTAGAGTCGAGTCCTCCTTAAGGACAAGCAACAAGGTATAAGGCCTCACAACTTGCTACTTAAACCACCTCAGGGTCTAAGGCACACTTTGTCTCATCTCGGCAGGTAATCTCTTATATCGTAGGCACATAGGTTCCAGAAGCCCCATCATCTCTTTAGGGTTTGGTTCCTCCAAAGGCAACCAAGATATCATCAACCTCTAGGGATCATACATGAGGCAACCACTATCATCCACTTAGGTCGCATCATCCTCAACTCCCTACTTTTCCTCATATCTCAGAGTCTAGGATTCCAACCTTCTTGCTTGGTTTCTTGCTCTCTCTCTAGAGCTAACCCTACACCCAACCTCACCATTAGAGGTCCTCTTTTCATGAAGGATCCACCTCAAAAGCATCCTCTATATGGGTGAAGCCTAGGCTCGAACTTATATTTGCTCAAGATCATCCATAGCCCTTTATGCTTATTTCATAAGTCGTCCATCATGATTCCTTAACCAAGGTTTCATCCTACTACTGACGTGCCCTGGGTGCAAGCTATACCCTACTTGCACAAGCCCAATAGGGTTCTATAGGTTTTTCTCTAGCTTTATCCATGGAGGAGCTATCCTTCACTCTATCCTTCTTGACCCTTCCCAGGGTTGGGTCACCAAAAGTACTAGGTCATCCAACCTCTCATGGCTCATATGTCATCCAAGGCATGTCCATCCAAACACCTGGTCTACCATAACTCTTCGTGTCATCTCTCTTTCTAACCTTCACTTAGGGTTAGGGTTAATATCATCCGCAGAGGAAGTTTACTAGAGGTCCCTACCTCCAAGACTAACTTTCTTTATTTATCCTCCTAACAAGAAGGTCTAGCCTCAGGTCTCTTTTAAGGGCATGACAACTTATGTCGTACGACCTAAGCATGCATCTATTCTTTAGTTTACGCTTACTCTATTAAGCTTATGTCCATGACATCTTATTTACATGCTTTTTCATTAATTTGGTGGAGGATTCCTTAGACCTTATTAACCTTACCCATACCATAAGAGGGCGGGGAGAAGAGAGAAAACCCTAATCCTTAAGGTCCTTAATAGAATTTATGATGAGAAGGGATGAATAAGATGAGAAAGTCCTAAAGGTATCTTATTTCGATTCATACCCTAAGACTTTGGCCAGGCAGTCACACAGATCTAGGAGTCCTCGTATTCCGACTAGCAGTGTGGAGTAAAATATTGCCAGCCCCCGGTCATGATCCTTTTATAGACACCTTTATCTTTTGGATAATCCTCTAATAACTCCCTTGGGTTCTATGGAGTTTGTAAAAATTAATAATTATTAATGGTTAAGTGAGGAACCTACGCTCTGATACCAAATGTTATGACCCCACCTTCTGGTAACCCCCAATTAAGGGAGACTGAGAGGTCGAAGCCGCACCCATAATTTACGTATCAAAGGTTCGACAATTAACCAAGAACAATTATTAAATTTTAACAAACAAAATTGAAAAGCTGTAAGAAAATAAACTTTGCATACCTTTTGAAATTTTTGGATTTCTAAACTTCTATCCAGGTATGAATTCTACTCTAACTAATCCTCCTTGTATTTTACTTCATGTATTTCACAATATGACGATTTACTGGTTGTCCTTTTGGCTTTACCTAAAATGTCGACAAACAAAACGTCGGTCATCCGAAGCTGGTATGTGGGGGAAACAATAATCATGCAATTAATTATAACAATGTATTGTAGCCAATTACCATGTAACAAACAATTTTACATTTTGAATATAACTGTGCGATCCATGCATTCCCTATCCTCTGCGTTGTCCCTACAGTGGACCTGGATGCTACTTTCCTCATAGTAGATCCCCATTAAACCGCTCATGGTCCCACCTATAGGTGAACCAGTTTCTAGGGTTGAGTCACATGGAACTACATGTAAGTAGCCCACTCCTTAACTCATGGCATGCTAAAGGGTCTCATGGAACTACACTTGGTAGTCCAGTTTCTAACCCACGATAACCTAGACCTTACTCTAGGTTACCCCTTTTTAGCCTTTACAAGCCACAGAGGTGGATTCGGATCTAAGCCAGTTATATATATATTCATGGTGATAATCATAGTCACTTTATAGTTGCATGAAATAAAAGGCATCAAACAGTTATTTTCAAGCAACCGATAAAAATGTTTGGAAATCTCTGTGAAACTAAAGCAATTATTCATAAGCGTAACCACATACCTGACTTGATGCTTTCACAAGCATTAAGCAATTCCAACCATGAAAGCAATCCAAGCAAGTAATTCAACCACATAGTCAAGAATCCTGAAAAACACATGTACTCTATCTATTACACCCTTTATCAAGAATCAACTTTATTGAATTGGATTCACTTTCTAGGGTTTTTAATCTGAATTAAGGTTTCATTAATATTCATTAGGGTTTCTTAGATCAATTTCTCAAACTTTATCCCTTTTAGGTCAATAAACCCTGATATACTCTTTTCTACTTATATAAACCCTAATTGCTCAACTATCCATTTTAATAGTCTTTTATACCCAAATTGACTTAGGATCATCATATCCCTATTTATTCATGGATTTGAACAATTAAAACAATTAAAAGACATATTCACCTAAGTTAGGGTTTTCAAGTTCATTAATGCATATCCATGCACGAAACCCTAAATTAAGCCAATTATATAAAAAGATCATCTTTTTAGATCCTATCTTCACTTTTATCAATAATAGGTGAATATTGGCTTGAATTATCCAACGAACAACATTAAATCCATATATCATCAAATCTAAGGGTTTTTCATTAATTAAATCATTAAAGATGATAACTTTATGTACTTTTCAAAATTTTCAAGAATATTTAGGTCCCAATTATATTTTTTTTCACTCCTTGCATTTTTTTAATTAACTTTCATATATAACATGTCCAGATTTGAGTTACCAATAATTTATTAAGATTTTTACAAAATCACTTACCCTGGGCCAATTGGAGAGCGCCACCTGTACTTTAATTCCCTTTTCTGGCAATCCCTTGCAGATCAGGCAGAAAGACGCCCATGCCCTCACTTCTTAAACCCATTCTAATGGGCAAACTAGTCTTTTTCCTCTTTCTTCCTTCCTCCTCGTGCTAGGGTGATTCCCTACCCGATGTAGGGACTCCAACACCTCATCCGTGCATCCTCCTCCCCCCTGACTGCCTCTCTTCCTCTGGCCGCAAGGTGCTACCATCCGACCGCAATGGTCGACCTCCTTCATGGCCTCCAGGGAGCGCCACCCGGAGGGAAACACTCTCCCTTGGTTACTGGGTGAGCTGCAGCCATCTTGGGCGGTAGTTAGTAGACCTGGGACTCGCACTGGGGTTCTGTAGTAGAGAGGAACTACGATTCAAGGTCTTTTGACGCTGGACGACCACATCTGCATGCCTTGGGCCTATGAAAAGAATCTATTCGTCTTCCACCTCACGAACACCCCAGTGGCGGCCTGCAACTCCATCCATCGGGTCTCCTCAGACCCCCGAGGCCAACGAGTGCCAGGGAGGGCCTGGGCACTCCCTACGCCTTCGTGCCACCCTCCTAAGGTGCAGGCTCATCCGCAGCAGCAAGAGAAGAAGAGGTGTGCGAGATACGCCACCGGAATTCCTGAGAAGAAAAACACCTAAGGATCTGGACCTGACATCAACGTGCCTGGAACCAAAGTTCATCTAGGGCACGGAGCATGTGGTGATGAGAACTGGATGACCACGAGCGATGGTGGTGTCTACTTTCTATACGTGAGGGTAATAGGGGATCTATATATATTGATATACCATGGAGAGTGCTCTGGATAAAACTAGAAGAATCAAGAAGGGAGGAGGAATAATGTGGCTCCAGCCTGGTTCTCTTTTCCTCCGATCAAACTCTTCCCCTAGGTCGTGTGTATATGAATTGTATCCTTCCCTCCTCTTAAACACTTTCCAAGCCCCATCGTTCCTTGCTAAGAAAACCAACTTATGGCTTAATCCAAGGATTCCCTCTTTTTCTTGTATATCAATTTCTCTTTCACGATGCTATTATTCAAAACCTACCTAATCGATCCACATGAGTGATAAGGAAAGTTATTATATCCTCAATTACACACAAAAGAAACATAAAGAAAAGACACCTATGGATAACTTATTTTTTTTTCAAAAAGGCTCTCCAAACCCTTCTCTTTTGCGAACTCACTTTCCTTATCAAACAAAGAGGGAAAACCTTGCATTGCTATTATCTACTCGTATACCATGCTGGAGTTCCAAGGATAAATGTCTTTTCTTCTTATGCAAGTTAACATTGATTAAAGCTTATTGCATTCTTATTTTCTCTTGCATTAACTTTTATTTCCTTATTGGGATTCCCTTTTATTTCAAGAATCCATGTGGATTTGAAATCCACTCTATAATGAAAAATGCTTAGTCTTCTATAAGACGATTCTTAGTATTAATCCAATTTATTTTTATTATTAGATTTATATCCATCATTATCCTCTTTTAAACATATTAGGCTTTGCTACTCAGTAAGTCCCACAAAACATTCATGTAAAAGGATCGTTATCAAAGAAATCCATTCAATACACATATAGTTCCTATAATTCCCATAATCATACAGTTATTGGGAAAATTGTATTTTTCACCATATGAACCCAATAATTGGGGTTGTAACACTATTGGAGGAGAGAGGTAGTCCCCAAGCTTCTAGGAGGTGAAGAAGGAAGATCTACCTTGAGATCCATGGAGTCTTATCCCCTTCTTCCCCTTTCTTTTGGTATTTCTTTGATTATGTCTAGCTAAGCCCCTAGTGGGAGGGCACTGTTTGGGGTACAAATGTGACTTTCATACCATGTTGGGAAAAATAACTTGTAATGAACATGATTTCTATCTTTGATGATTTTCTTTTGTTTCTATCTCATTTCCGATTTTCTTGCATGTGATTTGTTCTTTTAACATGATTGCTTGCTTTGATATGTTTGATGACACTTAGCTTCTAGGAGGAATTGGAGTGTATGTAGTAATCTTAGGAATGGCTTCTTGGTCCAATTAGTGGATCCCTAGCTAGACCCCTTTGTCCCTACATACATATCCCTCCTTCTACAAGTGAGTGTGAGATCTAAGTGGCTAATGTAAGTGTGATTAATGCAATTGCCTAGGGATTTCTAAAGGCTAGTTGGCTAGTGGCACGGGGTGAAAAACCCTCATCTCTACTCCGATTTCTACCCTTGGCTCTCAAATTCCCTAATACCACTTACCCTAGAAACTTAGACTTGACAAGTCCTACTGTAATTAAACCTAACCCTAGTTCTCCAACTAGTAGTATAGGGTACATTCTAATGGCACTTGCCTTGTTGTTTGGTTTGGTAATCTAGATTCAATTGTGATAATTGCTTTCCATGATGACATCCCCCAACTAATATCAAAGAACATTCCCAAATAGCCCACCTACGTAATATCATTGCTTAAAACCCATTTGGCCTTCTTATCTTATTCATGCTAATCTAGTTTTGTTGCTTTTGTTCAGTCTAGTTAATTGCTTAGTCTTTCTCTTTGGGGCTAACTTAGGTTCTTGTTTTCTGTAGGGGTAGATTTAGTTCTTAGTTGCTAATTTCTCTACTAGTGTAGTGTAGTGTAGTTAATCTTTGCTCCTATCTCACTTGTTTCTTAATCTAGTTACTTAGAATTTCCTGCTTAGGATAATTTACGGTTTGTGATAACTTAGATTTCATATTTCCTTGACTTGCTTATTCACTTAGTTTAACAATCAAACGACCCCTTTTAAACCCTTCAACCCTAGTCTCTACATTAGTAACATAGCCAACGCTAACCTAGCTCTAGTGCCCCCTTTGTCCCTAAGGATTGACCCATATTCTTTCCGATCACCTATACTACAATAGTACCCTATGCGCTTGCGGGTGACCTATTTAGTGGTGTAATCCGGTCTTGTTAGGTTTATTATAAATTTTGAGAGATCTTGTGTCTTCGAGTTTTGTGGAGTGCATCTAGTCACCTCTTGTTGGCTCGTGTGTACACCTCTGGCTCGGAAGCACCAACTTACCATATGATGGTTTCCATGTGTCACAATCATGGTGGGACTGTCTCATACATTGTTCCCTAACATGTATCTGTGTGCTTTCTTTGATATTGCCATATCATGACTTAGTGAAACTCTGTCATCAACCAGCTCACACTCATGTCTTACGTGTTACTAATGTCTATCTATCTTCCATAGTAACAACTGACTAGGGACATAATGAGTATATGTATATGTACTCTTAACATCCATATGATCTCATTTCCACAAGGCTAATACTTGAATACATATATCATTGAGTAATATTATTCTAGATTTATAGTGTTTACTCATTATCTCATAGCTGAATGAAACAAAATGATTTAGAGTCTTACCTTTATGAGTATTAATCAAATCATTTATGGTATATGCCATGTCAATCATTACATGATTGTCTCTACGGACATGCCTTACCAACACCAATAGCATAGTATAGAAACTTCATGAATATAGAACATAATTTACTAAGATTTTGGCAAGAAGAAGATATGTACTGAGACAAAAGTCTCTACTTTATGTAGTGATCTTCTGGAACCTAATTCAATCTGTTATGTTGGGAAAGATGTTACAAATGAAGAAACTGAGATTCATGCTCCTTCCCTAAAATTAAAGGCAAGGATTTAAGGTTATAGTTTCTCCCATGGCCCCACAACAATCACATCCTCCTATCTTAGTAAAACACAACACCTACCATGTATTTTTTGAACTACACCTTCCCATAAGTCAAAGGAAATGTATCCGTTTTGATTATATTTCTTTTCTACTACTAACCTTGGTGTTGTCTTTGCATGCTTTACTACTACTATCTATATTATCTCTATAACAAATATTGTTATTTAGGTATTAAATCATCCTAAATGGAGTCAAGCTTCAAAATTGAGATGGACGCTCTTTGTGATCGATAGTCATAGGATCTTTATGATCATCCTCAATATTTCTCTACATTTGGATTTTGTTGGATATTTACTATTAAATTATAGCATGATCTTACGATTGAATGACTAAAAGAATGCCTAGTTGTGAAGGGTTATACTCATACCTATGAGGTGGACTATTGTGAAACCTTTTCCCCTATTGCTAGTCTTAGTTTTATTTTTGTACTTATTTCTTTTGTTATGAATAATGATTTTCCTCTTTTTAAACTTGATGTTAAAAATGCTTTTTATATGGAGACTTACATGAGGATGTCTATATGCAATGACCATATAGGTTTGTTTCTTAGGGGGGATATTTTTAAATTCATATTACTCCAAAAAAATATTAATGGCCTAAAACAAAGCCCACAAGCATGGTTGGACAAATTAAGTCAGGTTCTCCTTAAATGTCATTTTCAATGCTCACAATTTAATCACTTTATTTTCACAATAAAAATGCTTATGGGCTTGTTATTCTTATGGTGTATCTGGATGACATAATTCCGTCTCACAGAAACAAATGAGTTATACAAGATACTAAAAGACATCTTGAACAAAATTTTGTTCAATAGGATCTAAGGAAAATTAGATAATTATTTGGGATTGAAGTTTCCTGATCTTCTTCAGGCATATATCTTTCACAATGCAAATATGTTTTGATCTTCTCAAAGAAACAAGCATGATTTGAACTATACCTACTAGCACCACTCTATATCCCAATACAAATTGGGATGATGGGTCTTCTCCATCTTATCCTGATGACCAATATGGAATGTTGGTAAGCTTATCTATCTTACTATCACTTGAGCTGACATAACTTGTACTATTGTACTTATCAGTAGGTATCAGTATAAACATTGACAATGTCGCTAGAATGTTTTCTGCACCATTCTTAAATATCTAAAGAATTCTCCATGAAAAGGATTTTTATATCGGCGGCATGGGCACTGTAAACTCAGTGGTTATTCTGACTCTGACTACACTGGTAGTAGATGTGATATAAAATCCATCTCTAGCTATTGTACTCTTTTGGAGGCATTCTAGTCACATGGCATTGTGAGAAATTGATTATGGTTTCTTGATGTAGCACTAAAGTAGAGTATAGGGCCATGGCTCATACTACTTGTAAACTAATGTGGGTCTAAGAGCTCCTCATGGAATTTCATATATGTGTTTTGGATCCTCTTCCTATGTAATGTGATAATAAGGCCTCTAATTTTTTGCCATCAATCCTACTTTTCATGAGCACACCAAGCATATAGAACTGAATTTCCACTTTGTCTGTGAATGTATTATGTCATGTCACATTTCCACCACTTACATTCAAAAAAAGATCAAATTGCTGATATATTCACCAAGCTACTTCCAAAACTTCATTTTACTACTCTAGTGGACCAACTGGGTATGTTTGATATCTATACTCTAGATGAGGGCGGGGGTACTGATACATATGTTTTATACTTTGTATTTAGTTTATGCTGTAGACTTCTTTTATCTTTAGCCTATTCTCTTATCCCATATCTACTAGTTAGTTTTTCTATTTGCCCTCTTATCCTATAAAAAAGTCTCTTGTAATAGCTTTATACACATTAAATAAATATCATTTTATTCTATAGTTATCACAAGAAAAAGAAGTATTTATATCCATTTGATGAAGATTTGAATGACAATCAGCCACCAAAGGCTTTACAAATTTTAAATCTATGTAAGAAATAAGGAAATGCTTTTTATAATCAATATCATCTTTTTGAGTGAAATATTAGGTGGGAAGTATCATCCATCAATTTTACTCCTAGCTCATGACATTAAACAATTCATCTGAATGTTACTTTTGATGACTTGTTGAAATGATATGCGATCCTCACTTGTCCATATGTCACATTAAGTAGACTAGATAATTGTAAATAATTGGAAGTTTAATGTTATTGCTCTTTTGGGACTATCTACAATTTGTCCATTTGTGAGTTGGTCATCCTTGGAGGTCTAACATCATAAAGTTAATTTTTCTTCCAATGATGTGAGATTGTGATGTAGTAAGAAGGGCAATAATTTTAACAAGAAACATTAAGTGCGTGAGTTTAAAAGTGAACCCCTAAAATGTCTTATTTTTACATTTATTCACTACAATTATTTCTATTTTCCTCAATAATAAAGCATTACTAGACTCAACTTTGTGTCTACAATGGTTTTCAGGATATATATGTTCTATTTTAACTTTTTAGGGAAGACAATGAAGTAACCATTACCGGTCCTTGCATCTAGTTGCCTTTCATGTGCATTATATACCATTACTTCCACTATCGATCCCCACTTGAAGATTATGAATTCTAGGAACTACCCTCTAGGAACCATATATGAAAAATATGTAGTAGTCTTTAATTCCTATGCCCATTATGATTTTGCTACATAACTTCAAACTGACATACTCCTAATCATTTATATGAGAGTTTGGATTTTCCTTTTTACTATGCCCTTATCTTTTAGGAGTCTTGCAAATGGATAAGGACATTGTCCATTTTATCAAATTCCCAAAAATGTAGATCTAACAATCTATATTTCTATATTTTGGTTATCTTTCTACAATATTAAATGACACTATAGGACTTCAATTGAATATTATTATAAACATTTACATAAATGTACCATGAGAATTCATTATAAATATTTGAAATATTTATCCCCATACAATGATTGAACATTATAAGGGCCACATTTGTTAGTATGTACATACTCAAGTGATTGGTGTTATTGCTAGATAGTTCTTCAACTGCATGCTTTTTTTACTTGACTTTAGTGAAAGCAAAACATACATTCATTTTACTTTAATCCAATTGAGGTAGTACTCCAACATTACTTATACTCAATATTATTTTCTTGTAAATATATCCTAAACTTTGATGCAACAAAGAAGTACAACTTTCATCGTACTATGTTCCTTTATTGTGCTCAACTTGAAATAGGGAATAAACATTATACATAAACATACTTGAAAGGATAAAGACCATTGTTTCAGGTACCAATTCCATTATAGTACTATTATTTTTTCATAAAAAGGTTTGCATTTCCAATTATAGAATTAATTTTACATCATCCCCCTTTCCAATACATAGTAAACATACTATACAATTTGGGGCATATTGAAAAGGTTCAACATTTAAGTGACATACTATGTCCAAGATCGTATGTACATCCATTTTCTTTCAAAAAAATTTCATTTCACTCCCCATATAGAGGAACTATTTTATTTAATTTATGTGAAGGATTAGAAGGGATCCCTTTCTTTACTAAACAAGGATTTCTTTTTATACAATCTTGTTTAAGATGACAATGTGACATGCAGAATAAGTGTTTTTGTTCATTACATAGTTTTCCTTCATTAACCATTATTGAAAATTTATCATTCATCTACTACCTTGTTTCCTCTTACTACTACCAGATCCAATATGAATTAAGAGATCAAATCTTGTTCCTAGATTATTGTTATGAATGACATATGTGTTTTACTATGAAGGCAATAGGATGGTAAATATACATGAAAACCTTTTATACAATGGTGTAACTAGAGGAGGCATAATAAATAATGGAGTAATACAAAGAGCCTATGATACAATGGGGTAACACCAAGAGGCATAATACATAATTGTGTAATACCAAGACGCATAATACTAAATGGTGTAACATGAACATTCATAATATGAAGAGGAAAAATACAACTCTAGCATCCCTTTAAACTCATGGTGGAACCAAAACTCCAAGTTTGGAGATATAGAAGATGTCTTGAGCTTGAGTTTGTACCTTAGTGAAGAAGCCAACCAACTAAAGCTTTGACGACACATACTGAAGAGCAATAACCTGATGTTGCACCTATGAACACATGTAAAAAGTGTCAACAACAATATACTTATTGATATCATGCTTCACCAGATCTCCAGCAATACTAATAGAGCCTATACTATTCGAAAAAAGAGGTGCAATATCTAAAAAAAACACAAAAATCCTCAAGTAACCACCATAGCCAAGTGACCTCTGTTGTTGACAAAGACATAGCTCACAATTCAGCCTCTGCACTCTAATTAGAAAATGTTGTATGCTTATTAATCATCCAAGCAATGAGAGAACCACCCATAAAACACCATATGCAAAAAGAGATCGACGTTCAAAGGGATCATTAGCCTACATCGCATCAGAGTAGGCCTTGAGCTGAAAAATAGATGAAACATGGGAAGAAAGCATGGTGAATGATAGTCCCCATGAATATAGGGTAGAACACAAAGAAGGTGACTTCAGTGGAGCTGAGTGGGAGAACAAATGAACTGACTTAGGATATGCATTGGATAAGTAATGTCAAAACAAGTGACACCGAGATGGACTAGATTCCCAACAAAATGACAATAGTGAGTGGGATTTTTTAGAGGCTCCCCAACAATGGGTCAAAGATGGATATGAAGCTCTATAAGAGTCTTGGAAGTGCACTGATCAATGAGAGTTGTACTAACAAAAATTGAGAAGAGATCACACCATGCTCGAGGGACTTTCTTAAGGCTATGAAGAGTGTGACAAAGCCAACAAACCATGCACGTAAGAAAAAAAATATCCCAGTGGTGATTGCATGTAAACATCCTCAAGAAACTCACCATGAAGAAAGACATTCTTGACATCAATCTAAGAGATATATCACTCTCCAACAGAAGCCAAAACAAAAAGTGTTCGAAAGTGGTCGTGTGAGCCAAAGAGAAAAAGTCTCATTATAGTCATGGCCATGCTTCTACTAAAAACCACGAGCCACAGGGTGAGCTTTATAGAGCTCAAGAGTACCATCAGAATGAGTGTTAACCTTATAGACCCACTTGTACATGATAGGACAAATATGCACAAGAATAGGAACAATGTCCCAAATGCAAGTACACTCAAGGGAAGAAATCCCCTCTGCCATCGCATGTTGCCACTCCCAAAGAATGATGGCATATATATCAGAAGTGTGTTTCATAAGGGCAGAAACAACAAGTATATAATGAGCAAGAAGATGAAGGGACTAATGATGAGGAAGATCATATTGAGAAGAAGACACTAAAGAAGAAGGTTCCTGGAACAAGATGGTGTTGGAGAGGTAAGTGGTATATGTGGTGATAGAGTAAATGAAGTTAACAAATGAAAATTTGATGGTATCTCTAGTGCTAAAGGTGGTGGTAGATGTGAGTGAAAAATGGTGAGGCAGTGGTGGTTGACACGCGTAAACCGTGTGTGCAAATGCAAGTATACGTATCAATGTAATATAGGCCTTATGAGGCCTGAGTTGAACTCAGGGAAACGTGAATTTGAGTAGACTACTACTAACTGGTTGCGATCAGCTAAACCGATTCAAAGAGTTTGAGAGTTGTTGTAAAATAAAAGAAAATAAAATAAAACAGAGAAATCGATTAAGGGTTTAGTTTAATTAATTCAAATGAAGATCTTTAGGATTGCGGTTTCACCGCTGGTTTTCATTGTATGAATTTCCATATAGCTACTCAAGTTCATCTCTCAATCCGGGTAGTGGCATGTAGTCAGAATTGTCCACTATCGTGGTACAATTCACTACCTAAGTCTAGGTCGGTTCCACCGTCATAGTAACCTATACCCTAAACTAGGTGCATTAGAATTGACCTTTGGGTTTCCACCATTAACTGTACATCACCTTGTTCAAGGGATTTGTTAATTAATGTGAATTTTGTCTCTTTTCAACCGTTAATTCTTCTTTCAAAGTAATTAAAGGAATTAGATTATAATTATATATGGTGATTAAGCATAACAATATAATTGAGAAAACAAAAGAAAACCACAGATTTAGGAGACAAATTATGAATTACTATGATAAAAACGTCATACAATGCTTCCCCGGGCTTCTCCCGGTCCTAAAGATTAAGGGGATTAGCCCTGCATGGTTGACAATGGAAAATACATCGGAGTAGAGAAGTAAAACATGGGAAACATGGAGCAAATTCGTGTAACCCCTGATACAAAGGTGTTCCTGGAGATCCTCCTCGAGAAACGTGCGTTTTGCAGTCTTCCGTATGCAAAATCGCCCGTCGGAGGTGCCCGGATCGCTCGGTTGACGGCCTTCGTCTCTTGTCTCCTCTCTCTCTCTCTCCTTCTTGGATGTTGTGCAACACAATATGAGGTCCCCCTAGGGCCGGCCGTGCTCTTCTTAGGTCATAGGACCACTTTACGACTCCGAAAAAGCTCAACCGTCGGATTAAAATGCTCTGTTTTAGTGTAGAAAATCGCCAGATCGTGACACTATCGATACTATCGACACCAGGGTCGATAGTATCGACTCTGGACAATACAAAAGTGCCTGAAAAAGTGCTGAAACATGTGTATAAGTTTGGGGATTATATAAAATCATATAAATATGATAAAAGAAGTATAATTTGATGCAAAAAGAGTTTAAAGGCCAACTACAGTGAATTATGCAAATATAATCAAGAAAATGACAAATACATGCATAAAACAGATATAAAATAAGCCTATAAAAGTGACTCAAAACCCATGCGTCAAACTGCCTTAAGCTTAAACCTTGTTCATCCTCGAGCAACAAAACTTTGAATCTGGTTGAGATAAGTCAGCAATAGGACATAAATACATGAAATTAATCTACATCATCCCCAATTTCTTTCCACAAACCGGCCCTCATTGACCACTGAACACTAACTACCATCCAGGCAACCAAAGACCTATGTAAAAGATGTTTGTCCCCCAATCAGTGAAACACTATCAATTAAAGCAGTTAATATGATAAACTCATTTGGTCCATACTTGATGCATCTTGTGATCTCCTATCTACGTTGCTCATTTCCTAACTACCATCTAAATAGAAGCAGATCTCCTGATATTAATGATTGAGGAGAATATCATGGGTGGCATACCGATTAGAGTAACGGGTGGATGGGATAGGTGGTTGTGGAAGAGATGGAAGCACATAACACTCAATCATGCAATACAAAAATTAATGACCTATCATGATGCAAAATGCAAGTGAAAATGTCCTAATGCTATATTTTTGGTGGAATGATGCATGCACTATCATTCTGTCTCAAGGTGAGATGGAATATCTAAGAAAAATACACCATGTACTTATTCTTCTTAGTTCTCAGGTGAGAACATGTTCCTTTCTCCCTCTTCTTATTTATTACTTCTCAATTCTTTTTTCTTCTTTTTTTTTCTTCTCTTTTTTTCAATTTTTCTTCAATTTTTTTTCAAGCCCTTATTTTCATAGATGACAATGAATTATTTGTTGGACTTACTTCTTGTTACATAAATTATACATTTGAAGCATTCTATTTGGAGGGTATGGATCAAGATCACCACCTTTAATGTTTTCAGAGTAATATAAGATACATGGTGTACAATATGCTCAAAAGATGCAAATGCAACTACATCATGATAGTTATGCAAGTAAATGACAATATGTGAAAATAGATATAATGCAAGACCTATCTACATGAGATGAAATCAAAAAGTGAAAGACAATAATGTGCTCCCATTTCTTGTGGTGGAGTGTGAATGAAATTGTGGTGGATCAGATCACAAGACTAATTGACAAAACCTTCCGAAAATATCATATGTCCCTCTCTAAAGACTTGTGTACAGGGTAACTGAAGGATTTCTCTCTTAAACTTTAGTCTAAGGTCACGTTAGCGTTTGGTCGGTTTGGGCTTAAACATCCTTTCCAATCACTTTTCCTTGGACAATAATGATGGTCATTCATGTCCCCATGTCCTGAAGCTGACTCACCCAAGCACTTCCTCAGTTATGGAACTCAATTACTAACAAGAATAAGCTCAAAAAGTTCTCAAAATGCTCATTTTTTATGTGCACACAACCCAAGAGTAAAACTCCCAATTGAAACCATGCATTTATTGCTCCACATATTACACTAGATAGATGCGGATCCTACAAAAGCAGTAAACCTAGAAATAAAAACAACTAATATCTCAAAAGTAAAAGCAACATGAATACGTAAGTAAAAACTAAGATAGAGGGTTGTTCCAACACCCCCCCTAAGCTTGAATATGACTATGGCCTCATAGTCAACAATCTCACTTAAGAGGTGGAACAGCGGTACCGTTTGCTTTGAAGTGTGGTGAAGAAGGATGGTTAGATGCTCAAGTGGACCAAGTGATACTTGCTATCTCCCTCCTTTTTGTAGCCCATTTTTGTGTCTTATTGGTTCTAAGATGTGACTTTCTTCATCCATCTTTCCTCTGCAAAAAACAGTTTGAAAAAATCTTGTTTTGATACCTTTTACGGCCTGTTTTATGTTGTTGTCCTGTAGGTGTCGATACTATCGACACAAGGTCGATGGTATCGACCCAGGATCAACAATTTTGCTGTATCGACGCATCTAAAAGCCTGGGAACTCAAAAGTTTTGATACTATCGACCCTAGGGTCGATGGTATCGACTTTACTGTCACCAATTCTTTTGAAAATCTTCAGGAATCTCGATACTATCGACACTAAGGTCGATGGTATCGACTTTTCTTCAGCATTTACTGATCCAAACTCGATACTATCGACATGGGTGTCGATAGTATCTACCTTAACATTCTGTACACTTCAAAACACGAGTTAGGGTACCATTTTTACAAAAATTATCAAAACATAAGAAAAAACGAAGTACATAAACATAAAAGAACATAACCAAACATAAAAATGAACCGAAAGTTGGGTTGCCTCCCAACAAGCACCCTTGTTTAATGTCCTAGGCTTGACATAAAGATACCTTTAACCTGGGTTGTCAAGAGATGTCTCCAATGAGTCATGTGGTAATTTGAATTTAACTCTATCATCACCAATCCCAAGTGTCAAGTAACCTCGCCCAATGGCAGCGATTACATCAGCCGTAGCTTGGAACGGCCTTCCCAATAGCGTCTCACCTCCTTCCAACTCATGCATGTCCATGACCACAAAGTCAACAGGGAAGATGAATTTTTCGACCTTGACTAGCACATCCTCGCATATACCTTATGTCTTCACAATGGATCCATCCGCAAACTCAATAGTCATGGCAGATTTCTTTAGTGTCTTCAATCCAAGCTTTTGAAATGTGGACAGTGGCATAAGATTAATGTTGGCCGCTGAGTCACACTGTGCTTGTGGAAAATGTTGGCCTCCTATGGAACATGGGATGTAGAAACATCCTGGATCTTTCCTCTTCCTTGGTAGCTGTCCTTGGATTATAGAACTCACTTTTTCATCAACAACACAAATGGCAGTGTCTTTATCTACCTTTTCTTGGTGATTATGTCCTTGATAAACCTTCCATATGTTGGAATCTATTCTATCATTTCCACTAACGGAATATTTATATGGAGCTTCCTAAACATCTCCAAGAATTTCTTATAGTTCTTATGCTCTTTCTTCAGCCTCAGACTATCCAGTAAAGGCACGTTTGGGTCATTCGCTCGCTTGTGTGGTGGAACATATGTAACTTTAGGGGTCTCCTCCCCTAAGCTTGCTTCATCGCCACCTTCTAGGATAGGATTTGACACATCATCCGTGGATGGCATGACTTGTGGTTGCTCCCCTCTCTCAGTGATTGTAGCTTCACCATGATGCATGGCCTTCACCTGCTCCTCTTGCCTAGGTGCGTGCGCGGCCGCGATGTGCTCTTGGCAGACTTTTCTAAATGGACAACATCCGCCCAGTAGTCCATAATGACTACGAAGATACAGTATTCTTGGTGTAGCCTCCGTATCAAAAATCATTTTGCTTTTGTCCTGGACCTCCACCACTGGGGGCTCTGCCTCAGAAATCACAAATATATATATTTTACTTGATGATGTGCTTGAACAGCATCTGCATTCCCAGGCTGTCTTTGTTGATTTGTATGCTTCATGGCCGCCACTTCATTGAAAATTTGGGTCACAGACGTCTCTAGTGCCCTCATTTGTGCTCCATGACTTTGCAATGTCTGCCCAAATTTATTCAAAATCTCACCCTGAGAATGTAACTGCTTGGCAAATGTACTCATCATCTCTTGATTTTGTTTCACCACCTGGCTAAGCAATTCATTGTTCTTTTCCTCCAGGCTAGGCTGCAACTTCTGAAAATTTGGTTCCTTCCTCCAATCATAATTGTTATTTCTATATCCATGTTGATGCATATACTTTGCATGTGCTTCATCATCAGACCCATTGTCCTCTTTCTCTAGGAGCTTCTTGGCTATAAGATCTAACTTGTCATTAAGCGCTTTGATGGACCTTGCTTCATGTGTAATGCCAACTTGCTCGGTTGCATCTCTTTCACCCCAAGACTGCTTTTTGGACATGTTCCTTAGAATCTCCCAACACCTTGTGCCTGTGTTGTTCACAAAGAAACCAGAACCTGTTGAGTCCAAATTGCTCCTATCATGTTCATTTAGGGGGAAGTAGAAAATTTTAGCTTGCTTCTCCTTGTCTAAGTTGTGATGTGGACACTTCCTCAGCATGATCTGGAAGCGCTCCCAAGTTTCAGAGTATGTTTCACCGGCTCACTGGCTGAAGTTGTGTATCTTCCTCACTAGATCGTTTGTTTTTTCAGGCGAGAAGAACCTCTCAAAGAACACCTCAACCATGTGATCCCAAGACTCAATGTACTCATCATCCAGATTGTGCAGCCATTCCCAAGCATTGGCCTCTAAAGAACTGGGAAAAAGTTTCTGGTAGAGTGTCTCTTGCAGGAACCTATCAATCTTTATCATATCACAATTTTCCACGAATGTGTTGATGTGGGTCACCGGATCCTCATTTTTAAGTCCATGGAAAGCCTGCAATTTGACCAACTGATATAAGCCGTGGATAAATCTTGTAACTAGGTATGTTGATAGCTTGTTTCTTGATTGGCCCCTTCTGCACAGAAGAAGAAGAAGCCTTAATCCTTTCCCAGATCGTCTGCTCCTCATTTTCCACTCCTCCACCCATTATTAATTTACTAGTACCTGAAATTTCAAATGGTAGAGTATGAACCGGTACTAATAATTAAAATAATGAATAAGATTTGCAATTTAGTTCAAAAGAAGAGAAAAAAAAATTATAGGAATTAAAAGTGGCCTAGTGTGGCCGCTTACAGCACTTGTAGTGCTAAAATTCACCGTTTTCCCAGTAACGGCGCCAAAAACTTGACACGTGTAAACCGTGCGTGCAAATGCAAGTATACATATCAATGTAATATAGGCCTTGTGAGGCCCGAGTCGAACTCATGGAAACGTGAATTTTAGTAGACTACTACTAACTGGTTGTGATCAACTAAACTGATTAAAATAGTTTGAGAGTTGTTGTAAAATAAAAGAAAATAAAATAAAACAGAGCAATCGATTAAGGGTTTAGTTTAATCAATTCAAATGGAGATCTTTAGGATTGTGGTTTCACCACGGGTTTTCATTGTATGAATTTCCATATAGCTACTCAAGTTCATCTGTCAATCCGAGTAGTGGCCTATAGTAAGAATTGTCCACTATCGTGGTACAATTTACAACCTAAGTCTAGGTCGGTTCCACCGTCATAGTAACCTATACCCTAAACTAGGTGCATTAGAATCGACCTCTGGGTTTCCACCATTAACCGTACATCACCTTGTTCAAGGGATTTGTTAATTAATGTGAATTTCGTCTCTTTTCAACCGTTAATTCTTCTTTCAAAGTAATCAAAGGAATTAGATTATCATTATGGTGATTAAGCATAACAATATAATTGAGAAAATGAAAGCATACCAAATATTTAGGAGACAAATTATGAATTACTATGATAAAAACGTCATACGATGCTTCCCCGGGCTACTCCCGGTCCTAAAGATTAAGGGGATTAGCCCCGCATGGTTGACAATGTAAAATACATAGGAGTAGAGAAGAAAAACATGGGAAACATGGAGCAAACTTGTGTAACCCCTGATACAAAGATGTTCCTGGAGATTCTCCTCAAGAAACGTGCGTTTTGCAGTCTTCCGACAGCAAAATCGCCCGTCGGAGGTGCCCGGATCGCTCAGTTGACGGCCTTTGTCTCTTGTCTCCTCTCTCTCTCTCTCTCCTTCTCGTATGTTTTGCAACACAATATGAGGTCCCCCTAGGGCCGTCCGTGCTCTTCTTAGGTCATAGGACCACTTTACGGCTCCGAAAAAGCTCAACTGTCGGATTAAAACGCTCTGTTTCAGTGTAGAAAATCGCCAGATCCTGACGTTGTCGATAGTATCGACCCCCAGGTCGATGGTATCGACCATGATACAAGTTTTTCCTTCCAATATCGTGTTTTGGGGTTGCTTTCTGATGAAATGTCGATACTATCGACACCAGGGTCGAATGTATCGTCTCTGGACAATGCAAAAGTGCCTGAAAAAGTGCTGAAACATGTGTATAAGTCCCGAGATTATATAAAATCATATAAATATGATAAAAGAAGTATAATTGATGCAAAAAGAGTTTAAAGGCCAACTATAGTGAATTATGCAAATATAATCAAGAAAATGACAAATACATGCATAAAACAGATATAAAATAAGCCTATAAAAGTGACTCAAAACCCATGCATCAGTGGTGGTGTTTATAATGCAGGAGGTGGAGGCAGTGGTGGAAGGTGTATAGCAAAGATATGTGTATTAGGAAAAATTAAGATAGATAGTGGCTTGATAAGAGAAGTTTAAGTAGATATGGAATAAGAACTGGAGTAGAAAGGATGAGACTCATCAAAAGTAACATCTCAAGAAATATGTATTCATCGAAGAGTTGAATACCAACAACTATATACCTTATGCTCAACACTATAACCTTAAAAAATGCACTCAACCAGATGAGCTGTCAGTTTGGTGTGCTCACCAGGTGTCAATAATACATATTGCACACCCCTAGAGAGGTAAAGAGATGAATAATTAGGAGGGGTATGAAAAAGGTGCTTGAATGGGATCCCACCCTGAAGAGCAATGGAAGGCTATAGATTGATGAGATAGGTGGATGTAGAAATGGACTCATCCCAAAATTAACGTGGGATAACATTAGAAAGAATAAGAGAACGAGTAGTCCCAAGTAGATGAAGATGCATGTTCTCATCCAAACCATTCTAAGAATATGCACTAGGAAAAGATAACTGAGAAAGAGTATCCCACTTAATAGGAAAAATACATAGGTGTTTTGACAAAGACTTCCAACATAATCAACATCAAAAACATGATAGGACAATCAAGCACAGTGTGGATCATGGTCACAAATTTATTATGGATGTGTAAAACCTCACTATGGGAGGACATAAAATATATCCTTCTGTGGTGGGAATAATCATCCATAAAAATTATATACTAGCAGTAATCCCCTTTTGAAACAAAAGGAGTTTAACCAAGCATTGTAACACTCATTCCATGGTAGGATAGAGAAATTTTAGTTGCTTGCCAAGATTACAATCAATATAGTCTAAAGACACATCACCACACACATAACCTGATAAACCGCAATGAACTAAATATGACAAATGTGACTCACAAAGATGATAAAAATGGTAACACCACTAAGAAAAAGGTAATTTGAACAATACAACGAATGCAGATGCGGCGGTGGTGACAAAGAGATTGGAAGGTGCAGTGGAAGTAAGGTGAATCCAATCAATACCCAAAGATTTTGTTAATCATGACGATAGGTTCCATCCCAACTAGAGTGCCCACGTGGTGGTTCTAAACACAACACGAGTTAGCATCTAAAATAATACAAAATCCATGATCAGTGAGTTGACCAATGAGCATGAGCTACCTGGAAATTTTGGAAAAGTAAAGACAATAGAAATATGAAAAGAGGATTAATATAGAGTTCCTAGTCCTATGATAGAAAGAGAGCTACCATATGTTGTATGAATACTGATAGTATCAACTAGGGCACTAAGAGATGTAAGATTGGCAGAATCAGGTGCATATGAAAAGAAGCACCAGAGTTGAGGATCCATGGTGACATATCTAAAGTTGAAGGAGTGGGAGGTGGCTTTGCATCGCCATAAGACCGAGAAAGAGAACCAAATAACCCAATGGTCGAGAAGAAACAATGCAAAATAGCATCATGAGAATCCCTTACTAAGTATCCAATCCTCCTAAGACCTTCTAAGACAAAGAGCTAGAAGAAGAGCCTCCATTACTACCCATTAAAGAGAAATAATGAGAAATTCCTTTCTTCCTCTTCCAATAGTGTCCATACACATGTCCATCATTATCGTAGTACCTGCAACGAGGGCCTACACCCTCTCCACCCTAAGAAACTAACATAGAAGAAGGCAACAATGGTGGAGAGGCAGAAGGAGGCTTAGAGCATGTAGAAGATGAAGAACAAACAACAAAAACTAAAGAGGGATGCAAAAACATACCATCACCATGAAGTCAAATCTCCTCACTAGGAACATCACCAAAGTCCTCTAAAAATGACACACAAGGGTGGAGAGAAAGAAATTGAGCATGATTCTTGTCAAACTCAACCCTAAGATGTATTAGAAAGTCATAAATGTCATAAAGCTCCAAGCTTGAACACTAACATTGACAATAATGGCAAGCACTGCAAACCTCTATTTCCAAAGAGTTAAGCTGACGACATACCTTAGACAACTGAGAATAGAGATTCAAGATGATGACATACCTTGGACAACTGAGAATATAACTTATCAACTCTAAGATCACCCTATAGGAGAGTCTTCTCATAATGCACAACAACAAGCCATATAGAATCAAAATAGCCTCCTGGAGGCTTTGAATATGCACCCACAATAGGTGAGCTTGATGCCAACCCAAGAATATTAGACAAAAGACATGGATCCTTACTATAAAATGGTATAGCAAAGGCATGCACATTCTCATCAACTCAGAACTTCTAGGCCTTGCACTATAACTCCAAGCAATTTTTAGCACCAACAAAATCATCACATGCGTACTTGTTTCCGGCATTGATAGCTTCTAGCACAACCTAAAGTGGAATAGGGTGACTAGGATGAGGACGACTGGGAAGCTCTCTAGTAAGAAAACCTCAAAGACACGGACCACACATGTGGAGGTGCATAAGTTGGACCCAGTTTGAATAATTAATCCCATTGAATTATCATCAGCAAATGAGAAATGGACACACTACCTAGAAAATTCCTAAATGGAGTGGCATGGGCAACCAATGATAGAAAAGTAGGTTAATGTGGGAGGATTCCACCAAGAAAACAAAGGGCTCAATCCATACCTCAAAAGACTATTGGATCAAAGGTCTCTAGAGGGGGTGAATAGAGCTAAAAACACTTACAAAAAATCGTTAGACCTTCAAGTTACTTCAGCCAGGCATAAATGCAAATAGTGAATTTGATGGAGATCCAAACATGCATAGAAAGGATGAGAGAGATGGAAACAAACACTATGAGAGAGTTAGTCCACCACCTAGAGAGGTCAAGCTCTAGGATTTGGAAACCTATGTATACTTATACTCCATTATAAGACATCCTTTATTCGGACAAAGACACCCAACTTACCTTTGAGGTCAAGGGAGACAAAAACCTTACAACCAAGGACTTATCTATCTGGATGAGATAGAGTCTTCTACCCCTATAAGGTCTTACACATTCTTGCAAGCAGCTGAACACCTTCTTCATGGAGATCCCCTTCTTGAAACAAGTCTTTTGCTTTAAAAAATTTACCCAATCTATTCCTAGATCTTCAACCTTGTCCTCCTCTTTCACTTCGAGATGCTTTTTGCACCTTCTTCTACACCTTGAAGAAGCTTGCACGTTCTCCTTCACATGGAGAATCTTTCAACAACATGATCTTGAAGAAAGGGGTTGGGGAAAAGGAGCTTCTAGATCTTCACAAGTAAACAATGAAGTATCTCTCTCAAACAGATCCTATCTCACTCATATGGACATTTCGATTTGCAGATAAGAGAGAGAAATGGGCTCAAGTGGACTAGATGCACTCAACTATAGCTAGGATCTTGAACAGAATGAAGGATCAATATTGGAATAAACTCCTAGAGGTCCTTTTTATAGTTGGGGGAGTCCACTAGAGGGTAGGAGCACTAAGGAATGGTATCTAGCTGATTTGAGGGTTGCAACGACTATAATTTTGATGTTATGCGACACTCTAACGACTAGAATCATTTTTTCTACATTTCCCATACAATGTAGTTGGTCAAGTTTTGATAAAGTTAACTTGACCGATCTCACTATGTGACAAAGCTAATTTAAAACATCTATTGAGTTTATCCTAGATAAAGCTCGGCCGATCGCTGGAAATCAATTTTTCTCAGTGCAGGGTTCAATCGAGTTCTATGAGTGTACAATTTGATCGAACATGGATTTTTCAAAATCCATTAAGGGGATCAGTTGATTTTTTCATAGGGGAACCTTGAATGAAAAAGTTCTTGTAATAAAACTTTGAAAATGTCATTAAAGTGATTAAATGTTCGAATTTAGCGCTTCTATTTTTTTCTCATCTTAGTTACATATATATATGTATATATATATGTATATATATGTATATACATATATATATGTATATATATATATGTATATATATATGTATATATATATATGTATATATATTTATATATATATATACATATATTTATATATATATGGTCCTCTTGCAAGTCACATAATATTTTAGATAATTGACAATAAAAGGATCACATAAGAAATATAAACAAAATGGCAAAAGGTCTTTTCTCCCTATTTGTCATATCAAAAAGGCAGTGGGATGGAAGATCCAAAAGCACATGTCTTCTCCATAGGAACATGCTACACGTATAACACACACCAAACAAAGACAAAATAGAGAGAAATAAGAAATCCAATGTCATAATAAAAATATGGGATAACATACCTAGAACTCATAAGATTGAGTCAATCAAAGAGTTAAGGTACATGAGATTAAGATTACAATGCCAAAACATGTTTTCCTAGAATAAAACTACAAACAAACAAAAAATTATGAGGTGATAAAATAGTATGCCTCAGATACACAGTGCCCAAATGTGTAATACATTATAGTCTACAAAAAGTATATATATATATATATATATATATATATATATATATATATATATATATATATATATATATATATATATATATAAAGCACTCTACTATGATTGTAGAACAAAAATACATGACATCTACTACATCAACTATATCCTCATCATCCTCAACCTTGGGCTGGTTTTCCTTGTCATCATTAGATGGTGCATTAGAGGTCGCAGTGGTGGCCTCACCATCATCACCAGAAGAAGAAGTAATGGTGTCATCAGATCTATAACTAGAACCATCAGCATCCTCTACATCCTCACCATCAACCGCATCCTTAGAGGCCTAGTTAGGCATCTCCTCATCAGCAGGAGGTTCAAAGCCACGAGTACCAGGCCATCTTTCATTTTGGTCAGCCCAAGACATGCCACATGCATGTAATGCATTTTCTTGGGGAAATGTGGGAGTGGACACTCCATCATAGCCATCAAGAAGAGTGGCATTGGGGCCAATAGGTAGGTCTAGAAGAGGAAGAGCACCTTGGGCAGGTCCACAATCAACCACAAGGGTTTCAATGGAAGCAGTAGGAGGTGGGGGTTAGGGTAGAACTCACTATATGCATAAGAGGCATAGTCAACACGGGGTATTCTCGGTAGGGTGGGTAGGGTTGGCTACAGGACAGGTTCATGTTAGACATGATCTAGCAGAGGTACTGTGAAGATGATCATGAATCATAAGGTTGTACACATGTTGATGCATCATGTAACCCATGAGGGATTCATTAGATATAGAGAATGAGGCACAACTAGGGAAACATGGTGGTGGAGGCAGAGGGTCCTGAGTGGATGAAGAGGCACCTAGTGTGGTGGGAGAGGTAGGAAGAAAAGTCTTCTTGATGGTTGTGTCACTAATACAAACCCCTCTACAACTTAGTTTGTAGCCAAAGCCATGGATGTGGGATTGTTCATTATGATGGGAAAACACACCACAAATCATATTTGGATATGGGAGATGGGTTCCATAGGTGTTCTACCTAGAGTCAATGTAGGTCATATGATGGAGAATGTAATGAGCCTACTTAACTCTAAAATCTTTCAATAGACAATACATGATCACTACCATTTTCTCTACAATCTTTGTTTGATTCATCTTGGGATGAATGTTGCAGTTAACCACTAAAGTGAGCAGTCTTGTCTGAATATCTAGGGAAGATGACGACAACGTAGACTTATTCATATAAGGGACACCTTGTTTCTTTAGGAACCTATGGATGCCAGGAAGGGTAAGCTTGGGTTTAAAACTCTTGTAGAAACCTTCAAGGTCCAAAATGTCAAGGTATAGGGAATAAGAAACCATGCACCGAAGAACCAATGATCATAGAATCACAAAAATAGGTATTCAGAGAGTCCTCTGACATAGTTATCTTGATTCATGGTGATCATCAAGGTAAAAAAAACATCAACATCTAATGGTGGAACAAGGGAGGTGTAGTTCCATGTCAAATTTTCATAGAACTCATCGACAACCTTTTTGATTGACATAGCATTTGCAAAGCACACACACTCTACACATAAAGCACTTAAGTGATGTGCTTTAAATACCTCATCTACCTCTTCAATTACCTCAGTTGTTGTAAATTAAGGTTCAAACAAATCTCAAAAGGAAATTGATCTAGGCAAGATCTCCATATACCTATTCAAAGCTTGCATGGAGATGGATTTACCATAGAAGGATACATGATTTTGGGCTATTGGGGCGGAAGTAGCTCCAATTGGGGCATACCTCTTTCTTTGATTTGAAGCCATCTAGGATAAAGATGCAGGAGATAGGTTACAACTGAAGAAGAACCACACAACGCATGTCGGGAAAACCACCTAGGTCAGTAGGGAAGAGGTAAGTGTAACGTCCCTAGATTTTCACCTTCTCAAAACCCCATGGAGATGAGAAGACAAAATATGAAAATGTTAGGCAATTGTATCAGAGTGTGTTGCAGAAGAAATTTGTGCATACATGAATAAACAACTATACATACACCATAACACATCTCAGCATTCAACATGTACATTATTACAACATGAATTACAATTGTATATTGAAAGAGAATTTTTACACAAGTCTAAACATGTATGCTAACTAGGATCTTAGATAATAGGTACAACCTGTACAACTTTCTCACATCCTATTCTTTTATCCCATGCTAGGTGTGAAACTAGAAAATACAAGAAACAAAAACATCAACAAAAGTTGGTACGTGGAATTAAAAGCTATAATATGCTGGCATATAAAATACTCAAAATTGAAGAAAGAGAAAGGAATCGTTATTTAAGGAAGAGAATCAGGTAATCCCAAGTTATTAGTCACATTTAGAATGAATATGCATTACTATGGTGTACTTAGCACAAACATAAATGGTGGGCCCTTCCCCGTGTACCTTGTACTCTAGGGATCTCCCCGTATACCATGTACTCTAGGGAGGTGCTAGTCAACATTAAAGCTTTCCCTCTCTAATAGGGAGTTTAATGAGCACCACTAGTAACTACATTTCATTTATCCTCATTTATGTTCTTTTATGTTCAAGGCAGAAAATTGTCAATATACATACATCTACATGAAACAATGTATTTCAAATACAAGCAAGCAAGTACATATATTTAACATCCAACAAATCTAGTCATATAATTATATCCATGTACTTGAGTTGAGATATTCATCACATATCCATGATCATCGAAATAAACTGGTCAGCACCTGATTTAAAGAAATTAATCATCATCAAAACATGTACACCATATTCTTGGTATTTTAGGTCCAAATTAGGTTTTAGGTCAAATTTCTGTTCAAACTACCTAGAACTTATGTCTAATATTTTTATATTGGTCGGGAGGTCATTCTCAGGTTCTGTTCCAGATTTCATATTTTTCTGATATTTGTTCTAATTTCTAGAATTAAAAAGGGACTAGAAACACATAATTATACTTTAATATCAAAAGAACTAATATTGAGCAATATATTTCAAATAAGGGTCAACCTATTGTCTCCAAATAATATTAGAGTTCAACAATAATTTTCTCAAATTTAATCTCAATCATTTGCCAAATATATCAATTAAACTAACCCTAAAATAGAGCATAAGAATCTATATTTGAAACAACCATATGATGTTGTTCAAAAGTCTGATTTAGGGATCTAATAATAAAGGGGACATTTTTCTGAGCGTGGAGATATTTTTGGGGCATTTATTGGCCATGGGAGCTATTTTTAAGGCCTTTTTTAAGTTCTAAGCATTTCTAAGATTTAAATAAAAATTACCTTTTGTCGTGGGTCCCACAGCCCCAGGCGACAGACTAAAATTGGTTTGTGCTGGCCATTAGGTGGGGTACAGCTCAGCATCTTGGTCCATCCTGGGTCACCCGAATCCTTGCTGGTTCAGTCCTTACTTGGGCGGCTATTGGAGTGAATCAATCTTCTATATCTGGCCCAGATCGCTACCTCCTTTCTCACATTCATCGCCGCCAAATGCGATCTTCCTCGTGTGAGAGACACATGACCTGGTCGCGTGTGGACCTTCAGCAAGCTCTAGCTCTCTCCTCACTGTGTGCTGACTATCAATCCCATAGCAGGGTGTGATTCACCCCTACTTGCCGAGGTGGTCGATCCATGTCCCTCTTTTGTGATCACAGTTTTGATGCAGGAATTTGGGTTTTTCTATACTTGTAATAGCCGTCGCAGATCCTAGATCTAGTGAGAATGTTGCGAGGATGATTTCCTCATATCTGCTCCTCCTTCCACCATTAGGTTCGAGGGGCTTCTATAAGTTGAAGCACCCAACAACACAGTGCGGATCCATACAGTCTGTTCTGCTGACGTGGTAGGGGCGAAGAACGGATGGAAGTTTGCGGGTCTTCATGACTCAAAAAAAGGCTCAGATCCATGAATAAGTCAAGAAGATGACCGCCTCTCTTACGGGAACTTGAAGAAGGATTTTTGATGGCCATAAGTAGCTCTCCTGTGAAGAACTAGAATTCCTAATGACCATGAAAGGCCACAATGGAGTAACAGAGAGGAAACATAGGGAGAGAAGTGGTGACACCAAGGTTTTAAGGTAGGTGTCGTCGAATATGCTCACCCCGCCGTAGGGGATGATGGTCCTACAAGATATGATGGAGAAGAAGGGATGCAGTTTCTCAGTAACAACATCAAGTGAACAGCCAATGGGTTCAGATTAATTGTGAGCAAGTATCTGGTGATCATCCCACCTTCATCGGATCCAGATTACACCTCTACCCTATTTTGTTCCTCCATTCTTAGATGAGAGCAACAACCTGTAAGCTATTCAGCCTCCGCGTAAGGTCCCACACAACCCCCCTAACCCAAATGGTAGTGTGAGATTATTGTGTTGCAATGGCGACTGGACCTTATTCCAATGTGATTGAAACCTTACTCCCTTAATGAAATATCCAATATTTTGCACTTGCATAGCCTTGATGAGAAACCTCATTTGTTCATAAACTTTATACATATATTTATAATATCCTAAAGTATATTCAATCAAATTTTGAGGCCCAAAACCAAATATGTGTCCATTAATTGATTCCTCCAATAACATCATATTATATGGATAGCATGGTCAAATATAATGATTCATAAGTCATCAAATCTTCATCTAACATGTTTAATCTAATTATTATTGTCATTATATCCAAAGTCCACTATACAACCATTCAAATTTATGTATATTACTAAATGGATGTTTAATCTCATAAATACATAAAATAGTTAAAATGAGACATCCATCCTAATTGAATTGAACTAGATGTCACAATCATCAGTGGTATCTATAATCGACCCTTATCAGTGGAATGAGCCATAAGTAGGTAGCCAACTCATCAATTTGGTATCAGTCACCTGTAAATCTTTCATGGTCCCCAGATACTATATTGTATATCGAACCAGTGAAATTGACGTTATCACATTCACCCCATCTTATATTGAATTTCATCCTCGAAATTCAACTAGCCACATCGTTAACGTGATCTCAAGGAGTCACTACTATCACTAGGTCACCACTTCTAGGTGTCAATGCATAATAGTTATGCAAGCACCCTAAGTTTTTATCTTAGGATTTAGAGCATATATGGTGTACCCATCCCACCTTATGTTAGTGAAAGCATTTTTTTAAGGGATTGTAGCATCACTTAGTGTCTTAGTCATCATATGACATTCTTATATTTTATGATTTACATCCTCATAGTCCCTTAAGGATAAGGGTTTTGTTTGCTTGTAAGAAGTTAAGGAGGTATTACTAAAGTTTTCATTTTTCATTATACTTTCTTATGTAAGATGATGTCAAGATCACACATCTTCAGTCACTAGAATTATCATGTTTACATCATTAATGTGGTTTATGATCAACATCATACTATGATTTCATCACTAGAGAAAGGCTTGCTTATCATACTTAAATATTAGGGTTTCACCCTATACAGCGAGTTATCCTCAAGAAGAAGCTTAGATTTAGAAGGTTTGATCCTAGGCACTATATTTTGTGATTATTAATTTATGAGCATGTGATGGAGTGCACTTTCAGGATCCTAAATACCCAATTGAAAGAGTGACAAAGTTATGGTTATAGTTTCTTTGAGTTGAGGTTCCTAGAAGGCCTTTTTGAGATTTTTAATTGATGGAACAATATGTGTTTTTGAGTATTTTGGAATAAGATTGATATGTATATGTGCATGATTGACGAAGATAGATCAAGCTCTCAATGACATCTTTTTTCACGCAACTATGGTTAGTGAAGTGCAATGGGTCAGTTGTATCTTGTACTTGTTGTTTACCCTGGGATTGCATCCCATGACCATGATGTGTTTGATTATGGCAGTTGTAGCCTGGGGAGGGAGGCACCCATCCACGATGCTTGGACGTGGAGATGTCGGTCTGAGGCACTTTGTAAAGGGAATGACTCCCTTCTCCTGGTAAAATCCCATCATAAGAGCACTCTTATGGCGAGTACATGGGTGGTAATAGACAGAATGAACCACCTGGTAGTTCTGGAGGAAGAGGATGGAGAGAGAGAGAAGGAGAGCGGCGGCGGCCCTATTCCCAGTTCACGCATTGCTGGATCGCGTCGAAATGAAAAAGGAAAGGAAGCGGGTGGTTCAGATGGTGAACTGGGTCCAAGTACCTTAAATCAACTGAAATCAGTGTTGACCCAGACCAGCCAGCCCAACTTCTAAGTAGCACCAACCAATGGACACGTGGCGAGCTCCTATTCACCCAAAAAGGTAAAATGCTCAATTTTTCAATAAATCATAGAAATTCGCTCGAGCATCGGAAAGATACAAATAATATACTGAAATGTTCAAAAAAATGATTAGAATGTAATAAAACCATAACATCAGGTTTTTGATGCACTAATCTTAGTGATGTCATGTAAGATGTATAATGCTTAGTTCATGAGTAATAAATATCAAATGATGATATAAAACTATGGAAAAATATTAGCAAGTCCATGATCATGTTTATAATCCATCTGAAGTCAGAAATAATGATGTTGATGTATGAAATCATGTAGTTTGTTTAATGTGGCTAATTAGGGCTTATAACCCTAATTAATATACAATAAATACATACCATGCTTAATAAATGATGAAATTTACAGAGTAAGCTCATATCAGTATATTGAACATCAGTTTTAATTATGAGGTCATGATGATGCATAGAATTCCCGTTATATTAAGATGAACCTTGAAACATGTTATGAAACCCTAATTTAAGTTAATGATGTAACCTAGGGTTAATACGTGCATAAAAAGGATATAGAAGATAATGTTCACATAATGAACCACAATCTGGAATATGACATCAGTAAGATAATTCCAAGATGAGAATGCAAGTAATGATGCATATACCTTAATGATCTAAGTAAAACCCTAATATGAACACAATTAGGGTTAACATGAGATGTAAGATGATGAGAACCTGACGATAGTATATGATCTTGTTCTGATCAGGGTTTGACCTGGGATACATAGTTGATATCAAGAATGTGATATGTGACTAGGTTTATCTTGGTCAAGGTATGCCATTACCTCTTACTTGGCTTATTATACAATATGCTTGTGTTAGATGTGTAGTAAAATACTTGGCATATGGTATTGGATGAAATGATTGTTCTTTTATTATATCTTGCTTGATTTTCCATACTTATGGCTATGAACACATGAAACATAAGATATCAGATCCATCATATGATAACACTAAACTCTTTGGTAGTGCAGTGCATTGAAGTGATCTCAAACTCTTTGGTAGTAGATCACATGTGTTAGATCTCAAACTCTTTAGTAGTAGGTGATTGAATGATACTTGTACATTGAATGCTAGTTTTGGTGTAATTTGCAATTTACCCAAAATCTAGGGTTGAACATTTAAAATACCACATCAATAATGTCCCTACTATTTCTTGGTATCATTTGGAGAAAAGAAAAAGAAAGGGGCGTCTTGTTTGAGACACATTTGAGGAAAGATAATCTTGATAATAAAATAATCAAGAAATAGGCATAATTGTTATCCAATTTATTTTGTAGCAAAAATAAATATATCAAATGAAGTACCCATCAACTAAAAAGCTATGGATATCATCCTATAATGGAATGGCTGCCAAAATACAAATGGGGGTTCCACAATTGCTTTAAGTAGGTGAAAAATATCTACTACATTTTAAATTAAAAAGTAATGTCCACCAAAAATGGATAATAGTATTATATTTATTAAGGAGCATAAATGGTTGCTTTTAATTCAAGGATAATTGAAAGGAATAAAAGGCAAAGAAAGATGGCTTCGTAAATAAGGAAGTGGGGGGGATGTGGCAAGGAAAGTGGAATACTTTCCTCCTACTTTATCTCTCTTAAAAGAAATTCAATATTACATATATATACTCATAAATCCATTACTTGAAAGGCTATTTTTGCAAACCATGTGATGAACGAACATTCAAAATTTCGTTAACTATGCGGAAGTGATCACTAATAGTGGATTACTAAAAAATCACTAAAAATTAAAACCATTTACAAAGAGATTCATACACAGGAAAACTCTTTCATAAAGAACCAAAGTAATTTAATTACATTCAGGATTCACAAGTACATATCTTGTACCATCTCTTCTCGAGGATTACATACATCAATTGCTATATTAAAATTGTACATGAGCAACATAAAACCTCAAGACATCAAGCCAAAATATCACATCGATTCATTACACTAACTACTAACTCCTAGGACCTGGGAGTACAGAGACGACACATAGGACTCTATATACAAGACATGACATCCAGTGTCTCCAACTGAGAATATCACCGCTGTCCTTGTTCCTACTGATGCTACTCTTCCCTTGTTGTAGGGTTTATGCCTCTTCGTCCACGTCTACCTAAAAAGTGTTGGTGACCAACAGAGTGAGACCCAGGTCCAGCGAGAGATATAAATTTTTGCCAAAATCATTAGTATTGCAGTTTAAAAGAAATTAACTGAACAGAGGAAACATTTATGTTGAACAAAATATACTTCATTATTTAAATAGATTAGAGCAATATTCTTATTCAAAACATTTCAACTATAATTTGATAAACAACATATCATTTATTCATTAAGGAATATGAAGAACATGTATAACATCTATACATATGAGATATGCTAAGCAGGGTAACATCAACCAATGATTCTTATATTTCAACCTTAAGAAAATATGCTACACATCTGATTACATTTTACAATTCATACTTTATCCCTAAGGAGATGAGGTATACCACTCATACTCCAACCTACCACTGTGAAGTCAAAATCGGTACCATACATAGGTCAAGGAAGAGTCGGATTTCCATCACCTCATCCTCCTCAATCAGTGTGAGTACAACTGTAGGACATCTCGTGTCTCTATTAAATAGCTTTCCATGGTATACTGGCAACTTCACTATAGAGCTACAGTGGCGGCTGCACTCTCTTCACAATTGAGAGATTGCATGTTTATCTCACATCGATCCAGAATTAACATCATCGGGAGATTCATATTACATCCATCCTGACACATATAATGTAGGATTGAGAGATTTAATGTTTATCTCACATCAATTCTACATTAAGGTGTAAGGATATGCGTGCCCATAACCCCTACATACTCAACAGTATGCCCTCCAGGAGTTCCTGTGGGAAAACCTGTTTCACCATCACCAACTACTGACGATGATGGATCTATGGCCAGTGCTCTACATGATAATATTTCACTTGATTAATTAAGTACATTACCATATTCTTTTAGCATCAGTAAGATTTTCAAACATAAATTATTATAACATATGTTACAAAGAATGTGTAATACTTCTATCAAGTATTGTTCAAAATCTACATAAAGCATTGGGATCTCAATCCCTCATCTCGTCATCATGATTATGGAATATGGGTATTCAAACCCTCAATTCATCATAGAACACTGGTTACCACTCGTCAGGTAACTCATACCTTCAGGTCATCTGACCAAGGTAAACATGATATTTGCTACACAAGCATCTCACATGACTTACAAGGCCTATTTCATCTATTGTTACCTCTCACTAGGCAACAAAGCATGTTATGGCTCACAAGGCCCATTAACAAATTCAATAAATGAAAACATCATAGCTCATACATGGCTATGCTCATCATCTCATGATACCTGCATGGTTAGTACACATGATAACACTTATATCAATTACATTTCAGTACCATGCTACACAAAGTAACACCACTATAACCTTATTAGGGTTAGGGCTTCCCATTTCATATTAATCAGGATTATTCAACCCCTTTGCACAATTAGGAATAATGATTAATCATCTCATTGTCCAAGATTAGGGTTCATGCACTACAACCCAAAATTAGGGTTTCACATACCTTTACCCTATTTTAGGGGTAAGGTGCACTATTCACATCAAATTAGGGTTTATCATATCCCATTACTCCAAAATAGGGTTATAATGTACTATTCACATTAAATTAGGGTTTATCATTAAAATACCTTGAATTAGGGTTACTCCATCACCCTAGATTAGGGTTTCACTCATAATTGCCCTAAATTAGGGTTAAGACTCATCAACCTCCTCAATTAAGGTTTCATGATTCCTTTATCAAGGAGCATACCCTAATTACATATTCTATTCATTTTGAATGTGTTGAGGCTTTACCATTACATGATTATTATACATGTATGAATTCCTCTCTCTCTTATCGTCTCTAGGGTATTGATAACTTCAAACTTGATTAGATTAGCTCAACCCTTTATCCAGGTATATACATTTAGGGTCAACATAATGTATTTGAAATATTCCTTTCATAATCATCAAAGATTAACCCCTCTAAGGGTAACAATCACCCTAGTATCTTAAGGTTACAACCATTGTAATCATCTTTAATTTACATCATTAATAATCAAGTAGTTAATTGACCTTTAATCACATTAGGTGTTCAAATGCTTTGACCAGTTGAACCTCAAATGGTCTTGATTAATTAGACCCCAAACGGTCTTGGTCACTTAGACCCCAAACAGTCTTGGTCACTTTAGACCCCAAACGGTCTTGGTCACTTAGATATCAAACGGTCTAAAACTATTTGGCAATTAGCCCTTGAAACCGTTTAAGCAACTATATTGAAACCGTATGAACAAATCACTTTTGAAACCACTTGGGTCTCCAAACAGTTTGAGACCGTTTGATCTCTAACGGTGTTAAGAACATTTGATCCCAATCAGTCTTGAGACCGTTTGGTCCAAACTCTCTCAAAACAGACTGGACCAAATAATGTTTCCATCAACCAAATCGATTCAGGGTTTCAATCATTGAACCTCCTATCAATTGAACCATTGAATCATTCTTCAATTGTACCATTGAATCACCCTTCAATTGAACCATTGAATCCTCAACAATTGAACCATTGAGTCACCCTTCAATTGAACCATCAATTAGGGTTTTGAAATCAAGAAACCATCAATTGTTGACATTGTGGAACTAATTTTTTTGAAACCATTGAATCGCCATCAAACCATGGCATGACCTGACATCAAACGGTCTTTAGGTCGTTTGGCCTCAAACAATCTTGAGACCGTTTGGTGTCTAATGGTATTGAGACCGTTTGACCCATCCTATCACTGAAATTGGTGGAATTCAATTAGGGTTTCGTCAACAACTCGATTTAGGGTTTCTTACTCAATGAACCTTCAAGTGTTGAATCATTTGTAATTAATTTGATGAAGTAGAATTGGATCATCATCAATTTATGACATCATCAACCTCAAACGATCTTGAGGTCATTTGACCTCAAACGGTCTTGAGATCGTTTGAGTGAAACCACTATAAAATTGACTCAGTCAATTAGCATTTCAACCCATTCCATCGATTATGGTTTGCAATTGGTGAATCATCCAAACCTGGAACCATTATTAATTATTCAATTGAAGCCAATAGATCAACATCCAAAAACTTCAAAACTTTCCCTCCCAATGGTCTGAGACCGTTTGATCCGAAATGGTCTTGAGACCGTTTGATCCCAAACGGTCTTGAGACTGTTTGGTTTCAAACGATCTTGAGACAATTTGATCTCAAGTCATTAAAATTGTTTGCCTAAGATAATATTAAGGTGTGTTCTTATGATGATTTCATCATCATGAAGCTATGATCCTTCAATATTTTCTTCCATTCTCATGGTAGTTTCATCAATTTGATCAACGAAATTTCAAGAAGAACAAAATGATCAAAAAATGATAAAGAATTCAATGCAATAATAATATTAAGGGTTCAAGTTATATAACCCACCTTCAAAATAGAATACAAGATTCTAATGGTGAAAGAAGCTTCGCCAACTTCACAAGTCTTGTTCTCAAGTCTTTGAGTGAAAGGAATGGCTAGAGTTGAAGATTGAGTGAAGAAAAGAAGAAATCAAGCATTGAAAATCGATTTTCACCATGAAACCATGGTTGAAGATGACTATGGATCTTACCTACCTGTTGGGGCACGTCCTCCTATTGATCCTAAGCTCCTTTGAGTTTGGACAAAGCAAGGAAAGAAGAAAGGGTCGAAAATGCCTTTCATTTGGGTTGAAATGGGATGTATATAAGGAAATTCGATGAGAGAGAAAGTGTTTATAAAAATCATTAAATTCCAAAATTAATTCCACATCTCCCCCCTTAATTCCTTGCATGCAAATACATATTCCCCACCTTCGAATTCCTATTCTGTATCCATGAATTAATGGAAAACAAATTAAGCACCTTAACTATTATAATAATAATATCTAAAAATTAGTGGATATTTCTTTTTCTTTTACTAATGTGAGTGGGCTCTCCACTCACATAGGATATTTCGTGGCCTTTGTAAGGCACAAGGACTTCAATACTTATCTAAATTCAATCACCATATTTTTTTTTGAAAAGCACTTCCATTAATATATTTATTTTTGCAATAAATTGAATTAGAGTTTCAATTATGCTTAAATCTTGATTAATTTAATATCAGGATTCTCTCTCCTCCAAAGTGATTCAAATGAGATGCCCCTCTCCGTTTCTTTTCTATACATGATTACAAGAAACATGAGGGACCCCCTAGCAGTGGTATTTTGCATATTGAACCCTAAGTTTTAGGTAAATTGCACATTACACCAAAACTAGGATTTAATGCACAAACATTGCTCAACAAGCTCTTTCTTGGTACTCAGGCTTGTGGAAGCCATAACTTAGCATCATTCTCATTCTTATGATGCTTCAAAACTTGAGTAACATTTTATCATGTACAATTTTCAAGTTAACCCCTCAACTTGGGTAATTTGCACTTTAGTCCAAAACAGGCAAAACATTGTTTCAACATTATTCAAAAAGGACTAAAATTGAAACATAAGTTCCTATTGAGTCTTAATTACTTTTCAAAATATAAGAGCAAGCATACAATTAACTTTATTAAACAAAATATCTAGGGTTAAGGCATAACCCAGGTCAGGGATGTTACAAATTATCCACCCCTAATAGGGATTTTGTCCCTGAAATCATGAATGAAAACATCAAGCGAAAAGAGAAGTGTACTTCCTCCTCATTTCTTCCTCTAGTTCCCACATAGATTCTTCAACACCATGATGATGCCAGAGAACTTTCACAAGAACTATATCTTTCTTTTTAAACTTTTTGATTCTTCTGTCAAGAATCAACACAACTCCTTCAACATATGATATATCATCATTTAATTCTACTTCCACAGGTTGCAAAACTAACTCTGTGTCAGGATGACACTTTCTCAGCATGGATATATGGAATACTGGATGCAATCTGTGTAGTTCAGGTGGCAACTCTAGCTTATAGGCTACCTTTGCAATTTGTTCAATGATTGGATAAGGCCTCATAAGTCTAGGGGCTAACTTTCCTTTCTTTCCAAATATAAGAACACCTTTCCAAGGTGAGACCTTGAGATATACTCTATCTCCAACTTGGAATTCTAAAGGTCTACATCGTTTATCAGCGTAAGATTTCTGTCTATCCTGTGCAGCCTTTAACTGTTGTTGTATTACTTTAATCTTCTTAGTTGTCTGTTGCACTAACTCATGACCCAAAAGTTGATATTCACCTATTTCATACCAACATAAAGGAGATCTACAACGTCTACCATATAATGCTTCATATGGTGCCATGTCAATATTGTGCTGATAGCTATTATTGTAAGCAAATTCTATCAAGCTCAGATGTAGATCCCAACTTCCTACAAACTGAAGGACACATTCCCTAAGAAAATCTTCCATAGTTTGTATGGTCCTTTCAGACTGCCCATCTATGTATGGGTGCAAGGCAGTACTAAACCTTAACTGTGTACCCAAAGCTTTATGTAGTCATTCCCAAAAATGAATCGTGAACTGGGGACCTCTATCAGAAACAATTGTAGTTGGTACCCCGTGCAAACGCACTATATCATCTATATATATCTATGCAAGCTTCTCAGCAGTGTAGGTTGTTTTGATAGGAAGAAAATGTGTTGACTTAGTCAACCTATCAACTATTACCCAAATGGAATCATGACTTTTGGTTGTTCTAGGTAAACCAACCACAAAGTCTATGGTTACGTGATTCCATTTCCACTGTGGTATAGGTAAAGGTTGCATTGTTCCTGTGGGCTTTTGATGTTCAGCTTTAACCTGCTGACACACCGGACATCACATAACAAACGTAGCTACATATTTCTTCAATCTAGGCCACCAATACATATCTTTCAAATTATGATACATTTTGGTGCTCCCAGGATGCATTGCATACATCGAAGAATGAGCTTCCTCCAAAACCAACTTCCTTAAGTCATTGGCATCAGGTACCACCATCCTACCATGGTAACAAACTACATGATCCTCTGACTCATGGAAGCCATTCCATTTCTTAGTACCATACTCTGACCTAATCTGCTGAATCACAGTATCAGCCTATTGTGCTTCTTTATTCTATTGTCTCAGAGTAGGTTTCACTTGCATTTCAACTAACAACCCGGCTAACAATGATACTTTAAGTTGTACATTATTTTGCCTTAAAGAGATAAGCATATCTCTTTTAAGGCACACTAAAGAATTCAATTGTGCTTTATCTAAGGTTGGTGATGATGATTTCCTACTTAGCGCATCAACCACTACATTGGCCATCCCTGGATGATAATCAATTGTAAATCGTAGTCCTTGATTAATTCCATCCAGCGATGTTGTCTCATGTTCAACTCATGTTGTGAAAAGATATATTTTAAATTCTTATGGTCAGTGAAAATCTGGAATGTTTCTCCATAGAGATAATGTCTCCAGATCTTCAAAGCATGAACTACATCAGCTAGTTCTAGATTGTGTGTCGGATAATTCTCCTCGTGTTTCTTAAGTTGCTGAGAGGCAAAAGAAATCACTTGTTTATCCTGCATCAACACACATCCTAGACCATTCTTAGATGCATCACAAAAAACTATGTACCACTTCCCTTGCTCAGGTTACACCAGCATAGGTGCACTTGTTAACCTTTCTTTCAACAATTGGAAAGAATGTTGACACTTGTCATTCCAGACAAAAGGAACCTCCTTCCTGGTCAACTTGGTTAGGGGTAAAGTTATAGAACTGAAGTTCTTAATGAACCTCCTATAATAGCTTGCCAGTCCAAGAAAACTATGAATCTTCTTCGGTGTCTTTGGCTGTTCCCATTGCAGGATAGATTCTACCTTCTTAGGATCAACATGGATACCGGAGGCAGATATTACATGTCCTAGAAAAGAAACTTCTGGTATCTAGAACTCAAATTTGCTAAACTTAGCATATAGCTTATGCTCTGTAAGCAAAGTTACTGCCTGACAGAGGTGCTTCTCATGCTGTTGAGCATCTCTACTATATATCAAGATGTCATCTATGAAGACTACTATGAACTGATCAAGAAAAGGTCGGAAGATTCTATTCATGAGTTCCATGAATGCAGTTGGTGCATTAGTTAGTCCAAACGACATAAATATGAACTCATAGTGACCATACCTTGTCCTAAAGGCAGACTTAGGTATGTCACTCTCCTTGATACGCAATTGATGGTACCTAACCTCAGATCTATCTTAGAAAAGATAGTTGCACCACACAACTGATCAAACAGGTCATCTATCCTTGGCAGATGATACTTGTTCTTTATAGTTACTTTATTTAATAGTCTATAATTAATGCATAACTGCATCGATCCGTCCTTCTTTTTAACAAAGAGAACTGGAGCACCCCATGGTGAAGTACTCGATTGGATAAAACCTTTCTCAAGAAACTCCTGCAACTGTTTCTTGAGCTCTTCCATCTCAGCAGGTGCCATTCTATTCGATGTTTGTGCTATTGGTTGTGTGCCCGAGATTAGATTAATCTCAAAATCAATTTGTCGGGGTGGAGGAACACTTGGAAGTTCCTCAGGAAATACATCTTGAAACTCCCTAACTATCGGAACTTCAGAAAGATTATGATTCTCCATTGTGGTATCTACTACATGTGCTAAGAATGCAAAGCATCCTTATCTCATCAGCTTCTCAGCTACCAAACCTGACACAAGATAGGTTGGAAGAATCTTTCAGTCACCCTAAAAGATCCATGTGTCACTATCATATGTGAACATGGCCTGCTTGGAACTACAATCCAAGACAACCTTATACTTTTCTAGGGTGTCCATCACAAGAATTATATCAAACCCATACATCTCAAATGGTATAAGATCCACCTAAATGTGATGTTTAGAAAAACAAAGAGTGTAGGGAGAACATACCTCTCACAACACTGCAGATCCAAGCAAAGGAGTTTCTAACAACAAACTCTCTGCTTTATGACCAACTATCATATTGCTGTGAAAGATCACTTTTCTAGCGATAAAGGAATGCATAGCACCCGGATCAATTAAAACAGATACGAAACAGGATGAAGACATATCAGAATGAAATAGTTCCATCTGACTTGTCACGACTCGAGGATTGAGTACTGCTTTGGGTTGATTCATTGCATAGAATCTCATCATTTCTTATTGTTGACCCTGTGCTCGGTTGTTGGGTGCTGACAATCCCGCCTGGGACGCTTGTCCACATCCTCTAACACCACTAGGAAACTGCCTCCTCTGAGAGCCTTGTTGACTCTGCCTCAGAGTTTGAGTCACACTTACCTCTCTGGCTCGACAATCTTTTATCAAATGCCCCATCTTTCCACATATAAAACAACCTCTGCTTTCCCTCTGAGACCTGGGTGGTCCTGTTACTGATACTGATGCTGAGCTGTGGGCTCCCTCTGGTGGTAAACTACAACCTCTACCCCTACTCGACATCCATTGCGTCTGGGTATTGAATCTTGGTGGTGTTGTTGGTGCAGAAAACCTTGGCTTTTTAAAGCCCTCAGACCTTTGTCCTTGAAACTACGTATACGCCTTCTTACCACTAGTCTTTCACTTCTCAATCATAGACCTCTCTATCCGTCTAACAGACTCCACAAAAGTAGCAAACCTCTCCCTATTCTCCAAAGAAAACACAGGAGTGGTTAATTCAACGTTCAACCCCTTCTCAAAATGTCAAATCCTCTCTTCATCAATAGCTGCCATATGAGGACAGAACCGCAAAAGCTCCATGAACTTAGCCTCATACTCGCTAATGTTCATCGGTCCTTGTCTTATCTTCTCAAACTGATATATCTTTTCATCTAGATACGTCTTGGGAAAGTATCTACTGACGAATTCTCGACGGAACTCTCCCCATCCGACTTCGACACATGGCTTCTTGCCCTCTTCTGTTGCCCATCAATGGCCAGCAATCCCTTTCAGAAGATACACTACATGTCTGACTTTCTCAGCTTTAGGAATATTAAGGATCCTGAAAACGTTTTCTAGCTCAGTCAGCCATAAGTTGGCATTTGTTGGGTCAACTGTACCATCATAATCTGTGGCTCCAACTCGGTGAAGTCTCTCAAAAGTCTTGCCGGCTCCATGTCCATCATTATGGGTTGGTGCCCTAGGTGCAGGTGGTGGCATTCTATCTACCATGTGTGTCATGGTCACCATAAACTAGCTAAATAGGGTATGGAAGGCTGGATTATCTATCATGGCAGGGTTATATTGAGGGTGTTGGAGTATTGACTCGTCCCTGGGTTGGTCCCTTGTACCTCCACCTGGTCCAGCAACGCTACTCTCTATAGCATGTTCGTCATGTGATCCAGACATCATTAGTATCTTATTCTCCTCCTATATGAGCAGAAGTCACTATCAGATAACTGGATGACACTAGAACAGACTCAACAACCTTAATCCTATGTCTCTATAGACTCGGCGAACCTAGAGATTTGATACCACTAAACTTGTGATGAACGAACATTCAAAACATCGTTAACTATGCAGAAGAGATCACTAACAGAGGATTACTGAAAAATCACTAAAAATTAAAACCATTTACAAAGAGATTCATACACAGGAAAACTATTTCATAAAGAACCAAAGTAATTTAATTACATTCAGGATTCACAAGTACATATCATGTGCCATATCTTCTCGAGGATTACATACATCAGTTACTCTATTAAAACTGTACATGAGCAACATAAAACCTCGAAACATCAAGCCAAAATCTTAGATCGATTCATTACACTAACTACTGACTCCTAGGACCTGAGAGTACAGAGACACACATAGGACTCTATATACAAGACATGACAACCAATGTCTCCACCTGAGAATATCATTGTTGTCCCTATTGATGTTGCTGCTCTTCCCTTGCTGTAGGGTTTCTACCTCTTCGTCCACGTCTACCTAAAAAGTGTTGGTGACCAACAGAGTGAGACCCGGTCCCAGTGAGAGATAGAACTCTCTGCCAAAATCATTATTATTGCAGTTTAAAAGAATAAAACTGAACAGAGGAAACATTTATGTTGAACAACAGATAATTAATTGTTTAAATAGATTAGAGCAATATTCTTATTCATAGAATTTTAGCTATAATTTGATAAAAAGCATATCATTTATTCATTAAGGAATATGAAGAACATGAATAACATCTATACATATGAGATATGCTAAGTAGGGTAACATCAACCCATGATTCTCGTATTTCAACCTTAAGCAAATACGCTAGACGACAGATTACATTTTACAATCATACTTAAGCCCTAAGGAGATGAGGTATACCGCTCATACTCCAACCGACCACTGTGAAGTCGAGATCAGTACCATACATAGGTCAAGGAAGAGACGGATTTCCATGACCTCATCCTCCTCAGTCAGTGTAAGTACAAACTGCAACACATCTCGTGTCTCTGCTAAATAGTTTTCCAGGGTATATTGGCAACTTCACTATAGAGCTACAGTGGCGGATGCACTCTCTTCGCAATTGAGATATTTCATGTTTATCTCACATCTATCCGACATTAACATCATTGGAAAATTCATGATACATCCATCCCGGAATATATAATGTAGGATTGAGAGATTTAATGTTTATCTCACATCAATTTTACATTAGGGTGTAAGGATATTTATGCCCATAACCCCCACATACTCAGAAGTATGCCCTCTAGGAGCTCCCATGGGAAAACCTATTTCACCATCACCAACTACTGACGATGATGGATCTATGTCCAGGGCTCTACATGACAAGATTTCACTTGATTAATTAAGTACATTACCATATTCATTTAGCATCAGTCAGATTTTCAAACATAAATTATTATAACATATGTTACAAAGAATGTGTAATACTTCTATCAAGTACTATTCAAAATCTTAATAAAGCATTGGGATCTCAATCCCTCATCTCATCATCATGATTATGGAATATGGGTATTCAAACCCTAAGTTCATCATAGAACACTGGTTACCACTCATCAGGTAACTCATACCTTCAGTTCATCTGACCAAGGTAAATATGATGTTTGCTACACAAGCATCTCACATGACTTACAAGGCCCATTTTGTCTATTGTTACCTCTCACTAGGAAACAAAGCATGCTATGGCTCACAAGGCCCATTAACAAATTCAATAAATGAAAACATCATATCTCATACCTGGGTATGCTCATCATCTCATGATACCCTGCATGGTTAGTACACATGATAATAGTTATATCAATTACATTTCAGTACCATGCTACATAAAGTAACACCACTATACCCTTATCAGGGTTAGGGTTTCCCATTTCATATTAATCAGGATCATTCATCCCCTTTGCTCAATTAGGACTAATGATTAATCATCTCATTGTCCAGTATTAGGGTTTCATGCACTACAACCCAAAATTAGGGTTTCACATACCTTTACCCTATTTTAGGGATAAGGTTTACTATTCACATCAAATTAGGTTTTATCATATCCCATTACTCAAAAATAGGGTTATAATGTACTATTCACATTAAATTAGGGTTTATCATTAAAATACCCTGAATTAGGGTTACTCCATCACCCTAGATTAGGGTTTCACTCAGAATTGCCCTAAATTAGGGTTAGGACTCATCGACCTCCTCAATTAAGGTTTCATGATTCCTTTATCAAGGATCATTCCCTAATTACATATTCTATTCATTTTGAATGTGTTGAGGTTTACCATTACATGATTATTATTAATGTATGAATTTCTCTCTCTCTTATCCTCTCTAGGATATTGATAACTTCAAACTTGATTAGATTAGGTCAACCCTTTATCCAGGTATATGCATTTAGGGTCAACATAATGTATTTGAGATATTGCTTTCATAAGAATCACAGATTAACCCCTATAAGGGTACCAATCACCCTAGTATCTTAACGTCACAACCATTGTAATCATCTTTAATTTATATCATTAATAATCAAGTAGTTAATTGACCTTTAATCACATTAGGTGTTCAAATGGTTTGACCAGTTGAACATCAAATGGTCTTGATTACGTAGACCCCAAACGGTCTTGGTAACATAGACCCCAAACAATCTTAGTCACTTTAGACCCCAAACAGTCTTGGTCACTTAGATATCAAACAGTCTGAAACCGTTTGGCAATTAGCCCTTGAAACTGTTTAAGCAACTATATTGAAATCGTATGAACAAATCACTTTTGAAGCAACTTGGGTCTCCAAACAGTTTGAGACCGTTTGATCTCAAATGGTCTTGAGACAGTTTGATCCCAAACAGTCTTGAGACCGTTTAGACTCAAACGGTCTTGAGACTGTTTGGTCCAAATTCTCTCAAAACCGAATGGACCAAATAGTGTTTCCATCAACGAAATCGATTCAAAGTTTCAATCATTGAACCTCCTATCAATTGAACCATTGAATCATTCTTCAATTGAACCATTGAATCACCCTTCAATTGAACCATTGAATCCTCAATAATTGAACCATTGAGTCACCCTTCAATTGAACCATCAATTAGGGTTTTGAAATCAAGAAACCATCAATTGTTGACATTGTGGAACTAATTACGTTGAAACCATTGAATCATGATCAAACCATGGCATGACCTGACCTCAAATGGTCTTAAGGTCATTTGGCCTCAAATGGTCTTGAGACCGTTTGACCCATCCCATCATTGAAATTGGTGGAATTCAATTAGGGTTTCTTCAACAACTCGATTTAGGGTTTGTTACTCAATCAACCTTCAAGTGTTGAACCCTTTGGAATTAATTCCATTAAGTGGCATTGGATCATCATCAATTTATGACATCATCAACCTCAAACGGTCTTGAGGTCGTTTGACCTCAAACGATCTTGAGATCGTTTGAGTCAAACCACTATAAAATTGACTCAGTCAATTTGGGTTTCAACCCATTCAATCGATTATGGTTTGCAATTGGTGAATCATCCAAACTTGGAACCATTATTAATTATTCAATTGAAGCCAATAGATCAACACCAAACAACTTCAACACTTTCCCTCCAAATGGTCTGAGACCGTTTGGTTTCAAATGATCTTGAGACCATTTCGATCTCAAGTCATTGAAATCATTTGCCCAAGATAATATTAAGGTGTGTGCTTAAGATGCTGTCATCATCATCAAGCTACAATCCTTCAAGATTTGCTTCCATTCTCATGGTAGTTTCATCAATTTGATCAAAGAAATTTCAAGAAGAACAAAATGATCAACAAATGATAAAGAATTCAATGCAATAATAACATTAAGGGTTCAAGTTATATAACCCGCCTTCAAAATCGAATCGAAGATTCTAGATCCACGTCTCTAATGGTGAAATAATCTTCCTAAACTTCACAAGGCTCGTCCTCAAGTCTTTGAGTTAAAGGAATGGCTAGAGTTGAAGATTGAGTGAAGAAAAGAAGAAATCAAGCATTGAAAATCGATTTTCGCCATGAAACCAAGGTTGAAGATGACTATGGAGCTTACCTAAATGTTGGGGCACGTCCTCCTGCTGCTCCTAAGCTCCTTTGAGTTTGGTCAAAGCAAGGAAAGAAGAAAGGGTTGAAAAAGCCTTTCATTTGGGTTGAAAATGGGATGTATATAAGGAAATTTGATGAGGGAGAAAGTGTTTATAAAAATCCTTAAATTACAAAATTAATGCCACATATCCCCCCTTAATTCCTTTCATACAAAGCCATCCTCCCCATCTTCTAATTACTCTTCTTTATCCATGAATTAAAGGAAAACAAATTAAGCACCTTAACTATTATAATAATAATATCCAAAAATTAGTGGATATTTCTTTTTCTTTTACTAATGTGAGTGGGCTATCCACTAACTTAGGATATTTCGTGTGCTTTTCAAGGCACAAGGACGTCCACACTTATCTAAATTCAATCACCATATTTTTGGTTGAAAATCACTTCCATTAATATATTTATTTTTGCATTAAATTGAATTAGGGTTTCAATTATGCTTAAATCTTGATTATTTTAATATCAAGATTCTCTCTCCTCCAAAGTGATTCAAATGAGATGCCCCTCTCATTTTATTTTCTCTACTTGATGCCAAGAAACATCAGGGACCCTCTAGCAGTGGTATTTTGCATATTGAACCCTATGTTTTGGGTAAATTGCACATTACACCAAAACTAGGTTTTAATGCACAAACATTGCTCAACAAGCTCTTTCTTGGTGCTCGGGCTTGTGGAATCCATACATTAGAATCATTCTCATTCTTATGATGCTTCAACACTTGAGGAACATTTTATCATGTACAATTTTCAAGTTAACCCCTCAACTTGGATAATTTTCACTTTAGTCCAAAATAGGCAAAAAATTGTTTCAACATTATTTAAAAAGGACTAAAATTGAAACATAAGTTCCTCTTGAGCCTTAATTACTTTTAAAACGATAAGAGAAATCATACAATTAACATTTTTAAACAAAACATCTAGGGTTAAGGCATAACCCAGGTCAAGGATGTTACAAGCCACTTTCATTCCTTACTTTGGCCAGCGACCAAGGAGCTTAGGAGCAGAAGGAGAATGATCCCCAAGCTTGAGATAAGCTCCATGGTCATCTTAAACCTTGAGTTGAAGGTTGAAATCGAATTTAATGTTTCTTTTCTTCTCTCCTCTATTCATTACTCATTCTTGGCTCTCTTTTGCATCAAAAGAGTTGAGGACGTGCCTTGGATAGTTGAAGGAGTTACTTTCACCATTGAAGACGTGAAGCTTGAAGCTTTGAAGATACTTTGAAGGTGGGTTATATAAATTGAACCCATGAATATTGTTATTGATTCAATTCTTCAATATACAATTCTCTTTTTATTCTTGATTATTTGCTTGTTGCAAATTGAGGATTCTATGTTAATATCAGTATTCGAACAATAAAAATGGAGGTTGATGATGATGACATCATCTTAGCACACACCTCTATGTCAACAATAATCAAACATTTTCAATTTGTATTTGGACAAACGGCTTCAACAAACCGTTAGAGGTCAAACAGTTTCATCAAACCGTTTGGTGACCAAACAATGTCAAATTGTTTGAGGGTCAAGGGTTCGAAACTGTTTGAAGATGTTGACCATTTGAAGATGTTCATCAAACAATTTGATGGTTAAATGGTTTCCAAAGCGATTGATGATGAAACAATCTCAAGATCATTTAGGGTTGAACGGTCTTCGAACCATTTGATAACCTAGGGTTCAAGAACGTTTAAGATCTAACGGTCTCAAAATGTTTGAGGGGTTGAAACGGTTTCAAAACCATTTGATGAGCAAATGATCCTCAAACAGTTTGAGGGAATTAGGTTAACAGTTTCAAAACCGTTTGATGAACAAAATCTTAAAGATCGTTTGAAGGTTCAACTTCAAGACCGTTTGAAGGTCCATTGGTTCTAAAACCGTTTGAAGGTTCATTAGTCAAAAATTGTTGAAGGATCAATTAATCTCAAAACCAATTGAGTGCTTATAAAGTACCTCAAGGTTGATTACAATGGAAGTATGCTTAAAATACTTATATGATTAAGTACACTTAGATTAATTAACATTTGATGCCTATGAATGCAATAAACTCAATGTACTTTGATAAGCATAGGTGTATGTACCTTAACGAAAGGTTGAGCTAATTTAATAAAGTATGGAGTAATCAACATCCTGGAGAGGATGAGAGAGAGAAACTCATATTTGAGCAATAATATGCAATGTGCAACTTTGATACTTTTAATAAGTATAAATTATGAATGAGGCTTTAGTCTTTGATTATATGATCATGAAACCCTAATTGATGGGGAAAACCCTAATTGATGAAGATTGGGGAAAACCCTAATTGATGGGGAAACCTTAATTAATGAAGAAATGTTAAATCCTAACTTTGTGTTATGATATGAAACCCTAATTAATAAGGGATGGTAAACCCTAACCTTAATCTTGGGTAATGGGTTGAGAAATTAACTCTAATTGATAGTATGAACTAGGGTTTGATCTTGATAGTATGATCATGAAACCCTAATTGATAGGGAAATCCTAATTGATGAAGAATAGGGAAACCCTAATTGATATGGAATGTGAAAACCCTAACCCTAAATTCGGGTATTGGAATGAGAAAACCCTAATTGATGAGAAATAGTAAACCCTGACCCTAATTTCGGGTATTGGGATGAGAAAACCCTAATTGATGAGAAATAGTAAACCCTAACCCTAATTTTGGGTATTGGGATGAGAAAACCCTAATTGATGTGAATAGTAAACCCTAACCCTGATTTTGGGTAAAGGAATGTGAAACCGTAATTGATAGAGAATGGGAAACCCCAACACTAATTTTTGGGAATAGTGATGTTATCTTGTAATGCATGGTGTTGATTTGTAATTGGTATGGATGTTATCATGAGTACTAACCATGCAGGTATTATGAGATGATGAGCATAGCCATGTATGAGCTATGATGTTTATTTGATAAAATGCTTAATGGGCTTGTGAATAACTATGGTAATTGTTGCCTAGTGAAAGGTGTCAAGATGTTTTATGGGCTTTGTGAGCCATGTGAGATGCTTGTGTAACAAGTATCAAGTACACCTTGGTCAGATGACCTGGAGGTAAAAGTTACCTGATAAGTGGTTATAATGTTTAAGTGATGAACTAAGGGTTTGAATACCCAGATCCAGTAAATATGATGATGATGTTGTTGTGGGATGAGAATTCCCCATAATGAGATAAGGTATTGAGATCCCAATGTTCTATAAAGTTTTGAATATTACTTGATAGATGTATTACACTTTCCTTTGTAGCAATTATCATAATAAATTATGTTTGAAAACTTGGCTGATGCTAAAAGAATATGGTAATGTACTTAATTAATCAAGTGAAATCTTATTATGTAGAGCCCTGACCATAGATCTATCATCGTCAGTAGTTGGTGATGGTGAAACATGTTTTCCTATGGGATTTCCTAATGAACGCATATTTTTGAATATGTGGGGGTAATGGGCGTGAATACCTTACGCCCTAATGAAGGAATTGCCGTGAGATAAACATTAAATCTCTCAATTCTTCATTATATGTGTCGGGATGGATGTATAACGAATCTCCCAATGATAATGAATGTCGGATCAATGTGAGATAAACATTAAATCTCTCAATGCCGATGAGAATGCAGCTGCCTCTATAACTCTGTAGTGAAGTTTCCAGTATACCCTGGAAAGCTACGATAAGCAGTTGACATAGTATTTCTTGTGGTCTCGCACTGACCGAGATGAGGGAGGTCATGGAATCCAGTTCTTCCTTTGACTTTGTATGGTACCGATTTCGACTTCACAGTGGTCGGTTGGAGTATGAGCAATATACCTCATCTCCTCAGGGCATAAATGTGATTGTAAAATGTAATCATCCGTATAGCATATTTGCTTAAGGATGAAATATGGAAATCATTGGTTGATGTTACATTGCTTAATGTATCCTAAAATGGATAGATGTTATACATGTTCTTCATGTTCCTTAATAAGTAGATGTCATTGCTCTATTCTTCTTAAACAGTGATTTATCTTGTTATTAATATAAAAGAATCCTCTTCTCAGTTTTATACTATTAATCTACAATGATAATATTTATGGTGGAGAGTTATATCTCTCGCTGGGAAAATTACAATTGTCTCACCCCCGTGGGATCCAACATTTTTTTAGGTGGACGCGGACGAGGAGGTAGAAACCATACAACAGAGGGAGGACAACAACATCAGGGACAACAATAACATCTCAGGTGGAGATACTGATTGTCGTGTGTTGTAGATATGAGTCCTATATGTCGTATCTATACTCTCAGGTCCTTGTAGTCAGTAGTTAGTTTTTTATCATCGATCTGAGATTTTGGCTTGAATGCCTCAAGGTTTTATGTTGTTGATGTATAGTTTGTTTAGGCAATTGTTGTATATATTCCTCGAGATGGGATGATATCGAGCATGTAAGATGTGAACCATAATGAATGCAATGTTTTGGTTCTCTTACTAAGAGTTTCATAGAAATGGATCTCTTTGTAAAATGGTTTTAATTTTTAGTGATTTCTAGTAATCCGCTGCTAATGATTCCTTCTGCTTAATTAGTAATGATTTGTTTGTTGGATGTCACATCAAGTCCTTAAGAAACTTTGCGTAGGTGGGCATCTCCTCAATGGCATCCAAGAATGGTATGTCAAGGTACAACTTCTTTACTGCAGTGATGAACTTCTTATACCTCTTTTTCAATTGGGCTTTCACCAACTCATATAGGAAAGGTATGCGGGATGCATACCTATCTGGATGTTCCTTGGAAGTCACGTCATTGTCTGCTCTTGCTGATACTTTCTCCTACTTCGTGAGAATGTTTGGTGATTCTTTGGGGGTTACATCCATCACTGGTGTTGTTACTTTTGTTGATCACTTCTCGTGGGCTGGGTGTATCACTATTCCTAACCTTAGCACGGCCATCTTCGCAGTTTCATTCCCTCGTGGGTTCTCTTTAGTGCTGGACGGGAATCGCCCTACTTGATGGTTGATACTTTGAGCTAGGATTGCCAATTGCTGGTCTATCTATTTGTGATGCTGTTGTAGCTCCATAATCTGAGTAAAAAACCCTCCCATATGTTGCTGCATCAATTTGAGGAAAGTCGTGATGTCCACCGAACTTTTGTGCAACTTTTCATTCAGATCATTCTGCTTCTTGGAAAAACATATCAACTCGGTCATCATCGACAGTCGTTGTTGCTGACCTTGCTGGGTGTTTGGGTAGTTTCTTTACTACTGGAAACCTACTTGATGCTACTGATTTTGCAGTCCTCCCAAAGAAGTTCCCCACACGTGGTACCTTAAAGAGAAAGACGTTAGTGCATGGCTCGTTGGTGTCTTCTTAGAGAGAAGAAGGCATTGAACGTAGGCCACCATCAATTGTTACGATTTAGTTATCTTCCTTCATGCTTTGCCCTGAAGATAGTTTTATCTTCTTGGTTCCCTATATACGAAAACCACCAGAATAACTGCTAAACCCAAAATTTTAATCCTTTTGGTAACTCCCCTTGGAGATAGGTTTTCATTTTATTCTTCGTGATTCTTTTATTTCAACAAACCCTTATCCATCGACTTTTTGACGTGCTTAGATAAGTAAAACTTGGGTTTCGAAGCGCTATTCTTCCAAGTCCCTGTGTTTGACCCTGAACTACTTTGACCCTATTCTTGTTGCAAGAGTCTTAAACAATCGGGTATTATAAATTACTAAAGTCCGATGACCTAGACATGTCTCCATTTTTGGACCCACATTTAAGGCTTTTCAACTTTTTGGCGTCGTTGCTAGGGACCCGACAAAGAATACCGTTCTATGAACTTGAGTATTACTTGCACCTTGCTAAAAACCTTGTATATATTCATATAATATTGCATATACTTATTGTACATAATTTATACAACACATTCATACTTTTACACCTTTTATTTTCAGGTACTTCTTCATCTTGTCGAACCCTCCTATGATTGATAGCCCATGGTTGAACAAGCACCTGAAGCTCAGTCCCTGTGTTCTTTTATCCAAGTTAGGGTAAATAAAGAGAGGAATCTGGTGGTGGAGCAACCACTCAATGTTGCCAACTTTGAGCTGAAGCCTGCCTTTCTCCAGTTGCTTCATCACAACCGATTTGGAGGGAACACCATTGAGGAGAATATGTACAACCACCTTACAACATTTAAGAGGACATGCAATACCTTTAAGATCAATAGGGTCCCAATATCCTACATCTACACCTAGTGCTTTCCCTACTCCCTAAGAGACAAAGCCCTAGAGTGGTATACTAGTCTACAAGATGGGAGTCTACCTGATTGGGAACATCTGGATAATGCTTTTATCGCTAAGTCTTTTCCCATAGAGAGGGTGATCAAATACCAAAACAAGATAACCGGGTTCTCACAAAACGTTTCAGAGAATCTACATGAAACTTGGGAGAGATTCCAAAGCTATCAGAGAGAGTGCCCGTACCATAGTTTGTCTGAGCCCAAGATGATCACTACCTTCTATAATGGGTTGTGTGTCAGAGAAAGAAAATCCTTGACTGCTGCAACAGGAAGCGATTTCTTGGGGCTCAACGCCCAGAGAGCAAGGGAGATTATAGACAATATGGCCACTTATCATCAAGACAGTGAATATGACAGAAAGTCAACGACCCATCCACTCCAGGAGAATCCAAGGTTATGGAAGCACTATTGGATAATTTGGACAAGATCGTGACTGATGTCCAAGCCTTGAAGGATCAAAACTATAAATGTAAGGTCCAACAAGAAGTGGTAAGGAGTTGGGTCACATGTGGAGAGCTAGATCATGTTTCTGATTTCTATGCACATACGGCTGCGTAGATCAAGCCCGACGACAAAAATACAGAGAATGTGAGTTTGTATGGAAACACCAACGCAACTGAGAATTCTCACCAGCTGGTGGATTTTATGACATCCTTCTCTCGAAGGAGTCCAAACAAGAAATTTGATTCAATAGCTAGTCAAAAGTGTGAATAAGAAAGAAGAGACTAGAAATCAGATGTCATAAAGAAATCATCCAATGAAATAAGGGCATGCATAGAATGATATGAGATAAATTCCACAGATTCCAATAATCATAAAGAGACATAAAGGTTTAGGTACAATGATGTTATTAAAGAAAAGTATATGTTGTAAAATGGAAGATAGGTATTGGTCTCCTTAATTTAGGAGATTGAAGTACATAGTAGTAGACACCTAAGATAATATTAACCCAGTACCAGGTAGGGGCCCTATCAGGATACAAATGTGTCGGGTTCTTGATCATGTTGGGTTGTGAACTGTTATGGGTAATGGGTGTATCGGGATAGGACTATCTACCCGATATGGTCGTGTCAGGCTCTTGGCCATGTCGGGCTGCAGTCGTGACGGGTATAGACCGTATTGGGTTGGGCACCGTGTCGGGTTAGGATACATATCAGGTAAACATTATCTTAAGGCTCTCAGGTTCCTTATTTCGGGTATAGGTGGGTGAGCCATCTAGAATTGAAGCCCAGATAGGGACCTGAAATGTTAAAGTAGCCTTGAGGGTCATGTCATGTTGCTTACTGCTATCAGAATGATTTCTAAGTGAACACCTGCCATTCCTCTCGGGTTGGGGGTGTGCTAACCTAGTATCTCCCAGTAGACTCTGGAACTCGACACACTCGCTCATGTTCTCTAAGAGTTAGCTCTCGTCAGGTCCAGGCTGTCCCATCGTAGGCTTGTAGCGGCTATTTAGAGGGAGCGAGTTGATGGGATTTGTGGCTTTTATTGGACCACGTGTCCTTCATTTGGGTACCATTTTTGAGGTCATCGGGAGGGGGCCGATATGTCTATCACCCAGCATGCTTGTCGGGCCATCAATCATGCCAGACAGCCTGACAGCGAGTGCATTGTGCAGAGCCATGGTGGGTTAGGACCTTGACGGGCTGCGGCACCAAGGGGTATCCATGTCGTGTAATTGACCTCGTCGGGTGGCGAACCATGATGAGTAAGGCACCTTATCGGGTAGAGAGCTATAGTGGCCAGGGCTCCCATGTGACAGACCTACGTCAGGTTGGCATGGTATTGGGCAGTGACTGTGACATGTAGGAGGGTGTGTCGCCCCGCACGCTACTAGGCCAAGATGGGTACTTCATTGCTGACAGGCCTGAAGGGCCCATTGGTGCTCTTTTTTTGGAAGAAATAAGAGAAACTCTACAAAAGATGGGAAATATTATGAGGGGCATAATGGGCATGATTTCTATACATCAAATAAGATAAAATGAAGAGGAATTTAGGTTTGGAGGTTGTTTTGAAAGTAAAATATAAGCTCTAGCAGCCATAAAATGGGTGTTATCACGAGCTCCACCATATATCATGACCTTAAGATCACCTTTCTAATTCGAGGTATCTTAGTCCAATTCAATTGGCATGGAGAATTACATGGAGTTCATCAGAGGTCTCTAAATTCGAGAAGAATTGGGTTAAGTGTGGTGACCTTGAATTTTAGGGTTTGATACTGAATATAGTATTTGAGGGCCATAAATTTTGTTTAGGTGGTTTACCCTAAATTAACAAGTTATTTGGTTTGTTATGAATTCCTTCACCCCCAAAAAAATATTATTAGAGATAAATTTGATGATTATAACACATAACTATGTTAAATTATGATAGATAGATTTTTTGAAATGATTTGAGGTATACAAAGACACGAACAATTTAATAAATGAACTTTTAAGGTTCTAATAAGTATTTGGTAAAAACTTTATGTGATGGAAAATAATTGAGGAGACTTAGTAAATATTTTGATTTAAAATATCATGAGAATTAGACTTTTGAGGAAAATTCTTTGAATGGCCATAGAGTCATGTCTCATTCTAATATTAAAGCAAGAGGTGTAGTATCTTATCATTAGGTTGTGGTTAAAATTTTATTTGGGTTGAAGCTTCCAAGTAAAATATATGAAGACTTAATGTTTGGGAATAAATTGAAGATTTAATTGAATAATTTCCTTCTTAGAATATAGTCTGACTGAGGATGCAATTCAATTAACCCATCACGTGACCACTAACTTGGGAGGATTTGAGTTAGTTGCATGGAAGTTTTGTAGACAGTATATGATATTCGACCATCAGGATCTCATAATTAACCTCTGAGCTATGTGAGGGAGAATACATAGTCCTAGATCCTCATCTTGATCCACTAATCATGGAGGAATCAATACCATATCAGTAGTTAGATGGTTCTGGTAGCCTAGAAGCTCTCAAATGGCCCCCATTTTCAGTGTGAGGTGGTTTCGATAGGTTGTTTGCCCCTTCTCCATTCATCCTTCTCCACTACATCTTGTAGTGATGGCGTGAAGATGAGTGGGAGGCCATGAGGGACAAAATAAAGGAGTTAGGAGTTGACCAACCAAAAGTATGACCACAAGATGTTGGCTTTGGGTTTATAATCAGACGAGGAGCAGTTCGTCATGGCGTCTTGTCATTGGATGTTAGTGAAGATGATTGAGTTTAAGGGATCTTTTTTTGGCATCTCTAGTAAGTGTAGATGATCAAAGAATGATAGTTGGGTTACTACGATTCTCTAGATGTTACATATTTGAGCATAAGGCTTGTGAGTCCCTATTTCTCATTTGCTTGAACCTGGCGGTGGATGGGGAGCCAGGCACTTATTGAGATTGGCACATGCTGCTCTGTTTAACCAGCCAAGCGTCAGTGGGTCTCCTACAACATCAGTGAAGTCAAAGTCCCCTTTTATCTTTGAGGAGGGTGCGAACAACTCGTTGGGTTCCACATCGTGATCCCAGACCATGATAGCATAGGAAACAAATATGAGAAAGTCACAAAAATGAAAAAAATGTGCAAGGTTGGGGTGGACTAATTTGGGTTCACATACCCTAAATATACCAGATCCTCGCTAGGATCTGACCCTTTTTGGAGATAAATTTCTATATATTTCCACTGCATAGACCTAAATTTAAAAATTTCATAGAAAATATCTTTGTTGGTCAATAAATTCCTCAAATATGCTGATAGACTCTGAAAAATACCAAGTTTATTGTGAAACCTCTAAATCAGGCTTTTGAGTCTTAGTTGGTGAAGATTTATTGATTAAACGATAATTCTTATTTTTATAGTTAGTTGGATGAAATAATTAACAAACAATGGAAATTAAATATGAGAAACATAACTTTCAAATATAATATCACTTAGAGACCATATATTGACCATGATTTGATATATATTGCAAAAATATATGTCTTTGGACAATAATGACTAAGTAGAAGCTTTTAGAATCATATGAATTCTAAAAAAATTTACAAGCATTAGAAAACAATATGAAAATTGAATAAGAGACTAAGTCTAACTACTTGATGAGTAGAAAAATATCACAAACCATTTTAAGATTAGTTTGAACCTAGGTTTGACTAAACCTTAACATGGACCTAAAAATAAATAATACAATGAATCTTGATTTAATGATTATTAAATCTTATATATAGGTGATGGCCATATATCTAGATGGTCAATGATTATTAGGAAAATGTGAACTCAGGTAAGTGGGCTTATTTAATTATATGACTATAGTTTTCCTGATTGATTCAAGATATCTATTTAGGCTCTTTTATTTGTAAATATTGGATTTAGTATTACTATAAGTATTTGGAGTTTTGTCACTTACAAACATAAATTATGCATAGATTTTTTGTATTTATGAAGGTATTCATTATCCCTCTTATGAAGGAATGGGTTAATGTTGACTAGTACACTTCTGTAGAGCACACAATGTGTAGGGAGTTCCCAGAGTACTCGGTCCATATGATAGGGCCCAACATATACATTTTGGTACTAGTCCACCTTGATAATGCAACTCATCTATAAAAATGACTAAAATAAGTGTATTTCACTTAATAAAGAACTATTTTCTATGATCTTTCTTTCCTTCTGCAAATCTTTTCAAAGTTATGAGAAGCGTAATTTATGTATCTTTCTACCCATGTACACAACACATTATGTGTTGATTCATTGTTTCAAGTATGTTTTAGGCTCATAGCTAGTATGAAAGAGAATAAGGAAGTTAGAAGTTGTACATGTTTAACCTAGTGTCTAGATCCTATTTATCATACATGTTCATAAACTTATAGAATTTTCTCTTTTCAATATGTAAATATAAATTGTAATTGATCATATGTAATAATGTACATGTTTATGTTGCAAATAATATGGTGTATGTTATGATTATATGTTCATGTATGTGCATATTTCTTCCGTAATCCAATCTGATATGATTGTCTAATGTTTTCGAATTTTATCCTCTTGAGCACATGATATATCAAGAAGATGGAATATGGTTATGTTACAATTGGTATCTGAGCATGAACAATAGCTACACCTAACAATTTATCACCATGAAACATAAAATAAAATTTGACCTCTCACTTAAAACCCTAGAAACTTAGTGAATTGTTGAATAAGGTCTAGGTTAAAATTACCATGTAGGATAGAACCTAGATTTTTGAGAACTTGGTTTAGACAAGTGTGTGAAACCCTATCCATATCGAGCCTATATGTATAAGGTTTCTACATTGGTATACACCTTTTTCTCACCATTTCACTAGGTGACATGGCATTAGACCATATATTGTCTGTGGGACACTCAGTTTTGCTAATTTGGTTTTGTTTTCCAATCAGCTTGAGTCTCGACTATTTTCTCTAACATCAGCTTTCTCAGAGAAAAACTATATAATATTTTATTATATACATGTGAATCTAAAAGTGTGTCCCTTGCATAGGAGAGTAGGAGGTGTTCATACAACCCAAGTGAAATGGAGTGACATCAATCTCTAATATAGAGTAGTCTATATTAGATGTCTATAGATATTTGACAGTTAGAATATATTATAGATTGATAGATATATAAGAAAGAATAATCGTATCCACATTAAATGTAACACAATATAAGTTGGTTGTAAAGATCTAAGTTGTATATGATTTACGAATCCAATTTTCAATATATGAGTTAAGTTTGATGATGAATGTATTTAGGATTTTCTTACATAATCTAATCTAAGTTAAGATAAGGTTGAATATGCATGATCCTCAAGATCTTTTACAAGGTAGTAATTCTAGTGTTCGGATGATATAAGTGGTGAAATCTAGAGAGAGTGAGACCCATTAGGAGAAGGACAGATGACCTAGCCTGTAATGTATGATAAATATGAAATATGTTTAAAATGATGTATCCTGAACTAGATTACTCCTAAGCCTATGTGGTTGTGTTTGCATGCATAATTCGTATAGTTTATTTGAATTGTAAATGTCAGAGTTGGGAATAAAATAATGTTATGGGTAGAAAAAACTCATGATGAGAAATCCAATACATTGGATGAGTTAGGCCCTAGCTTGAGTGACTTATGTGTGTGAAGCTCATAATTAGTTACAAGTGAGGTGATATATGAAACCATGGTTCTAAAAGTAATATGCTGTCACGGAACCGTTCTTACCCCAATCCCAATCCTACTGCCGAAACAGTAGAAAAAGGATTGAAGCGCCCGTCCCTGAGTGGCCCCGTAGGATCTAACACACTGGCATATACAATAAGAAATAAATAACTCAAAAACTGGATAAATAAAGAACAACTAACCCAATATGGAGATTTCACCAATATATCTTTGTCATCAGAGTGTATGAGTGCGGAAGCGATCATATTCAGTTTTCCATGTATATTGCCTAAAATCAAGAAAATCAAGACACAATCATGCAATTGCACGGTACGCTATCAAAATCAAGTAAAACGGTTTATAACAAAATATGTATACTTGGCAGGACTTATATTTCAAAGAATAATAATCAATTTGCAAATCCAACATTTATTCGACAAGTTTTTCAAGCAATTCGAATTTTATTACGAGTTCCCATTATGCTGTAATTTAAGAAGCATGCTTATATAATTTGTGTGACTCTATTACCCCAACGCGATGGGGAAGGTCATTAGGCCCCTTTTCACCATAGGAACATAGGAAGCCAAAGTACAAGTCCCACTTCCAAATGAGGGGATTGTTGTACTCAATATCCACATTATCAACATTATCAATATCATCATCATTATCAACATCAATATATAGGCAGTCATAATGGGCATTCAATTTATGTTTTCATGTTTTTCAAAATATAATATAGAAAAACAGAAGACTAATCATAGGGAACAATAGCTCATCCAAGTAAATAGCCAAGCATACAGTCAAGAGATACATAAAAGTATCTTCAATACAATCAAGGAGGAATTATATAATAGCGTACCTTTCACCGAGGTTTTTGAGTATAGATCAACAAGTAATGGGTATACCCTTCGAGTCAGATCCTAAATCACAAGATTGGATCAAGGGTCAAGATCATGATGTTTAGAATATCAAGTTTTAATATTTGAGATTAGGGTTACACTTTTCCTATGTCAACCTTAGGGTTGGGTCATTCACTTATAATCAATATTCCAATATGTCCAACATTATTTCAAATATCCAATATATATTCGAGTGTGAATGACTTTACCTAGGTTTTCTAGGATTATATGTGCTAACCCTAATTTATGATCATTATCCAAGTCATCATCAAATCTTTAGATCATCATGTTGTTCTAACATCATTTATATTCATGATCAGATTGATGGGTCAAAACTATATCAAGGGTTTTGCAAGCTTAAGATCAATATCAAGATTTACTCATATTCATTATAATCAAGATTGGATATAGTAAATAATCTTAGATCACTAATTATGCATTTCAAGAGTAGATGATTCAAATATATTAGATCTAGGTTACAAGATAACCATCAGAGTCCAAATCTAGGGTTTTCATCATTGAGTCATGATTAACCAAAAATAGAGTCATTTAGCCAATTTACATAATTAATAGATGAATATTTAGGTAAATCAGTTAGCATAATTTGGAATCAGATTTCCAAAGTATTTTTAATGTATTCACTGGATTTTTCTGATCAAAATAGACTATTTATTCATCATTTTTTGATTTTGGATGCATTTTCTACGATTTAAATAGGATTCAACCATTTATTGCAATTTCGAGCAGAGAGGAGGGGAAAAAATACCTTATTTGCAAAAATCAAGGACTCTTAGATCCACAGCAGATGGCTCAGGATTATTCCACATCAGCGGATGGTGAGTGGTAGTTCTCTTGCTCATTGGTCTGATTCAAGCCTGGTTCAATCAGGTTCTCTGGTCATTTGGACTGGTTTGGTTGCGATTGTATTGGACCAGGTTCAAGCCCTTTGACTGGCGGGTTTGGGGCTCTTTCCCCTTCGCTCAGTACCTACACATGCGAAGCTGATGCGGCGGATGACTCGCCGGCATGGTAGACAATTGGAGCAGGAGTCTCCGATGGAGGAAGTGGGTGTGCCGTCCATGATTTTTGTGATCTCGAGGATTTAACGGAGGTCAGATATTGTGGAAAGGAGGCAAGGAGGGGAGACGCCCAACAGGACTGGGTGGCAGCGCCGTTTGCAGTAGCAGGAGTTAGAGCAAGACGTAGTTGGGGGGTGCTAGAGACCCAGAAATACCACGAAAAGTGGTGTTTTCTCTTGGTGGAGTGACGGCGGATCTAGAGGGGGTATATTTATAGAGTTTCGGGCTAGGTTTAGGGTTAGAGGGCTCCTGGGTGGCAGCCATGGCTGCCGACGTGAGAACATGAGGTGAGGAGCCCGTTTTGGCGGTTCAATGGCGTACAAAAAGGGATCAAACTAGGGCTCAGTGGGTTCGAATTTGCGAGGGGAGCATTTTGGCTCGCTTAGATTTTCAAAAAGTGGTCAATACCGGGAGATCGATCATTTCTGTCTCTTAATCACCTCCCCGCTGATTGCGGGAGGTTGAAGATAACATTTTGGCCGCTTGATCGGGCCTGGATCTGTGAGCAGCAGATCCAAGGGCCGTGGCTCGCCCCAGACCCTTTGCCCCGGATTGCTGACTTGGAAAAGCCCAAGAAAAGGCAAATAAAAGGATTTTGAGCACAAAAACTTCTAAAATTCATAGAAACTTATAGGAATGTCCAAATGACCTCAAATTTGGACCAAAGCTTCAAAATAATGTGGGGAATATTTAGAAAATGTTTGAAAATCAAAATACAAATATTGATTGACCAATTAGATTCTTTGGACAGAGTGATGAATGCATCCAATTTGAAGTGTTATAATGAGTATAAAATCAACATTGGTCACCATATTTTGTCCTTGAGTCTCAACTTTGCTTATGTAGATAAGAAAATTAATTTAGGACCATTAATGGATATAATGAGGTTAAAAGAGTAATTATTTTATCATAATGCTAAAATCCACTTTGCCACATCCTTCCCTCCTTAAAAAGGAATTTTGTCCCCAAAATTCAAAAACATCCTCAAAATTTGGGACTTCCTAAATCCAGATCATATCCTCAAATATTTAGAACATTTTCAACTATATAATCAAATTATATCCTCAAAGTTCGAATAATACAATCATCATAATTGGAATTCCTTGTTCCATATTATAACCAACTTGGTATCAGTATCATTCCATCATCGAGCAATTGTTTATCATGGTCAGCGAATATATTGTCCAAAGTCATTATATGAGTCACGAATATCATATTTTAGGTCGAACAAATAAAGTCTTTGAATCAAGTGTATACAGTGACTTTTAATCCCAATATCTTTGGGTCCTAGACTCTACATTGGCCTAGGTGGGTTATACATCCATGATTTGAGAGATTTTTTTTTCAACATTTCAAGACAACATCATTCTTCCAATATCATGGTTTTCGAGCTCAATATCAATGGGAGGTCCCACCCTAGTCCTAATGAGAGATAAACCCAAGTCATAAATCGAGAGGGTCAAAATCATCATAATTTCAAAATTTTCAGGATTTGGGATATTGAAGTCATTAATCATATATCTCAATGTCCAAATAGTGTGATCATAGGATTTGTAGATTCATAATCATAAGTCACAGGTACATTTATTAATATCAAGAGTTGAGATTTTAGACATCAAAAGTCATAGATCCTCACTTTTTGAAGCTAGGGTTTAGATTCCTATTTAGACTTTTAGGGGAGATCACTCATCCATATTCAATTTCGAGCAACAATATGCAAACAATATTTGATCAACATGTCAAAATTTCATTATCATGGTTTCCACGGTTGATGAATGATCTACACCTAGGTCTATCTAGGAATTCAACCTCAAGCTATAGTCAATATTGCCATATGTCAAGGTCATTATCAGATAAATATTCAAGATCGAGTATCAACCATGGGTTTAACCTATTAGGCTTAGGTCAACCAGTACAAATAGGGTGGAAGGAAATACCTTTCCAAACTCTAAATAATCAATCATATGGAAAATTTAGAGGTGGTCGTAATAGGGATGTGACCTAGGTTAGGGGAGTCATGAGTGAACTACCACCCTAATCTGGCACATTACCAACAATAGTCATTATCAATCGAGCTTATTCCAATAGGGAGAGTATCAATGATCAAAGCATGTTTTACAAGGTCATAACATCAAAATTCAAGATAATAAGGCAATAATGTCAAGATTTTCAATTCTTTCCTTTCATGATCAAGGTAGTGATATAATTTGGAAATTGAGAATTCGAATTTGGCATTCGAGGAATTGGGGCATAATAGTGCAAAACTTAGGTCCATAATCATCATATCAAAACTGAGATTGCAAAAGGCATCAATAGGGTAAATGTTTGCTTAACTATGTTTGAGGTTTAATCAATAATAGGGCACCATGGGATTAATCAAATAGGGACCTTATCAATAATAAGGTATAAGTCATCTTTATTTCACCATATCATAATTTGTATCATTTACCTCAAACATAGAAAGCATCTAGTCAAATTTTGATTAAATCAAGTTTGCAATTAGGGTCATCATGAGTATGTGATTTCAAAATTAATTGATCAAAATCGAGTTTACAAATTTAGGTCAGATCATGGTATCAACTTTCAAGATTTAGCGATATTCATTTTTCCCCATGCATAAGCTACCCATAATCAAGACATCATGTGGTGAAAAGTCACAAGAAAGGACCACATGATGAGATGAGAAGACTACCTAATCTTCATCTACATGGGTGGCTTAGGTAGTCCTTAATGAAGAGATGAGATGCTAGAAGACTCTCTATGGTTTCACAAGAGAACCTTTAGGTCCAGGTCAAGATCAATTGAGGCCAGGTAGAGCGGGGGATCTCAGCCACCGTGAAAACGGATAGGAGAAATTATGTCAGGACCCCGAGCCTAGACACCTCAATTTTCACCATAATGGACTTTAGGGTTTCTTGGGTGTAAGAGACTTGAGAAATTATTTACTTAAGGTATATGAGAGTGTGTAAGCTCTGATACCAACTGTCACGGAACCGTTCTTACCCCAATCCCAATCCTACTACCGAAACAGTAGAAAAAGGATTGAAGCGCCCGTCCCTGAGTGGCCCCGTAGGATCTAACACACTAGCATATACAATAAGAAATAAATAACTCAAAAACTGGATAAATAAAGAACAACTAACCCAATATGGAGATTTCACCAATATATCTTTGTCATCAGAGTGTATGAGTGCGGAAGCGATCATATTCAGTTTTCCATGTATATTGCCTAAAATCAAGAAAATCAAGACACAATCATGCAATTGCACGGTACGCTATCAAAATCAAGTAAAACGGTTTATAACAAAATATGTATACTTGGCAGGACTTATATTTCAAAGAATAATAATCAATTTGCAAATCCAACATTTATTCGACAAGTTTTTCAAGCAATTCAAATTTTATTACGAGTTCCCATTATGCTGTAATTCAAGAAGCATGCTTATATAATTTGTGTGACTCTATTACCCCAACGCGATGGGGAAGATCATTAGGCCCCTTTTCACCATAGGAACATAGGAAGCCAAAGTACAAGTCCCACTTCCAAATGAGGGGATTGTTGTACTCAATATCCACATTATCAACATTATCAATATCATCATCATTATCAACATCAATATATAGGCAGTCATAATGGGCATTCAATTTATGTTTTCATGTTTTTCAAAATATAATATAGAAAAACAGAAGACTAATCATAGGGAACAATAGCTCATCCAAGTAAATAGCCAAGCATACAGTCAAGAGATACATAAAAGTATCTTCAATACAATCAAGGAGGAATTATATAATAGCGTACCTTTCACCGAGGTTTTTGAGTATAGATCAACAAGTAATGGGTATACCCTTCGAGTCAGATCCTAAATCACAAGATTGGATCAAGGGTCAAGATCATGATATTTAGAATATCAAGTTTTAATATTCGAGATTAGGGTTACACTTTTCCTATGTCAACCTTAGGGTTGGGTCATTCACTTATAATCAATATTCCAATATGTCCAACATTATTTCAAATATCCAATATATATTCGAGTGTGAATGACTTTACCTAGGTTTTCTAGGATTATATGTGCTAACCCTAATTTATGATCATTATCCAAGTCATCATCAAATCTTTAGATCATCATGTTGTTCTAACATCATTTATATTCATGATCAGATTGATGGGTCAAAACTATATCAAGGGTTTTGCAAGCTTAAGATCAATATCAAGATTTACTCATATTCATTATAATCAAGATTGGATATAGTAAAAGATCTTAGATCACTAATTATGCATTTCAAGAGTAGATGATTCAAATATATTAGATCTAGGTTACAAGATAATCATCAGAGTCCAAATCTAGGGTTTTCATCATTGAGTCGTGATTAACCAAAAATAGAGTCATTTAGCCAATTTACATAATTAATAGATGAATATTTAGGTAAATCAGTTAGCATAATTTGGAATAAGATTTCCAAAGTATTTTTAATGTATTCACTGGATTTTTCTGATCAAAATAGACTATTTATTCATCATTTTTTGATTTTGGATGCATTTTCTACGATTTACATAGGATTCAACCATTTATTGCAATTTCGAGCAGAGAGGAGGGGAAAAAATACCTTATTTGCAAAAATCAAGGACTCTTAGATCCACAGCAGACGGCTCAGGATTATTCCACATCAGCGGATGGTGAGTGGTAGTTCTCTTGCTCATTGGTCTGATTCAAGCCTGGTTCAATCAGGTTCTCTGGTCATTTGGACTGGTTTGGTTGTGATTGTATTGGACCGGGTTCAAGCCCTTTGACTGGCGGGTTTGGGGCTCTTTCCCCTTCGTTCAGTACCTACGCATGAGAAGCTGATGCGGCGGATGACTCGCCGGCATGGTAGAAAATTGGAGCAGGAGTCTCCGATGGAGGCAGTGGGTGTGCCGTCCATGATTTTTGTGATCTCGAGGATTTAACGGAGGTCAGATATTGTGGAAAGGAGGCAAGGAGGGGAGACGCCCAACAGGGCTGGGTGGCAGCGCCATTTGCAGTAGCAGGAGTTAGAGCAAGACGTAGTTGGGGGGTGCTAGAGACCAAGAAATACCACGAAAAGTGGTGTTTTCACTTGGTGGAGTGACGGCGGATCTAGAGGGGGTATATTTATAGAGTTTCGGGCTAGGTTTAGGGTTAGAGGGCTCCTGGGTGGCAGCCATGGCTGCCGACGTGAGAACAGGAGGTGAGGAGCCCATTTTGGCGGTTCAATGGCGTACAAAAAGGGATCAAACTAGGGCTCGGTGGGTTCGAATTTGCGAGGGGAGCATTTTGGCTCGCTTAGATTTTCAAAAAGTGGTCAATACCGGGAGATCGATCATTTCTGTCTCTTAATCACCTCCCCGCTGATTGCGGGAGGTTGAAGATAACATTTTGGCCGCTTGATCGGGCCTGGATCCGTGAGCAGCAGATCCAAGGGCCGTGGCTCGCCCCATACCCTTTGCCCTGGATTGCTGACTTGGAAAAGCCCAAGAAAAGGCAAATAAAAGGATTTTGAGCACAAAAACTTCTAAAATTCATAGAAACTTATAGGAATGTCCAAATGACCTCAAATTTGGACCAAAGCTTCAAAATAATGTGGGGAATATTTAGAAAATGTTTGAAAATCAAAATACAAATATTGATTGACCAATTAGATTCTTTGGACAAAGTGATGAATGCATCCAATTTGAAGTGTTATAATGAGTATAAAATCAACATTGGTCACCATATTTTGTCCTTGAGTCTCAACTTTTCTTATGTAGATAAGAAAATTAATTTAGGACCATTAATGGATATAATGAGGTTAAAAGAGTAATTATTTTATCATAATGCTAAAATCCACTTTGCCACATATGCCTTGTGCATAAGATACTCATGAATGTTGTTTCCTTAAGTTCTCTTTCTTAGTATATGATGCAAGAAACCTCACTTGATCAATATAAATGATTTATATTTAAGGAGTCACTCATATAATCTTGACCTATTATATATTCTCTTACTATATCAGACATGTAATATCCAAGTTTGAAATCATGATAAGATTGACTTAGTATGTTCTATTTCCCATCATATCATATATGAAAGACATAAGTTTTATCTCATGAGCTTGAAATAAAGACATTTTTGGATCATATATTGCATGATTGAAAATATAGTTCTTAACATCAAATCTCTGTATCTAAGCTTCTACTTTTATGATAACTCTCACTGAATAGGGTGAAAACACTAATATGTAAATATGAAAATGATTCCCTCTAATAGTAAACTATTATGTTTACAAATCACAATAATGACCTTATGTGTGAAAATTTTAATATTAAGAAACATGAAATCTTGATATCACTTTACATAGGTGAGTAGGGTGAAAGATGAAACCTTGAACAACACCTTCTCAACTTCATGTTTAAGAATAAAACCCTATTCCTTAGGGTATTCAGAGGATGTAAATCCAAGAACAAAACACTTCCATTGCATGTCTAACTTATTTGTGATGCTTCAGCCTACATTAGGTGGGGTTGATACATCCAAGATGTTCTAATATGCTAAAATGCCAACTTATATTATGTCTAATATGATGATGGTCTTGGCTCCTAGAAGTGGTTGTCTAGAGGTAGTAGAGAATCTTTCATACCACTAGAAGCATGATGCTAGTTGAATTTTGAGGACAAAATTCCATATAAGGTGGGGTGAATGTGATGACCTTGAATTTTAGGGTTTGATATTGAATATAGTATTTGAGTACCATAAAGTTTTTTTAGGCGGTTCACCCTAAATTAAGAAATTGTTTGGTTGGTTATGAATTTTCTCACCCCAAAATAATGTTATTATAATTAAAGTTGATGATTATGACACCTAACTATGATCAATTAGGATAGATAGCTTTAGTGAAATGATTTGAGGTATACAAAGACCCAACCAAATTAATAAATGAACTTTTAAGGTCTAATCAGAATCTAGTACAAACTTGATGTGATCGGAAATATTTGAGGAGACTATTATATACTTTGACTTAAAATATCATGAGAAGTAAACTTTTGAGGAAAACAATTTGAGTCCTCTGACAGTCATGTCTCATTCTGATATTATACAAAGAGGTGTATTTTCTTACCATTAAGTTGTGGTTAAAATTTCATGTGAGTTGAATCTTCCTAGTAAAAGATATGAAGATGTAATGTTTGGGGATAAATTGAAAATATCATTAAATAATTTCCTTCTTCGACTATAGTCTAACCAAGGATACTAATTCAATTAACCCATCATGTAACCACTAACTTGGATGGTTATGGGTGAGTAGCATGAAAATTTTGTAGCTATCACATAAGATTTGATCATATGGATCTCGTCCTCAACCTCTAAGCTGGGCGGGGGAGAAGACATAGTTTTACATCCCCATCTAGATCCATTGATCTGGGAGGAATCAATATCGTATAGGAATTTAGATGGATCTGGTAACCTACAAGCTCCCAAATGCCGCCCCCCCATTTTCATTGTGAGGTGGTTTCTATAGGTTGGTCGACCCCTTTTCCTTTCGCCCTTCTCCATTGCATCTTGTAGTGATGGCCTGAAGATAAGAGGGAGGCCACATGGGATAAAATAGAGGTGTTTGGAGTCAAACAACCACCAATACGACCATGCAAAGATGGCTTTGGATTCAAAATTTGACGATGAGTAGTTCCTCATTGCAACTTTCTAGTGGATGTAAGAGAAGAAGGTTTTTGTTAAAGGGAGCTTTTTCGAGCATCTTTAATGAGTGTAGAGGATCTCTGAATGTTTCCTGGGTTGCTATGATTCACTAGATGCTACATATTTAAGCATAAGGCTTGTGAGTCGCACTTCCTTATTTACTTCCTCCTTGTGGTGGTTGGGGAGCCAGGAACCTAGCGATATTGGGATTTGTTGCTATATTCAAGGAGCCAAGGCATTAGTGGGTATCTAGAGCTTTAGTGAAGTCGAAGTGCCTTTTGTCTTTCAGGTGGGTGCAAACAACTTGTTTAACACCTCACCTTAATCTTAGTCCAATGTGGTGCTAGAAACAGGGATGACATAGTCATGATAATGAACAAAAAGAGTGAGGTTGGGGATGACCCGATCTTAGTTGATGAACCCTAAAAATAGAGGATCCTTTCTTGGATCCAACCTGCTTTGGAGGTAAATCTATATATATTTCTAATACATAGACCTAAACTTAAAAATTCCATAGAAAATAGTATTTTTGGTCAAGAAATTCCTCAAATATATCCACAGACTCATAAAAATGCCAAGATTATTTATTGATTAGATGAATTGATTCTTTTTGGGTTAGTTGCATAAAATAATTTGCAAACTATGGAAACTAAATCTGAGAAAAATTTCTTTCAATTATAATATCACTTAGAGACCATATATTGACCTTGATTTAAAATATGTTTCCAACACACACACACACACACACATATATATATATACATATATACATATATATATTCACAATAATGGTTAATTAGAAGCTTTTCAAATATATTAATTATACAAATTGTATAAGCATTAGAAAAAAATATATCAAAATTGAATAAGAGACTAAGTTTGATTCGTTGATCAGTAGGAAAATATCATAGAAGAGTTTAAGATCAGTTTGCATCTAGGTTTGGCTAAACCATAATCTGGACCTAATATATCAAGAATATAATGAATCTTGTATTAATGTTTAGTAATTGTTGTTAATCAAGTTATGACCAGATATCTATATTACAAGGATTATTAGGAATCTCTAAAATCATATATGTGGGTATATTTAATTATAAGACTATCATTTTATTGATTGATTCATGATATTTACATATGCTCTTTTATTTGCAAATATTAGATGTAGTATTTCTATAAGTACTAAGTGTTTTTTCACTTGAAAATTTAAATTTTGAGTACATGTTTTGTAGTTATTAAGGTTTTCATTATATATCTTATGAGGGAATGGATTAATGTCAACTAGTACACCTCCCTCTAGCAACACGGTGTATAGGGAGTTCCCTAGAGTACTTGGGAACAGGATAGGACCTAACATATGGTATTATCCCATCTTGATAATGCAAGTAATTTAGAAAAATGACTAAAATCAACATATTTCTCTTAATAAAGAAATTTTTTTCTATGATCTTTCTTTCTTTCTAAAATATTTTTGAAGTTATGAAAACCATACATATATGTATCTTTCTACCCATGTACATAACAACTTTTGTGTTGATTTGTAGTTTCATGTAGGTTTTAGGTTCAGAGCTAGCATGGGAGAGAAGACGGAAGTGAGAAGTTGTACATGTTGTACCTATTCTGTAGATCCTAGTTAGCATATATGTTCATAGGCTTGTAGAATTTTCTCTTTTCAATATGTAAATTTAAATTGTAATTAATCATGTTGTAATAAACTACATGTATATGTAGAATATGTTATGGTGCATGTTATAGTTATTTGTTCATGTATGCACATATTGCTTTTGCAACACACTATGACATGATTATCTAACATTTTCATATTTTATCCTCTCATGCCTGTGAGGTCTTGAGAAGTTAGAATCTGGAAACGTTAAAGTAAGTCCTTAGGATGATCCAAGTTATTCAACCTATGCTTCCTGAACCTCATCAGTGTGGAAAAAATTATGTGCATTGCAAACATTCACAGGCCCGTTCTTCTTGAGGCTTGTCACCGTAGAAACAACTATGTGTATCACGGATCTTCACAAGAAGTCAAACTGAATCCCGGATCTCGAGCAAGCTTTACCAATTCTTAGTACTTCTAGAACTTGGATAATCCTTCTCATTCTGATGTTGACATGCTTTTTGCTTTTCTGACCTAAAATTTCCATATTTAATCACTAGCCAAGCAAACCATGTGGCTTGTTAGCTTTATCAAAGCCGGATAAAGTAAGGGTGATCTTCCATTATGCCTCTCGATGCATACATCCCAGAGTCATAACTTTGGTTGACCCACAACTCTTACTAGATGTGATACATGATGCGGGGAGGGAAAAGAACCCTTGTGCGGGATGAATTTACCTAGCCACCTCAAACTAGATGACACATTATGTCAGATGATATAGGTAGCCAAGTCATTTCCTTTGTTTAAAACTCATTCCTTGGTCATTTCGATACAATGTAGATTGCTGACATGGTGGTCTAGGATTGGTTCAAATGTATTTTATTTGCAATAAATATAGTTATGAATTACTATGTCAAAATAGAATGAACTAATACAAAAAACTGATAAAAAAATCAAATATAATAGTTTCATGCCTAATTTTGACCTAGTTCAAAAATTATAGTTAATGCATCAGTTTTAGGTAACAAGTATAAGAAAACCCTAGTTTTGATGAATATGTTGTTGAGCATGTTAATTATGTTATTCTGTGATACATTTAATATTGTTGATTGATAATGATATTTCATGATCTTAGAAATATTAGGGTGACAATGATGAAAATTTAGGGTTTCTAAATAATAAGATTCGTATAATAGAATTAGGGTTAGGTAACCTAACCCTAATGTCAACCTAAAACCAATAATCCTAAGATCTAAACTCAACCCTCATTAGTATCATAAGGATACTTAGTGACAATTTACAATTATGTATAAATTTAGATCATGTTGATTGCTTGGATCGACACTATTATTGTTCGGATTTCATGCAACTTAAAGTACTTGAAGTGTAATTGCACATGTTCTTCATCAAAGAGGCATGTAGTTAATTTATGAATACTCACATATATCCAATTTTGATGATTTTTTTTATTGACTCTATGATTAAACTACTTGGATGTTAATTTAATTCCAGTTCATTATAATGGTTTTGCATATTATATGAAGGAACGATATGATATTTTGAACCCAGGGATAGACCTACCAAGAGGTAAATAATATTAGTCCAATGCTGGAAAGAGACATGATTACACCCAAGGTGGTATGACAAGTATGAGTAAGAATATATAAATGAAATACAAGCTCATATGTGCAACTATTTCATTGTTGAGCAAAAGGGTACAACATTAGATGCCCACCTAAAATCATCGTCAAAATATTAGTTGTATGTGCTCATTTGCCTCTTGTTCAACTTTTTGTAACACCACCCTACATGTTCTTGTGGGGTGATTACATGTATCATTATCAGATAATAGGATATATAAAAAAGTAGGGTGTTATCCAACAGTACACAATTTTATTTATTGTCATTTTTTAAATATACATCTTCCTCGCACAAAAAGTATGAGGTGCATTACAATGTACAATCTCCATGATACCTCATTCGTACATATGAACCATGTCTCTTTTATATGATAACTCACTTCCAAGCTCTTTATGTCCAATAAAAGCAACAACCTAAAAACACTCTTCGATTTTCACAAAGAAAGATCTTGACTTTTAGAGGACTTGTGTAATGAAGTTCTCATGAGGGGACATTTTTTTGGTTAGTAGCTAGGGAATGATCTTAAGATGATTTCAGTGAGAAGATAGATGTTTTGTATCAATCTATCTTAATGCTAAAAAAATTTCTTTTGATTAAACTTCTTTTCTAGGAGGTGGAATAGACTAGTTGAAGTCTAATGATCATACGTCTGTAACTTGACAATGGTTTAACATATGATTTCATGGTATATCTTCGAATTCACTCTTGTAACACCGAGCAAACACAAAAATGAGATGGAATTCAGGGGATCGTGGCTTTTTCCATAAAAACTTTAGGTTTTTCTATTCCTTGGGTGTGACTTTAATTTTACAGAGAAAAAGTGCAGCATTCGATACCCACCTGCTAAAATCATCATCAAAATATGACTCTTATGTGCTCATTGGCCTTTTGTTCAACATTTTGTAACACTACCCTACATGTTCTTGTGGGGAGATATACCTATTTTATTGTTAGATTATTGGATATATATAAAAAGAAGGAAAATTCTTCCCATAACATCTCTTGTACCACCATCTCCACTCCCACCTCGGGAAATCACACAAATGGAACAATCTGCACTGTCCGGTCATACTTTGTTGTGTAAGAAATGGAAGAGTCACCTGCTTCTCATGACCACCGAGAACGTGAAATCATTAGTGCGCCTGCTGCTCATGCAGCATTGTTGCAAATATGTATTTTGACCAATAAAGTAATGCATGTGTCATTATTGCATGCATGCAACAGCTACATTAAAGCAGCCATTGCAATAGAGCAACCAAACCTAGATTTGAATATTTAAATCATTACTATTTCAAACTCCCTCTACTTTTTGGCAGAATAAACGACGGATCTGATTATATACGTTTGTGTACACATTTCACGGCTAAGTCAAGAATCAATACTTAAATATATTCAACACAATGTCAAAAATCATTAACAAATATACTAGATAGAAACTAACATAGTGCGTACAGTCAGATTTTCGATTGAACTAGCTAAATAAAATACAAAATTGTTTCTTTCGTATATTTATGTACTTTTTTATTTACTGTACATATGTGAAATTATCTACGAAACTAATTAACAAAAAAACATTGTCATGTTAAAAATCATTTTATATGAGGTCACATTATAACATTTCACAATTTAAGTCAACACATAAATATATTCAAGACAATATTAAATAATTAATATTATTCAAAGTAGTACCAAAATATTTTAGGAATTAAAATTAAAATAAAACAATTCAGTACGAATTATACAATGACATCATATAGAAAAGCCATAATTAGCATCTTTACATATATTTTCTCGCACAATGCTACACAAAGAACGATAGTAATTTTTATTTCAATAAATTCATGTTTTATATGTATAATTTTATGCTATTGCATATGATGCATATATAATCAAATTTTTTAGTTAATTCAGAAAATAATACTTAAATGTATCCAATACAGTACTAAATATACAAAGATAACATACTAAAAATATATAACACAATGCGACACATTCGTCAAGGAAAAAATTCTACAATTATGATTGCCTGGTTGCATGTTGCATGGTTGCATGCATGCAACTATTGTTTCATTCAAACACCCACCATACAATTATGGTTGCATGTTGTATGGTTGCATGAATGCAATTATTGTTTCATTCAAACACCCACCACACAACCACCCAAAGTATAAAAGTTTCATTCAAAACATCCACCACCCAACCACTCATTGCCACAACCAATTTTTTTTCATTTTCTCTCCACTTGCATTTAAATTCAATTTATTTTTTTCAATTTCCCTCAACTTCTAGTTGACATTGTCACATTTTGCTGCAAATATAAATACACTATGCATTGATCGTCGTTGCAATACCAAAAAATATCCTAAACAATAAACAGTACTTACGATCAGAATATTTTTGTGATCAGTAAAATATAATAGGAAGCACGATAGACATTTATAATTATTTTAAAATAAAATATTATATATGTATAAATCTACAATAATGCATATGATGCAAAAATAATGACATTTTTCATTTACAGAAAAATAAAAACTTCATTACAAATGTCATAGTACCATAATTTCTTCAATAAACGTCTAATTCTTGTACATTACAATACCAAAATTTGGACCAACAAAAAAAAAGAATAAAAATTACAACACGAACCAATGTCTGAGGTAGCCACGGTCACGGATGTGGCGGCAGTGTGAAAGTGGCGGCAACAACGGCACTAGTGCGGCGACAGTGTAGGCGCGCGTGCGACATCAGTATGGGGGTGAATGTGGCAGAGTGTGTCGGGTGTGCTCCTACGGTGCGGGCGTCTTAGATATAGCGGTCGGCTGGGACAACGATGGCCGGACTTGACGATGACGGTTGGGACGACGATGGCTGGAGGCAGGGCGTGGCGGCATCATCGGGGGGTGCAGCGGTGATGGGTCGGCAGAACGGTGGGAGGCGCGACTACGTCGGGTGGACGGACGGCTGAGACGACGACGGTTGGACGCATCAATGATGGGGGACGTGGCGGCGGGGGTTGGACGTGACGAGGACGGATGGGACGACGGGTGAGGCAGCGGCGGGTGGGCGGAACGGAGGGGGCGTGGTGGGACGCGACGGCGGTGGCGGCTTGTGGCGCAGCGGTGGCGGGCGTGCGGAACAACGGGTGGCGCGGCGGAGGCAACGGTTTGGGGCGCAGCGGTGGCGACGTGCGGGCAACAGGAGCTGGAGAGAGTCACGTCAAAAAGAGGAAGAGGGATGGGGTAGGGTCGTTTTATAGCCCCAAGTTCAAATTTTTTGAACCAACGACTCTTCATCTTCTAGCACTGTTATACTTAAAAACTAGCATAGTGCGGACAGAGCATTGAGAATACGTAAAAATTAAATACAACATGTGAGGTTGCTGTTTGTGGCATGGTCCCGAGGCTGGGGTGTGAATCTTGATGTATGTGATGTGCTCTATATCATTACTCTAAAAAGAAGTTTGCTGAACGTTGTATTTATTTTCGTTTTCTTATATATATGTCTTCCCCACACAAAAAAGTATGAGGTGCATTGCAGTGTACAATCTCCACAATGACCTTATTCATACATAGGAACCATGTCTGTCTTTATATGCTAGCCCACTTTCCAACTCTAGCAGCTTTGGTGGCAACACAGTACAGGTTCCTTTCTCCATAAGTCACACCAAGCTTGTCACAAAATATCTTGTAGAACTGTACTCGACGGTCATCTGAGCTACACATGCTAGTAAGGATCTTTGTGACCAGTCCGTATCCTGGTGTCACGTTTGAAGCAGCGTTCTTCCAATACGCTGTCATGGCGTCGTGGCATGAGGGCATGTTTGGGTTATGAGACATCATCCAGTAAGCGAGTGCAGTTTTAAAGGAGATTACAGGATCTGTCCCGACCAGATCGGGATTTGCTAGGAGGTCTTCTGGGATGCTGTCCCCTGCCGGGCCATAGTTGAAGTTGCTGGATGGGAAAATAGGATAAGGTTGCTAGTTTCTTGCAATTAATTAGGGTAACATAAAGTACAACTATAAAAGAAAATTAGATGATTAGGACGATCTTTCCGTATGCCGTGCAGCATATTTATATGTACTTACTACCCAATCTGCATAGCTCCTCTGGGATAGTATCTTTCACCTTCGACACAAGGGTACCGGTTGTTTGGAACGCAGTAGGAATTGTCACTGGCAAATGACTTGTAGCAATATCCCCATTGAGCTGCATTTGCATCATTGATGCGGGCTCCTACATAGTTTCTTACAGAACAGTATTTATTGTGCTGCGGTGCACATATTAATATAGACAAACTAGTAAACTAGCTACCTGCAGTTTGGAATGCAGTTTGGGCAAGGAAAGCCGCAATCTCCCTCTTCATAACATCGATATCCCCCGTTGTCCCGAAGGCAGGGAAAGATTTGGCAGCCGTAACGAAGGCGTCATAGGTGTAGAAGTTGTTGGTCTTGCATTCACTTCGGCGGCTGAACATCTCGTTGAAGGTTTGCTCGCTCAAGAATGTCGAGACATTGTAAGAACACCCGCATTGCTCCTGGGCGGAGAGGAAGCTAGCGAGGCTGTGGATAGCGAGCAAAGCTACTATTACCCACAAAGAAGACCTCATGATTGATGATTGCGTGTTTTTCCTAACGGAGTTGTTTGTGTTTTGTGTTAAACCAAGGTGAGGAAACGCGGCTTATATAGACGATAGTGGTGCTCTCAAGCAGCAACGTGGACGAAGGAGATATAAGATATTGATTAAATAGGTTTTTATAAGTGATGGGTGTACTTTCTTTTCTTCAACGGCTAAGACTACATGTGACCCCACATAATAATCTAATTCACCGCGAGCGTCCTCATGTTTTAAAGATGATCCAAGTTACTAGATTCTACCTACTACATGTCTTCTACCTTAGAACTCATCTTCTTCAATAATGCTCTTTGTGCCAGTACATATCTTCTTCTTGCGACACTCTTGGCAAATTTTGTTCTAGTTGATGAAGTTTCTATAAAATGCTACAAGAAACCCCACATAAGCCAAGTGACATTTAGCTGCGGATCAAAACCTGATGCATCTGATAAAGTTTAAATTATACATAACCATGAACGGTAACTGAAAATTCTCATAGTTCATAGCACAAAAAGTCCTTCCTTTCATGGGCGGAACCATGATTTGTTTATTGGGGAACCATGCAAATTTTACCTTAAAGACAGTTTCATATACCATATAAATAATTGAAAATATGGTTACTCGCAGCTTTAATATATAAACTTGTGTAATGTTGTATATCCTCCCTCAAAGGACAATCCTGTGTCTAGCGGGATGCCTTTGAACTTAATGTGAATCATAGTGGATGAAAATTTCAAGCAGTCAATAACTAGAACAAACAATGCTTGGAAATTTATGAAATAATATTAGAGTACTCAGAGCAGATATAATCGATAAATCTAATATAGAAAGTGTCATGGGTGATTGAGTACCAATATGTTTGACCGGTCACAACCCAACTACGACCACATAACAAGAATGGAAAACCTAAACAAAAAATTGAAATGAAGTGATAGACACATGTGAGTCATTTTTGTCCAGTTGTCCAATTCATTGTTAGTTTGCTTCCTCTTGATGTTGATCATTTCCATGTGATCTACAATCCAATTAGAAAAAATTAAATCTTTCAAAAAAAATAATGTTATGCTAATTCAGGAGGAGCAGAGATTAGAGATAATTGCTAGAGTTGTATTATACCTATTCATATTACGACATTTACGTATTATGCCTCTTGGTACTGTTCTTCTTTGTATTACCCCATTGTGTATTATGCCTCTTGGTATTACCACATTGTATAAGGGGCTCTTTAAACTACCCCATTGTGTATTATACCTCTTGGTGTTACCCCATTCTATAAGAGGTTTTCATGTATATATATTGGCCTATTTCACTCACAGTAATACACAAGTGTTATTCATAATATGAGTCAATCTCACAGTTGTTTTCAGACTGATTCTTTCTAATCGATCTCTCTCCTCTCGTGTTGGTTCTTTTGCCCACCCACCACTCCAACGATTTATCTTCTTCCTGATCTATTATCTCTTTGATTGATTGGATCAATCCGTCCCACCTACGTGTGCAAGCACTCAATCTCCTTCCTCGGTGTCGTCACCTATTTATGGTGGCTATCGTGGCCATCAACTACACTGTCTTTGTTGACCTGAGAATTACACATTGTCTATATTTTGATAATGATTGACCATTCCATTCATATGTATCTATATATTTGTTTGAGATTGATATCAGGCATTTGGTACATGAAAAGGATCAAACTTATCAAGTCCTAGCTTGATCTGAGTTCAAGTCAAAGCAATGCAAATGTACTTTTCTAGAAAACACTCTAAAACCATTGGGATGATTTTGTAATCATTTATATTAATGTAATGACTTGAAACTAATATGAGAAAACTCATGACGTGTATTTTACTACGCGCTAAAAATGCAAGTGTACGCATCGAGTAATATAGGCCTTGTGAGGCCCGAGTCGAACTCAGGGATACGTGAATTATTGGAGACTTCTACTAACTAATCGCAATCAGCTAGACCGATTAACAAAGTAGGGTTTTGTTGTTCAAATTAAAAGAAAATAAAAATCAAACAAAGAAAACAATCGATTAAAGGTTAATTTAATCAATTAAAAGGGATATCTTTAGGATGGCGGTTTCACCGCGGGTCAACATTATATTAAGTTTCATATCATTCTTCACACTTCTCTCTCTATATGGGCAGTGGCCTGAAAACAGAATTACCCACTGTCGTGGTGTAATTCACTACTTAGATTTAGGTTGATTCCACCGTCGTAGTAATCATTCCCCTAAGCTAAGTGCATTAAAAACGGTCTCTTAGTTCCCACCATTAATTTTACAACTCCTTTGTCAAGGGTTTTATTAATTAATGTAGAATTCGTCTCTTTTCAACCGTTAATCCTTCTGTCGAAGTGATTAAGGGCATTAAGTTATTATTATGGTGATCAAGCATAACAATAGGAATGGAGAAAACGAATCTATACCACGGATTTGAGAGAAAAATATAAATTATTGATATAAAAATGTCATACAATGCATTCCCGGGCTACTCCCGGTCCTAAAGATTGAGGGTTTTAGCCTCTCATGTTCATCTCACCCGAATACATGGTAGAAATTGGGGAATTCATAAGAAAAACGAGAAATAAATGGGAAAACCCCTGAACGGAGAAGAACCGGTGGATCCTTGGCGTAGAACACGAGCTTCCCCCGCCTGTCGGTGGTGGAAATCGTCTTCGGCAGCGTCTGAATCACCCGGGATGAGCTTCTCGGCCTCCGTTCTCCTTTCTCTCCTCCTCGGCACTCGTGCAATCTAAAATGAGATGATCCCCACGTCTGGGCGGCCGTCATTAGGTATAAGTCCCTAATTAGGTCGTCAAATAACAACAACCGTCCGATCGAGATCAAAACAAATCCAATGCATATCTGCCGGCGTCGATACCATCGACGCGTGTCGATGGTATCGACCCGACGGTATAGCGGCAGCTTTCCTTTCTTTTATTCTGAGCGTCTGTGGTGATCTCAATACCATCGACTTGTGTGTCGATGGTATCGACTCCTTTAGCGTCGGTTGTTGTCGTTTAGCGACGTTGTAGCCCCCCTTGTGTCGATGGCATCGACTTGGGTCGATGGTATCGACAGCTTCCTCGCCAGCAACTTGAAGGGATCTCGATACCATCGACTTAGGTGTCGATGGTATCGACTCTGTATTGCTTTTCTCGGCTGACAACCTGTGGCTTGGTCGATGGTATCGACTTCCGTCGATGGTATCGACGGAAGAAAATACTTGTTTTTCCTGAAATTTCACAACAAGACCAAGTAAATCCACACAATTTATAATGAGATGATAAATAATGCTCAAAATAGTAAAACAAAGGGGATTTGATATAAAATGATGGCAAAGACCAAATAAAGTGAATTATGCAATAATATCCATGAAAATGAGTAATTAAGGCACAAAACACATATAAAACAGGTCTATAAATGCGACTCAAAATCATCGCATCAAACTCCCCTAAGCTTAAACATTGCTCGCCCTCGAGCAACTAATCCTTAGAGTAAGATTGCAGATGTCAACTAAAAATCAACACAGCACCCCACATCCCACATGAATCCCACTGAACGTTCTCAAACCGGCCTTTCCTAATCACAGAACAGTAATTACCCTACAGGCAAAAATAATTACCAATAAAAGAAATTATCCTTCAAACCGATGAACACTATCACATAAGGCAGTTAACATAATAAAATTTTCCGATTTAGCATTAGTGCATCTTGTGATCGCCTACACTACGTTGCTCGCCCTAACTACCATCTACATGGAAGCAGTTCTCCTGATAAACATGAGTGAAGAGAAAATCACGGTGGCCTACCAATCCGAGCAACGGGTGGATGGAATGGGTGGTTCATGGAAGAATTTGGAAGTATTACACAGTTTCAAAATGCATACAACAAAATGCCCTAATTGATGCCAATGCACATTGAAAATGCCCTAATGCTTAAAATTGGGTGGAATGATGCATGCACTAACCTTCCACCTCAAAAAGAGATAGAAATCTAATTAAGCCACATCATGTACTCAGTTTCCTTGTTATGCAAGTGATATCACGTTCCTTTCTCCCTCTTATTCCATTTCCTTCTAAATTCTCTTTTTTTTTCAAATTTTAGATTTTTTTTTTCTTCCTCTTAGCCCACATATCCATAATTTCTTAGAGATACATGTGTTAGGCTATTTTCTTCATGATTGGAAATCTTTGTACTATTTCGAGGGTATGGGACAATTTAGATCACTTTTCAAGACAAACTGAGGTACATGGTGTACTTATGCATGAAAATCATAAAAGTTATGAGTGCAACTACATGACATGCACCTAAAGGTAATGTGCATGAATCACTATACATTTTTTTTTTCATTTTATGCAAAAATATGAAAATAACAATGCAAATCCTATCTACATGCTATGCACGCAAAAGAAGTTAAAACTGTACTTTACTTCCAATTCTTGGGTGGATTATGGAAAAATATGAAATGGAATGATCACAAGATTAAGTTACTGAACCTTAGAAAAATATCATGTGTCCCTCCTTACTGACATGTGTGGTCGTTTAAAGGGTTCTTTCTCATATATCCAATTAAGGTCTCATTACCATTTGATTAGGTTAGGCTCAAACAACCGTTACTATCCACTTTTCATGAGTCAAAGGGGTTGTGGGTGTGACATATTGCTTCAAAGTTGACATAATCAATCATTTTCATAGGACAAGTTTCCCAAGGACAACCAAGTTAAGCTATCCAAAAGACACAAAAATTTTGAAATTCCCTTAAATTTCCCATGAAAAAAAAACGAGATGACAATATGTACGACATCCACAATTACACTAGATAGATGTGGATCCTAAGCAAACACTAAAATTGCAAGAACAAATAACAAAGCAGAAACTAAAAATGAAACTAAAAACAACTAAAGAAAAGATAAAAGATAGAGTTGTTCCATCCACCCCCCTAAGCTTGAATTCGACTATGGCCTCATAGTCAAAAACTAACTTAAGGGTGGAACAGTGATACCCTGATCAATCTTGCGGAGGCGGTGGTGGGTATTGCGGTGCCGTAGGATCCCAAGACGGGTACTCCCCCTGGAAGCTTGGATCATATTGGGTCCTCGGCGGAGGCTGTGGATAGCCTCCAAAGTAGTCTTGACTCCAGTAATGGTCAAAGAAGGGCTCCTGTTGTGTCTCTATCCGCTGCAACCGGGTGTGCATTTGCTCTTGGTTGGCGAGGATGAGCCGCTCGTTCTCGAACATAGCCTGTTGGTTGTCAAGTACCCGACTCGTAGTGTCATGAATGCCGGTATACATACCCATGTGCTGCAGCTGAGTCTGCTGTATGTCCTGCAGCATGGTGTACATCCCCTGCATGGAATAGGGATCCGCAGCTGGCTGCTCGTACTGTGGTGATGGCGGCGGGGGCTGAGATGATGAAGATGCACCCGGATGCATCCTAGGACGCTTCCGTGGTGCCACACGTGCTCAAAGAGGTGTGAAAGCCTCCTCTTCCTCTGCAGCCTCGCCTTCTTGCTCGTCACCACCGTCGTCTTCCTCGGAGGACTCGATGGCTATGATTGGCCACCGGAAGTGCTGCTTGCCCTCAATGTTGAAGACGTCGTCCGGTAGGGAGCTCTCCTGATAAGCTTGGTTGACGTGGCAATGAGCATACGCCAACCCGTCCCGTAGAAGAATAAGGTTTGAACGGTGCAAATGTTGCACGTTCACCTTGCTCCTCGTAAAGATCGGAGTCATGGACTGAAGGTTCAGCCCCAAGTAAAGCGCCAACTTGGTGACAAGACCACCAAAATGGATTGGAGCCTTCCTTGTGCTCCTCTTCACCGCCAGGACGCGCTGTAGCCAGAACGCCCCCCAGTTGCACTCTTGACGTTTCAGGAGTGCGTAGAGAAAGAACTGGTCACTCTCCTGAAACTTGCTCAAAGCAAGATCGCTTCGAGTGAAGAAAGTCAAGCTCAACATCCTGTGCAGGACCCGGACAAATGGGTGCTCAAAATCCGCTACCGCTGCATTATGGTAGCTCACAGTCTTCCCTGCCGGCACTGTAACTAGCTCGGCGAAGATTTTGTCGTAGTCGGTGCGGGCGTCGGGGCGTCGGTGATCGTTGCGGCTGTGGTTCCAGTTGAAGATGTCGTTGAACTGCTTCAACGTGATGTTGTAATTGTTGTTGAAGAGTCGGAAGGACACCCTTCCCCGTATCCACGTCTGGTCCGATGGTACCACATCATTTGGTACGACGCAGATATCAAGAGACGCCATGAACTCGGCCACCAGTTCCTTGTATGTGGGCCATTCGCCGAAAAACGGCTGCCCATCCGCATGACAGTCGATCTCATAAAGGCGGTTGGTGTGCCGCGCTTGCCCGGCCAACACATAGGCCAAGTTAGCCTCGAACCCCAGCTCCTGGATCATTCCCCGGTCCACATACCGGGTGGGCTCGAACTTTCACTTCATAATATCCTCGTAGACCTTCCTCACATCCATGTTGGCATGAATTAGGCGTGGACGAGGGATGGAAGCTGGTGGGGGAGGAACAAACTCCTCGATCTCCATAGGGTGAGCGCTTGAGGACGACGCTCTGGCGGTGTGCACCATGGTTGCGAGAAAAGAAGGGATTAGAAGAACAGAGCTCGGTGAAGATGGAGAAGAGAATTCTCCGCTCGATGAAGATCTCCGCTCGATGACGCTTCGCTGCAGTCTTGGAGGGATCGGGGGAGTGCTCGGCGCAAAGGAGGATACTTGCTCTGAAGGTGTGACGTCAAGTGACGTTGCAAGTCCCCTTAAATAGGCTTGATCGGCGCCCCTGTTGGCCCGTCGATACCATCGACGCAGGTCGATGGTATCGACCCATCTCGCGGGTATCCGCCTCCCTCGCGAGTATCGACGGCTGACGTTTGCTGGATCGAGAAACCCGAATTGCTGACGTGTCGATACCATCGACGGACGTCGATGGTATCGACGCTGCACCCGGATCGCTGACGTGGCTGTTGCGATCGTCGTCGATGTCTGTGTTTGGATCGGTGACATGTCCGTCGATACCATCGACGGGTGTCGATGGTATCGACTTGCTTTTATTGCGACACCGCCGTTGTGTTGCATTCATCCTGTGATGATGTGGATACCATCGACGAGGCCGTCGATGGCATCGAGTTGACTGAGCAAAATCCGTCTGAATATCTCCAGAGATCTCGATGGTATCGACTGGGGTGTCGATACCATCGACACTTTTATTGCGAACTGTCTGTGACCATGTCGATACGATCGACAGAGGTGTCGATAGTATCGACGCAGTGCGATTTCTGCTGGTGTCAACCTGAACCCATGTCGATACCATCGACGGATGTGTCGATGGTATCGACCCTGCCTGTGCCTGCACATTCAACAAACGGATCAAGGTATCATTTTTAAACTAAAATTCAAACGAAATAAAAGCAATCTATGACTAAAATTAAACTATCCTAGTGTACCGATGGTTGGGTTGCCTCCCAACAAGCGCCCTTGTTTAGCGTCTTAGGCTAGACGTCTTCCCTCCATCTCATTCTTGCACAAGTGAAATGAGTTTGACCTCATTCACTTTCCTCTTGTAGTTCTCACCAAAATACAGCTTTAAGCGTTGCCCGTTCACCAAGAACATGGCATCTCCATCACGCACGAGAATCGCTCCGTGCGGTTTCACCTCCTCCACAATGAAGGGTCCACTCCACTGGGATTTCAGCTTCCCGGGATGCAGTTTGAGACGGGAGTTAAACAATAGAACGTTGTCTCCCTTCTTGAACGTGCGCATCTCAATATGGCGATCGTGTATCAGTTTTGTGCGCTCTTTGTAGATGCGGGCATTCTCATATGCCGTCATGCGTAGCTCATCCAATTCATTCAATTCAAACATCCTTTTTCTCCCGGCCTCATCATAGCGCAAGTTCAGCCTTCTTAGCGCCCAATGGGCCTTGTGCTCTAATTCCACCGGAAGATGGCAAGCTCGGCCATACGCCAACCTAAAAGGCTTGGTGCCTATAGGTGTTTTGTACGCCGTTCGATAAGCCCAAAGTGCGTCCGGTAGCAATACACTCCAATTCTTCCTTGTGGATGCTACGGTCCTTTCTAAAATCTTCTTGATTTCTCTATTTGATACCTCCACTTGTCCTTGCGTCTGTGGATGATATGGGGTGCCGATGTTGTGCTTGACCCCATATTTCTTTAAAAGTGTCGCGAATTTCTGATTTCGAAAATGTGTGCCTCCGTCACTTATGATCATTCGGGGAATCCCAAACCTGTAGAAAATGTTCTCTTTGACAAACCTGCACACTACGTTCGAATCATTAGTTCTTGTGGGGATTGCCTCCACCCACTTAGACACATAATCTACAGCAAGTAAGATATAAAGATTTGAATTTGAGGACACAAAGGGTCCCATGAAGTCAATGCCCCATAAATCAAATACCTCAACTTCCTGAAATACATTCAGGGGCATTTCCTGTCTCCTTGAGATGTTACCTGTGCGCTGGCACGGGTCACATTGCCTAACAAAATCATAGGCATCCCGGAACAAAGTGGGCCAATAAAGGCCGCTCTCCAACACTTTAGCTGCTGTCCGTGAGCTAGCATGGTGTCCTCCTGTAGGCGACGCATGACAGTGGTGGAGAACACTCTCGTACTCCACCTCCGGCAGGCACCTGCGAAGAATACCATCCCTGCACTGCTTCAAGAGAATCGGGTCATCCCAAAAATAATATCTCAATGAATGAAAGAATTTCTTCTTCTCTTGATAGGACCAATCCTCCGGGATGATCCCGCAAGCCAAATAATTCACAATTTCCGCAAACCATGGTTCTTTAGAATCAATTTTTAAAAGTTGCTCATCGGGAAAGGTCTCGGTAATGGGTATGTGCAAACCTTGTTCATCAACCCTCTCTAACCTAGACAAGTGGTCAGCCACCACATTTTCAGTTCCCGACTTGTCCTTAATTTCAATATCGAATTCTTGTAGGAGAAAAATCCACCTAATTAGTCTAGGCTTCGCATCCTTCTTCTCCATCAAATACTTTATTGCAGCGTGATCAGTCCACACAACCACCTTAGAACCCACTAAGTACTGCCGAAATTTTTCAAAGGCGAACACGACGGCCAATAACTCCTTTTCCGTAGTTGTGTAGTTCAATTGAGCATCATTAAGCGTTTTTGAGGCGTAGAAAATCACAGCATGCTTGTTATCTACCCTTTGCCCCAAAACAGCTCCCACCGCATAATCGGACGCATCACACATCAACTCGAATGGCTTTGCCCAATCCGGCGTTTGAACAACCGGAGCTGAAATCAACTTTTCCTTCAAAACCTCGAATGCGTGAAGACATTTCTCATTGAAATCAAAAACTGCGTCTTTTTCCAACAATTCCGATAATGGCTTTGCGATTTTCGAAAAATCCTTAATAAATCGCCGATAAAACCCGGCGTGTCCTAAAAAACTTCTCACCCCTTTTACAAAATTTGGTGGGGGTAACTTAGAAATCACCTCAATTTTTACGGGTCTACCTCAAGACCCTTGCTAGACACCTTGTGTCCTAGCACAATTCCTTCCGTCACCATCATGTGACATTTCTCCCAATTGAGGACCAAGTGTGTGTCCTCGCACCGCTGCAACACCTTATCTAAGTTATAAAGGCATTCATCAAAAGACGCTCCATACACCGAGAAGTCGTCCATGAAAACTTCAAGACACCGCTCTACCATGTCAGAGAATATGGCGAGCATGCAGCGTTGAAAAGTCGCCGGCGCATTGCATAAACCGAACGGCATACGGCGGTAAGCAAACGTCCCATAGGGACATGGAAACGTAGACTTCTCTTGATCCAAAGGATCAATAGAAATCTGGTTGTACCCCGAATAGCCATCTAGAAAACAAAAATGCGACCAACCAGCTAGATGTTCCAAAATCTGTTCGATAAATGGCAATGGAAAATGATCTTTAAGAGTTGCGGCATTCAATCGGCGGTAGTCAATGCAAACACGCCACCCGGTTACCAATCGGGTGGTGACAGGTTCATTCAAAAGATTTGTAGTGACAGTGATTCCCCCCTTTTTAGGGACTACCTGTGTGGGACTCACCCACGTTGAATCGGATATGGCATAAATGATCCCTGCAGCAAGAAGCTTTATGACTTCCTTCTTGACAACCTCCATCATGCTTGGATTTAGATGTCTTTGAGGCTGTATGACTGGCTTGGCTCCCTCCTCAAGCCGAATCTTGTGTTGGCAAAGTGTAGGGGAGATCCCCTTGATGTCCGCCACAGACCACCCAAAAGCTCCACGGTGGTTCTTGAGCACTATCAGTAGTTGCTCCTCCTCATCCGCACTCAAGTATGCAGAAACAATCACTGGTAACTTGTCCTCCTCAGCTAGAAAGACGTACTTCAAATGCGGGGGCAATGGCTTCAACTCCAGATCAGGTGGGCAAATAAGAGATGATTGTAGCGGTGGGGGAAGTGTACCCAAATCTTCATAGTTCCTCGTGTAGAAACATGGAAGCATTTGAAGCATTTTGGCGCACTCCTTGAGTGAAGTACTCCGCATCCAATCATAAGCGACATTTAACAAACACGCCTCCAAAGGCAATTCCGGATATGCATCAAAGACGGAAGTAATAATCACATCATCCTCCCATGGAGGTGGAATGTCCTCATTCTCATCATTTGGAAACCCAACAGCCTTGCATAAAGAGACAACTTTAGTTTGCTCCATAAGGTCCACTGCTAGGGTCCCATTATCTATCCTACTCATAACATGAGCCATATCCAAAAATGGCTTCCCAAGACAAAGTGAGATATTTTGTTCCACATGCTTCACCATATTGCAATGTGCTTTTGCTTTATTTGATGCATTACCATTGGGCATGACCATCTCAAAGCGATCATCCGCAATGCCCAAGGTCAAGCGACCTCTCCCCATCTCCAAGATCATATCAGCTGTAGCTTGGAATGGGCGACCAAGTAGTAACTCATTACCGTGCTCGTCCTGCATTTCCATAACGACAAAATCAGCCGGAAAAACAAAGCGATCTACCTTTACCAAAACATCCTCACAGATTCCATACGGTTTCACCACAGAATTATCGGCCAATTGGATGGTCATGTTACTTGGTCTCGACTCCTTCAATCCAAGTTTCTTGAACGTAGAAAGGGGCATCAGATTGATGCTTGCCCCATAATCACAAAGTGCTTTGCCAAATTTGAACTTCCCGATAAAGCAAGAAATATTGAAACAACCGGGTTCCTGTCTCTTTGGTGGCAAAGTGCCCATAATAAAAGCACTCACTTGCTCCTTCAATACTACGACCTCAGTGTCAGGTATCTTTCTCTTCTTGGTGATTACATCTTTGAGAAACTTCCCATAAGACGGGATTTGTTCGATCGCCTCTAGCAAAGGAATATTCACTGATAACTTCCTAAAGCTGTCCAGAAATTTCTTAAACTGTGCATCCACCTTTCTTGCTTTTGCACTATTGGGATAGGGAACCGGAACGGTATGTGCCCTTTGATGAGGTGGCACATAGGGAGTTAATTTTTGTGGTTCCTCCTCAGTGGCTTGTTCTTCCTTACTATCTTCAGCTATGTCCTCAGTTTGCTCTATGACAGGTGGGGGCTGCTCTTTGACTGTTGCTTCTTCAACTGTGTCCTGCAGTGTGCTTGTGTCATCCGCCCTTGGATTTAACACTTTCTTACCGCTCCTCAATAAGATGGCCTTGGCCTGTTGGTTTCCCCCGGGAACATTGGTGTTTCCCGGAAAACCCGTATGTGCCGGCTTCTTCAAGCTTGCAATCTCGGCTGCCATCTGTGCCATGGAAGTCTCTATAGTTCTCATTTGAGCCCCGTGGCTCTGCAAAGTCTGCCCAAACTGGTTCATAAATTCACCCTGCTGCTTTATTTGCTGCCCAAAAGTGTTCATCAACTCTTGATTTTGCTTTATGACTTGATTGAGCAACTTCGTGCTCTTGTCCTCCGTGACCGGTGCAGGTTTGGCGTCCGGATCCTGCAGAAAGTTATTTGGATCCTTCCATGAAAATTTCTTGTCTTTCCGCCATGAATAATCGTTATTCCTGTACCCCTACAGTTGCCTCATGTACTTGACCTGAGCCTCATCCTCGGACTCATTGTCTTCCTTCTACAGCAACTTCTTTGCGAGAAGATCCATCTTCTCATTCAACTCTCTCATTGCCTTTAACTCACTGGCAACTCTTGCTTGCTCAACTGGGCCTCTTTCTCTTTCTCCCCAAGATTGCTTTCGTGCCATATTCTTCAGTATTTCCCAGCATCTTGTATCAGTGTTATTTAAGAAAAATCCGGAGCCAGCCGAGTCCAAATTGCTTCTATCATGCTCGGAGAGAGCAAAGTAGAAGATCTTCACTTGGGTTTCCTTGTCCAGTCCATGGTGTGGACATCTCCTCAACATGACTTGAAATCGCTCCCAAGTCTCAGAATAGGTTTCACCCGCCTGTTGGGTGAAATTGTGGATCTTCCGGATCATATCATTGGTCTTCTCAGGAGGAAAGAACCTCTCGAAGAAAACCTCCACCATGTGATCCCATGATTCAACAAACTCGTCGTCGAGGTTATGAAGCCACTCTCTTGCCACTCCAGCCAAGGAACTCGGGAATAACTTGAGATAGAGCACATCCTGCGGAAATCGATCTATCTTCACCATATCGCAGTTCTCCACAAACTAACTAATGTGTGCCACTGGATCTTCATTTTTCAGTCCGTGAAATGCGTTGGATTTGACCAAGTTAATCAGTGCTGGGTCGATCTTGTATGTAGGTATGTTTAGTCCCTGTTTCTTTATAGGCCCCTTTGATGCCGAGGAAGAAGACGCCTTGATCTTCTCCCATATTGTCTGTGCTTCAGCCATTACTTCTTCTTGTTCTTGCTCAGATTCAGAATGTATATCACTGTGGTGTTCCTCCTTGTAGTATTCCTCGTCCTCTAGTCCCGCAGATGGAACCTCAGGTGTGCGATTCACGTAGTCTCGACTATGTGTGTGCACCATACAAAGTACCTGAAATATGGAAGTAGTGGTTCAGTACAATGCCTTGAACGAGTCAACACTATTATAGAGAAATAAAGGAATTTTTGAAATTGTTCTAAAAATAAATTAAAAAAAAATGTGGCCTAGAATGGCCGCTCTTAGCACTCAAAGTGCCAATAATTCGCCGTGTCCCCGGCAACGACGCCAAAAACTTGACGTGTATTTTACTACGCGCTAAAAACGCAAGTGTACGCGTCGAGTAATATAGGCCTTGTGAGGCCCGAGTCGAACTCAGGGATACGTGAATTATTGGAGACTTCTACTAACTAATCGCAATCAGCTAGACCGATTAACAAAGTAGGGTTTTGTTGTTCAAATTAAAAGAAAATAAAAATCAAACAAAGAAAACAATCGATTAAAGGTTAATTTAATCAATTAAAAGGGATATCTTTAGGATGGCGGTTTCACCGCGGGTCAACATTATATTAAGTTTCATATCATTCTTCACACTTCTCTCTCTATCCGGGCAGTGGCCTGAAAACAGAATTACCCACTGTCGTGGTGTAATTCACTACTTTGATTTAGGTTGATTCCACCGTCGTAGTAATCATTCCCCTAAGCTAAGTGCATTAAAAACGGTCTCTTAGTTCCCACCATTAATTTTACAACTCCTTTGTCAAGGGTTTTATTAATTAATGTAGCATTCGTCTCTTTTCAACCGTTAATCCTTCTGTCGAAGTGATTAAGGGCATTAAGTTATTATTATGGTGATCAAGCATAACAATAGGAATGGAGAAAACGAATCTATACCACGGATTTGAGAGAAAAATATAAATTATTGATATAAAAATGTCATACAATGCATTCCCGGGCTACTCCCGGTCCTAAAGATTGAGGGTTTTAGCCTCTCATGTTCATCTCACACGAATACATGGTAGAAATTGGGGAATTCATAAGAAAAATGGGAAATAAATGGGAAAACCCCTGAACGGAGAAGAACCGGTGGATCCTTGGCGTAGAACACGAGCTTCCCCGCCTGTCGGTGGTGGAAATCGTCTTCGACAGCGTCCGAATCACCCGGGATGAGCTTCTCGGCCTCCGTTCTCCTTTCTCTCCTCCTCGGCACTCGTGCAATCTAAAATGAGATGATCCCCACATCTGGGCGGCCGTCATTAGGTATAAGTCCCTAATTAGGTCGTCAAATAACAACAAACGTCCGATCGAGATCAAAACAAATCCAACGCATATCTGCCGGCGTCGATACCATCGACGCATGTCGATGGTATCGACCCGGCAGTATAGCGGCAGCTTTCCTTTCTTTTATTCTGAGCGCCTGTGGTGATCTCGATACCATCGACTTGTGTGTCGATGGTATCGACTCCTTTAGCGTCAGTTGTTGTCGTTTAGCGACGATGTAGCCCCCCTTGTGTCGATGGCATCGACTTGGGTCGATGGTATCGACAGCTTCCTCGCCAGCAACTTGAAGGGATCTCGATACCATCGACTTAGGTGTCGATGGTATCGACTCTGTATTGCTTTTCTCGGCTGACAACCTGTGGCTTGGTCGATGGTATCGACGGAAGCAAATACTTGTTTTTCCTGAAATTTCACAACAAGACCAAGTAAATCCACACAATTTATAATGAGATGATAAATAATGCTCAAAATAGTAAAACAAAGGGGATTTGATATAAAATGATGGCAAAGACCAAATAAAGTGAATTATGCAATAATATCCATGAAAATGAGTAATTAAGGCACAAAACACATATAAAACAGGTCTATAAATGCGACTCAAAATCATCGCATCAACTGAGAATCTCTAAATTTGAATGTTTAATCACTTTATTGTCATTTTCCAAAATTGATTACCGGTACTTTTTCCATCGAGTTCCCCTGTGAAAAACTTGACTGGTCCCCTCAATAGATTTTGAGAAAAATCTTGTTCGGTCTAGTTGCACACTCACGAAACTCGATCGATCCCTACACTGAGCACATGTCATTTCAAGTGATCGATCGAGTTTCGTCTAGGTTAAACTCGACCGGTTCTTTGAATTAGCTTTGTCCAATAGTGAAATTGATTGAGTTAACTTTATTAAAACTTGACCGACTACATTGTACAAAAAAATGCTGAAAAGGTGATTCTAGTTGTCAAAGAGTTGTAAAACTCAAAATTATATCTGTTGCAACCCTCAAAATGGCTAGAAATCATTCCTTAGTGCTCCTACCCTCTAGTGGACACCCCCAATTATAAATAAAGCCTCTTGGAGTAGAGTGGGCAAATCCTTCAAGGTAAAAGATTTGTTGCAAGAATGGGATCTCCATAGTGAAGGTGTTTAGATTCTTGTAAGAGTGGGTAAGACCTTATAGAGGTAGAAGAACTTTAGCTCATTATGATAGGTAAGTCCTTGGTTGTAAGGTTATTGGTTCCCTTGACCTCAAATGGAAGGTGGGTATCCTTGTCGTAGAAAAGGAAGATTAAATTGTATGTCTTATAATGGAGTATAAGTATACATAGGTTGCAAAATCCTAGAGCTTGACATCTCTGTAGTGGACTGACTGTCTCCTAGTTTGGAGAGTGAAACCACTCTAAACAACTTATTCAAGTGCTTATTTCAATCTCTCTCATCCTTACTATGACTATTTAGATTGCCATCAAATTCAATATTTGTAATTATGCCTGGTTGAAGTAATTTGAAGGTCTAATGATTTTTGTGCAAGCACTTTTGGCTCTATTCACCCCTCCTCTAGAGCCCTTTAATCCAACAAGTGGTATCAGAGCCATGGTCTTCTCTGACACATCTCCCACGAGACGAGAAGATGGACGACAATCTTCTTGGGTCCCTCAACCTAGAGGGAGGCTTATCCATGAGACCCACGGTCTTCGAAGGAACCAATTTCCTTTATTGGAAACAATAGATGTATTTGTACCTTCAAGGTATGAACTACAACATGTGGATAGTGGTTATTCTTCCATATAAGGAGACGACGGGGGATATATCTACTTGGAATGAAGCTACATTCAAGAAGGCATAATTGAATGCAAAGGCAATAAGCATCATCTATGAAACCCTCACCCCCTCTAAGTTCAACTGCATCTCTTCTTAGGACATAATCCATGAGATTTGGGATAAGTGTGCATCACCTATGAATGTACAAAGTAGGTCAAGGAGTCTAAGATCTACATGCTCAAGGGTCTCCTTGAAAATGTCAAGATGGGAAAGAAAGAGAGAGTGACGGAGATGTACACAAGGCTCAACACCATCATCAATGGACTTTCTCAATTAAGCCATACCATGGATAGAGGGATAATTAACTCTAAGATCTTAAGGTCTCTCCCCAAGAGATGGGAATCCAAGGTGACCTTCATTGAAGAAGTTAGAAGTATTGGTTCCATAGCCACTGAAGAACTCATTGGTAACCTTCAAGCCCATGAGCCAATACTAGACAAGAAAGAAGAAGATCAAGAGGATAAGGAATCAAAGAAGATCAAAGATAGTGCATTAAAAGCACAAATGGAGGCATTTATTCTCCAACAATAACTTGCTTGCCGGTCTTCTCCTCCATTCTCAAGCTAAAATGAAGCCCTTAGTGACTATGAAGCAAACTACTCTAAGGGAAGCACTTCAAAGGAAATCCATCCTCCTCCTCCACTCCACGGTGCTATGAATGTGGGAAAAAGGGGCAATACAAGAATGAATGCCCGAAGGCTAAGAAGTCCTACCACAAGAGCAGCTCCAAGAAAAGGGAGGACTACAAAAAGGATGGAAAATATAAGAAGAAGGACAAGAAGGAAATAAGAAGCAAGGATGTAGCCCATGCCGCATGGAAGAGTCTTCTTCAAGTGACTCAAGCTCAAATGAGGGAGAATGCCATCTTACACTCATGGCCTCTACAAGTGACGACATTAGTGATGTAAGTGAGGTAAGCTTACATGCATCATCTAAGGAAAAACTCATTGATATACTTAATGCTAACCGATCTTCTTACTCCAAATGTAAGTCTAAAAACAAGATGTTAGGGAAGATCATTGATGATTTGTATGCTAAAATTGATATTCTTTATAAAAATGAGAAGTTGCATCTTGATAGCATTGATTTATTGCAAGGGTATTTTCTTGATCTTGAGATCCAATATGATGGAGTTGAAGTAGAGAATGACATCTACCTTAAGAACATCAATAGCCTTAAGGATGAAAACCAAGCCAGAGTAGATGAGCCTTCTTTACATAGAACTGAAAATGATGATTTGAAGCTTACTTGTGATGCTATTCGGAATGAGAATAGAATTTATCTTGATGATCATGTTATGCTTAGAACTAAAAATGCTAGATTGCTTGCTCAAATCAATGATCTTTATTGCCATGTAATGAAGATTTTAGTCTTACTTTAGAAAAATATTCTTATTTTACTAAATCCCTCTATTTGGAGGCTGAATTACTTCATGCACAAGATGATCTTGCTATCTTATCTTCTACTGTCATTACTCTTAGTGATGGTAATAAAAAACTAAGAGCATCCTTGCATTAATTCCTTAATGGGAAAAAGTCCCTCAATGAAGTTCTAGATCACTCTAACAAAAAAGTTAGTACCAGTGGTTTGGGTTATGTAGGGGGAGCGCCAAAAAGAAAGAGCAAGGGTAAGGGTAAGAAAAAGAGCAAGGAACCTCCTATTTTCCATGGAGAGTCATTCAATTTTAAGAACCCTATGATTTGTGTACATTACAAGAGTAACGACCATTACTCTATTTATTGTTCTTATAGGGAGAAGGGGACCAACCCAAATATGAAATGGATCCCCAAGCTAACACTGGATCCCAAAGTTTGAATTGGGAATTGACATCATCCTTTTTTGTAGGTAAAAGGAAAATAGATTGTTGATAGTGGCTTCTCAAAACATATGACAGGTGCAATCAACCACTTTAAGCAATTGACAAAGAAGATAGGAATATTGACATTTAGTGACAACAACAAAGGTAAAGTGATAGATGAGGGTGATGTACGTGTTGCACTATTCATCAACAATGTTCTTCTTTTGGATGGCCTACATCAAAACTTAATAGTGCTAGTTAATTGTGTGATAATGGCTATCTTGTTCTTTTTTCCTCACTTGAATGATTGCTTCTAGATTCCCTCTCCTATAATTATATATATAAGGGAACTAGAAATGATAATCTCTATATTATTGTTCTTGACTCTATTAAGCATATAGTTTGTAGATGTCTTATTTCCAATTCAAATGATATCTCTTTTTGGTGTCAAAGGATTGGTCATGTAAATATGCATCAGTTGAAGAAGTTTAGCAAAAAGGAATTGGTAAACAGACTTCCTAAATTGGAATTTCAAAAGGATGAGGAATTCCAACCTTGTACTCAAGGAAAGTAAAGCAAGTCCTCCTTCAAATCCAAAGGAATCCTTAGTACCAAAAGATTTCTTGAACTTCTTCACATTGATCTATGTGGATCAATGCGTACTCAATCACTTTCTAGTAGCAAGTATAGTGTTGTGATTGTTTATGACTTTTCCCTTTATACTTGGACTCTATTTCTTGTTTCAAAAAGTGATACTCTTTATGTTTTCTAAACTTTTTACAAATGAGTTGAAAATGAAGCTTCTTGTCGAATCATCTCTATCTGAAATGATCATGGGGAAGAATTTGAAAGTTACTTGTTTGAACGATTTTGCGAGGAATCTTGGTATGCACATAAATTTTCTTCACCTCGAACACCTCAACAAAATTGGGTTTTAGAGAGAAAGAATAGGCCACCATAGGAAATGGCAAGGACCATCCTTCTAGAGTATGACACTCCAAAGAAGTTTTGGGCTGAATCTATTAGTACTTCATGTTTTGTGCAAAATTGGGTTTTTACTCTTCTAAATTTGAAGAAAACCCCCTGTGAGCTATGGCATAGTAGAAAGCCTTCCATACATTTATTTTAGATTTTTTTTTTGTCCTTGTTTTGTTTTTAAACATGAAGGAATCTCTTGAGAAGTTTGATCTGAAGTCTTTCAAGGCTTTCATTCTTGGCTAACGCACTACTAGTAAGACTTATAGAGCATTTAAGATTGACTTGTCTAAACTAAAAGAACCTATCAATGTTAGATTTATTGAGACTGGCCCCTCTATTTCAAATAATTCTTCATGATGATGTTGTAGATGAGGTGATCTGTCACTTGAAAGAGCTCAACATTGTTGATAAAGAAAAAGTTATGTTAGTTGATGAAGATAAAAAATAAGAAGAATAGAAGGATCCAACTCCCAAGTTTTCTAAGCATCATCCAACAGATATCATCCTAGGTAATCCCATTGAAAGAGTGAAGACGTGGGCTGCTTACAACAAATAACAAGCTGACAGTGCCTTCATCTCTCAACTTTAGCCAAAAGATGTCAAAGAACCTCCCAATGATGATGGATGGATCCTAGCCATGTAAGAAGAGTTGAAATAGTTTGAGCAGAACAAGGTGTGGATCTTAGTGCCAAGACCAAGTGATAGAAAGATCATTGGCACCAAGTGGGTCTACCGCAACAAGATTGATGTAAGAAGAAAAGTGGTAAGAAACAAAGCAAGGTTAGTACCCCCAGGTTACAATCAACATGAAGGTATTGATTTTAACGAAAGTTATTCACTTGTTTCTAGAATTGAATCTATTAGAATGCTGCTTGGTTTTTCTAGTTATAAGAATTTTCTACTTTATCATATGGATGTTAAAATTGCATTTTTGGAAGGTACAATTGAGGAGGAAGTATATGTTGCTCAACCTCCCAGTTTTGAACATGATAAATTGCCTGACCATGTTTATTTATTACAGAAAGCTCCCTATGGACATAAACAAACACCTAGAGCTTGGTATGAGAAACTAAATAACTTTTTGCAAGACAATGAATATATCATGGGAAAAATCGATTCTACCTTGTTTCTAAAACAAAATTCTAGCAATTTCTTGATTATTCAAATATATGTTGATGACATTATCTTTGGCAGAACTGATCTTGATCTTTACAAGGTGTTTAGCTCTCTTATGTAGAGTGAATTCAAGATTAGCATGATGGCGGGGATTACTTTCTTCCTTGGCTTTCAAATCAAAAGATGGGAACTTCATCAACCAAGGTAAGTACACCAGTGAACTACTTATGCACTTTGGGATGGAGACCACTAAGCCAAAGGAAACCCCCATGTAAAACACTGCTAAGCTTGACACAAATGAGAAAGGAGAAAAGGTAGATGAGAATCTCTATAGAGTTATGATTGGAAGTTTACTTTATTTAACTGCCTCTAGACCTGATATAATGTTTAGTGTTGGTTTGTGTGCTCACTTTAAGTCAAGTCAAAATAAAATCACATCTCATAGAGGTTAAGAGGATTTTGAGTGATCTAGTTTAAATTCATAATTTTGGACTATGGTATCCCAAGTCAAGGGACTTTACTCACACTACCTATAGTGATCCTTATTATGTAGGTTGTTTGATTAATAGAAAGGGCATAAGTGGCACTTGCTTCTTCCTAGGAGCATGCTTAGTTTCTTGGTTCTCTAAGAAACAAAGCATAATGGCTCTTTCAACTACAAAGGCTGAATACATTGTATCTTGGAGTTGTTGTACCCAAGTCCTATGGATGAAGCAAATGGTCCAAGACTTCAACATTCATGTTAATGCTTCTCCTATCTATAGTGATGATATTAATGTAATTAATCTGTCTTATAATCCAATATTTCTTAGTAGAGATAAACATATAGAGGTTCATCATCACTTTCTTCATGAACATATTTCTATGAAGGATATGTATATCACAAATGTGTTCACAAAATATCAGCTTGTGGACATTTTCACTAAACCTTTAGCTAGAGAGAAATTTACTTTCATTAGATCAAAACTATTTATAACTGCTCTTGATGATATTGACATGCAATCTAGCTAGTTTTTATCTTTCCTATATGTTTTACTCATGTCTTTCTCATCATATGCTTGCTAAGTTCTATGTTTTCTATGTTTTCATGCCTTGTTTCGCTTGTTTTTTATTATTTTTCACAAAAAAATGTTTTCTCATAAAATAGTAGCCAATGAAGAGTGAAATGTTCCACAATATGTTAAAAACACATGATAGGCTAGAAAAATAAATATATATTGAACTCTAGTGGCTTTAGAATTGAATATCTTCTGTTTTGGGACAAACTTTTAATTGGTTGAGTTTCTGTTGATACAACTCAACCGATCCTTGGATGAGGACAAAGCTGATAAACCCGATTGGTCGAGTTTTTGCAGCACAAAACTCGACTAACAACAACATTGGACCACAATTATATACGATTATCGATCGAATTTTCTCCCTATCAACTAGAGAAAAGACGACAAAAAACCCTTATCCAATGCTTGTCCTCACACCCAAGGCTATCACATCCTCTCCTATATCATACCTAACCCTAGAATTGATCTCTCTTACTGTGATAACGTTAATTTCACTGGTTCGATATCCAATATAGTATCTGGGGACCATGAAAGATGTACATGTGACTAATACCAAATTGATGAGTTGGCTACCTAGTTATGGCTCATTCCACCGATAAGGGTCGATTATAGATACCACTGATGATTGTGACATCTAGTTCAATTCAATTAGGATGGATGTCGCATTTTAACTATTTTAAGTATTTATGAGATTAAACATCCATTTAGTAATATACATAAATTTGAATGGTTGTATAGTGGTCTTTGGATATAATGACAATAATAATTAGATTGAACATGTTAGATGGAGATTTGATGACTTATAAATCATTATATTTGACCATGCTATCCATATAATATGATGTTATTGGAGGAATCAATTAATGGACACATATTTGGTTTTGGGCCTCAAAAGTTGATTGAATATACTTTAGGATATTATAAATATATGTCTAAAGTTTATGAACAAATGAGGTTTCTCATCAAGGCTATGCAAGTGCAAAATATTGGATATTTCATTAAGGGAGTAAGGTTTCAATCACATTAGAATAAGGTCCAGTCGCCATTGCAACACAATAATCTCACACTACCATTTGGATTCGGAGGGTTGTGTGGGACCTTAAACGGAGGCTGAATAGCTTACAAGTTGTTGCTCACATCCGAGAATGGAGGAACAAAATAGGGTAGAGGTGTAATCTGGATCCGATGAAGGTGGGACGATCACCAGATACTTGCTCACAATTAATCTGAACCCATTGACCATTCACTTGACGTTGTTACTAAGAAACTGCATCCCTTCTTCTCCATCGTCTCACACAGGACCATCATCCCCTACGGTGGGGTGAACATATTCAATGACACCTACCTTGAAACCTTGGTGTCACCACTTCTCTCCCTATTTTTCCTCTATGTTACTCCATTGTGTCCTTTCATGGTCATTAGGAATTCCAGTTCTTCACAGGAGAGCTAATTATGGCCATCAACACTCCTTCTTCAAGTTCCTATAAGAGAGACGGTCATCTTATTGACTTATCCATGGATCTAAGCCTTGTTTTGAGTCGTGAAGACCCCCAAACTTCCATCTGTTGTTCGCCCCTACCACGTCGGCAGAATAGACTGTATGGATCTACACTGTGTTGTTGGGTGCCTCAACTTCTAGAAGCCCCTCGAACCTGATGGTGGAAGGAGGAGCAGATATGAGGAAATCATCCTCACAACATTCTCACTAGATCTGGGATCTGCGACGGCTGTTACAAGTATAGAGAAACCCAATGCATGTGTCAAGACTGTGATCACAAAAGAGGGACATGGATCGACCACCTCGGCCAGTAGGGGTAAGCCACACCCTACTATGGAATTGATAGTCAGCACACAACGAGGAGAGAGCTAGAGCTTGCTGAAGGTCCACCTGCGGTCAGGTCATGTGTCACGCACACAAGGAAGATCGTAGTCAGCGGCAATGAACGTGAGAGAGGGGGTAGTGATTTGGGCCAGATATAGAAGATCGGTTCACTCCAATAGCCTCCCAAGTAAGGACTGAACCAGCAAGGAATCAGTCGACCCAGGATGGATCAAGATGCTGAGTTGTACCCCACCTAATGGTCATCACATACCAATTATAGTCTGTCTCCTGGGGTTGTGGGACCCACGATAAAAGGTAATTTTTATTTAAATCTTAGAAATGCTTAGAACTTAAAAATGGCCTTAAAAATAGCTCCCATGGCCAATAAATGCCCCAAAAATATCTCCACACTCAGAAAAATTTCCCCTTTGTTATTAGATCACTAAATCAGACTTTTGAACAACATCATATGGTTGTTTCAAATATAGATCCTTATGCTCTATTTTAGGGTTAGTTTAATTGATATATTTGGCAAATGATTGAGATTAAATCTGAGAAAATTATTTTTGAACTCTAATATTATTTGGAGATAATAGGTTGACCCTTATTTGAAATATATTGCTGAATATTAGGTCTTTTGGTATTAAAGTATAATTATTTGTTTCTAGTCCCTTTTTAATTCTAGAAAATAGAACAAATATCAGAAAAATATGAAATCTAGACCAGAACCTGAGAATGACCTCTCGACCAATATAAAAATATCAGACATAAGTTCCATGTAGTTTGAACCTAAATTTGACCTAAGCCCTAATTTGGACCTAAAATACTGAGAATATGGTGTACATATTTTAATGATGATTAATTTCTTTAAATCAGGTGTTGACCAGTTTATCTAGATGATCATGGATATGTGAGGAATATCTGAACTCAGGTACATGCATATAATTATATGACTAGATTTGCTAGATGTTAAATATATGTATTTGCTTGCTTGTATTTGAAATACATTGTTGGATGTAGATGTATGTATATTGACAATTTTCCACCTTGAACATAAAAGAACATAAATGAGGATAAATGAAATGTAGTTACTAGTGGTGCTCATTAAACTCCCTATTAGAGAGGGAAAGCTTTAATGTTGACTAGCACCTCCCTAGAGTACATGGTATACAGGGAGATCCCTAGAGTACAAGGTACACGGGGAAGGGCCCACCATTTATATTTGTGCTAAGTCCACCATAGTAATGCATATTCATTCTAAATGTGACTAATAACTTGGGATTACCTGATTCTCCATCGTAAATAATGTTTCCTTTCTCTTTCTTCAATTTCGAGTGTTTTAAATGACAGCATAGTATAGCTTTTAATTCCACGTACCAACTTTTGTTGATGTTTTTGTTTCTCATATTTTCTAGGTTCACAACTACCATGGGATAAAAGAATAGGATGTGAGCATGTTGTACAGGTTGTAACTATTATCTAAGATCCTAGTTAGCATACATGTTTAGACTTGTGTAAAAATTCTCTTTCTATATACAATTGTAATTCATGTTGTAATAATGTACATGTTGAATGCTGAGATGTGTTATCACTACTACAGAAATGGATTATGAAGTCACTTTCCAGGCATCGGTTATTAACTAAGTACCGACGCCTAAAACATACAGCGTCGGTTTAAAACACAAACCGACATATATCGGATAGGAGTGGCCAGACACGGGTATCGCTTTCTATTTAGCGTCGGTTCAAGAATAAACAACCGACGCCTATAAACACCCGCCAAATCCAATTTATCCAACGAAAAAAATTAGGTCCAAAATTTAACCAACAACGTCGGTTATTAAATACATAACCGACGATGAAAACCTTTTCGCGCGGGACATTTTTATCGTCGGTTATATTCCCAAAACCGACGCCGATTTGTTTACCCGCGCTGTCCGCGCCAAAATTTATACACCCCTATGGCGTCGGTTTTTTCTTAGTGACCGACACTGTTATGTTGTAGCGTCGGTTTGTTAAAGAACCGACGCTTAAGGTTAACTTAACTGCACCCGCGTGAGGGACTCTTCCCCTTTCTCTATTTCATTACTGATTCTTCAGTTCGCGTAACTAGGTCCGACGATTTCTTCTCTGCTGGTGCCGCCGCTGCTCGATTGCTTCTCTGCTGGTGCCGTCGTCGCTCGCTGCTCGTCTCCTCTCCTCTCCTCACCGCCGCCCCCACCGGTGGCTTCTTTAGTCTCCTGTCTGCTCGTCTCCTCTCCTGCTAGGTCTCTGCTCCTAGTCGCCCGCCTACTGCCGCCACCCGTTTGTTGCTTGCTGCTCCGGAAACCCACCCTCTCGCTCGCTGTCGCCGCCGCCCTCTTTCCTGCTCACTGCTCCTACAGGTATATCCTTTTCCTCCTCTTCTCCGCCATGTTGTGAAATCACAAGTCGGCACGACCGTGCTGTGTAGCACGACCGTGCTGGCTGATTTTGTGCTATATTGCTCAATTATGTGTGTATATTTGTGTATTTACTATTTTGTGCTATTTTGTTCTATTTTGTGCTTGCATATATTTGTGTTTAGGGTTTAGGGTCACATGTGGGTCTTCTATTTCTAAATTGATTATGTGACCCTAATTAGAACATTATAACAGAATTGAATCGTGTATTTGTGTTGTTGTAGGTGTTGTTGACTTACTGTTCAAATCTTTGATATATGGAATCATGGTTTATTTACTATTTATTATTTACTGACAAGCATGATTAAATGATGTTACACAAAACTTAGGATATGAATGATGAAACTAGGATTGTAGGTATAAGAATGACATCACATGTATTAATTTGTTGGCCTAGATACCCGTCCAAAATTTACTCATTAGGAGTAAATCTTGGATAGTCCCCGGTTTGGGACTATTCTTGAACACCTAATCTCACTTAGGATGTAAGTGTATAATGTGTATTGGGTTTTTGAGAAAATTTTGTTTGCATTTCCCCGTTTGTTCTCTAAGTACATATGTACTTAGAGAACAACAGGGAAATGTTGCCGAAATTTTCTCAAAAACCCAATACACATTATACACTTACTAGTGAGATTAGGTGTTCAAGAATGGGATAGGTGGTACACATTTATTATATATAAGAATGACAGCACATGTATTTGTTGGCCTAGAAACCCATCCAAGATTTACTCATTAGGAGTAAATCTTGGATAGTCCCCGGTTTTGGACTGTTCTTGAACACCAAATCTCACTTAGGATGTAAGTGTATAATGTGTATTGGGTTTTCGAGAAAATTTTGGTAGCATTTCCCTGTTTGTTCTCTAAGTACATATGTACTTAGAGAACAGCAGGGAAATGTTGCTGAAATATTCTCGAAAACCCAATACACATTATACACTTACTAGTGAGATTAGGTGTTCAAGAATGGGATAGGTGGTACACATTTATTATATATAAGAATGACAGCACATGTATTTGTTGGCCGAAGTTTTAACCATGCAAAAACTCTAATTTGTTAACCCTAGACCCTAATCTTGTTGTAATATATACTTGTTTTCTCTTTGATCATAGAATGGATAGATCATGGATGTCCATTCGCAATCGCTGCACCCCAGAGTTTATTTCTGGTCTTGACCAGTTTATTAAATTTGCCGAGGAACATAGGAAACAACCTGGAGATAGGTTCTACTGTTTGAAAGCGGATGTCATCTTTACTGAAATTGTATGATAAATTAACATTACGTTAAATTGTTAGTGTGTGTATATGATGTCAGTTGATCTGAAATTATTATATATATATACAGGTTAAAAAGAAGACACCCACAACATCTAGGCCTCCACTTCCACCTCCTACATTACCCAGTTGGGTTCCACAGGACCTAACTGTCCCGTTAGGTCCTAACTGTAGGGGTATGGCAATATGGTTAGGCGAACATGATATAAACTTCCCTATAACTGTTTCTATAGATTCAGATGCTGCAGGTCAATCATACGAAAGCAAACTATTTATACAAGATATTTTGGAGTTGTTTCGATATGATTGGCTAAATACATCTATGATAGAGCTATGGATAAGGTGAGATCTTCTTTATACATCCATATACCTTGTGTAGGATCTGGTGATCTGGTTTCTTATTTATTAATGCATGCATAATTAATACATATTTTGCAACTACTTAGACAAGATATGTGCAGATTTTGCATTCGAACAAGTAGGATTTTTGATTCCATCTTTGATTAGTCTGGTAGCTAAAGACCCTCCGTCAGTTCAACAATACTACTGTGAGGCTTTTTCAATTGTTGCTCAAAACAAGAAGACGATGATAATGGCTCCATTCAATGTAGAGTAAGTTTACTTTGCTTATTAAGAAAATTACATTTTTATTGTGGATTTTGAGTTATTAATTTTTAACTTTTTTACCTCTAGTGGTATGCATTGGGAGTTACTGGTTATTGTCCCCGATACGTTCACTGACTATTATCTAGATCCTAAGGGGAGTAAATTGAATACAAAATATGCACACATAATGAAAATGGCATTATTCCGGTTAGAAATATTTTATTTTCATATCCGTTAACATATGTTATTACATTACTATTTAATTATGCAATGTATCATGTTACATTAACATGTAAGGGTTTTGATGAGTTCAGAAAGGTTGGAGGAAAGGTCCCCACGAAAAAGAACTAGCCAATAATTTGGAAGAACGTGAAAGTAAGTTCCCGACTGCAATATATGTATATATTATTTATGTGAACAGTGCTTAATTAGTTGTATTTTTTAATATTTTGTATGTTTGAATTTATAGAGTGCCACACAAGACAACGGATGGGCATGTGGATACTACGTGATGCGATTTATGCACATGATTATCAAATATGCCACAATGGACATCGATTGTATTGCTGAGGTATTATATAGTCTCATTAGATAATATGAAATATATCAATCTTATATATAGCTCATTAATTATATATATACATCATTCTCTTTACAGGTGTTTACAACTGACCATACTACAAGAAATGCCTTACCAGATGTGCATGCTCCCTATACGACGGGAGAATTAAATGAAGTAAGAGAAGAATGGGCAACAGCCATACAAGTAGTGGGGGATTTAAGATATAATTGGGATGTTGATAGCGAATAATGACTAAAGAATGATATTTTGTAAATGAATTTCTGAATTATAATATATGTGTGAATGTTTCTACATGTCTGGATGTTTCTACATGTGTCTGAGTGAAAATGAATGAAACTGTCGGTTGCTATATGAATGTTTCTATATGTGAGTGTGAAAATGAATGGAACTACAAATTGCTAGCTACATGAATGTTTCTAAATGTGTGAAAATCAAATGGAACTGCAGGTTGCATTGCTAAATGTGTGAATATCTTTCTTGTTAATTTTGCAGGTTTGTGGCCTGTTGTTGGCTGATATCAATGGATGTCGTAAAACCTACAGTTCATAACTGAACGGTAGGTTTCTCATCCTGCAACCAGCCATACAGTAGGTTTAGAGACTGACAGAAAAAAAAACAAAAAATAGGCGTCGGTTATTTGTATAAAACTGACGCCACATCGTTACAGTGTCGATTTTTATCTAATAATCGACGTCTATGTACTTAACACCACGGCCGTGCTGGCCAGCATGGCTGTGGCAGTGGACCAGACACCACGGCCGTGCTGGTCAGCACAGCCGTAGTAGCGGACAAGACACCACGGCCGTGCTGGTCAGAACGGCCATGGTAGAGGACCAGACACCACGGCCGTGTTGGGAGTGATATGACGTCAGTTTTTATCTAATAACCGACGCTAATAGTGCCCAACATGGCGCCCTTTCTGTGGTGCGAAGGTATATGGTGTCGGTTTCTTATCTAAAAACCGATGTTTATAGTGCCTTGCTGGCGCGTTTTCGGTGGCACGCGAAGGGTTGTGGCGTCGGTTTTTGAACCGACGCATAACAGCTGGGCTTTTAGCATCACCCACATAGGTGTCGCTTAGAAACCAACACTAAAGGCCTTAAATAACCGACACTAAAGATCATTTATGTACTAGTGTATGGTGTATGTATGGTTGTTTGTTCGTGTATGCACAAATTGCTTCCACAACACACTCTGATACAATTGCCTAACATTTTTGGATTTTGTCTTCTCATCTCAATGGGGTTTTGAGAAGGTGAAAATCCGGGGACATTATAGTTGGTATTAGAGCATGAACAATAGTTGCGCCTGACAATTGCTCACCATGAAACATAAAACTAAACTTCAACTTTGACTTAAAACCCTAGAAACTTAGTAAGTTGTACTATAGGAATAAGGTTTGACCTTGAATCTAAGTTAGAACCCAGATTTTTGAGAACTAGGTTTAGACAAGTGTTTGAAACCCTTTCCATATAGAGCTCATATGTATTGGGTAGATACACTAGTCTACACCATGTTCTCACCATTTCACTAGGTTACATGGCACCAGACTATCTACTATGTGTTGGACACTCGAGTTTGCTGGTTTGGTTTTGTTTCCCAATCGGCTTGCATCTCGACAGTTTTATCTGACGCCTTCTTTCTCGGATAAAAACTATATAATATTTTATTAGATATATGTAAATATAAAAAGGTGTCCCTCACATAGGAAAGTAGTGGGTGTTCATGAAATCTAAGTGAAAGGGAGTGACATCGGTCTAGAAGAGAGAATAGATCTAGATTAGACATCTAGAGCCTCATAATGTTATGTGATACATAAATAGACAAAAGAAAGATGAAGGAGATAAGCATATAGAATCTTATCTAACTTTAATGCATGATGGTACAAGTTTCGTTATTAAGATTTGAGTTATATATGAACCGAATCCACTCTTGGAGGATCTATGGTAAGTCGTGATTATAAAAGTATATTCCATTTTCCTACTCAAGATAAGCTTAGTTAAGATAGAGATGAGTGTGCATGAGCCTCAAGCTCTTATACAAGGAGGATGTATAGTGGTAGGATGAGATATGTGGTGAACTCTAGAGAGAGTAAGAGCCACAAGGAGAAGGTCATAGGACCTAGCCTCCAATATATGAGATATGTGTTAAAAAAATGTGTCCTCTACTAGATTACTCTTGAGTGTTGAGTTGAGTCCTTATACATGATTCAAATCTATATGTGAGAATTGGGTAAAAGAAAAGGATGGGTATATGACCCATATGATAAATTCAATCCTTTTGTTTGAGTTAGGTCCTAGCTTGAGTGGCATATGTTTGTGAATCTCATCATTAGCTGCAAGTGAGGTAATATTTGAACTCTGATTTTGAGAGTAAAATGCCTTGTGTATAAGATACTTGTAAATGTTGTTCCCTCCACTTCTCTTTCTTAATATATGCTGTAAGAAACCTCACTTGAGCTATATATATGATTTATACATGAGGAGTCACTCATATAAGCTTGGAATATTCTATATTCCCTTCTTATATCATGCACGTAATATTCAAGTTTGAAATCATGAGCTAAAAAAAAGATATTTTTGGCTCTATGACGTCCCCAGATTTTCTAAAACTTAATCTGATGTGCGATGTCCAAATTGAAACCCTCACCTCAGTGAGAATCCCAATTCAAACACCCCACACTAGGCTAAGAAGAAGAAAATCAAGGGAGTCAGAAGGAAACAACCAGTAGCACATGCACATGATTAATAATAAAACCACAACACATGTTCACCATTCAACATATAATTACAACATGAATTATTACAACATTTGATATTACACATTGAATAGCAAACTTCTACATATACATGTACTACAACTAAACTACATGATCTTAAGACAACAGGTCCACCTATACATCAGCTCACTACACAACTCTAACTATCCTAGATCTTCAAGAGCACAACCACAACCTAAACAAGAGATTACATGTGGTACACGTCGGCACAATATTCAAGAATATTGTACTGAGTATGCCTACATGTCTTTTATATACCTCTCATCATATCTTGGAAATAAGATAAAACTAATACTTGGCAGTTATAAAGAAATATAAGAAAAGTGTATACTTGCACAAAGATATTCATTAGCAAAAGAGAACACATATATTTTAAGCACATTTCCATCATATATCTTGTACATCTACCCCCAAGGGGCTTTGATGTTTTTTAGGCCTTATGATCTACTACCAAAGAGTTTGAGATCATTTAACGTGTGATCTACTACGAAAGTGTTTGATATCTAACACATGTGATCTACTACCAAAGAGTTTGAGATAACTTCAATGCACTGTACTACCAAAGAGTTTAGTGTTATCATATGATGGATCTGATATCTTATGTTTCATGTGTTCATAGCCATAAGTATGGAAAATCAAGCAAGATATAATTAAAGAACAATCATTTCATCCAATACCATATGCCAAGTATTTTACTACACATCTAACACAAGCATATTGTATAATAAGCCAAGTAAGAGGTAATGGCATACCTTGACCAAGATAAACCTAGTCACATATCACATTCTTGATGTCAACTATGTATCCCAGGTCAAACCCTAATTAGAACAAGATCATATACTATCGTCAGGTTCTCATCATCTTACATCTCATGTTAACCCTAATTGTGTTCATATTAGGGTTTTACTTAGCTCATTAAGGTATATGCATCATTACTTGCATTCTCTTCTTGGAATTATCTTACTGATGTCATATTCCATATTGTTGTTCATTATGTGAACATTAGCTTCTATATCCTTTTTGTGCACGTATTAACCCTAGGTTACATCATTAACTTAATTTAGGGTTTCATAACATGTTTCAAGGTTCATCATAATATAATAGGAATTCTATGCATCATAATGATCTCATAATTAAAACTGATGTTCCATATACTGATATGAGCTTACTCTGTAAATTTAATCATATATTAAGCATGTATGTATTTATTGTATATTAATTAGGGTTATAATCCCTAATTAGCCACATTAAACAAACTACATGATTTCATACATTGACATCATTATTTCCGACTTCAGATGGATTATAAACATGATCATGGACTTGCTAATATTTTTCCATAGTTTTATATCATCATTTGATATTTATTACTAATGTACTAAGCATTATACATCTTACATGATATCACTAAAATTAATGCATCAAAAGCCTAATATTATGCTTTCATTACATTCTAATCATTTTTGTGAACATTTCAGTATATTATTTGTATTTTTCTGATGCTCGAACGAATTTCTATGATTTATTGAAAAATTGAGCATTTTACCTTTTTGGGCGAATAGGATCTCGCCACGTGTCCATTGGCTGGTGCTACATAGAAGTTGGGCTGGCTGGTCTGGGTCAACACTGATTTCAATCAGTTTAAGGTACTTGGACCCGGTTCACCATCTGAACCACCCGCTTCCTTTCCTTTCTCGTTTCCACGTGATCCAGCGATGCGTGAACTGGGAACAGGGCCGCCCGCCGCTACGAAGGCTGGAACCTAGTGAGGAAGCGGCGACACAGGGATGCAGCTCGTCATCTTCCAGGGCCACCCTCAGATTCAATGTCGTCTCTCGAACCTCCACGGCTACTCAGGAGCTGCCCAAAGCTTTCGGATCTCTGTCTCCGCAAGAGCGCCGCCGTCAGACTCTGGCATGGCAGGGCAAAGGGGGTTCTAGCCTTAGAACCCCTTCTCGGTTTGGGTAGCTCCAGGCGACCACCAGAGACCATAGAGAACTCCTAGGCTGGGCTGAAATAGCATGAGCCACCCTCCCTAGCTCCGAGTTCATCTTCTGCCTCCATCTTTGCTTCGACGACCATGGTAGTGATGTTGTGGCTCCGCAGTGAGCAACACAGATCGATGGGTGAGGGCTTGACGGAGCTCCTCTGCCCCTGCCCACACGTGATCTCACACGACGCCTGCGACGTACCCACCTAGAATGGCCGCTACAATGGTGTCTGACGCTCGTGTCGTGACTGTCTCGGTAGGCACGGTGTTAGATCCTGCTATCGCAGTGTAGTAGGAAGGAGAAGCCTCCTATGGATCTCCGAGCTCCCACTCTCCTTCTCTCTTGCTCTATCCTCTTCCTCTAGAACTACCATGTGGTTCGTTCTGTCTATTACCACCCATGTACTCGCTATAAGAGTGCTCTTCCGATGGGATTTTACCAGGAGAAGGGAGTCGTTCCCTTTACAAAGTGCCTCAGACCCACATCTCCACGTCCAAGCATCGTGGACGGGTGCCTCCCTCCCCATGTTACAACTGCCATAATCAAACGCATCATGGTCGTGGGATGCAATCCCAGGGTCAACAACAAGTACAAGATACAACTGACCCATTGCACTTCACTAACCATAGTTGCGTGAAAAAAGATGTCACTGAGAGCTTGATCTATCTTCGTCAATCATGCACATATGCATAACAATCTTATTCCAGAATACTCAAAAACACATATTGTTTCATCAATTAAAAATCTCAAAAAGGCCTTCTAGGAACCTCACAACTCAAAGAAACTATAACCATAACTTTGTCACTATTTCAATTGAGTATTTAGGATCCTTAAAGTCCACTCCATCACATCCTACACACCGTCAAAGAAATTCCATCCTCAGAATTAAGCTAGAAAAGCAGTCTTTCACATCATATACATATTAAAAGAACTTTCATCCTCGAAAGTAAAGCATACTCATACTTCCAGGGAAAACCTTATCTTATCATCATCCACATGTAGGTAGTATTATATGGGTAACATATCCACAAAGGTTACCTAAAACCATGTATCCAAAGCACTATTAGGGGGTTTATTACCATCTTGGGTGCATAAACACTCCATTCAAGGTTGAACTCAAGGTTTAGGAGCTTAGGTTATGTCATTACATATCTCATATATTAGGGTTAAATCCTTATCTTAACCCATACATTATTATTCAACATCATATTACCATGTTCCAAAGGAGTTAACCAAAGTTAACCCATTATATCAAGGTGTCATCAACATTTTATTGAGCTAATCGTTAGAACATGTTCAACATTAACATATGCCTTTTAGGAAGGAGTTAACTATAATTAACTCACTTTATCCATTTAGATTATATCAAGGTGTCATAAGCATTATGTTGTGCTAGCTGTCAAACTATATTTTCCATCTTTGTTAAGCACTATGATTAACACCTCATGTAACATGTTTCATTCATATGATCTTATTTTATTGTTCATACTAAATTGCATCATTTACTATAGAATTCATCACAAGATTAAACAACAATTTCAAATTATTCATCATTATTCATGTACATGGTTAACCAATTATGCCTTGATATCTATTAAACCATCTCAAGGTTTTCATCATATCATGTCTATATATATCACGTCTCGAGATTATATTATATCCTTACATATATTATATCATGGTTGTGCTAACAAACTTATATAAGTAGCTTATCAGACATATTTTAAAGTCTTATCTAGCCCAAATGAGGTCCTAACCATTACCACGAAGGTAGTGCCATGCTCAATCACTCTAAGCTAACTCAACTCTATGAGTATCTCATAAGTACAAACTATATCTTCCCTCTAGGTCTAGGGTTCTCAGGTATACCTCATAGGCACTAGAGATAGTCTTACAAGCTCTAGCCACATAAGAACAAACCAAAACGTGCTATGAAATTCTCTTATTAGATCTCTACCCATGAAACTATTCTTACTCAACACTATCTTTTACACATGTCACTAGTGTCCTATGTAGGGAACCACCAACCCGAGCTCAAGGCTTCACTGAAACTAACATAGTTGCCTCCTCTAGGGTCTTGGGACTCTCTCTCTCCCTCACCCAGATGGTAGGTACTCATATCTATGTTCACATATACACATATAACCAACCTCTCTCTGTCTCTAGGGTTTGGTCCTCACAAGGACATCTAGGGTTCAAAAGGACTATAGGAATCATGCATTAGGAAACTCAACTCATTCACTCAGGAGTATTCTAGTTTAGGACATATCATATGACATATTTCTCGTATTTTTCATATCATGGAGTCTAGGTTCTCTGATCTTCTCCCTATGGGTCTTGCTCTCTCTTGAGCTAAGCCCAAAACTGGTCCTAACACTAGAGGTCCTCCTTTGTAAAAGAGCTTGAGGCTCATGCTGACTCACAACTTGTCTTAACTTAACATATCTTATCTCATAAAATCCTATGTACTTGCATCATAAAAATTTATATCAAAACCTCAAAGTTGAACTTTAATCCTTAAAGACAAACATAGATCATCATGACCATCTTATATCATCTCTATCAACTTACATCATATCTTCTAAACTTATTTCATCTATTCCAACTATCACATATATCTCAAAAAGGCTCTAGACATCTAATCTAGATCTACTCTCTCTTCTAAACTAATGTCATTCACTTTTTCAATTAGGTTGCATGACCACGTCCTACTCGTACATGTGTGGGGACACATTTTTGTAATACATATAAATAATAAAATATTGTATAGTTTTTCTCCGATAAAACAAGCGTCAGAGAAAACTATTGAGGTTCGATCCGATTGGAATCCAAAACCAAATCTAGAAAATGAGTACCCCACACATAGTAGAGAGTCCAGTGTCATGAAAACTAATGAAAAGGGTAAGAACATGGTGTAGACTAGTGTAGCTACTCTAGACAATGTGCACAATATGTCTAGGGTTTCTCTTCCCTTGATGCACATCATTTCCAAATAGTGCAACATCCCATACCGTTGCACTACAAGGAAAGAATGACATCTAAGGACATGTTATGAAATAAGAACTAGTCTAGACCTCGTTCTCCAACATCTAGGTGCTAATCTAGAGGCTAGGTCAGATCTAGTCTCTAAAAGATTACTAATCTAACCCTAAAAGATTATTAAGTTCATGGTTCATTAGTTTTGAGTTGCATAATGAGCAAATGTCAGGCTTTGCTATTGTCCATGCTCTGATACCACCTGTGATGTCCCCAGATTTTCTAAAACTTAATCTAATGTGTGACATCCAAATTGAATCCCTCACCTCAGAGAGAATCCCAATTCAAACATCCCACACAAGGCTAAGAAGAAGAAAATCAGAGGAAGTCAAAAGGAAACAATCAGTAGCACATGCACATGATCAATAATAAAACCACAACACATGTTCACCATTCAACATATAATTACAACATGAATTATTACAACATTTGATATTACACATTGAATAGAAAACTTCTACATATACATGTACTACCACTAAACTACAGGATCTTAAGACAACAGGTCCACCTGTACATCAGCTCGCTACACAACTCTCACTATCCTAGATCTTCAAGAGCACAACCACAACCTAAACAAGAGATTACATGTGGTACATGTCAGCACAATATTCAAGAATATTGTACTGAGTACGCCTACGTGTCTTTTATATACCTCTCATCATATCTTGGCAATAAGATAAAACTAATACTTGGCAGTTATAAAGAAATATAAGAAAAGTGTATACTTGCACAAAGATATTCATTAGAAAAAGATAACACATATATTTTAAAGGGAAAATATAAGAGATTAAGGTAATCAACTAAAATTAGAGATTCAGCCAAGATCATAGTTCACATCATCTCATAAAGCCACACAAATATTCATTCATAACGATAAAATAAAGTCATTACATAGAGAGAGAAAATATTGTTCTAGAGAAAGATAATTTTATTACATAGGATCTCAGTCATCCTCAACATCAAATAGGAAAATAAACTAACATCTAGCAAGAATAAGATAAGAGGGATAGATCTATCTAATAAATCCTCCGTGCTTATTAATTGATGCCTTTAGGTACTTTGAGCATGCATTTCACTTTGTTGTCAATTATTCCTTGCACCTAGAAAATACGAGAAACAAAAACATCAACAAAGTTGGTACATGGTAAAAAGTTACACTAATAAGGTTGCATAAAGGAAAATATTTGAAAAAGTAGAAATAGAGATAAAACCATTTCTTTAGGTGAAAATCAGGTAAACATTCCTTTTATTGCATTCACTTTGATGCGGTTGTACTACACATATTTGCACTTGACTTACATCTAGTGTGGGCAATATAATATCATCGTACATCTAACATGGGCCAAGGAATCATACATCCATGTTAGGCAACATACATCCACACCAGGATATGTGCTCGAGTAGCTACAACCCACCATACTCTTTTATGTTCTATTAGATTTAGCGAAGTACAACTCATAGTAGTTCAACCAAGCAATCATATCTAAATATGAGCATTCAAGATATTACATATCATAGGAAACCAGAAATCTAGTCTTATACTTATAATACCACATACCTGCTTGTTTAGATCAAATATCCATAGATTTAGGATCAATCAAGAGACAAGTCATCCTGCAAGGAAAGCAAGGGTACAATATTACTATTGGTCCATGTGACCAAAACTTATATATGTTCTTAGTTATCATTACCTTTATGCTATCTAATTCGGATTAGGGATTATTCATCTTTTATTTGGGTTTTGAGACTTTATCAGGTCTGATCCATCATAAAAATGGTTTGATTACAAGACAATATTTAATTAATCAATTAGAGGATTTCCATAAACTAGGGTTTCTAAGATGGTTGTATAAAAAGGGGAAAGAAACCCTAAACATATTAATAATTTCATAACATGAGGGTTCATTTAAGGGTTCAGGACCAATCATGATCACTAATCATCATCTAGTGATTTAGATTTTGTTATAAAGATAGACCTTTAATTTCATGTAGGAAGAGAAAACTAGATCTAGGGTTTCTCCTAATACTTTGATCATTTATCAACTTAGAATACTATTTCGATTTATTTATAAATTAGGGTTTCATCTTGGGTTAAATACATTTTAGATTGTCATACATCATCAAGAAAAGTCATTATCAATAATTAATTATAATTAAAGAGTTCATTTAGGCTTTAGGCAACTATTTTTGAATAGGAAATGGATCCAAGTCATGATAACATTTTATTTGGATAGAGAATATTTTTTGATCAAAATGGTATACAAGTTCGCTATAATCCGATATTCCTAGAATTTTCTAGGATCTTTCTAAGATAAACCATTTTCTTGAGTGAATAATATAGAAAAGAAAAGAATAGAACCTTGATCAATGGTCGGATCCATCCGGATCTACGGCTCAGATTGATCACACAATCACGAGAGGAGGGGTCGATTTGCTGATCAGTCATCCTGGGATTGGTCCAGCTAGCAGCTTGTCAGCTCCACGCGGGCAACACCTTCTTTGGCTTGCTTCTTGCTCAAGCAGCGAGAGGAGGGCCTTCGGCGAGAGCTACCTTGTGCTCAGATAATATTCGCGAGCGGGAGAAGATTGGGAAGGTTTCAGGGGATCGGTTTGAAGCCAGCGAGGGTCAAAATAGGGTGCAAGACCCTATGTAGCTTGTCGCCACCACGTGGGCAAGCAAGGTCACCGGAGTTGGGATCGAAATGGAAGGGGTGTTCTGGGATCTCGAGGTTTTGATGGGGGGAAGCGTAGAGGTGAGGCGAAGGTGAAGGTGAGGCTAGAGAGGAGTGGGAGTTGCTGAGGAGCTCGTTTGGTGGTGGTGGCTGGAGGTTGAAGAAGGTAGAGAGGTGGTGTATGCTCGGGGTGCCTCGGGTGAAATTGAGGTTGCAGATTGGTTAAAGGGGGAGAGGCGGAGCTTAGGGAGGTCTTAAATAGGTGTGAGGGAGGCTAGGTGAGGAAGCCCTAAATGGCCCACCGCCGGAGTGAGAGAGAGCCGAGGTCATGTTGTTGGGTTGGCGCAACGACGCATGAAGCTCGATCAAAGTTGGTATGATCGACCATGAAATCGCGAGACGAAGATATTTGCATAGATAGATATCCAAGAATGTGGATGAGGTGGAGCCTGGCTGAGGTTCGGGTTGCCTCCTATCTCCCCGCCCTTTACGGGAGGTAGAAGACGAAGTCTCCCCTATCGGATCGCTGATCAACGGCTAGAAAAATCTCGGCCTAAACCAAGGTCCGCGCCCAATCTTTAAAGGGTTGCATGACACATTTATGTGTCACACCTGGTCATTAAATCCAGAACTTAGGTCATAAGTTTGAGAACAAAGGAAATATACACATAATTTCAATTCCTTATTTCTCCTAATTGGGAGGTCCGAGTGCAATAAAATTTTAGGGGTAGTTTTATGATGTCATTATGCTACTATGATATGAATTTGAGCTCCAAATTTGAATATTTGATATATTCATTCACTAAATACATTAACACATGTTTTGTATCATCATAGCATACTAGGGTTTGCATTTTATTGCAATTTGTGACACAACTTTGTTCAATTGAGCGAGGAACGTATATAAGGGTATTTTGGTCAAAAAATTTGATAAGAAAACTTTTAGGAGAGAAAATAATATAAAAACTCACTTTGTCACATTCTCCCCTCCTTATAAGAATTTTGCCCTCAAAATTCAAGCAGCCTGAAAAAGATGTGGATATTTCCGCTCGACTTTGGACTTGAGCTCCCATGTGGCATTGGTTTGATCATGGTGGCTCCAGAGAACTTTCACCATATCTATATGCCGATTACTGTGAATCTCCTTTGTCTTGAAATCAAAGATTTTGACTGGTGTCTCAACATAAGATAGATCATCTTTCAGCTCAAGAGGCTCATGATTCAGAATGTGACTGGGGTCTTTAACATAAGGCTTCAGATTAGATACATGAAAGACATTATGCATGGAACTATACTGAGGTGGAAGCAAGATGATAGGCACATTCTCCAACCCTTTCAAGGATCTTGAAGGGTCCCACACAACAAGGACTGAGCTTTCCCTTATTTTGGGCCAAAGATTGAATAGGTCGAATCTTCAAAAAGACATGATCACATTCCTTGAACTGACGTTCCTGCCAGTGAGCATCTGCATATGATTTTTGCCTATCATGTCCTTGCTTCATTCTCTGCCTGATCAGTGCAACTTTATCAGCATACAACTGCATCTCTTCAGATTTCATCAAGGTGTGTTCTCCGACATCGTCCCAATGTAATGGAGATCTATACGATCGACCATAGAGAGCTTCATATGGTGGCATCCCAATACTCGCCTGATAGCTATTATTATAGGTGAACTCGGCTAGAGGCAGGTAATGGTCCCATGAGCCTTCCCAGTCAAGCACACAAGCTCGTAGAAGATGTAACATTTGCAAGATAACCCCTCATATTGGGTAAATTGCACTTTATTCCAAAAACAAGAAAATATTGTTTCAACATTATTCAAAAGGGACAAAAAATTGAAACATGAGCTCTTCTTCAGCCTTAATTACTTTTCAAAAGATAAGAACGAGAATCTAAATAACTTAATTAAGCAAAACTTCTAGGGTTAAGGCATAACCCAGGTCAGGGATGTTACAAAGATCCACCCCTAATCAGGATTTCATCCCCAAAATCATCAAGAGAAAAGAGAAGGGTACTTCCTCCTCATTTCTTCCTCTAGCTCCCACATAGCCTCTTCAATGCCACGATGATGCCAGAGAACTTTCACAAGAATTATGTCTTTCTTTTTCAACTTTTTGATTCTCCTGTCAAGAATAATCATTGGCCCTTCTACATAAGATATATCTTCATTTAACTGCACCTCCACAGGTTGCAACACTAACTCCGTATCGAGATGACACTTTCTCAGCATGGATATATGGAATACTGGATGCAATCTATGTAGTTTAGGTGGCAACTCCAACTTATAGGCTACCTTTCCAATTCATGTAGTGATTGGATAAGGCCCCATAAATCTAGGAGCTAACTTACCCTTTTTCCTAAATCTAAGAACACCTTTCCAAGGTGATACCTTGAGATATACTCTATCTCCAACTTGGAATTCTAAAGGTCTTCTCCTTTGATCAGCGTATGACTTCTGTCTATCCTGTGCAACCTTTAACTATTTTTGTATTACTTTAATATTTTCAGTTGTCTGTTGCACTATGTCAGGACCCAAAAGTTGGTATTCTCCTATTGCATAATAGCACAAAGGAGATCTACAACGTCTACCATATAATGCTTCATATGGTGCCATATCAATACTGTGATGATAACTATTGTTGTAAGTGAATTCTATTAGGCTCAAGTGTATATCCCAACTTCCTACAAACTGAATGTAACATCCCTGACCTGGGTTATGAGCTAACCCTAGGTGTTTTTACTAAACATGTAATTAAATCCTTGTGATTAACCTTGGGCATGTAATTAAGTTTCTCAGAAACATATATTTCAGTTTTTGCTCCTTTTTATATAAAGTTGTAGCATTGTTTTGTAATACAGGGACCTATGTGCAAATTACCCAGTTAGAAGGGTTAACTTACAATTTGCACATGTTGAGATGTTCCTCTGATGTTGAGACATCATGAGAATGATGATGGTAAGGTTTGAGGGATTTCCCAAGCTTGGGCACCAAGGTGCAGCTGTGGAAGCAATCCCGGTGCTTGAAAACCCTAAATTGAAGAAAAGTGCAATTTACCCAATTTGAGGGGTGCAACTTGTAATTTACATCATCAAAAGTATCTATTAAGACTCTTGTCATCATTTAGAGAATAAATGATGAAGAGGTCACTTTATTTGAATAATCATATAATGAAAAACACCTTTCTGATTGAATAATCAAGGTGTATGTGCTATAGCCCTTTTATGTGTGTGCTTTAGTAATAGGTTGATCTTCGTTGCCCTCATTTTCTTGAGCTTAGAAGAAATTTGTCCTTAAAATTAAGAAGGAAGGACGAGAAAAGAAAGATAGAGGGACTTAGTTGAAAATATGAAGAACTTATGAGTTTATGTTAAAACCTCACCCCAAGTATATATACTCTCCACCTCTCTAAGAAAGGGAACTTTCCCTTCGTTTCCTTCACTGTTCTATTCAACCAAACCGACTAAAGAGGAGCTGTGGAGCTCAGGAGGACGACCAAGGAGGGCAAGGTAGGTTTGAATCCTCCCTTTTGCTTAAGTGCATGCTTAGAACTCGAATTCAAGGTCAAATTGATGGCTAGCTCACATAGCTCTACCTTTCTAGCCATCTCTTCTCAACTTTCCTTGGAAGGATCACCTTGGCCGACCTGTGGAAACTCAAGGACGCCATTAAAAGCTTGGAGCTCGAAAGCTTGGAGCTCAAGGAGCAAGCTTTAGGTGGGTTTTATAACTCTAAACCTATGCTTTGTTATATACATCTCGTTTATGCTTTTAAATGATAGTTCTTCTTCTTCTCTACCTTCCTTTGCTACCATGCAAGCAAATCCGTGAGAAATCCTTGCTGTTCTTGAGCTAGGAGATGAAGACGTTATTTCCAAAGTTAATCCACTACTTTTCACTTTACTAAACGGTCTCCACAAATTGCTCTCTCGGTTTGCAAAACCGTGTAGTGAGCAAACGGTCTCAGGACCGTGTAAGGGCAAACGGTCTTCAAGACCGTCTAGCCGCGTTGACCGAGCGTGGACCGTATAAGATTTCTGTTCATAATTATGTAGGCTAATCACCCACAAAATTTGAGATGATAACTCCAAAGGAATCGTGAGATATGGCCTTTTTAATCAACAACTTGAATTGAATTTACTCCTGATTTCCAATATGTTGAAATCGCCCTTTTTGGGAAAACGGTCTCAAGACCGTGTAAGAACTTTGACCAAGCATTGACCATATGAGATTAATGTTCAAAATAATGTTGATTAACAACTCACCAAATTTGATGGACTAATTTCAAACGAGCTAAGAGTTGAAGGATGACTACTAGGGTAAACCCTAATTGAAATCAGTACTGAAATCTCTATGATTTGATTAAGTGTTTTTGGGTTGATTAACCTAAACGGTCTCAAGACCGTTTGGGGATCAATCAAACGGTCTCAACACCGTGTGGGGAATCACCCAAGACCGTGTGGAGGTCTGGGTTCAAGTATAGTTGACCAATTGAAAGTACAAAGATACCAAATTACATTGCAATTAAGTACTGATATGATAATCAACTCAATAGATCCAACCTTGAAGAAGTTTCACTAAAATCTATATGATGGATGGGAAAACGGTCTCAAGACCGTTTGGAAGTCATCCAAACGGTCTCAAGACCGTGTGGTGACAACCCAAGACCGTTTGGAGGTCTAAGGTTAAGGCAATTTGATCAATCGAGGGCTCAATTGCAATAGGTTATTGAATTAATCAAATTTCTGATATGTGACTAAATCAAGGTTCAACCCCTATCAAATCACATTAGATTTTGATGAAATCTTGGGTAAACGGTCTCAAGATCGTGTGGAGTTCATCCAAACGATCTCAAGACCGTTTGGGCCAAGTTTGGGCCCAATTGGAGCTCAATTGAAGGGTTCAACCTTGTGTTGATTCACATTGTTGAGTGTTGATGGTTGAACGTTGATGGACCTTAATTGAACCAACTTCAACCCTAATTGGATAACAATTGAGGGTCAATTGAGTGACCAATTGGTTAAGCATAACCCTAATTAACTCAATCTATAAGTGGTTACCATAGCTTTGACCATTTGGGGGCTTCAACATTGATAATCATAAACGATTGAAATCATTGAACCATGTTGGAGGTCCAAACGGTTTGAGACCAAGTGGACCAAACGGTCTCAAGACCATTTGAGGCCTCACGGTCTCAAGACCGTTTGAGACCTCATGGTCGCAAGACCATTTGAGGCCTCACGGTCTCAAGACCATTTGAGACCTCACAGTCTCAAGACCGTTTGAGGTCACACGGTCTCAAGACCGTGTGAGGCCTCACGGTCTCAAGACCGTTTGGGGCCAAACGGTCTCAAGACCGTTTGGACTCAAACGATCTCAAGATCGAGAGACACCAAATGGTCTCAAACCGTGTAAGCCCACTCGGTCTTGAAGTCAAACTTGTTAAATGGTCTACACCCTCACACGGTTTGGTCAAACGACCTTGAAGGTCACACGGTCTTGGAGTCAACCCTAGAAAACGGTCAACTCATCCAAACGGTCTCAAACCGTTTGGAGGTTGAAGGTTGAAACCGTTTGAGGTTTTCAAAGGTTGATTTCACTTAATCAATTGAAGGTGTAAATGGTTCAATGATGCTCTAATCTAAACCCTAATGATAACCTAGGATATTAAGGGATTAAGTGACTAATGAATTGAACTATGATGGTGATCAATGGGGTGAATTACCAAAATACCTTGATGGGTTCAATTGGGTAATACCTTGTTCAAATCAAACCCTAATCACATGATAGTGATGTTTTGGCTTATGTTAGCCCATGAGGACTTAACCCAACCTGATCTAGAGTGGTGTTATCACCATCTACTAGTATGAGGAGAGAGAAAGTATCTTAAGAGAGAGAAAGTACCTTAAGAGAGAGAAAGTACCCTTATAGGGTGGAAACTCAAGTAAAGAACCTTCAATACACATGAATGTGCATGATTAGGGTATGATCCACCTATGTGAGATCATGGAAACCCTAATTATGATATATAATGAATCCTAAGCTAATCTGAGCGCATCAATGATGATGTTCCTCATACATGATGATGTTATGAGTTCAATTCACCATATGATGTGAATCGTAAACCCTAATTCAAGGGTAATGACATATGATGTGAATAGTAAACCCTAATTCAAGAGTAATGACATGTGATGTGAATAGTAAACCCTAATTCAAGGGTAATGACATATGATGTGAATAGTAAACCCTAATTCAAGAGTAATGACATGTGATGTGAATAGTAAACCCTAATTCAAGGGTAATGACATATGATGTGAATAGTAAACCCTAATTCAAGAGTAATGACATGTGATGTGAATAGTAAATCCTAATTCAATGGTAATGACATGTGATGTGAATAGTAAACCCTAATTCAATGGTGATGACATGTTATATGAGTATTAAACTCTATTTGATAAGAATCAAAGAACTTAGCTCTTATGACAAGAGTGGAAAGTATAATCATTGTTTTGAATTACCTTTATTAGTTGAATTAACCATGCAGGTTCTGATATGGAGGTGATCATATCCAGGTATGGATGATGATACTATATTCATTAAAGGCATATTGATAAGCTTTATGAATAAGTAAAGTATCTTGATGCCTTGTCAGTGGCATTCTATGATAATAATGGGCTGTGAGTGCCATGAATACCATCAGGGTCATGCTTTAGAGATGACTTGTGATGATTATAATGAGAAATGATGATTGATGTGAGTTAGGCTTGTTACATTTAGTATTCTCCTTTTATAGTTGTTATGCTACTGTTATTGTTTGAAGAACAATGTGTGATGTTAAATGAATACTGAATGTACCTAACTAATCAAGTATAATGTAGAGCCTTGATCATAGACCCATCATTATCAGAGATCAAATGATGGTGAAATAGGTTTTCCTAAGGGAACTCTCGGATCACATACTATTGAGTATGTGGGGTATATGGATGTGTAGAACCTTACATCCTAGTGTAGGAATTTGATGTAGACATGTAATCCGTCAATCCTTCACTACAATCCCATACCGTATCAGTAGTAGGTAAACATGAAACCTCCTGATGACGAAGAAAACATAGATATCCGTATCAGTGGAGATAAACATGAAATCTCCTGATGACGAATAGAGTACAGAACGCCACTGTAACTCTAAAATAGCGAAGGACCAGTTTACCCTGGTGAGCTATAATTGTAGAGACACAAGATGTCCTACAAGTGATCCTCTTACTGACTGAGGAAGGTGAAGGTCATGAGAATCCGACTCTCTTAATGACCTATGTATGATACTGATGTGACTTCTTAGCGATCAGTTGGAGTATGAGTGGTATGCCTCATCTCCACAGGGCATAATATTGTTTGTAAAACATAATCAACCGCGTAGTATACCTGTTAGAGATAACTATGAGTTAGTTGATTGATGATACACTGTAATAGTGCTTATATTCTTCATGTCTCATAAATGTTGAGCACTTGTTTATAGCTGCAACTGCTACTGGATACTTTGAAAGCTTTACTGCTTAAGATATTCCTTGATGTTATAATAAAGCTTCTGGCGGAGAGTTATAACTCTCGCTGGGACAATTATGTAAAATTGTCTCACCCCGTAGACTTCAAATTTTTAGGTGGTCGTCGGAGACGGAGGAACCGGTCTACAGGTGACCAGACCCAGCAGCAGCACCAGGAGCAGCAGTAAATCTCAGGTGGAGATTTAGCCTGCCATGTGGTGTAGTTAGAGTCAGTCCTATGTGTCCTCTGTACTCTCAGGGCTTGGAGTCTTTTGTTATGATTTCTTGAGATTTTGTGTCTTGTTGTATATAATTACTCAGGAAGTAATCATCATGAGATGTAAATAGTTTATCTCTTGTTATGTAAGAAGCTTTTATGGATTCAAGCTCTTGTTTCGAAAAGTTTTAATTTCCCGTGATTTTCATCTTCCGCTATTAATCGAATCGCTTCCGCTAAGTTTGAATCGTGTTTATATCGTGGTTTGGAGATCAGAGCCCACAATTAGTGGTATCAGAGCTCTAGGTCAGTTGAGTCTACAGAGGCATAGGACTTAGGATGTCGAGTCTATCTTTAGTACTCCTTCCTTATCTAATAGAATCTTCTACTCCTCAGGAGAATAAGATACATAAGGATGGCTGAGCCTCATGATGAGTACGTGGCGGAGAGTAGTGCTAGTGCACCTCAAGGCGGTGCAAGGGTTCCAAGAATAGAACAGCCTGCACCAGAGTCACCAAGAGAGCCACCCCAATATGACCCAGCCGACATGGGTAACCCAGCTGTACAGACAATGTTCGGGCAGTTCATGACTGCCATGACACACATAACCGACAGGATGCCCATGCCTACACCTAGGGCATCTGTCCAACCTGAAGGACAAGGTATCGGTAAGACGTTCGAATGACTTCGTGGTGTCGGAGCTACCGAGTACTTTGGGACTGCCGACCCCGCAGATGCTGATTTATGGCTGACAGAGTTGGAGAAGGCTTTCAGGATTCTTATTATCCCTGAAGCTGAGAAGGTTAGACATGCTGTCTATCTTCTCAAAGGCAGTGTTGGTCACTGGTGGAACATGGAAGAGTAGAAGAGACCTGGAATAGAGTTCTCATGGGAAGAGTTTCGTTGGGAATTTATTAATAGATTGTTTCCAAAGACCTTCCTAGATGAGAAGATCTCTCAGTTTGAGAGACTAAGGTAGGGTATGATGAACATTAGCGAGTATGAAGCTAAGTTCATGGAGTTGGTGCGGTTCTGTCCGCACATGGCTGCCACAGAGGAGGAAAGAATCAGAAGATTCGAGAAGGGTTTGAATGTTGATATATCAACCCCTGTGTCTGCCTTAGAAAACCGAGAGAGATTCTCTACCTTCGTTGAGTCAGTCCGAAGGATAGAGAGATCTGTGGTTGAGAAGAGACCAACTCAGAAAAGATATCCACAGTTCCAGGGTTCTTCATCTAGGGATTCCAAGAAACCTAGATTCTCTGCACCTAACCCTCCACCACCCAGATTGAGTTTTCAAACTCAATGGTCACCAAGCAGAGGTAGAGGACGGAGTCAACTGCCTCAAAGGACGCACAGTTCTGCATCAATGTCAGTAACTGGACCACCCAGACCACAACAACAGGAGAGGAGTTGCTACAACTGTGGTAAGGTGGGACACTTGATGAAGGATTGCCGTTCTAGGCCTGTTAGTGTGACACAGCCTCCAAGACAGAATCAACAAGGATCTCAGAATAGGCAACATCAAGGAGCAGCTCGAGGACGTGGACAAGCGTCTCAAGCTGGATCATCAGCACCACCTCAACACCAGGCGACAGCGAGGTTCTATGCTATGAACCCACCTGAAGCAGTGGTCAATCCACGGGTAGTGGCAGGTCAGATGAAACTTTTATATTCTGATATGTCTACATCCTGTGTTGTATCTGTTCTGATTGATCCGGGTGCTACACACTCTTTCATCACTCGAAGAGTGATTCGTAACTGCAATGTGACTGTTAGTCATAGTGTAGATAGTTTGTTGTTGGAGACTCCGTTGAGTGGGTCTGCCGTTTTGCAGGAGGTATGCTCTCCCTGCATCCTTTTCTTTTCCGACCATCGCATTCAAGTGGATCTTATACCACTTAGTATGCAAGGATTTGATATAAATTCGGGATGGATACCTTCGAGAGGTATAGAGTTGTCTTGGATTGTGAATCCAAGTTGGCTGTGTTTGCTGATGAAAGCAACACATGGATCTTTCAAGAAGAAAAAAAGATTCTGCCCACCTGTCTTGTGTCAGCTATGGTTGCTGATAAGTTGTTGAGGCAAGGATGTTATGCATTCTTAGACCATGTGGTAGATGTTACCAAGGAAAGGTCCAATCCTGCTGAAGTTCCCATAGTTAGGGAATTCGAGGATGTGTTTCCTGAAGAACTTCTTGGTATACCACCACCTCGGGAGATTGATTTTGAAATCAATCTGATCTCAGATACGAAACCCATAGCCCAGACTCCGTATAGGATGGCGCCTGCCGAGATGGCAGAACTCAAGAAACAGCTTCAAGAGTTACTTGAGAAGGGTTTTATCCGACTGAGCACTTCACCTTGGGGTGCTCTGGTCTTGTTTGTTAAAAAGAAAGATGGGTCAATGCGGTTGTGCATCGACTACAGACAACTCAATAAAGTAACAATAAAGAATAAGTACCCTCTGCTGAGGATTGATGATCTCTTTGATCAGTTGCGTGGTGCAACAGTCTTTTCAAAGATAGACTTGAGGTCTGGATATCATCAACTTCGTATTAAGGATAGTGACATATCCAAGTCTGCCTTTAGGACAAGGTATGGTCACTATGAGTTCACGGTTATGTCGTTTGGACTAACCAATGCACTAGCTGCATTTATGGAACTCATGAATAGAGTTTTTCAACCTTTCCTTGATCAGTGTGTTGTCGTCTTCATAGATGGCATTCTGATCTATAGTAAGGATGCTCAGCAGCATGAGCGGCATCTTCGCCAAGCTTTGACCTTGCTAAGAGAACACAAGTTGTATGCTAAGTTTAGCAAGTGTGAGTTCTGGCTGCCGGAGGTATCTTTTCTTGGACATGTGATATCTGCCTCGAGAATTCGTGTTGACCCTACAAAGGTAGAATCTGTTCTACAGTGGGAACAACCAAAGACACCGACGGAGATTCGAAGTTTCTTGGGGTTAGCTGGCTATTATCGAAGGTTCATTAAGAACTTTAGTTCTATAGCCTTACCTTTGACCAAGTTGACCCAGAAAGATGTTCCTTTTTCTTGGAGTGATAAGTGTCAACAATCTTTTCAGTTGTTGAAGGAGAGGTTGACAAGTGCACCTGTGCTTGTGCTACCTGAACAAGGAAAAGGATATGTAGTCTTCTGTGATGCTTCCAAGAACGGACTAGGATGTGTGTTGATGCAGGATAAACAAGTGATTTCTTTTGCTTCCCGACAACTTAAGAAACACGAGGAGAATTATCCGACACATGATCTGGAGTTAGCTACCGTGGTTCATGCCTTGAAAATCTGGAGACATTATCTCTACGGAGAAACATTCCAGATTTTCACAGACCACAAGAACCTTAAGTATATCTTCTCTCAACACGAGCTTAACATGAGGCAACGTCGTTGGATGGAGTTAATCAAGGACTACGATTGTACAATTGATTACCATCCGGGCAAGGCCAATGTTGTTGCAGATCCCTTGAGTAGGAAATCAGCAACATCAACCATGAATAGAGCACAACTAAACTCTTTAGTATGCTCTAGGAGAGATATGCTTATCTCTTTAAGGCAAGACAATGTACAGTTGAAGGTGTCATTGTTAGTCGGGTTGTTAGCTGAGATGCATATTAAACCTACCCTAAGAGAGCAGATTAAGGAAGCAAAACTAGGTGATGCTGTAGTTCAGCAGATTAGATCTGAGTATGGAAATGAGAAGCGAGATGGTTTCCATGACTCAGATGACCAAGTAGCCTGTTATAATGGAAGGATGATAGTGTCGGATGTGGATAACTTGAGGAAGTTAGTCCTGGAAGAAGCTCATTCTTCCATGTATGCTATGCATCCAGGGAGCACCAAGATGTATCCGAATTTGAAAGATCTGTATTGGTGGCCTGGAATGAAGAAGGATGTTGCAGAGTTTGTTCTGAGGTGTCCTGTGTGTCAGCAAGTTAAAGCTGAACACCAGAAACCTACAGGAACAATGCAACCTTTACCCATACCACAGTGGAAGTGGGACCATGTGACCATGGACTTTGTTGTTGGCCTACCCAGGACAAGCAAAGGACATGATTCCATTTGGGTAGTTGTTGATAGGTTGACAAAGATAGCACATTTCTTACCTGTCAAAACAACCTATTCTGCTGAAAGGTTATCACAGTTATATGTACAAGAGATAGTGCGTTTGCACGGAGTTCCTGTCACTATAGTTTCTGACAGAGGTCCTCAGTTTACAAGTCATTTTTGGGAACAGTTACACAGAGCCTTAGGCACCAAGCTAAGGTTTAGTACGGCCTTTCATCCACAGACTGATGGACAGTCAGAAAGGACCATACAGACCTTAGAAGACTTGTTGAGAGCATGTGCTCTCCAGTTTACCGGAAGTTGGGATCTACACCTAAGCTTGATAGAGTTTGCCTATAACAATAGCTATCAGCATAGCATTGATATGGCACCTTATGAAGCCTTGTATGGTAGACATTGTAGATCACCTTTGTGTTGGTTTGAGACTGGTGAGCGTCAGTTGTTAGGTCCTGATCTTGTGCAGCAAACCACAAAGAAGATTAAAGTAATACAACAAAAGATTAAGACTGCACAGGATAGGCAGAAATCTTATGCTGACAAACGTCGTAGACCCTTAGAGTTCCAGGTTGGAGACAGAGTGTATCTCAAAGTCTCACCTTGGAAAGGATTCCTTCGTTTTGGAAGGAAAGGGAAGTTAGCTCCTAGATTTATGGGACCTTATCCAATCATTGAACGGATTGGAAAGGTATCATATAGACTAGAGCTGCCACCATAGTTACAGAGGTTACATCATGTGTTTCACATTTCTATGCTGAAGAAATGTCACCCACACACCGAGTCAGTTCTACAACCTATGGAGGTAGAATTGAATGATGATATATCCTATGAGGAGGGACCAGTGTCAATCCTTGATAACAGAATTAAAAAGTTAAAGAAGAAAGATATAAGTCTTGTGAAAGTCCTCTGGAATCACCGTGGTGTTGAACAAGCCACTTGGGAACTAGAGGATGAGATGAGAAGGAAGTATCCTGCCCTTTTCTCTTAGTATGTTTTATCAATTTCGGGGACGAAATCCTTGTAAGGGGTGGATAATTTGTAACATCCCTGACCTGGGTTATGAGCTAACCCTAGGTGTTTTTCCTAAACATGTAATTAAATCCTTGTGATTAACCTTGGGCATGTAATTAAGTTTCTCAGAAACATATATTTCAGTTTTTGCTCCTTTTTATATAAAGTTGTAGCATTGTTTTGTAATACAGGGACCTATGTGCAAATTACCCAGTTAGAAGGGTTAACTTGCAATTTGCACATATTGAGATGTTCCTCTGATGTTGAGACATCATGAGAATGATGATGGTAAGGTTTGAGGGATTTCCCAAGCTTGGGCACCAAGGTGCAGCTGTGGAAGCAATCCCGGTGCTTGAAAACCCTAAATTGAAGAAAAGTGCAATTTACCCAATTTGAGGGGTGCAACTTGTAATTTACATCATCAAAAGTATCTATTAAGACTCTTGTCATCATTTAGAGAAGAAATCATGAAGAGGTCACTTTATTTGAATAATCATATAATGAAAAACACCTTTGTGATTGAATAATCAAGGTGTATGTGCTATAGACCTTTTATGTGTGTGCTTTAGTAATAGGTTGATCTTCTTTGCCCTCATTTTCTTGAACTTAGAAGAAATTTGTCCTTAAAATTAAGAAGGAAGGACGAGCAAAAAAAGATAGAGGGACTTAGTTGAAAATATGAAGAACTTAAGAGTTTATGTTAAAACCTCACCCCAAGTATATATACTCTCCACCTCTCTAAGAAAGGGAACTTTCCCTTCGTTTCCTTCACTTTTCTATTCAACCAAACCGACTAAAGAGGAGATGTGGAGCTCAGGAGGACGATCAAGGAGGGCAAGGTAGGTTTGAATCCTCCATTTTGCTTAAGTTCATGGTTAGAACTCGAATTCAAGGTCAAATTGATGGCTAGCTCACATAGCTCTACCTTTCTAGCCATCTCTTCTCGACTTTCCTTGGAAGGATCACCTTGGCCGACCTGTGGAAACTCAAGGAAGCCATTAAAAGATTGGAGCCCGAAAGCTTGGAGCTCAAAGAGCAAGCTTTAGGTGGGTTTTATAACTCTAAACCTATGCTTTGTTATATACATCTCGTTTATGCTTTTAGATGATAGTTCTTCTTCTTCTCTACCTTCCTTTGCTACCTTGCAAGAAAATCCGTGAGAAATCGTTTCTGTTCTTGAGCTAGGAGATGAATACATTATTTCCAAAGTTAATCCACTACTTTTCACTTTACTAAACGGTCTCCACAAATTGCTCTCTCGGTTTGCAAAACCGTGTAGTGAGCAAATGGTCTCAGGACCGTGTAAGGGCAAACGGTCTTCAAGACCGTTTATCCGCGTTGACCGAGCGTGGACCGTATAAGATTTCTGTTCATAATTATGTAGGCTAATCACCCACAAAATTTGAGATGATAACTCCAAAGGAATCGTGAGATATGGCCTTTTTAATCAACAACATTAATTGAATTTACTCCTGATTTCCAATCTGTTGAAATCGCCCTTTTTGGGCAAACGGTCTCAAGACCATGTAAGAACGTTGACCAAGCATTGACCGTATGAGATTACTGTTCAACATAATGTTGATTAACAACTCACCAAATTTGATGGACTAATTCCAAACGAGCTAAGAGTTGAAGGATGACTACTAGGGTAAACCCTAATTGAAATCGGTACTGAAATCTCAATAATTTGATTAAGTGTTTTTGGGTTGATTAACCTAAACGGTCTCAAGACCGTTTGGGGATCAATCAAACGGTCTCAAGACCGTGTGGGGAATCACCCAAGACCATGTGGAGGTCTGGGTTCAAGTATAGTTGACCAATTGAAAGTACAAAGATACCAAATTACATTGCAATTAAGTACTGATATGATAATCAATTCAATAGATCCAACTTTGAAAAATTTTCACTAAAATCCATATGATGGATGGGCAAACGGTCTCAAGACCGTTTGGAACTCATCCAAACGGTCTCAAGACCGTGTGGTGACAACCCAAGACCGTTTGGAGGTCTAGGGTTAAGGCAATTTGATCAATTGAGGGCCCAATTGCAATAGGTTATTGAATTAATCAAATTGATGATATGTGACTAAATCAAGGTTCAACCCCTATCAAATCACATTAGATTTTGATTAAATCTTGGGCAAACGGTCTCAAGATCGTGTGGAGTTCATCCAAACGATCTCAAGACCGTTTGGGCCAAGTTTGGGCCCAATTGGAGCTCAATTGAAGGGTTCAACCTTGTGTTGATTCACATTGTTGAGTGTTGATGGTTGAACGTTGATGGACCTTAATTGAACCAACTTCAACCCTAATTGGATATTAATTGAGGGTCAATTGAGTGACCAATTGGTTAAGCATAACCCTAATTAACTCAATCTATAATTGGTTACCATGGCTTTGACCATTTGGGGGCTTCAACATTGATAATCATAAACGATTGATATCATTGAACCATGTTGGAGGTCCAAACGGTTTGAGACCAAGTGGACCAAACGGTCTCAAGACCGTTTGAGGCCTCACGGTCTCAAGACCGTTTGAGACCTCACGGTCTCAAGACCATTTGAGGCCTCACGGTCTCAAGACCGTTTGAGACCTCACGGTCTCAAGACCGTTTGAGGTCACACGGTCTCAAGACCGTGTGAGGCCTCACAGTCTCTGGACCATTTGGGGCCAAACGGTCTCAAGACCGTTTGGACTCAAACGATCTCAAGATCGAGAGACACCAAACGGTCTCAAACCGTGTAAGCCCTCTCAATCTTGAAGTCAAACTTGTTAAACGGTCTACACCCTCACACGGTTTGGGCAAACGACCTTGAAGGTCACACGGTCTTGGAGTCAACCCTAGCAAACGGTCAACTCATCCAAACGGTCTCAAACCGTTTGGAGGTTGAAGGTTGAAACTGTTTGAGGTTTTCAAACGTTGATTTCAATTAATCAATTGAAGGTGTAAATGGTTCAATGATGCTCTAATCTAAACCCTAATGATAACCTAGGATATTAAGGGATTAAGTGACTAATGAATTGAACGATGATGGTCATCAATGGGGTGAAATACCAAAATACCTTGATGGGTTCAATTGAGTAATACCTTGTTCAAATCAAACCCTAATCACATGATAGTGATGTTTTGGCTTATGTTAGCCCATGAGGACTTAACCCAACCTGATCTAGAGTGGTGTTATCACCATCTACTAGTATGAGGAGAGAGAAAGTATCTTAAGAGAGAGAAAGTACCTTAAGAGAGAGAAAGTACCCTTATAGGGTGGAAACTCAAGTAAAGAACCTTCAATACACATGAATGTGCATGATTAGGGTATGATCCACCTATGTGAGATCATGGAAACCCTAATTATGATATATAATGAATCCTAAGCTAATCTGAGAGCATCAATGATGATGTTCCTCATACTTGATGATGTTATGAGTTCAATTCACCATATGATGTGAATAGTAAACCCTAATTCAAGGGTAATGACATATGATGTGAATAGTAAACCCTAATTCAAGACTAATGACATGTGATGTGAATAGTAAACCCTAATTCAAGGGTAATGACATATGATGTGAATAGTAAACTCTAATTCAAGAGTAATGACATGTGATGTGAATAGTAAACCCTAATTCAAGGGTAATGACATATGATGTGAATAGTAAACCCTAATTCAAGAGTAATGACATGTGATGTGAATAGTAAATCCTAATTCAAGGGTAATGACATGTGATGTGAATAGTAAACCCTAATTCAAAGGTTATGACATGTTATATGAGTATTAAACTCTATTTGATAAGAATCAAAGAACTTAGCTCTTATGACAAGAGTGGAAAGTATAATCATTGTTTTGAATTACCTTTATTAGTTGAATTAACCATGCAGGTTCTGATATGGAGGTGATCATATCCAGGTATGGATGATGATACTATATTCATTAAAGGCATATTGATAAGCTTTATGAATAAGTAAAGTATCTTGATGCCTTGTCAGTGGCATTCTATGATAATAATGGGCTGTGAGTGCCATGAATACCATCAAGGTCATGCTTTAGAGATGACTTGTGATGAGTATAATGAGAAATGATGATTGATGTGAGTTAGGCTTGTTACATTTAGTATTCTCCTTTTATAGCTGTTATGCTACTGTTATTGTTTGAAGAACAATGTGTGATGTTAAATGAATACTGAATGTACCTAACTAATCAAGTATAATGTAGAGCCTTGATCATAGACCCATCATTGTCAGAGATCAAATGATGGTGAAACAGGTTTTCCTAAGGGAACTCCTGGATCACATACTATTGAGTATGTGGGGTATATGGATGTGTAAAACCTTACATCCTAGTGTAGGAATTTGATGTAGACATGTAATCCGTCAATCCTTCACTACAATCCCATATCGAATCAGTAGTAGGTAAACATGAAACCTCCTGATGACGAAGAAAACATAGATATCCGTATCAGTGGAGATAAACATGAAATCTCCTGATGACGAAGAGAGTAAAGAATGCCACTGTAACTCTAAAATAGCGAAGGACCAGTTTACCCTGGTGAGCTATAATTGTAGAGACACAAGATTTCCTACAAGTGATCCTCTTACTGACTGAGGAAGGTGAAGGTCATGAGAATCTGGCTCTCTTAATGACCTATGTATGATACTGATGTGACTTCTTAGCGATCAGTTGGAGTATGAGTGGTATGCCTCATCTCCACAGGGCATAATATTGTTTGTAAAACATAATCAACCGCGTAGTATACCTGTTAGAGATAACTACGAGTTAGTTGATTGATGATACACTGTAATAGTGTTTATATTCTTCATGTCTCATAAATGTTGAGCACTTGTTTATAGCTGCAACTGCTACTGGATACTTTGAAAGCTTTACTGCTTAAGATATTCCTTGATGTTATAATAAAGCTTCTGGCGGAGAGTTATAACTCTCACTGGGACAATTATGTAAAATTGTCTCACCCCGTAGACTTCAACTTTTTAGGTGGTCGTCGGAGACGGAGGAACCGGTCTACAGGTGACCAGACCCAGCAGCAGCAACAACAGCACCAGGAGCAGCAATAAATCTCAGGTGGAGATTTAGCCTGCCATGTGGTGTAGTTAGAGTCAGTCCTATGTGTCCTCTGTACTCTCAGGTCTTGGAGTCTTTTGTTATGAGTTCTTGAGATTTTGTGTCTTGTTGTATATAATTACTCAGGAAGTAATTATCATGAGATGTAAATAGTTTATCTCTTGTCATGAAAGAAGCTTTTATGGATTCAAGCTCTTGTTTTGAAAAGTTTTAATTTCCCGTGATTTTTCGTTTTCCGCTGTTAATCGAATCGCTTCCGCTAAGTTTGAATCGTGTTTATATCATGGTTTGGAGATCAGAGCCCACACTGAAGGACACATTCCCTAAGAAAATCCTCCAAGGATGGTATTGTCCTCTCAAATTGCCCATCTGTCTGTGGGTGAAAGGCAGTACTAAACCTTAACTACGTACCCAAACCTTTATGTAGTCGTTCCCAAAAATGACTCATGAACTGGGATCCTCTATCAGAAACAATTGTAGTTGGAACCTCATGTAACCGGACTATCTCATCTATATAGATCTGTGCAAGTTTCTCAGCAGTATAGGTTGTTTTGATAGGAAAAAAATGTGCTGACTTCGTCAACCTATCAACTATCACCCATATGGAATCATGACCTTTGGATGTTTTGGGTAAAACAACCACAAATCCATGGTTATGTGATCCCATTTCCACTATGGTATAGGTATTAGTTGCATTGTTCCTGCGGGCTTATGATGTTCAGCTTTAACCTACTGACATACTGGACACCACATAACAAACTCAGCTACATCTTTCTTCAAACTAGGCCACCAATACATATCTTTCAAGTTATGATACATTATGGTGCTCCCTGGATGCATAGCATACATAGATGAATGAGCTTCTTCCATGACTAACTTCCTTAAGTCATTGGCATTAGGTACTACCATCCTACCATGGTAACAAACTACTTTATCATCTGACTCATGGAAACCATCCCGCTTCTCACCAACATACTCTGACCTGATATGTTGAATCATAGTATCAACCTATTGTACCTCTTTGATCTGTTGTTTCTGAGTAGGTTTTATGTTCATCTGTGACGACTATGATAGCAGCTAACTCCAAATCATGTGTAGGGTAATTCAGCTCATTGGGTTTTAGCTGTCTGGAAGTGAAGGCCTCTACTTTCCCGTTCTTCTGTAGGACACACCCTAGATCGTGTCGGGAAGCATCAGTGAAAATCACAAATCCCTCATTGCCAGATGGTAGAAGAAGGATAGGTGCTGACGTCAACATCTTCTTGAGCTCTTGGAAGATAGACTCACAAGCAACTGACTAGATGAAATGCTCATCCTTCTGAGTAAGCTTAGTGAGAGGAAGTGCCACTTTGGGGAAATTTAGAATAAAATGACGATAATATCTAGCCAAACCTAAGAAACTCTAGATTTTAGAAAGATTCCTGGGAGGTTTCCAAGCAAGTACAACAAAAACTTTGGCGAGATCGACAGATATATTACCCCCAGAGATGACATGACCAAGAAACATAACTTTGTCAATTTAGAATTCACATTTAGAAAGCTTGCCATAGAATTTCTGGGCTCGAAGAATCTCAAGGACAGACTTCAAATGCTCTCAATGTTTCTTCATAGAATTAGAATAGATCAGAATATCATCAATGAAGACAACCACAAACTCATCAAGTATAAGGATGGAAGACTTTGTTCATCAAGTTCATGAATACGCCAGGTGCATTGGTCAACCCGAATGGCATCACCAGAAATTTGTAGTTCCCGTAACGAGTTCGAAAAGTAGTCTTTGATATATCTGAATCCTTGACCTTAACTTGATGGTAGCCAGAATGCAGATCAATTTTTGAGAAGACTTTAGCAGTATGAATTTGATCAAAGAGGTCATCAATATGAGGGAGAGGATACTTGTTTTTAATGCTAGCTTGGTTCAACATGTGATAGTTAATACACATTCGCATTGAACCATCTTTATTTTTAACAAACAGAACAATTGCACCACAAGGGCAAATGCTAGGGCGGATAAAACCTCTATCAAAAGTTCTTGTAATTATTTCTTCAACTCCATAAGCTCAGTAGGTGCCATCCTATATGATGCCCTAGAAATCAGAGGGGTTCCAGGAAGAAGGTCTATGGAGAACTCAATGTCTCTGTTTGGAGGCAGCCTAGGAAGCTCCTCCGGAAATACATCAAGGAAATCACGTACCACCTCCAGTCTTTCTACAGGCCCGTTGTTAGGACTGGTCGCTGAGACAAATGCGAGGAAGACTTTACATCCTTTAGATATGAGCTTTTTAGCTTTAAGAGAGGAAATTATTACATGATTACAGAATCTGCTTCCCCGAGGGATCACCATAGGAGAGGAATGAGGTTGAGAGAGAACTACCATCTTGTTTCTACAATCAATGTACACATGATATGTGTATAGACAATCCATGCCAAGAATAACATCAAAGTCTTCCATGGTTAAGAGAATGAATTCGAAGGGCATATCATGATTTTCAACTGCCACGTGGCCATGTGGGGGTCACGCTGCCCTCTCTGCCTTGGTTCTATGCGAGATGGATCTTGCACAGGATCCGCGGATCCCCTGGTCCATATACCCAGGTCGGGTTCCTCTCTGCAGACGCAAGACCAGGACTCGCGTTGGGGAGTCCCATGCCTGCGTGAGGCTAGGATAGAGCACCGCCGTGGCGCTCCTCTCCGGTGAGCAAAAAGGCCGCCCTCTTGTGCTCCTCGCTTCTTACTTTCACCGCATAGGAACTCGCATGGTCTCTCTATATGCCGCTGACCTCTCGCCTGGTAGACGCCAGCTCCTCCTCACGATCTCGGTGAGAGTCGCCGCAGCAGCTTGCTTCCATGGTGAAGCGAAAAGGCCACCCTCTTATGCTCCTCTCTTCTTACTTTCACCGCATAGGAACTCGCATGGTCTCTCTATATGTCGCTGACCTCTCTCCTGGTAGACGCCAGCTCCTGCTCACGATCTCGGTGAGAGTCGTCGCAGTAGCTTGCTGCCATGGTGAAGTGAAAAGGCCGCCCTCTTGTGCTCCTCACTTCTTACTTTCACCGCATAGGAACTCGCATGGTCTCTCTATATGCCGCCAACCTCTCACCTGGTAGACGCCAGCTCCTCCTCACGATCTCGGTGAGAGTCGCCGTAGCAGCTTGCTGCCATGGTGAAGCGAAAAGGGGAAAAATGCCCCAGGTCCCTTCTAGCTTTAGCCAAGGACTCCAGGAGCTGCGTTAAACCTTCTTGATCTCACACACCGCCTCGATTTGAAGTGGCGAGGTCCAAGAAGTTGTGCTGAGCTTGCTCCTTCTCCTCCGGCAAAACTAGGTTGGTCGACCATGGAAACGGCCATGGGAGCCGGTCGTCGTGTGTGGGTTTCATCTCTATAGACTACTTTCGTCATTTCTGGCATCGTAGGTCTCTACTAGACACATTCCTCTCCCTTCTCCTACCTCTTCCTTTCACCCCCTCGCTGCAAAGGAGAAGCAGCTAAGGGACGAGACTTGTTCTCTCCACTGGAAAGGCCACATATCTCATTTAAGGGGGTCAAACTACTCGCGAAGAGGAGAGGAATCCAAGTACTCGATCACTTTTCCCCATCGCCCCACGACTAGGCCGATCGTGGCGTCGTGGCTGGACACACCCAGGTCGCACTCTAACTGAAAGGTTGAAGAAACAATCTTGAACGTCAGTTCTTTCTGTGCGATGGAGATGAATCCCGGGCTACAGTGAATTTGTGGCTTCTCCCTTTCAAAGGCCATAACTGCTGGATCGTCAATCTAAGGCCACAAGTTGGCCATGGGAGCCCAGCCCAAAACCAACAAGCGTGACACTGACTTAGGCTCAAATCCATTAACCTGAGGCCTATTAACCTCAATAACTCACATTATTTCCCAAAAAATCCAACCTTAATAACTTCCTCTAGGAAAATGAAATTGTCACCAAATTATAACCACAACTTCCTCACTACTCAAGATTCCTTGTGCATGAATTTGGCATCAAAAATCCACTGTTAGACCAGTCAACTAAATTCCTCAAAGGCATTAAAAAGAGATATCTTAATCTTGATTTCAATCTCACATCAACACACCTACTTTGTTAAAAGCTTGGGAACTCTCAATATGATTCACTTACTTCATTGGACATTTAGGATTCCAAAAGTCCACTCCATCACACAAACTTTCAAGGGAAAGGGAAGTTCCAAAACTGCCAAGTTGCTAACCCTAGCCAAGGCCAGGGACAAGCTAAAGAGCAGAGTCAGGAAAAGAACTTTGGTCAATCGGACTTAATGGGCCAATTGTTTGACTTTGTCAAGAGACAAGATACTATAAACAATCAGCTGGCGCAAAGCACGATGTCCAACTTAGGCGTTCTGAATATGATGTAGGTCCAAATGGAAGATATGCAAACGCATCAACGTCAGATAGATCAGCAGCTTGCTCAAATGGCCGAGTTAATGAAGAATCCTTCAGGTAAGATACCATCCATCACTGAGTCTACCAAAATGGCGGTACTCAGGTCAGGAAGGACAGTAGAACACCCTGAATTTGCCAAGCCTGAAGAACCTGAACCACAGGTTGCAGTAGATAACCCAGCTGAAGGAAAGAACCAATGAGCTCATGTCAGGGAGCCAGAATCAGAACCTGTGGAGGACATGTTCGGTAAAAGAAGTCCTTACTCTCCAACATTGACTTTCCCATACAAACTCATAAAGGCACATCCTAAAAAGAGATACGAAAGGTTTATGGAGTCGGTGAAAAAGCTTCACCTCGAATTGCCATTTCTGGATGCTTTGGAAGAAATGCCAACCTACGCCAAATTTCTCAAGGATTTAATCACCAAGAAAAAAAGAGGAGGAAGGATTGAGACGGTACACCTAGACAGTATGTCTACTACCTTTGTGAAGGTGAATTTACCTACCAAAAAGAAGGATCCTGGAGCCTTTACTATTTCTTTTGTTGTTTGAGATAACGTCGAGAAGAAGGGTCTTGCTGATTTAGGGGCTAGTATAAGCCTTATTCCCTTAAGCCTCATGCAACGATTGGGATTAACTGATATGGTCAGGACCAACATGAGGATCGAGTTGGCAGACCATACCTTTAAAAGGCCTGTGGGAGTCATTGAAGATGTTTTGATTCATGTAGGAAGATTCTTCATTCCTTGTGACATTGTTGTCATTGACACTGTTGAAGACCCTAAATGCCCTGTCATCTTTGGGCACCCTTTCTTGGCTACAGGAAGAGCACTGATTGATGTCGCTGAAGGAATCATCACTCTGAGGGTCAGAAATGATCACATATATTTCAAGGTGAAAGATGTTATGAATGGACCATCCCTATTAGAATCTTCTTACTTCATGGATAGCTACAACCAATATTGTGAAGAAGTAGAAGAAGATATCGCAATGGTAGACCCTCTTATGAGGGTGTTGAACAATCATGACTCTGATTCCGATGATCCTAAGGTTGTCAAGATCCTTGATTACCTAAATCAAAATGATGAAGATCTAAGCGATGAGGAGGAAGTTATAGAGACATTAATGCTTGCTTCTCTGGAAATGACACCAGAAGAAAAAAAAAATACACCTAAGACCAAGCCAGAGCTGAAATAGCTATCGGAAGGTTTAAAGTATGAGTTTCTAGATCAAGAAGGAAGAAATCCAGTAATAGTTAATGCCAGTCTGACGAAAGAACAATTGGAAAGACTTCTTGAGGAGTTGAGGCTCTATAAGCAAGCTATAGGCTATTCTGTAGAGGATATCAAGGGGCTTAGCCCTGCTCTATGCATGCACTGCATAAATTTGGAAGAATCCGCTAAACCCCTGGTCCAACCATAGAGAAAGTTGAACTAGATGTTAAAAGAGGTTGTGAAGAAGGAAGTGATCAAGCTTAGAGATGCATGAATTATCTACCCAATCAGTGATAGCAACTGGGTAAGTCCCATCCATGTTGTACCAAAGGAAGGAGGCATGACAGTTGTGAAAGGCGACAAAGGCGATGAAGTAGCGGTCCAGACTGTCACTGGATGGAGAATGTGCATAGATTATCGGAAGATGAATCAAGCCACAAAGAAATATCATTACCCGCTTCCCTTCATCGACCAAGTTCTAGAGAGATTAGCACATCATGATTATTTCTACTTTTTAGATGGTTATTTCGGGTTTTATCAAGTCCCTATTTTACCGGACGACCAGGAAAAAACCACTTTCACTTGTCTCTATGGTACTTATGCTTTCCGAAGAATGCCTTTTGGGTTGTGCAATGCTCCAACAACATTCTAGTGTTGCATGATCTCGATGTTTTCGGATTTTCTAGAAGACATCGTAAAATTTTTTATGGATGATTTTTCTATCTATGGGAAAGACTTCGATGCTTGTCTGAAAAACCTATCTTTAGTCCTGCAACACTGTGAAGAAAAGAATTTGGTCCTCATCTAGGATAATTCCACTTCATGGTACAAGAGGGCATAGTTCTAGGTCATAAAGTCTCAAAAAGAGATATCGAGGTAGATGTGAGCAAGGTTGAAGCTATCTCTAGACTACATCCACCTAAGTTTGTAACTGGAGTGCAAAGTTTTCTCGGACACACTGGTTATTATAAAATATTCATAAAAGACTTTTCGAAGATCTCAAAACCTTTGTCAAATCTTCTGGTTAAGGATGTTGAATTCGATTTCACTAACGATTTCCTTAGTGCTTTTCAGGCCTTGAAAGATGCACTTGTTTCCCCACGTATCCTTCAAGCTTTGGATTGGGAGCTACCTTTTGAGCTGATGTGTGATGCCAGTGACTATGCCATAGGGTCAGTCCTCAGACAGAAGAAGAACAAGAGGCACTATGTCATTTGCTATGCCAGCCGTACTCTTGACGAAGAACAGATAAATTATATGACAACAAAAAAGGAAATGCTTGCGATTGTTTTTGCCTTTGACAAGTTCATATCTTATCTGATTTGAACAAAGGTAAAGGTCTACACCGACCATGGGGTGATACACTACCTTATGCAGAAAAAGGACACTAAGCCTAGGCTGCTAAGGTGGGCTTTACTACTCTAGGAGTTTGATCATGAGATCGTTCATATGAAACATGCGGAAAATGTAGTCACCGACCACTTGTCATAGATTACAGTCGAAGACAAGAAGGAGCCACCTATCAATGACAACTATGCAGATGAGGCCTTACTAATGATAGAAGCCAGAGATCAGAGCTTGCCATGGTTTGCAGATATTTGTAATAAACTTGCTTGTGGGGAGTTACCTCCAGAAATAACATACAATCAAAAGAAGAAACTCTTTTCTGATATAAAGAATTACTATTGGGATGACCCCCTTCTCTTTAAAAGATGCACGAATAATCTGTATAGAAGGTGTATTCCTAAGGAAGAAGTGCCAAATATTCTGAGGAAATGCCATGCCTCACGCTATGGAGGACATCTGGGTAGCAAAAGGACTGCTACTAAGGTGCTGCAATCAAGATTTTACTGGCCTTCGATGTTCAAGGATGTTGTTGATTATGTAAAAGTTTGTAAAGAATGCCAATCAACATGAAATATTGGAAGAAGGAACAAGATGTCTATGGCCAAATGGGTTGAAGTCGAGATCTTTGATGTCTGGGGAATAGACTACATGGGTCCATTTCCCCCATCAAAATGATATCAATACATTTTAGTCATGGTGGACTACGTGTCTAAATGGGTAGAAGTTGTTGCCACCCAAACTTGCGACTCCAAGTCTGTGATCAAGCTATTTGAGAAAACTATCTTTCCTCACTTTGGAGTACCACGTACTTTGATAAGAGATGGCGGATTACATTTCGGGGAGAAACAGTTTGAAGCACTTTTGAGAAAGTATGGGGTCAAGCACAAAGTTGTTACACCCTATCACCCTCAAACCTCCGGGCAGGTGGAGGTTTCAAATAGACAGATTAAGCAAATCTTGGGAAAGACTGTCAACCGCACGTGGAAAGATTGGTCGATGAAACTCGATGATGCTCTTTGGGCCTATAGAACTGCATATAAAGCACCCATTGGCACTACGCCTTACAAATTGATTTATGGGAAATCATGTCATCTACCGTTAGAGATTGAACACAAGGCTCTTTAGGCAGTTAAGTTTCTAAATATTGACCTAGAAAAGGCAGGGGAAAAAAGATATCTATATCTATAGGAGCTCGAAGAGCTGAGAATACATACATATGATAATGCAAGGATTTACAAGCAAAGGACCAAGGTGTGGCATGATGCCCACCTGAAGAAAAAGGATGTGTGTGAAGGCGATAAAGTTTTGTTATTTAAATTCTATATCCATCTTTTTCCAGGTAAGATACAAATGAGGTGGTATGGACCCTTCACCGTGGCAAAGATATATCCATCAGGAATGATGGACATGTTTGATGAAGACAATCCAGCAAGAGTTTTTCCAGTGAACGGACACAAAGTGAAAAGGTACTATGAACATGAAGCATTCATGAGAAGATCAGAAATAAGCTTGCAGGATGCTGAAACAACCTAAGGCACAAAGTGAAGGGATTTGAAGTTGTTGAGCTGACGATGCTAACTACATCGCTCCTCGGGTGGCAACCCGAGTCTTTACTTTTCTTAGAATAGGATGTTATTTCCCTTCCTGCAAGAAAAACATTATGAACATTATTATTGTAATAAGCCCGAGTCAGTGCATGCGCCACATGCTTAGACTCCCTCGTTTTATGGGCCATTGCTTGCTTTTAAAAGCATTGATGAGTAATACTATTTGAGGCTAGGAGTTTCACTTTAGGTCAATGATGTTTTACCCATCAAATGCTTTTTCCTTTTCTTTAGTTTAGTTTTTCATCTCTTACCTTGTTTTATTCTTCTTTGAAGCTTGGTATCAGGCTGAGATGGCAAGCTCTCCGACCCTATCAGGCATATGACTTCTGTTTGTCAGGGTGGTGAAGTTGTGTCGAGCTAGCAATAGCTTGTGCGTGTTGTATTCTCTCGTGCTGAGTATCATCTGAACATGTATCAGGAAAGGTCCTGGTAGCCGCGCGACAGGCCTTTATCAGATTTTGATATCGGGCATCGAGCTTTAGCGATGCGCCTGTGTCGCGTGATACACCGAGCTGCGCATAATGCACCATGTCGGGCAGCGTTACTTGTATCGCGTGATAGGCTCCTTCTGTATCGTGAAGCATAGCTAAAACGACCTTTGATGAGACGGATTAGACTGATTTTACTGCTCATCTTGGGAATGATTTTTCTCCTGGGGCGACACGTGCCCCAGTTTTTACCTATTTTACCCCCACCCTCAATTGCTATATATAGTAACTTTGGTTTAATCATGTCGGGCACTGTCATTTACTTTCTCACCTCCTCTCAAATCGCACATTTAACTCTCGCTTTGCTATCGCATCTGCCAACCTCGCTTCTGCTCCCGTGTCGCGCATCTACCTTCAAAAGATAAAGGTATAACACGATATGCGTATCACTTGGCTTACCCGACACGCCCCTCATGTCACGCATCTCATATCGGGCACATGGCTTTAGTTCTTTTTTGTGTCACCCAACACATGCTTGTATCAGATATCCTACCTTTTAACCACATCGCACGACTCACTTCTATCGTGCACCCGCCTGATACCGTATATCGGGTGATACATGTGTTGCCCAATTTTATTCTTCATAAAATGTTATCTTGTGTCACCTCACATCTTACAAATGTCAGGAGACACCCCTTTTTAGAATTATGCCTGGTGTTGCCCGATAGCCTTGTGGCAGTTTCGGTCCAAACTTCGTGTTGCCCGACATAGGCATATCGGGCAAAGTATCGTATCGTCCAGTTTTGTCGCCTGATATAGACTGACCATTTATCACACAACAAATTTTGAGACTGTGTCGGGCTATCTCGATTTTTTTAACTATGATCGATATCTACCTAACTCTATATATCGCCTATCTGATATCAGGCGACACACCCTGCCGCCCGATATCGGGCTAGGTGAATCATTAAGTAAAATTGATGCTTACTAAACTTTTGTTTTATGATAATAGAAATGGCCCACACCAAACAAACCGTCGTTCAAGTGGACAAACAAAGCTGGAGGATCAACACTGAGGCCACAACAGAAGCTACCGCAGTCGGGCAGAAATGTCTTAATACTGATGCAGCTGGTCCATCCACAGCCGAGAACAAACCTAGGATGGAAGAAGTAATAGCCCCAACAACAGTTTCAACCATGGCAGGCGAACCTGATCCTCTAGGTCACTCACCCGACATGTTCATCCCTAGAGACAACGAGCACAGGCGGCGATACATAGAACTGGAAGCAAAGGTCTACAGACCAAGTAGGTTCTTCCATCATTCGTCCTTCCACCAAATAGGCATTTTCGACAGGCTGAAAAATGTCCTAGCGGCAACTGGGCTGAGGAAGATCTGCTTCAGCCACTCCACCTCATACACAGAACTCACAAGGGAGTTCATGTCATCTCTCCGTCGGGTACAGAATAGACCAGAGGAAATCAAAATATTTGGCAGAGCAGACAGACTACAAGGACAACTATATAATGTTGAGCATGACATATCAGAGAAGATACTCAATGAAATCTTCTCTTCCAGCAAAGTAGAAAAAGAACTGCTTAACAACGGTGTCAGAATCACCGAAGGTGACATGTTCAACCCGGTTAAGCTCTGGAGAAAGCTAACTGGTGAATTAGCATTCAAGCCGGGAAGCAAGGTGGAGGTAGTGCACTCCTGTTTCTGGAGGATAGTGCATAAAATCATGGCATTCCTGCTCTTCAGCAAGTACGAATCGAGCAATCTTTACACTGAAGAGCTCCACCTCATTTGGCATATGATGGAAGGCCGCATGATCAATCTGGGGTGGTTCCTCCTCAACTGTCTTCATCCGATAATGGATGCCACCAAAGACTACAACATGGGTGGACTAGTAAATTTGATTGCGGTAGGGTTAGGATATACAAGGGAGCCGCGTAGCCTCTCAAGGATAAGATATGATGATAAGATCGACCTCAAGTTCCTAATGAGGGCCAGCATCATCAAGAAGGAGGGGCGTTGCTATTTCTATAAGTTCGTAAGAACAAACACCCTCCTTTCGCTCCCACACTGTGCCAGCTACGATGCAGAAAAGCTGGTCTTCACCATAGTGGAGATTGAAGCTGTGGTAGTCGAAGCCGCCTATGCCGCCACCATGAGGATAAAAAAGAGGGAAACTGCGATAGGAAGACATGTCCCTCTCGACCCTCGGAAGGACAAATCTTCTACAGTTCCTATTGAGCCACCCACCGCCAGAACCACATCTGCCGCAGCTGCAGAAGTGACGGCGATCGTAATGGTCGTCGAGACAACCGAGGCTGAGACAACGATGATAGCCCTAAGGGAAGTTGCCACGAGAGAGACAACCGCAGCTCCCGAGACTTCAGATGCGCCTACAGTGGCAAAGGAAATGGTGCAGCCGGACGCCAGCAATGGGGCGTTCGTTGAGATCCTCGAGATGGAGCTCAGGGTTGTGCAGCCCACGCCGATGCCACCACCGGTGTCTCCAGTGGTAGCTGCAGAGGAGGTCGCCGAAAATAGAGAGGTGGAGCAACAACCACCCACACCGTGCCCTTCCCCACCACCACAAATAGGCGAGGCAGAGACAGTCGCGAAGGTGCCGACGACTCACCCCGAAGTGACACCCTCACGAACAATCCAAATGGATAAAATCCCGAGTGAGGTGGCACACTCATCAGGTCAAATATTAGGAGAAAGGAGGGTCACGAGGATGAGAGGGAGATATAATGTAGCCCCTCCGTCACTAGGACAGATGTTGGGTCATGAATTTGACCCCTTGCGAGAGGTAACAGGAAGCCACTCAGCTACTTTTGCTTTGCTTACTCGCAAGTTTTATGTTTCTCAGCAGAGACTAAACAACCAGGAGCGGCAAATGTTGACTCTAGTTGGCCTTCCCGGCCAACTAGAGGCACTCAACAAGACATTGTAGTAGGCCCTCCAATGTCTTCATGTGATCGAGGAGAGGCTGAACAGGATGGATAACCATCCGCATTCAAGGTAGCCAAGGAGGTCTCCATCACCTCCTGGATCAGGCTCCCAACCTTCCTCATCAACATCCTCGCCTAGGACGTCGTCGTCCACTTCCTCCTCCAGCGGGCCATCCACAACGCCCGAGGAAGGGACGACTTACAAGTCAGCCAAAGCAGCTCCAATAGGAGAAGCGAGCTCTTGTGGCATGGAAGAAGTTGATCCCTTAGTCTCCCTGTATTAGGCTGAAGAAAACAACGAATCAATCACCGTCGGGGAGGACTCTTCTGACGGATCAGAGGGAGAAGGGGGGGACATCTATGCCACTAACAAAAGACACACCCCGAGAGGAAGAAGCTCGATGGCAGACACGTTTTTTGCACCGTCAGAGATACCTTCCTTCGAGATGGCCGATATCGACAGAGGGGTCGTCGGATACCTGACGATCAGGGACCAGAAACTACTAAACAAGGTCCTGAGGTCGCAGGATGATGAAGAAGACATCGTCTAGAGCGACTACTACTTCTTCGTATGATGGGGAGCACTGAGAAGCATGTTCCGCTCACATGTCTTCGTCAGAAAAAAGCTATTCAGGGTCCTAGAGGGTGCAATAGTCAAGAATATCAGCACCAAGACAGGCCAATAGACAATATACAACGCCACCCCGACCTTGGCAAGAAGGTTGATGATGGGAGCATTCGACTCTGTTGTGGCGGCCAACATGCTACGGTAGATTGAAGAACACAACACGAACCTCGTGTTGGCCCCGTACAAGCACCACAATAACTGGTTCATGTGCGTGGAAGACCTCTGGAACCAAGACGTCCAGCTCTTCAACTGCTGCAACAAGGAGGTCCCACGCTCAGGACACATTTTCACTCGCCTGGAGGAAAAACGTCTCAGGCTCCTCCCATTGTGTCTTCTCTGAGTTATCAAGTAGGGAGTCCAACGTCATAGCGGCATTTGGAACTTCTTCTCTATTAGAGACTTCCCCATCCAAGCAGAATCAGGAAGTGGGAATAGCACCGTTGTTGTCTTGCGCGCCATGGAGTTGCTCAACATCTTTGGAAACATACGACATCTCCAGGGCCAAGACTTCTTCCATCTCAGGAGCACTTACTCTTTGCTACTGATCAAAGACAAGTGCTACTTCCAAGACGTGGGGATATCAGAATAGTTGCTAGATAGTGACTTAGAAGACGAATCCTTGCAACCTGACAACACTCCAGACAAAGAATCCGAGATGGACACAGACATTTATGGGGCAGGCAAGTAGTTAGAAATCCTGTGGGAAGTATGCAGAAATGAAGACCCCACTTTGCCTGAAACCTCAGAGGAAATGATCAGTAACTTCGACCATTTTTTGTGTTCTACACTCACACAAGATCAGGTGAATGAAGTTCTCCTGAAGTTAGCTGACTCTACCTCCGCAGACATCATCTACGAGGTAGGCAGTGTCATAGTCCCAGTTTACGACTTAAGGGACATGGTGAAAGAAGGAGGATGTTTGGCAATATCAGTGGCAGCCACCTACATCTAGATGCTACAAAGAATGTTTGAACACACATACATTGCCCATCGAATGCTATTCAACGACATCTGCCTTGTCAATGAGTTAGGAGTGAAACAATCTTTTTTGGTAGAATTACAGAGCAGAATGCCACATATCATCTTCTTTCCTATCCTGCACTGCAACCACTGGAAACTCCTGATGTACACTCGCCCACAAGTAGGAATTTTCTACAACAGCTCGGACAATAACAAAGATCATCCAGTATAGTGTACATTGACAGCGTTGACAGCCCTTGAGCGCTTAGTATGAAAATACTATAATGAGGTGGCGACACTGATCCAAGCATTCCTTAAGACATCAACGAGTGAATGGTACGAGCTTCAGTTCTGCCACCACAGTCCACAACAAATTCCACTATCCAACGACTGCGGCATCTTCGTGCTGGAATGGATATCTAACCAGGAAATGCCTGACCAGCTCCACCACATCGACTATCACAGCAAACACGAAGAATATATGTGGGAGCTTCTATCTAGCAAAGGCGCGCTCACCAACTAACCCTCACTGAATTAACATTACCCTACCTTATCTATCTCACAACTCTGGGATAGAGTGTGGGGTAAGTTTGGGGAGGGGGTATTATGTATCAGTGAGGGAGGTACTAAAAGCTCTCCAAATTTTACCTTTTGTTCCCTTTCCTATAAAATAACCTGTGTACATATACATGCTTGATTCAAAAATTTCTCATATACAAAATTTTGCCTCTATACAATTGTACAAAGACACTCTATAGTAAAAACCTGATATGACTTCTTTCCAGCTTGTTTTCTTTATGTCTAAGGTGGTGCAGGTTTTTGTTATGCTCTTTCAGAAAATGCAGTCTCAAAATGACAAAAGACTATGACTTCCCACGACAAAAATTCGAAAAATAATCTCGCAACAGCTAAGAGATGTGTATGTAGAAGGAAAAAGCTGCCCAAACAACAAAAACTTCCCTTGTTTTCCCTTACCTAACAAAACCCCAAAAAGAGAGAAAAGCCTTATGAGAGTGAATAAAAACATGAGAATTGTGCCAAATGAAATATATATATATATATATATATATATATATATATATATATATATATATATATATATATATATACACACACTCTTGTCTTTCCAAAAGTACCCATCTTTAGGCATGGTAGATCTGGGGCAGTGGTATGTAGGATGTGAAATCACTGCTCTAAAGCCAACTGGCTTGGACTACAGGGACCACTTGCCCGTTAACTAACCCGTACCTGGATGGACTAATGGGAAACAAGAAAAATCCAAAAAGCCTTAAGCCTACCCAAAAACACAACTTTTTGTTCCCAAAAGTTGTTTGGTGTGAAAGATAACATCGAAAGCATGCACCCAAGTCTCTCCGAAGCTGAAGAGAAAATTTTCCTTGAATAAGGCAGGAAAAATAAAGTTTGTTGTTCGTGATTGGGCAGTATTATCTTTAAGACATCTCAATACTCGCACAAACCCCTTGTCTGAAAATTATATCGGGTTAAGAAGAAGTATCAAAAAACAAAGTTTTAAAATTGATTGAGAACAATCAAAATGCTAAGTTTGGGGGAGTTGATAACACCCATTTTTGTGGTATTTATTGCCCATATTTCATTGTCAAAATTGCCCTGTTAAACTACTTTCCTCTCCATTTTGTCATGTTATTGAATAAATAAGTCACGCTATGCTCTTAACTCATTTTTATCATCTTTTATAGAGTTTCAAAATATGCAAAACGGCCTGTCCCGGCCCACTTAAAAAGAATCAACCTTTTACTAGCCGCACAACACGTCCACTACCTGTCGTGGAAACTGGCTGATAGGGGTACAACCCGACACAAGCGTGTTGCATGGTGCGGTCACTGATGGGCGATACACCATTTACCCGAAAGAGAGCTCTGCCTGCCACGACTAATCGGCCGGTTATGGCATTTCGCGTGATACGAGCCACTCAACGGAAGCAACTGCCCGTCGTGCCCGATGCCTTCGTAACCCGTCACACGTTAGCCAAGCTACACCAGATGACACGCATGTGTCAATCATCTCCGAAGCCATGTATTCGGAGCCGATAAAGGGAACGTGGCACCCAGAGATCCGCAACTTCTTCCAAACGCTGCATATAAATAGCAGCTACAGGACCCCGATGAGCGGGTCGGAACCTCGTGAAGGCTAACTTTGGAAAGCATCTGGAGCTAGTGTGTCGCGTCCTCGAGGCGTGTCGGGCGATACTAGGTGAGAACTTCCCCAACCTGAGAGGGGTAGGAGTGGTTCACTTAGAATCCGCCCTGGTAGCCGCAGCAGCCCGATATCGACCAAGGAGGCCACCCGATGTGTCGGGTTCCTAGATTGGCCCCTACCCGAGATGGCTCGCTCACTATACTCGATACGAGGAATCGGAAAACCTAATACCCCTCTATCCCAAAATGATACCGAACCTGATACGGATCACCCGTCACGATGTGTCTCCCGAGAGGGTGACACCACTGTACGACTGTATCGAGCCGAGATGCCATGACCGATACGTCTGCCCATCACGACCTATCGCCCGTCTGGGGTTGCCACCCAACACAAGCATATCGGGCCGAGCTCTCGGCCAGTATCGGGTAGAGACGCCTTAGGGGTCTACTACTGTACGTCGACCCCCTATATCATGGAGGGTGATACCTATCTTCCCTTTCACAGTCATTTACTTTCTTTATTTACGCAATATAATTAAACCCCTTTTATACAATGCTCATGCTAATGGAATTAGTGGAGTTTTAATACCTATTGCTCTAAGTTTGGTCCCTTTTTGTTGGATGATTGCTTTTTATCATCCGAACTCTAGCTTGTATGCTTGGATCTTGTTTTGACTAGCTATCGAATCATGTTCCCTGTTGCAACTCCCTCGAGAGAGGTGTTGTAACTCTAGCATTTGGTCCAATCAGGGAGTACGAGAGTACCCAGGGTCGGAGTTGCTTCAGTTATCTTTCCACTCCAACCCATGTTCGCTACCCTTGAGAGAGGGTGTTGGTACTTAGTTGGAGGTGTCCTCTTCGAGAGAAGGGGTACTGGATGTTTTCTGCTACCTCTTGTTATGCCAAAGTTTTCCTCCTTCGTTCCTTACCTAGGCAATAGTGTTATCTCCTCAAGATCCGTTGCTCAAAACCCCTAAAAATTGATAAATGCCAAAACCTTAATCTTCCTTGTAACTCCAGTTGAAGATAGTTTTTCCTTTATAATGCTTTCTTGTAGCTTTTTATTTCCTTTTATTATGTTTATTACCATTCTTGATCTACCGTTCTCTTGGGAACAATTTCTTACCCTTCTTTTATCGGAGTGTAGAGTGTTTATTCTACGTTCTTAGCACTACCACCCTTGTCCCTGTGGTTTGACCCCGATCGCTACTTCGGACCCCGTCATTGTTGCAGGGGCCTAAGAGTCGGGTTATTTAAAAGTCTGACTACTTCAAATCCTCTCCTTTTGGATGTGCGATTTAGGCCGGTCAGAAGCTTCTTGCCTCATTGTTTCCATCCATAGTGACCATGGGGGAGAATTTGAAAATTGAGCTTTTTGAGCATTTTTGCAAGAATTGGGTTATGCACATAACTGTTCTTCACCTTGAACGCCTCAACAAAATGGGGTTGTAGAAGTGAAGAATAGGTCTTTACAGGAGATGGCTAGAACCATGCTTCTAGAGTAAGATACTCCTAAGAAGTTTTGGGTTGAAGCTATCAGTACCTCATGTTTTGTGCAAAATTGGGTCTTTACTCATCCTTCACTGAAGAAAACCCCTTATGAGCTATGGCGTGGTAGGAAGCCTTCTATCGAGTATTTCCATGTTTTTGTATGTCCTTCTTTTATTTTGAATACAAAATATTCTCTCGACAAGTTTGATCCAAAATCTTACAAGGCTTTCTTTCTTTTCTATACACTACTAGCAAGGCTTATAGAATTTTTAATGTTGATCTTGTAAAAGTAGAAGAATCCATAAATGTAAAGTTTATTGAGACTAACCCCTCTATTCCCAAAGATATTGTTCCAAATCATGATGTCGTAGGTGAAGTAATTCCAATTCTAAGAGAGCTCAACATCACGCAAAAGAGAAAAGAGGTGGAAACTCAAGAAGAAGAGAAAGATGATGAAAAGAAGGATCTAACCCCCCAGTTTGCAAAGAATCATCCAAAGGAGCTAACTTTAGGTGATCCTTTTGAACGAGTGAAGACGGGGGCTGCATTCAACAAAGAACAAGTCAACATCACCTTCATCTCACAACTCGAGCCTAAAAATGTCAAGGAAGCTCTTGGGGATGAAGAATGGATCCTAACTATGCAAGAGGAGTTGGAGTAATTTGAAAAGAACAAATTTTGGAGCCTTGTGCCAAGACCAAGTGATAGAAAGATCACTGGAACTAAATGGGTCTACCAAAACAAGCTTGATGAAAGTGGTATAGTGGTAAAGAACAAAGAAAGGTTAGTGGCTCAAGGCTACAATCAACAAGAAGGTATAGACTTTAATGAGACATATGCACCTATAGATAGACTTGAGTCCATTCGTATGTTGCTTGCCTTTTCTAGTTATAAAGACTTTCTTCTATATCAAATGGATGTTAAAAGTGCATTTTTGAATGGTACAATTGAGGAGGAAGTTTATGTTGCACAACCCCCAGGTTTGAACATGATAGTCTACCTAACCATGTTTATTTGTTGCAAAAATCTCTCTATGGACTCAAACAAGCACCAAGGGCTAGGTATGAGAAATTAAAGATTTTTTTGTTAGATCATGGTTATATCATGGGAAAATTGGATTCTACCTTGTTTCTAAAGCACACTTCTAACAATTTTCTTATCATACAAATATATGTTGATGATATCATTTTTGGCGGAACTAACCTTGATCTTTACAAAGAATTTAGTGATCTTATGCAAAGTAAATTTGAGATGAGTATGATGGGTGAACTCACATTCTTACTCAACTTTCAAATTAAGTAAACCAAGACGATGGACACAAGTGAACTACTTAAGGCAAGTACACAAGTGAACTACTTAAGCAGTTTGGGATGGAGAACACTAGGGTGATGGACACACCCATGTCAAATACCACCAAACATGATAAAGATGAAGAAGTTGAGAAGGTAGATGAGAAGCTCTATATAGGTATGATGGGAAGTTTACTTTACTTTACTTCCTCTAGACCCAATATAATGTTTCGTGTTGGATTGTGTGCTCACTTTCAATCAAATCCTAAGAAATCACATGTTATCGTTGTTAAGAGGATTTTAAGGTACTTAGCCAAAACCTAAAATTTTGGACTATGGTATCCCAAGTCAAGGGACGTTGCTCTTACTTCTTATAGTGATGTGGATTATGTAGGGTGCTTGATTGATAGAAAGTGCACAAGTGGCACATATTTCCTCGTAGGACCATGCTTGTGTCTTCGTTCTCTAAGAAACAGAGCACAGTGGCATTATCAACCACCGAGGTTGAATACATTACAGTTGGGAGTTGTTGTGCCCATGTCCTATGGATGAAGCAAATGCTCCAAGACTTTAACATTCATTTTGATGCTTCTCCTATCTATTGTGATAATACTAGTGCAATTAACTTGTCATACAATCCTATATTGCATAGTAAAGCTAAACATATATATGTTTACAATCATTTTCTCTATGATCACATTGCCAAGAAGGATATCTATATCATACATGTGGACACGACAAATCAGTTGGCAGACATTTTCACAAAACCTCTAGCTAGAGAGCAATTTAACTTTATTAGATCAAAATTGCTTATAACTTCTTTGAATGAATTTAATATGCCTTCTATCTAGTTGTCATCTATCATATATGTTTGCCTCTGTTTTGATCATCTTTGCTTGCTAAAATTACTAAAAATTCATTTTTCATGTTTTTTTTTCCATGTTTTTCTGTTGTTGTTGGGTATTTTTTGCAAACACAATTTTAATTGCAAAATAGTACCCAATGATGAGTGATATGTGCCTAAGTATGTTTAATATACATAATGGACTTGAAAAATAAATTTAATTAGCACTCAAATGGCTAGAAATTAAGTTTGTTGGTATTAGGTCAGGTTGACCATCGGTCGAGTTACCAACTCGACCGATCAATGGTCGAGTTGCCAACTCGACCGATCAATGGTCGAGATCTTTTTTTAAAATGCCAAGAGGTCACGTTTCCAAGTTCAACTCGATCGATGGATGGGCTGGAGTATTTTTAAGTTGGGTTCGATCAACAATTCTCCTTATCAACTAGATAAAAGTCAACTGATTCCACCTCCCTTAGCCCTAAGCTCTCTACCCTTGCCCTTCCCTTCCTCAACCTAGCCCTAATCTGACCTAGTTATACCTTCCCCCTTGCTAAAAGTAGGTGTGTGGACGTTTTTGGTGGTGCATTTCTTGCTCTTGCACCCTCTTTCCTATCTATTTCGTCTCCATGGCTTCAAATAGAAGGAAGAGAGCCGCCCCTACCAATGCACCATCCTCTTGTTCATCATCCTTCTTGATCCCCTATGATGAGACTCTCTTTGTCTCAAATGAGGTTGTAAATAGGTATAAGGACCTCCTTCCACAGAATCTTTTCCCGTTTCGTGCCCTCTTTGAGCCTAGCCCTAGATGCCAAGAGGTCATCTATCAAGTGGCAAAGTTGTTACACATTCACCATCTCTCATCCCTTGGTGTTGAACACATGTGCTACAACAATCCCATAACTAGCACGAATGCAGTTCATGAATTCTACACAAACTTGCATTGGAATTACGACACCCTTGTACCTCCTCCTAATACTCAGGTGATCCTAAAATCTATGATAGTTGGGAAGAAATTCCAAGTCTTGGAGGATACCCTGAACATCTTTTTCTCAGGTACTGATGAGATTGACACCTAGAGTAAGGATTACAATAAGTATTTCGACCTTCTTGATCATGAGACTTTCTACAAGAAATATGATCTCACTCTTCCTGACATCCATCGTTACTTGAAAAAACCTCAATTACCCTATAAGAAGAAGAGCACCCTTCTCTCCTCTGCCTTGGATCTCAAGAAGTGCATCCTTGCCCTAGGTGTTAACTGTAACATTCATCAGAAGAAAAATTAAATGGAGATTGCAGAGAACATTACAGTGATCATGTACTTCCTCTTAGAGAATGTCAGAGTCTAGTGGTCTAGATACATGCTCCACCATATGAATTTCTTCGACTCAAGCAAGAATACCCATTGCACCCACCCTCCCTACCCTGCCCTAATATGTGGTCTTTTTTAGTTTTCCACTAAAAAATCTCTTTTCCATGACTTTGATTACAGACCTACCTAGAAAGGAGTTTGTATTAGTGAGACCACTATTCAGAAGTCTATGCCTATCCTCTCCTCGACCACACCGGGTGCCTCTACTTCTTCTTTTGCACTTGCCTCTACCTCTACCCAAGCACCTCCTCCACCTCAGCCTACCCAAACTGCCCATGCCTCATTTCATGCATCCAATTAATCCCTCATGGGATACATGATCCATCAATAGGCATACAACCTCTAGGTTCAGGAGCACCTGCATCAGGACTTATGTTCAATCATGTCCAACACGAACATGTCTTTTGCACATCCCTACCCAACCTACAAGCCCTACCCAGGAAGTGATTATGCATCCTATGCATACAATCACTTTTACTCTGCCCCTCCACCTGCACCTTCCACTGTTGCTACACCCTATGTTACTGGTAGACTTGCTCCCATGGTGCTACCTCTGACTGCTGGCCCCTTGGCCACTCTGCTTGCCATCCTTGGCAGTTCTACTCCTTCCTTCCTATAAGCCAATGAGCTCCATGCTCTTGGTATATCTTGGGATGAGAAGAATGCTCGATGGCCCAGTCATGGTTTTGGCTCCTCTGTTGATGAAGAGATGTCAGACCAGGCTGATGAGGAGGCTATTGATGTTGATGAGGCTGCTAACAATGATGAGGATGATGGTGTTGCATCTGACAATGATGATGACTCAAATGGTTTTGTTGGAGACTACGGTGATGAAGGTGATGTTGCTGCACCTTCAGACGGAGATGATGACTATGAGCCTGATGTTGAGGATGATGATGCTATTGATATAGATAGATTAGATGTCTAGGTGTTCTTAGTTTTTAGTCTAATTTGCTGATCATATATATCTTTCTAGGCTATTTTGTATTAGAAACATCTGGGCACATGATCTAAGATGTACTATTTTATCGTTAGCTTTCATCATTTTGGCTTGTATCTATTTTCTGAGAACTTGCATTTTGTATTATAATCTATATTCTGTACACTCTTACTCTTTGATCTATTATATGAGTTGGTTCCATGTTTCACCATATTTTGATTATGACTTAGCTTATTTGTTTCTCTCGTCTCTATTTGGTGTATGTTTTGAGATTTCTTGTTATGGGTACTAGTGAACGCACACGTGCACATTCACGTGACATATAAAATTTGTTGGAAATGTGTGGGGAGAGGACTAGTCCGTGAAAGGGTCTCTACGATAAAAGATATTTGTGTTGGTTGTTTGAAAGGAGAGAATTAAGGAACCATTTCTGTGGGATGGAGAGAGAAATACAGAATTAAGGATAATAAAAGTTAATAGGAGAGTGTGAGAATAAATATTTGTAGGAGCAAAATTCTTTGAAAAAAGGAGAGAAGAGAGTGAATCAAGGAGAGTGCAGCATCAAACTCGCTCTTTTTATAGTAGTATAGATTTGCTTGGTTATTCTTGGAGGAGACCTATTTTGATGCTCTTCTACCCCCCTTCCTTTTTGATAATGTCAAAAGGGGGAGAGAAATTCAATATATTAAACCTCAACCATATTGCTTTTACCGTCTGTGTGATCCTTTCTTTGTTTATTATATGCTTTATCATGTGTCTTGCTAAAGGACCATATAATATGTATGTGTTATATTACTTTGTCGAGATAGACTAACTATGCATGTTAAAGTGAGGGGGAACAATTCACATTGTTCAAATCTTGAATCCCCTTACAATTCACAAGGAAAAAGTATAATTTTTAATATCCTTTTCAATATGATTGAGAAATGGTTTGTCATTGTCAAAAAGGGGGAGAATGTTGACCTAAGGGTTACACATTGCCCATATTTTGATAATGACTCAACCATTTCATTCCTATGTATCTAATATATTTGTTCAATATTGATTTTAGGCTTTAGGTACATGAAAATGATCAAATTACACAAGCCCTAGCTTGTCCAAGTTCAAGTCAAATTCAATGCAAGTGTGCTATTTGGGAAATCACTCCAAACGACCTTAGAAGAATTTTGTAATAACTTGTATTAATGATGTGACTTGTAAATAAGATGAGAAAAATATATGGGATACTTAATACCAAGGTTTAATCACCCAAAAGTAAACTTATAAAATTGATCATAGGATGTTCATCGATCAAGTTGGAAACTCGACCAATCCTATGATGGATTTTCTGAAGATAACCCATCAGTCAAGTTGTACACTCACACAAACTTGATCGAATGATTCTCTGAGAAAACTCAATTTTAGCTCATCAGTCAAGTTCCCCAAAACAAACTCAACCAATAGTTTTAAAATTGGCTTTGTCTTTTAGTTGATCGGTAGAGTTACCTTTATTGAAACTCGATCGAATGTACAGTATGGAAAACATAGAAAAAATGATTATAACTGTTGGTGACTTGTTTTGGCTGAAAATAAATTCATTGCATTGTGAAAAATGGCTATATTTCGGCCCTAGGTGATCCCCAACTCAAGGGAGCACCCTCATCTATAAATAGGACTCCTTGGAGTTCATTCCAAGTTTGCTCATTCAAGCTATTCTAAGTCCTTACTATAGTTGAGTGTTCTACAACTTCTTGAGCCCCTTTCTCTCTCTATTTTACACTTCATTTTGTGATTGTGAGTTAGGCATATTGTAAGAGAGCTCCACTCTTGTGCATGTAAAGCTCTCATCTTCTCCTACTTCTCTATCCCCTTCCTACATGAAGAAAAGGTGAAGCAAGCTTCCTCGAGTGAAGGAGTTGTAGTTGGTCCTATTTAATTTTGATGAAGAGGTGGTGATCTTCTCCAGGTGAAGAAGAAGGCAAAGGCTGAAGATCCAAGAGGAGTGGCAAAGTCCTTGAAGGAAGAAGACTTGTACTTGAGTGGATAAGATCTTGTTGAAGGCTGAAGACTCTTGCAATGTGGGTAAGTCCTTGGTAAGGTGGATACTCCTTGTCCTTGGATGGGTAAGTCCTTTGGTGGTCTTGTATTGTAACTCTTATTGATGATAATATAGAGAAAAGCACTTGCAATGTCCTAGAGGTTGACCTCTCTAGGTAGTGGACTGACTCACTTCTAGTTTGAAGAGTGGAACCACTCTACATCCCTTTGTCAAGTGCTTGATATCAATCTTTTTCATCCTTGCTATGCTTGTTAGATAGGACTTCAAATTGCACTTAAGATATTGCTTTAAACTTGATATAATTTGAAGGTCTAATCTATTTTGTGAGAAATTTTGTAACTCTATTCACCCCCTCTAGAGCCCTTAGATCCAACAACATCCCTATTATGATTGCCTCTAAATATTCATCCTTTTCATTATTTAGAGTTTGGAAAGGTAACCCCTTCCATGCGATTTTGATATCTTGAACTAAGTCTCTAATAGGTCAAATCATATGATGATATTTAAACTCATACTGAATCTCAATTTGATGATGATCTTTATATATGATAATTTTGACTATAGCTCGGGTTAAGTTTTTGAGAAGGACCCAGGTCTAGACAATTCATCAACCTTGAATACCATGATAATATTGATGTTGAAATCATAAAATGTTGTTGGATTGTTTCTCAATTGTTGATTATGGATGAATGATCTCACCAATCATATAAATAGGAATCTTATACTCTAGCTTCGAACATTTTTTCTAAAATTATGACTTCCGATATTGCTTTGCAAAATCTTGACTAATGATGACTCATTTTGATTTTGATTTGACTCCTACGATCACCCTAGGGCCAATGTAAAAGCTAAAACCCTAAACATTTGGATTAAAAGTCATACTTTACTCTTGAATCAAAGAGCCCTATTTGTTTGACCAAATTGGTGATCTCACCAAATTTGTGATCTTTGATAATCTTTTGTATCAATGTGGCACAGTGGAAGTGTGGCTATGTTTCAACTTTGATGTTTGGTATCTTGACATTGTAATAATGTTTATTATTGAAGGATGATGATAATTATGTGGAGTATTGTGATCGATATGATTAGGAATGTGGAGTCCCAATGTGTTTGGAGGATTTGCTTTACTTTTGGGGATAATATTCCTTTTAAGGTGGGAAGGATGTAACAACCTAGTTTTTCTCTCTCCTTTGACTATGTACACCTTGACTCATTCTACACTTATTTGATTCAATGGCCTCCCTCATGATCAATTTGAGGTTTTGTAATGACATGTTGCTCAATTATTGAGATATGATTGATAATTGCAATTTCAGACTCTTTTGAATAAAGTTGAGTGACTTAATATACCTTTAGGAACTTTTAAATCGCTGGATCCACTAAATGTGCTTATCTTGATCTAAAATATTATCTATTATATATAGGATGAAATTTTGGATCTAATGATGAATATTTCACCCAAATTCGTCAATCGAGTGCAAAATTATGGCCTTTACCAGTTTTCTTCTTTTCTAGTCCTTTTTTACTTTGTTTTTTCCCTTTTTCTCCTTGTTGGGCCTCGACCATTGTCTTATTGGGCTAGGCCCACACATGCGCCCAGATATGTCCTCCTAATAGTGCCCCTATGGAGCATTAATCCAATGGCTGAGATCTTGTACACCACATGTGATGATCGTGGGTTGTCATATAGCTTGGAATAGGGAGCACAATGCCCTAGGGTCACGACCACCTTGGGTGCAATGTGTGAGAATTCGAGGCCATCAAAGTCTCCCTTATGCTCCTATGACCTTGCCTCTACTTGTTCCTAGTGATATGGCTCATGGTAGAAGCATGGAGCACCCCTCCAAGCCATGATTGACTTCCAATTTCACAACCATCATGGGAGGGTTCATCCAGCCCTCCTCACAATTTCTTTTTATACCCATCAAGTCCACAACTTTTCTACCTTTATGTAGACATTCTTCTCCATCCTTGGTGCTCATCGATGCTACCATGGTGACCAGCTTTCGGGCTTTGCGCCTCATGCTACCTCGACAATAGATGAGCCCCCCTTTGACTTCGCTGGTCTTGGACGAGCTTGGGCAGCGGGTTTCTGACCCCCGAGTGTGCCCAACTCGCCGCTGCCACCACACTTGAAAACCTCACAGAAGACATTCCTTGCCCAAGCCTAGGCAGACTCAGTAGCCCCGAACGAGCAGAAGGCTAGTTCACGCGGCTGTCGATCGGGTTTGAGGATCACGATGGTCCTTTGAGCCAAGGGACTAGATCACACAGTCCCTCACTCCCACTCACCTCCTCTCTCTCATTTTTAAGTGTTGACCAGTCAAACAAAGACTGTGGACCCCGTGACACGTTGGCGCAGATGTGGCCTGACTCCTCCCAATCAGTGCGCGCCACATCAATGACTCAATGGGTATATCTCTCTCTTTCTCATGTATATATGGTTAAAATCTTGAAAAATTCATAGAAAATCATTGGTAACTCAAAATGAGACATACTATACATAAATATTGATCTACTCAATGAGATATATCCAATGAACTTTGTTTCAAAAGATAATTCCTTTTATAGCTCATGTTATGTTGAAAATGGCATGAAATACATCTATTTTACATGATTAATGATGTTTCATGTCAAAACATGATCATATCTTGACTCCACTTTCTTTTGATGACCCTGATCAGTTACATATTCTGTCTTGTACTATTGTAATCAAACTTGATTGTGTTTAGCCTTTGAATGACTCTAGTTCATGAAATGGACCATGAAATATGCATCATATGGACTTTAATGCTAATGATCATTAGTTTGATGCTCAACTTGATTATATGAACTCCAAATAATAATGTTTGATATAGATTAGTATCTCTACATGATTTTATCACCTAAATGATTGATGGATCAATCTTTCTCACTATTATTACTAAGTGACTTATACATGACATTGAAATGTGACCTAATGTGCATGTTGTTATATTTGAGATCTAACCTTGGACAACTGTCAACCTAATGGTCACGCATGCTATTTGATGTACTCAAATCAGTAACTTTTTGATATGTATGACACTAAATCAATATTGACCACTCATGTACTCTAATGATGACCATCTTGCATGATAATGACTCAAAATGACTAGTTTGACAATGTTGATACTCATATTGATTTATCTTGCAAGAAACTCATGTTTGCTCTATTAAGATAATAAAAACCTAAGTCAAAAATCCCTGATATTGTAAGGATGTTTCACCCTATGTACAAATGATAAGTGATGTAGTATGTATCTTAATGATGAATAATTTCACGAACATTGGAGATGTCGAACTCAATCATTAAGAAATATGAAACTTAGATTAGGTGAAACATCCACCCTTAATGAATATGTTTAATATGACCTAAGTGTTTTGATGTTGATCTAGTCACACTTGTTTGTAATGTCAGGATCTCTTTGCTGGACTCTTTTTAATGAGCTAATCATGTTGTATAATGCTAGTTTGCTCGTATCAAGGTGCGATTTATCCTCCTATTAGCTAGACCAGTAGTATTGAAATTGCATGTATGTATGTAGTATAAATGCTTGGCTGTATACACTTGTTTGAGCTATTGTTCCCTATGACTACTATGTTTTGTCCTTGATTATATATGTCGAACAAACTTGAAAACATAATGATAGATGTCCATTATATAACCTTGTGTACCTACATGTATTCTCAGGGTAAGGACACAAGGTTGGGTGTCCTACTTGAGTTGTCATGATAGGACAGACCATGTTGATACAAGGGTTAGCTCTTGGCAATGGCCTTGAGGTCTCTTATGAATAGGGTTAACTCTTGATGTTTAGTCTTGTAGTCCCCCATGTTGAAATAGGGTAGCTAATCTTGAGCACCCTAACAGACCCCTTCCTTTGAGAAGTTGGTCAAAGGCCTTATGATATTGTTGGTATAATGGAAATGAATTTAAAACACGCTTGCATGTTAATAAAAAAATTCTTTAAATGTTGTTGCTTCATTCTTGTTATCTACTTTATGCTTTTTCCAAGCAATATATGTTCTTAAACCTTCGATTTTATATGTCTGCCATTGCTCAATGTAGTTTTGCTGATGTGTACCCATTTTATGATTTTAGGTAATAGGTACACTATGAATCTCTAGTGATGATCAATGCTTCCGCACTAATGATAATCTGCTCGTACTCTGATGACACATAATGGCATGCAAATGGAATATACATGGTGTGAGGTATGGGACTTAAGATCTTATTAGGTATTAGTTTAGCATTCTTTTATGCTTTCTTATCTCATACCTTAGTTGTTGTCTGTGGTTTTATTTATGCATATGCTATGTGATCTATCCTACGGACAGACACTCAGGTCCTCTCGGCTTTGTCTTTTTAGCCATTAGAAGTGAGTATTTGGGTAACAAATAGTTCCGTGATAGACACTAATAATATTAACCCTCCCCTAAGAACAACCTTGAATCTATGATTATATCAACCATCTTTATGATGTTGATTATATCAACCGTCTTTATGATGTTGACAACATCATCCATCATTATCTTATCAACTATAATTCATATGCCATTTCTATGCTTGTCAAGACCTATATATTATATTTTAAACTATCTTTCTCTAATATCTCTACAACATTCTGCTATATACTTCATTTCCCATAATCAAGCTATGGATAACTTGGGGAGAAATCATATTAAGAATAAAAAATACAATGAATCCTATTTATACTTGACTTAAGGTACGGTGTATAGGCCAAAAAGAATATGAGAAACTAGACTGATGCTGATGGACTTAAGGAGGAGAGGCCCACTAGTCCTAATTCAACAAATAAATAAGAATTTCTTATGCCCTAACACTTTCCTTAATATTGAGAGTACACATCATGTATTCCCTACTTGCTACATGTAGTAAAAGAAGGAATGTAAAAGCAATTCAATGAAGATTTTAGTAGACTGTTCTCTATTGTTATTGTATGAGATAACAATCTTCTTGGGACAAATCATATATCTAAAAAGTAGCAGTTGACCTCTATATATTGGGTGCACTCATTAAACACATGCTTGTTTTCCGTATGAATTGTATCTTGATTATCACATTTATTGATACTAGAGAGAATGCATGGATGCCAAGTTCATGATGAATTGATGTCACTCATTGGATTTTAAAACAAGCATGGGGCTTATCTCAATATTCTACTTCAGTGCTAGAAAAGGAAACAACTAAATACTTCTTACTTCACTAGCTAATGGGATGATTTTTGAAAACAAAATATCCATATATGGATTTCCTATCATTGACGTTCCCAACTCAATCTACATCAGCATAGAAGGTTAGATAAATGTCTAGAGAAGGAGGATTCTCATAGAGAAAAGCATGTCATAATTTTAGATATCATAGATTCCTTTATACTTGACTCTAGTGACCGATGAAGGGTTTAGCCATGGATTAACTGTTACAACCCCAATTTTGGGTTCAATTGGTGAGAAATGTAATTGCTCATATTAAAGATAAGTGAACAAATAATGATATAATTTGTTTTGAATAAATGGATTTCGTTTACAATAGCCTTGATGGTTGTGTTGTGGGCTTTATTGGCTATTGGGCCCAAATAACAAGAAAATTCAATTAGTGAATGAATAATTGAATAATTAAGAAAAGGAAAAATGTGGAAACCTCTAGAAGGCAAATCCAAAGAGAGATTTCGTGCCTCTTGGGTTCCTTGGATTCCAAGGAGTCCAAAGTTGCAAAAAGAAAGCAATAATAAAAGAAAAGATTAATTAAGTATTTCTTTAGTAAGAAAGAAATTGAAAATAATGTTAAAATGTTGGAAATAAATGGAAAAAGGGATAATTGGGTTATCCTTGGTGGAATTTCGTATCACAATGATTCCTAATGATAAAAGGAATACCAATGAGGAAAATAAAAGAGAAATAAAGAGAAAACCTCAAAAAGAGTTATTTTAATAAGAAATGAACAAGATAATGTGAAATAATGAGTTTTGATGCATCTAGAAGGATAATAGGTATCCTTATGAAGAAAATTTCGATATAATGGAGTGTCTTGGGATCCAAGGAGTCCCAATAAAGAGGAAAGGAAGAGAAAATGCCAAATTTGCAAAATAAAAGATAATGTAATACATTATTAATGAATTAGGAGGTATTGTTAAAAAGGGAAAGTAATTTCTATTAAAGAAAATAGAATTTCGTGCCTATGGGATGGAAGGCAAGAATAAAAGAGATTCAGTAAGAGGATTTTTGAATCCCTATTTATCCAAGAGTTTTGGTTTATTAAAGGATTGAGTTAAGAGAGAGAAGCTTGCTTTTTCATGAAGGAATCTGATTCCTAGTAGGAAAGACTTTATTGCTTTGCAAGCAAGCATCATAGGATGTTGTTACCCTCATCTATAAAAAGAAAGGGAGCCCTGGACCGAGTCCAGGAGAGGAGTCCCACGCTGCTCTTTCTTTCTCTTCTTTGTTTTCATCCTTAAACCCTAAACCATGAGAAGCCACGAGATCCTGAAGCAACGGAGGACCCATGTGTGGTTGCAATGGTGGCTGGTCACGAGTCGATGCCAAGGCAAGGCCTAACCAGAGTCGCCATGCCCGAAGCAAAGCACCATAGCAGCAGCACGGCTGCATCAGGTAGCTAGATCGCGGGTCTACCGAGCCCGTTTCACACCACCGCAGTGGCTGTTTGGGAGCCCCGTAGGTGCGCCTGGGCATGGCAGAGGCAACCCCGCCCTCCTTGGTGGTCATCGGGGTCAGGAAGTGAGGAGGGATTGCGCCCAGCCGCGACTAGGGCATCTGTAGCCGCCGGTGCAAGGTTGAAGAAGGAAGGGAGGCAGGTTGGACAAGTTTGCCCCTCTGCGGGCTTAAGTGTTGCACACTTACGATGGGGCAAATTTGACATTTGGTTATGTTTCCAAAGACGATTGCTTTGCATGGCAAGGGTGACATGGCGCAATCCAATTGGACAAGTAAGTGAATTCTTGCGAAAATCATATCTAGTAAATCGTAACTCGAATAGATACAAATAATATATGTATTTTTATCAGGAGAATGAGAGGAATCCAATAAAAATATTAGAAAAGATTGATTCCGTTCATAATTGCAAAAGTACAATATGTTGATGAAAAGTGCATTAAAGTTAAGTTAAAAACCCTTTTGTGATTAAAGGTTGAATCTAGTATGCTTAAGGGGTTAATTGAAGTATTAATAACCTATTGAATGATAATGTTAGATTCAAACCTAATCTAGATGTAAAATTGCTTGCTTTAGTGTTTTTACCTCATATGAGAATGATTAAATAATTTAGAAACCCTAATTTTGGGTAAAAGAGGATAAGATCATATTTAATTTGAAAAATGTAAAAATATGTTGTTATATGATGGTTCTAATCTATTTTGAGCTTTAAAGTTCCTAATCATGGATAAAAACCCTAAAAATAGTAATAAGTGTTTTCTCATGAATAAAAGGTAGTATTAATGGAAGTTCAAGTTCATATGTGATTAGACCATAATAAACTTTGAATTGATGATAAATGAGCATAGAAATCTTGTCATGGATTAAAAGGATAAAAATGGTAGCTTTAAAGTAAAAGAAGCTTAATGAAATTAATTGATGGTTAATGGTGCCTTTTAATCCGAGAATAGGGTTATATGTTGTTAAGATAACCTTAATGTTGAAGAATAGATAAGAAAATAAGGGTTTATGAGTAATGGTATCAAATTAGGGTTTGAAATAGTAAAAGATGAAGGGAAACCCTAATTGCAATGGAAACCCTAAAAATGAATTAGAAACCCTAGGAAGAGAGCTAGGTTTAATAGATCTTGATGACATGAGTAATAAAAAGGTAATTACATGATTATTTCAGGATCTTGTTGAAAATGCTTGCTTGTTTGGATTCTTATTTGCATGAATATTTTTTTTCAAATCATCAGATCAGGTATGTGGTTACGCTTATGAATATCTCGAGTTAGTTTTCTGAGGTTTACCGAAGTTTTCATCGATGTCATGAATTAATTGTTGGATTATTTTAATTCATGCAAACTATAATGTGGATATGACTATCACATAAGATATGTGCCTACTAGCTCAGATCTTGGTCCCCTCTGTGGCTTAATAGTTGACCTAGTACATGGCTACCTATGGGGTAGGTCCATTAGGTCATTGGATGACTTAGTACATGGCTACCAATGGGGTAGGTCCATCAAGTCAAATTGAGTTAGATATTGGGCTACCTTCGGGTAGTTCCATGCGACTCTATTACCCTAGGTATTGTCTACCTCTAAGGCAGGTCCATGCGGGTAAGAATCTACCTAAAGAGAGGTAGCATACAAGTCCACTGCAGGGATAGCACAGAGTTAGGGGATATGTAAGGATTGAGTAGTGTGGCTTAAAACGTAATCTTGGTTGTTAAATGATTAATTGAATGATTACATTATTAAGAATAATTGCATGATTAGTGTTTCCTCCACATACCAGCTTCGGCTGACCGACGTTTTGTTTGTCGGCGTTTTAGGTACAAGCCAATAGAACAAACAGTAAATCGTCATATTGGGAAATACATGAAGTAAAATACAAGGATGATTAGTTAGAGTAGAATCCTTAAGTGGATAGAAGTTTAGAGATCCAAGTTTCCAAAAAGAAAAAAAAGAGGTATACAAAAGTTTATTTTCTTACAACTTTTCAGTTTAGTCTGTTAAAATTTAATAATTGTTCTTGGTTAATTACCGAACCTTTGATCTGGGTTATTGGTTAACGGCTCTTTCCTTTTGGTCTCCCTTAATTGGGGGTTATTGGGAGGCGGGGTCGTAACATTAACTAACAATGCAAAGGCAATGTCGGGATGGATGATATTGAATAAATAAACTTCCCAACCATGTGTTGATATTGTTCAGGATCATCAAATGACTACCTCTCACACATGAGTTGAGTGTGGTAGTAAATCAGAGAGGAGACATGTTTGAAGTCAAGCTTTCCAAAACAAAAAATGAGATATAGAACATATCTTCATTGTAAGGTATATGATGCCACTTCTGGAACGTAAATCTTCAATGCTCGCAAGCCAATGTTAGCTTAACTAGTAAAAGGGTGGTCCATTATGCAGGAAGTCCAGAGTTCGATTTGTCTCAGATATGGGTTTTTTTTTGGTCGGGGGTGGAAATCTCATGCACACACACTATGTAACATCCCAATTTTGAAAAAAAGTTTAGGTGCTTAATAACAAGTTCTTCACCAACTAATTTCAAATCATAGACTTCAAAGTAAATCACCCAAGAAGATAGATTTTCCTTTAATATTATAGAATATGAATAATACAATTGCTCGTTTGTCATGGTGATAGTTACTTCAACATTCATGATATTGATATAAGTCAAAATTTTCATATAATGTATTTTTCTCTCTCCTCGGTGTAGCCTCACCATGATTAATATACTTAATTATAAATCCTAGTTGTCCTAGTTTTGTCCAATGGACTACAACTAAAATGAACCATAACTGATCATAAAAGGTAAGTGAAATCAGTTAGAAGATCAATCATGATGCATTCAATGTACGTAAGTGACTAGATACATCATAATAATTACTCATCTTTGGGTCATCAAATTTTGAAAATAATTGTGTATAAGTGATTTAAACTCTGAGCGGTCCAAATTTAGGTCAATAGGACCTCTTTTGACCCTTGAATTGAATTAGGAAAGAATTGATATAGTTTGGAACCCTAAGTATTTAATAAATTGGTTGATAGTATTACTCCCCTAAGTATCCCACGGGTCCCAGCAACAGCCAGCCCTTATTTCAACTGGACTTTTGTCTCTGAAGAATCCCAACGAGGCAAAGACTCTATTTCATCCTTGTTCCGCCTACAGTGAAGTCCCAACTGTGATCGTAGGCTCTCACTTATAAATTCTAGCCTTTGCTAACCTCCCGCTCAAGGTGGAGCGGAATCGGGACTTGGACTCCAATGGGAATATCTCTCCCTCTCTCTTTCTATAAAGAGCTACCCTACAAACATCCGCCCCTACCCCCAGGTTCCCACCCGGTTCTTGGATGTTGCGCCCCACTACCTGCAATAACAGTCAGCAGCAATTAAAATAATAAAAGATGATGGAAGTAGAAGAGAGAGAAAATATTTTTGTCTATAACTTTCAATCCGGAACATATTTTTTGACGAAATAAATTGCATTAGAATCTTTGTAGAAAATATTTTCCAACAAAACTAGTGTTGACATATTTTGAAATAATGATATTACGTGAGAAATATAGTATCATATATTAGGATACCATACACATGTTCTGGGTACAGATGTATAGTACTCGTGAGTACAGTACCTACCAAATTACAAAACCAAACATAATCGTATAAATGATGTAGAAATATAAGTACAGTACCTTCAGAATCACATAAAAACATTAGCCATTTGGACAATTTCTTTTACAGAATGCAGACATAAGCGAAGTACCTACTTGTTAATGACCTCAAAAGTACAATGCACATCAGATCAAAAATTATCTATAAAATGCAATCATAAGTATTGTACCCACATGTTAATTTCAACTCAATTACTGACGCATAAGTACAATACCTAACAAATTATAAATCAAGCATAATTGTATAACAATATCTACGAATTGTCATAGCAACATTTGTCATATGGATATTTTTTTTTACAAAATGCAGACATAAGTTGAGTACTCATTTGTTAATAATCTCAAAAGTACAATGTACATCAGATCAACAATCAACTATAAAATTCAACCAAAAGTATTGTACCCACTTGTTAATTTCAACTCATTTACTCAAACATAAGTATAGTATCTAATAAATTACAAAATCAAGCATAATTGTATAACTAGTCTAGAAGCATAAGCACAATACCTACAAAATCTCAAAGCAACATTGATCATGTAGACAAATATTTATTTCAAAATGCAAACATAAGTTGAACACCTACTTGTTAATGATCTCAAAAGTACAATGTACATCAGCTCAAGAGATCAGCTATAAGATGCATTCATACGTACAGTACTCACGAGTACTGTTGATCCTCCTTCCCAGAACATGTACATGATATCCTAATATATGATATTATGTTTCTCATGTAATATCATTATTTCAAAATATGCCAACACTAGTCTTGTTGGAAAATATTTTTTACAAGGATTGTAATGCAATTTATTTTATTGAAAAATACGTTTCGGATTGAAAGTTATGCATAAAAATATTTTGTCTCTCTTCTACTTCCCTCGTTCTTTGTTGTTTTAATTGCTGCTGACATGTTTTGCAGGTAGTGGGGCGCAGCGTTCCGAGGTCCGGGTAGGAGCTCGGATGGATGACCGGTTATGTATAGAATTTTCTTTTTATAAATATAGAGCCCTATATGCTGCTTGAACTAAAAATCAGCTCGTCCTTATTCAAACGAAATGGCTGTTAATTCACAACAGATCGGAAGATTTATCCGATACTTGCATGTGTGTGGCGCGGAGGATGCCGTTGCTGACTCGCCGTAGGAGATATTTCTGTGTTATCACTTCCCCCGCAAGTGCGGTAACTTGTTGCACAAGAAGGAAAATCTTGACGTAGGTGACGGTTTCGTTAGAATGTCGGTAACCTGTTCTTTTTTTTAGCGATGTAGCGAACCAGTAGGATTTGTGCGGCCACTTGTTAACGTACATATGTTTCGTTTGGTAAAATGATTGTCACGGTGGACAATCACAGATGAAGCACCGCTCAGTTGTTCACCGTCACACATATGTTTGGCAAAGTGATTGTCATAGTAGACAATCACAGATGAAGCATCACTCGGTTGTTCACCGTCACATGTATGTTTGGCAAAACGATTGTCACGGTGGACAATGACAGATGAAGCATTGCTTGGTTGTTCACTGTCACATGTATGTTTGGCAAAGCGATTGTCACAGTGGACAATCACAGATGAAGCATCGCTCGATTGTTCACCGTCACATGTATGTTTGGCAAAGCAATGTATAATTGCTTGATCATCCATTTGACGTTTCAGTTGCAAGATGGGTAACCACTTTATTAAAAAATTCACAACTTTTAGAACTTTAAGAGATAAGTGCCTTCCGTACGTAGATGTACCATGCAAATGTTCATGCCACAATGCCACATAACAAAAATATGTTATTGAAAGCAGGGTGCGTCACCTTCTGGACAGTTGCAGGTATACGAATCATCAACCACTCGAACTTGTATATGTTGGCTGGCAGGAAACCGTGAACATCAGAAGACTAAGAAGAGAACCTTACCGACTGGGCTGCAGTGTCAAAAAGTAGCAACCTTTGCTTCTGGTACGAGAAAGCACATCTGCTCCTAGAAAAAGGCGGCTGGGGTAGTAGTTATATGTGTGCGGAACCAGTTGTTGTTAATGTTGGTTATTGTCGTTCATGCAACAGCGACAGGTGCAATATAATTAACAGTCCAGACAGATCCAAAATAAAATTCGAAGAACAAGCAATGCAGGAGAACAAAAAATAAGAGTTAGATTCGCAAACCAGATCGTTCGTTGAGAAACGAACGTGTTACTTAAAGAAATCAGTGCCCGGAAATCCTCGCGGATAGGCACCGTTCTCCCAGTTACAATCCGGCACGAACCTGGAACTCGCACGTCTCGCTCGCACTAGACGAAGGCACGTTGCACTGCTACCAGTGCAGCACAGCAACCGCAGACACCACCGCCTGACAGATGCGTCTTGAGGACAGGAAGGAGGAGTCGCACTTTGCTCAGGAGACAACTCCACAAAGCAACTCCGGGACGAAGCTCTCGCACTCAGGTTTAGGGCTCACAAAACACACGGCGGCAGAAGACTGTTTTCGGTGTGTTTAACCCTAATAGCCACGCACGTCCCTAATCCTATTCCCAGTAAGACGCAAACACTCGGTTGTTCTTGTACACAATACGGAATAATCCATAAAAGAGAAACACTTTCTAATTAGGATTAAGAAATCTGAATAAGAAAGCAACAATTAATTACACGAGTAATTAATTACTTAGTTGTATCCTAGTGCAAAAAGAAGACGGAAGACATTCTCCACAATCCACAATCCACAATCCACAAGCCACAAGCCACAAGCCACAAGCCTGAGCCCGAGCCCGGCCCAGCCAGGCCAAACAAGGCGAGGTGTGGCGTGGCGCGCGCACGCGTGCGTGTGTGCGTTGTGATGTGGTAACCCCACCCACCAAGGAGGTGAGCATACCTCCCACCTAGGACTCCTTTGGACACTAGTGCCCAATGTGATCCTACATATGAGGACCACAAAAGTTCTAGGTGTGAGCAATATGGGATAAAACTTCTTTGCCATTTGCACTAGAAACAACATTACATTCTCACATGTACTTGCTACACTACATTGGGCTTAACCCATGCTAAATAAATGACTTGCTACAGTAACGACGCTACAGTAATTATGTGCTACAGTAATTACGTGAAGCTACAGTAACCATCATTTATCTAACAATCCCCCACAAATTCCAATGTGTAGTGTGCTCTACCATTCAGTCCTCCATACTGTGCTTTCAGCAGATACCTTTCGGTTTGAATCTACCTGAGTTATCCAACTGTGACCCCTATAGGAACTAAGTGAATAAAAGTCTTGAACCTGAACCTTGGGTACAAGAGTATAGGTTGGTAACAACACAATAAAGACATGGTAGTAAAGAAAAACAATGCATTAAGGCCATGCATACAAAATTTTATATCATGATTGATAACAGAGAACAATCCAATTCTCCTGTTGCGGCCTACACAACATCAATCACTTAGCTGGAGTCTCCAAGGATGTACTGCTAACATCCTGTCCTAAGACTTGACACCATTAAGAGACTACTCTCTTACTAACTTGCAGTCATGACACTAACAGGTTTCCAGGAGATAGACACACAGCTGCTAGAAGCATCAAACAAGAATACATAGTGTCATCTGATTTACCCGACAACTTGTTATTACCACATTGAACCCAATTTGTTAGATCTCCACTCTTTTGGGTTGGGTTGCTACTGCCTGCAAATCTATAGGGGTTTCAGTCCCATCCCCAACCTGGATTTTTCCACTAAAGCCAAGATAAGACCTTTAGTGAAAGGATCAACTGTATTATCTTTGGTACCGACGTAGTCTACAGCCATGACCCCATTAGACACTAACTCCCTTACAGATTTTAATCTGACTTGGATGTGTATACGCTGTTTTTGATTGTACTTGGAACTCTTTATCTTAGCAATAGTTGTAGTGCTATCACAGTGAACTGAAATCGCAGGAAGCAGCTTCATTACCATAGGTAAACTAGACATAAGTCCATGTAGCCATTCAGCTTCTAATCCAGTTTCATCTAAAGCACACAACTCTACCTCAAAAGTAGACCGAGACAATATGGTCTGTTTCTTAGACCTCCAGGAAACAACTCCTCCTCCCAACAAGAATACATATCCTGAGATACCATTACTCCCAGAATTCACGGAAATCCAACTTGCATCACTATATCCTTCGACTACGGAAGGATGTTTACCATAATGCAGCCCAAGGGAACGTGTTCCCTTGATATACCTCAGAACTCTGTCAAGAGCTTCCCAATGGGTCTTGTCGGGACAACTCGTGTATCTACTTAACTTATTCACGGCAAACACAATGTCTGGACGTGTACAGTTCATAAGATACATCAAACTTCCGATAATCTGAGGGTATCGTAATTGAGACACTGGAACCCCAGTCTCATTCTTGAATAAGGGTTTGGATGAATCATATGGAGTCTTAACAAGTTTACGTGATGTGTACTCAAACCTCTCCAGTATCTTCTCAACATAGTGAGACTGAGAGAGAGCTATACCATCAGTAGACCTTATGATTTTAAGCCCTAAAATCACATCAGCGACACCCATATCCTTCATCTCAAACTTGCTACACAAGAATGACTTTGTCTCTTTTACTACTTTCATATCGGAACCAAAAAGCAGAATATCATCGACGTATAAGCATAACAAAATGAATCCATTATCGACAATCTTGCAGTAGAGACACTTATCAAATTCATTAGAAATAAAGCCAAATGATGATATCACAGAATCAAACTTCTCATGCCATTGGTTAGGGGCTTGTTTCAAGCCATATAATGACTTAACAAGTTTACACACTTTGGACTCATTCCCACGACCCACAAATCCCTCAGGTTGTTCCATATATATCTCTTCTTGAAGATCACCGTGTAAGAACGCGGTCTTCACATCCATCTAGTGGATATAGAGATTATAAATGGAAGCCAATCTTAAAAGCACTCGGATTGTGGTCATACGGGAAACAGGTGAATAGGTATCAAAATAATCTATTCCTTCCCTTTGTGTGTAACCCTTAGCAACTAACCTAGCCTTATACTTATTTATTGTCCCTTCTGCATTAAGTTTCTTCTTAAAATCCATTTGCAACCAACTGCAGAACAACCAGGAGGTAAATCCACCAATTCCCAAGTTCCGTTCGAGAGAATTGATTGGATTTCATCATTAACGGTTTCTTTCCAAAACTTAGCTTCTGGAGATTCCATAGCTTGTTTGAAAGTAACAGGATCATCCTCAACATTGTAAGTGAGAAACTCACTTCCAAAGTCCTTGGATGTCCTAGGCCGTTTACTTCTCCTTGGTTCAACTATTTCTTCAGAATCATCAGATTCAGAAATAGCATGTTCTGAGTCACCCCCCACATTTGTCATCCTTTCCACGTGCTCGGGAATGGAACCTGTGGTAAATGAATCTTCTTGAGAAACTTCATTGGGCACACCAGTTTTCATAGGAAACACATCCTCAAAGAATGTTGCATCACGTAATTCTACAATTGTATTGACCTCAATGCAAGAGATATCTAATTTTACAATCAGGAATCTATAAGCATAACTTGTCTCTACATAACCTAAGAATATGGCATCAACCGTTTTCGGTCCTAATTTCTTCCTTTTGTGTTCAGGGACAAGTACCTTTGCAAGGCACCCCCACACTCGAAGATATTTAAGACTCGGTTTCCTTCCTCTCCACAACTCAAATGGACTACTTTCTGAATGTTTATGAGGAACTCTATTCAGAATATGACAAGCCGTATTCAAAGCTTCCCCCCACATAAAGTTGGGTAATCCAGATGTTTGGAGTAAGGTATTTACCATATCTATTAAGGTTCAGTTTTTACGTTCAGCTATCCCATTTGATTGTGGTGAATAAGGAGCAGTGACCTCATGAACTATACCATGTAATTGGCAAAATTCCAAAAACAAATTCGAGGTATACTCTCCTCCCCTATCAGACCTTAATCGCTTAAGTACTTTACCAGTTTGAGTTTCAGCTTCTTTCTTATAAATTTGAAATTTATCCAATGCCTCATCTTTACTTCTAAGTAAAAAGACATAACAGTATCTACTCGCATCGTCAATAAAAGTTATAAAATAACACTTTTGATCTCTCGTAGCAACACCATTAAATTCACAGATATCTGTATGAACTAAATCCAAAATTTCTGAATTCCTATTCACAGAATGAAAAGGCTTCCTAGGTAATTTAGCTTGTACACAGATTTCACATTTATTGTTGCTAATTTTAGATTTAGGGATCAAATCTAGATTTATCATACGCTTCATTGAGGCAACATTAACATGTCCCAAACGTGAATGCCATACATCGAATGAAACAATATTCATGCAAACAGAACTATAATCATTCAAATTTAAAACGAAATTTGAAACAGGTTCAACATGAATCTTAAACAAGTTCTCCACATCACATAAGTACCCCTTGCCAAAAAACAAAGAATCACGAAGGCGTGTAATAATAGCCTTATTACATTTACAGTCTACTCTATAACCTTCTCTAACTAATATGACGCCACTAAGGATATTGCGTCGAATGGTTGGAACATGTCTAACCCTGTTAAGAGTCAAAACCTTCCCCGAAGGGAACTTCAAGTCCACCCGTCCTTCGCCTTTGACTTCTGCAGAGATGGAATCGCCCAAAGTCACGGACCGACCTCGAGAGGCCTGATAAGATACAAATAGGGATTTATCATCACACACATGTACATTAGCCCCAGTGTCAATTATCCAATATAGTGGTTCAAAAATAAAAAGAATTTCAGGTTTAATAGACACGTACCCATCATTGAGGTTCAAGGATGCAGTCATCATATTGACCACAACCTCCTCAGTTGCAGATGCGGTAGCTTTCTTTGCCTTCTTAGTAGGACAATCCTTGTTCCAGTGGCCAACCTGTCCACAAGTGCAACAAGGTTTGTTCTTCGATTTCTTTTGGATCTTTGCCTTGGGTTTATGTGCATTCTTAGATTTCTTATCTTTGGTGTTTTTCGTAGAAGTAAGATTAACAGTTGGATTTGCATCAGTAGGCACCTTGACCCCTTTCTCCTTTAAGTGTTCTTCTTGTATATTAATATCCATCATTAATTCATCCATGGTGTGCGTCCCTTTGCGATGCTTCAGAGACACCAAACGATTCCTAAGACTTAGGGAATTTTTATATGATAGACATAACAACGAATTTCTCAGGCAACACCATCTTGGCATCTGAGAGTTCATGAACTAGGAGTTGTAGATCGTGTGTTTGATCAGAAACTGACTTACCCTCAACCATCTGAAACTTAAGAAATTTAGACATACAGTATTTTTCAACACCCTGATTTTCAGTGCTAAAATTCTTAATTAACAATTCCCATAAAACCTTGGACGTAGTGACTGGAGGCTTTGAGTAAGAATCATATAGTTTGTTATTTAAACCAAACAGAATCAAACCACGACACGTTTTATCACCCTTCTTCCAATTAGCAATAATGTTTGCATTATCAGGAAGTGTTTCATCAGACACAGGTTCAGTTTCAATTAAATACTGATCATAACCTGCAATATTCAGCCAAATTTCCATACGACTCTGCCAACGGGCAAAGTTCGTACTAGTAAACTTTTCAGGCATATTGGTTGTATCAATTTTACATCCCGAACCACCCAGACCGGCCATAGTTAATTAACGACAGAAATATGATTTCTTTAAAACTGTTGTTTATGTTGGTTATTGTCGTTCATGCAACAGCGACAGGTGCAATATAATTAACAGTCAAGGCAGATCCAAAATAAGATTCGAAGAACAAGCAATTCAGGAGAACAAAAAATAAGAGTTAGATTCGCAAACCAGATCGTTTGTTGAGAAACAAACGTGTTACTTAAAGAAATCAGTGCCCGACAATCCTCGCGGATAGGCACCGTTCTCCCAGTTGCAATCCGGCACGAACCTGAAACTCGCACGTCTCGCTCGCGCTAGACGAAGGCACGTTGCACTGCTACCAGTACATCACAGCAACCGCAGACACCACCGCCTGACAGATGCGTCTTGAGGACAGGAAGGAGGAGTCACACTTTTCTCAGAAGACAACTCCACAAAGCAACTCCGGGACGAAGCTCTCGCACTCAGGTTTAGGGCTCACAAAACACACGGCGGCAGAAGACTATTTTCGGTGTGTTTAACCCTAATGACCGGATGTGTATATATAGCCATGCACGTCCCTAATCCTATTCCCAGTAAGACGCAAACACTCGGTTGCTCTTGTACACAATACGGAGAAACACTTTCTAATTAGGATTAAGAAATCCGAATAAAAAAGCAACAATTAATTACACGAGTAATTAATTACTTAGTTGTATCCTAGTGCAAAAAAAAGATGGAAGACGGAAGACATTCTCCACAATCCACAATCCATAATCCAGTAAGACGGCGGCAGAAGACTATTTTCGGTGTGTTTAACCCTAATGACCGGATGTGTATATATAGCCATGCACGTCCCTAATCCTATTCCCAGTAAGACGCAAACACTCGGTTGCTCTTGTACACAATACGGAGAAACACTTTCTAATTAGGATTAAGAAATCCGAATAAAAAAGCAACAATTAATTACACGAGTAATTAATTACTTAGTTGTATCCTAGTGCAAAAAAAAGATGGAAGACGGAAGACATTCTCCACAATCCACAATCCATAATCCACAAGCCCGAGCCAGGCGTGGCGTGCGCGCGGGTGCGTGTGTGCGTTGTGATGTGGTAACCCCACCCACCAAGGAGGTGAGCATACCTCCCACCTAGGACTCCTTTGGACACTAGTGCCCCATGTGATCCTACATATGAGGACCACAAAAGTTCTAGGTGTGAGCAATATGGGATAAAACTTGTTTACCATTTGCACTAGAAACAACATTACATTCTCACATGTACTTGCTGCACTACATTGGGCTTAACCCATGCTAAATAAATGACTTGCTACAGTAACGACGCTACAGTAATTACGTGCTACAGTAATTACGTGAAGCTACAGTAACCATCATTTGTCTAACACCAGTGCCTGATGGAAATAGAGGGCACGTTTGCTTTGTAGGATTTAGGTGTATCTGAGAAAATGCTGGATTCACCTGAACCCGGTATAAACATTTTCTTGTTTTAAAAACCGCGAGAAAATGCTGGATTCACCTGAACCCGGTATAAACATTTTCTTGTTTTAAAAACCGCTGCAGCTCTGAATGTTAGGTTTGGTTTATCTATAATGTGCGTGACGGACGACGAACACAATCTGCTTTTCGGTGCGCTGTTACAGCGCAAAACAAAAGCAGCAACCTGCGGGCTCATCCAGCAGTTGCTTGATAATATATAGAAAAATGCGGGATGATGGTTATTTCTCCAGTACGGTAAAGCAAACCTAATATTTGCGCTGCTGGGTTGTTTAATCCAATCCAGTACAGAGGAATACACTTTAAACAAACATGTCCAAGTCCCGCCAAAATCAAACGCGCGGGAGAAAACCAACGCTAGCTTCCACCGCGTAAAAAAGCTCCCGTGGAAATTGGATTCTCCTGGTCGCTTTGCAGCGCTCCGCAGAAAAAGATGTCTCACTTATCCGAACAGTTCCGCACAACGTTTACGGCAGAACAACGGTTTTGCGTCCGAACAATGCGTTGTCAAATGTCGTCAAAGTAATAATCGATTTCCATATGTTTGATACAAGCATGAAAAATGGGATTTGCTGTAAGATAAGTTATACCTAGATTGTCATACCAAATTATAGGAGGTCCAGGAGATGAAACCCCAGTTCCTGTAGTAAACTACCGGAGCCATACTAATTCTGGTGTTGTATTTGCTAATGTTTTGCTACTCGGTTTTGGTAGAAGATCTAGACACAGTTCTTTGCTTGTGGGCCGACCACGAGACTAAATTCCCACTAACTAATATGGCATGGCCACTTGTTGACCGACGGTCAACAGTACAACCTACCTAATCAACATCTGAAAATGCGTGAAGGAGAAGGGTTGGAATGGCTGGAGAACAGTTGATGGAAAGGGTGAGATGAATGGTGTGTTTTAAACAACGAAGAATTCTCTTTACAGCTTTCCACTGGTTTAAAGTATGATTGCTTATGAATTGACAAACATGCTTAACCGAGAAAGCAATGTCTGACTGGATAATAGTCATGTATTATAAGGCACCAACAATTTAACGTTACAAAGAGGGATCATGGAACGAGTGTTGGGTGAACTTGACGAGGTCAAGAGAAGTGGAGACTGCTGTAGAAATAGACTTATCTCCAATCATATTTGTACGAAGAAGGAGATAAGTGATATATATATTGACGTTGAGAAAGAAACAAGCCATGAGATGTAGTGAGGACTTCAAGGCCAAGAAAGTACTGAACGGGGCCGATGTCTTTAAGAGAGAACAATGACTTAAGATAGGTGAGAACCGTTGTTAGAAAGGCAGGAGAGCTATAAGTAAGGAGGATGTCATCTAAATAAACAAGGGCATACACACGAAGTTTATCTCTAGGGTATATTAAAACATATGCATCCATTTTTTAATCCCCAGAAACCAAAAAGCTAATAATGCATTATGGAGTTTGCTTAACCATGCACGTGGTGATGATTTGAGATCGTAAATAGACTTCTGGATACGGCATACATGAGATGAATGGGTAGGGTCAGTAAAATAAAGTGGTTGAGACATGTAAATTTGTTCATGTAAATCCCCATGAAGGAAGACATTTTGAATATCGAGTTGATGGACTAGCCAATTATATGTAACCACAAGTGACAAAATCACACGAATTATGGTAGGTTTGACAATTGGATTAAAAGTACAACGCCTTCTTGTTGGTGGATGGCCTTGACAACTAAACGTGCTTTATGGTGGTCAATAGTTCCATCGGTATGAAATTTATTCCGGAATACCCATCTGCATTTGATGTTGTTCATGGTAGGTTCGGACGGGACAAGAGACCATGTATCATTAGATATAAGAACATTAATCTCATCAGCTATAGCCTACCTCCACGAAAGATGTTTGTTGACTTCAGCGAAGCATGTGTGTTCTAGAGGAATGGAGGGCGAGGAGGTAGCAAGTGGGTGACGGGTGGTGTGTAATGCCTTGGAATTTTTGAACCCAGCGAGGCAACGATATTCAACATGTGGCTGATTGCATAAGCTACGAGGAGGATGATCCGGGGTGGCTGATTGCATAAGCTACGAGGAGGATGGTCCGTGGTGGATGATTGCATAAGCTACGAGGAGGATGGTCTGGGGTGGGACGGATTGCAAAGCGTGGTGGCTGGAAAAGTAGATGGGGATGAATTATGACGAAGTGTATGTGTATTTGAGCTGGATGCAGGTTCTGACTGTGGGGGGATAGGAGTTGTAGGGGTAGACAAGGGGGGTAATGGCATAATGGCATGGCAAGCCACGGGGGTGAAGGAGTGGGTGTGCTGACGGAAGAGACATTATCTTTGAATGGGAAGCAACGATCGTCGAAAGAACATGACGAGTATTGTATATTTTTCCAGTGGGTAAATGCAAACAGCGGTAGCCGTAGTGGGTGGGGGAATAGCGAACATATGGGACAATTTGCAGATGTTTTAATTTGCAAACATTATCTATATATCTGGACTTCTTATAAAAAAAATTGTGGGGACGGTAGCATAGGAAAATGCAGTGGCAGGAGCGGTATTTGAATATGTGTGGGGAATACGGGTGTAACTAAGGGCCTGTTTGGTAGGGTGTAGTAAGTGTGAATTGTGTGTTTTCAAAAGTATGAAAATTAAATGGATATATTTTGAACAACATAGAGGGTATTTGGTAGGATGTACCCAAAACTCAGAGAATATAAACCCAGGCGTTTGGTACAAATGTGGACGATGTTCGTATTTACGTACATGAGCTGTGTTGGTTGATCTATTATAGAAAATTGTCCTGTTATTCATGTTCAGCAAATCACGGAGAGGAGTGCGTGCTGCACAATTGGGGTCCCCACCACGTTGATAGAGAAAGGATGGGCAGGGGAGGGGAGCACACAGCTGCATCAGTCACGCACATGTAGCCCACTACACCCGACTACCCATTTTTCTAGCGCAATATCTTTTCCAGGAATTTGGACGGAAAAGAGTAGTTAGTTGTAGTATCAATTCCACCAACTACACTGGACTACACCCTACCAAATGCTAAAAAAGTTGGAAATGGTTGTGTTTGAACTGTACACTTTCTTCTTGCACCCTACCAAACAGGGCCTAAGGGTACATAACACAACAAAAGACCCGCATGAACATATAGTTCGGGTTGGTACGAAACAACTTTGTATACGGTGGGGAGATGGGGGGCTCTAGTCCCCTTTTCCCCCCAAAAAAAATGAGGAAATGTGCTTATAAAAATATAAAATACTAACACTATATAAATATATACATATTTTAAAGTATCCTTCATAGAAAAAATGTCTAGCTGAAGTGGTACTTTGTACTTTAAATTGTGCAAGTAGTGCAACATTGAATCTTGATATTTGCATATTTTATTTTTCAGCCCCACTTCCCCAATTGTACATTTCTGGTTCTGGAAGAGGATTTTAAAAGTGGTGTGGGACTACAATTAGTTAAATAACAAGTTGTGTCAAATGTAAAATGCCAGAAACACTTGAGAACTTGATGTGGGTATTATCACACTATAAATTCACTAGGAATGTAATTTTTAGAGTTCACCAAATGAAATGTGTAATAATTACCACCCACAAGTGAACATGTCTTATCACAATACAGTTGAGGATCGAATCTCAATGGACAATTTTTTTAAGAATTATCTAAAGTAACTTAGCAAGAACTAGTATTTATCACAAAAGTTGAGATTTAATTGTTTAATTAAGGTTGCAAGAATAAAAATAACTAGATTAATGTTCTAGGTATCAATGGATGGAAACACTAGGGTGAAATTGGAGTTCACCGCTATTACTCAAAACTGTGCAATCATTCAAATCCAACGATATATGGAGATATAATTGGATTTATGCAAGTTTTCTCTTTCGATGTTAGAAACTTGTATCAGTATATATCCTTATATTCTCGGTGTCTCCTTCCATACAGATTCTATATCCACTACTTTGGAGACTTCCTGTCAGAAGTTCTCATCTGGGCATCAACAAAAGTTAATTGGTATTAAAATCTTGAACTTGAAGTTCTCACAGTATAAGACTACAATAAATCACGTAAAGCGGGTGATCAGTTCACAAGACATGTGATAAACAATTAGATATGAATTAAATGAGTTCATATAAGAGTTGGAATATGAATAAAATTTCAAGAAATGGGTAGTGGGATTAATCCGCACACCTCAGTGAAAAGACTACTCCCTCAATATGGTGAGATTAATATCACTATATGAGAAAGAGGACACCATCATTGTCATGATGGAAGAGAAAGTGGCTCGGTGTGTTGTGCGGCAGCAGACTTCTTTCCTTATTTCACCTTTAGGTATTAACCCTAGTTTTCAATAGAAGTGGGTTGATGAATAATGGCTCTAGAAGAGACTGATCACCTTAGAGAATGAGGTCGATGGTTTGGGAGTTGTGGAGGTCGATAGAACTTGCTAGGTCAATAGGCCTAAACTTCGCTCTGATCTATGTGACAACCTTTCGGTGAGTCCGTCTTTAGAAATTTGAGATGAGTTGAAGTGTTGTGCTAGGGGGCTATTTATAGGCCTGTGGATGTCAACCACTTGTGCTCTCTATCGGTGTTGAGTATTGAATGTCGACTGACATGTGTTGACGCTTGATCATCCTGTTATCAGACTTGGGAGTTTGACGGGTCTGTCGACCTTGAGAGTCGACCAGACTGTCGATTGTAATTATGGTTGTCGACGAGGTTATCAATAACAGTATGTTGGTAACTTGATTCCTTGTCAGTTATAAATCGATGATAGTGTTGAGAGAAAGATAGATCGATAGATATGGCGGTACTGGTCATCACTATAAGAAATATTACCTTCAATGACATGTTAAAATGCTGGAATAAAGTCTAAGTTGTGTCAGAATATGCTTTAGTCAGCGTTCTACATGATGCTGGAAGATTTCCGGTTTGGGATGTGACGATAAAAGTTTCACGATATTCTACAACATGTTGGAATGTGTATAAAACTAACATTTTAGAGCGTAAACAAAATTGACATTCTATAAAGCCGAAGATTGAAAGGTTCATTTTATAAATTTTATATTTCTGACGTACTATAGATGCCGGGAGATAGCTTCTATGATTTGTTTTGTTTGTCATTTGTGGTCATAATAACCAGCTTCTATGATTTGTTTTGTTTGCCATTTGCGGTCATCAAAACAAAATTCAAGGCAATTCAAGACTGGTCGATACAGAGAAGAAGTTGTGCTTTAAAACACGCTGCCTGTCGCGGGTGTGTCGGGCGATACAGTTGTACAAAGCAACCGCCCGATAGGTCCAATTAATGGAAAAACGTGTCGCCTGATATGTCGTATCGGCCAAGCGCGAACGGAAGACGTGGCGTGCTTCAAACATGTCGGACGATACAAGAAAAATCAACAAAACTCGTCAACCCGATACGCCGCGCGTGACATGAAACCCGTGTCGGGCAAATAGACTATCGGGCTATACCTTTACTCCTTGAAGCTCTCGCCCGACACGAGGGCGAAGGTGAGCTGGCTGACATGCGAGCAAAAAGTGGATTACTGCATGATACGTGTGGCTGAAAGAGTAAGTGTAGTAGCCCGACATGGTAACCCCTCCTTACTATATATAACAAACTCAACTGGGGGTAAAACGGGCATTTCTGGAGCGTGCGTCGGCCGTTGGGACAAGCTATTCCCAAGACGGGCAGTCCATCCGTCTAATCAAGGGCAATTACTCGTCTCGCACTATACGGGTGCACGCCGCCTAGGAATGCCATCCGTCGCGGCCCTTGCGGTGCCCAAGAAACTATAGCCCGATACAAGCGTCCCTACGCGCCAGCTGAGATATAGCTCGGCACGAAAAGCAAAAGGAGATACATGCCCGATACGCCGCGTGAAAAACTAAAAACAAGGCAAAGAAAAAGCGATTGGTGGGTAAAACATCATTGGCATAGGGGTCATTCCCCGACCTCAGATAGTATTACTCCTCAATACTTCATAAATCGGTGGTGGTGGCCCATAAAACAGAAGAGTCGGTACGCTCGGCACGTGCTCTGACTCGGGCCTTATTACAGTCCATGATGTTTGTTTTACAAGGAAGAAAAATGCATCCTACTCTAGGGAAGAAATAAAACTCGGGCTGCCTCCCGAGGAGCGCTGAAGTTTGCGTCGCCAGCTCGACCGGTGTAGGGTCTTCATCTTCAGCCTTCGACAGTACCCATATCCTACAAGTTGATCTCTGCCCTCCTGAGGAAAACCTCATCTTCATAGTACCTCTTTAGTCTGTGTCCATTTACTTGAAAGACTTTGGTCGGATCGTCTTTATCGTAAAGCTCCATCATTCCTGATGGGTATATCTTTGATACCGTGAACGGTCCCGACCATCTCGTTTGTATCTTCCCAGGAAAAAGACGAATGGAGGACTTGAATAATAAAACTTTATCCCCTTCTCTTACATCTTTTCTCCTTAGGTGGGCGTCATGCCACACCTTCATCCTTTGTTTGTAGATTTTTGCATTCTCATAGGCGTTCATCCTCAACACGTTTGAGTTGTCGTGGCGAGCTCGGCTCCCTGTCGGGTAGGAGAGATTGCGGGTGGGTGGTCGGTATCGCGTGACACGTTTGAGTTGTCGTGGCGAGCTCGGCTCCCTGTCGGGTAAAGAGGTGTGTCATCCGACGGTTCCTTCTTGTGCGGCATCCTCACGTCGCGCGTCGATGTGTTGCGCTACCCTGTCGGGCAGTGAGCGTATCGGCCATCTGGAAGGCCGATGCAGGTGGAACTTGTTTGTGGGCCGGAATGGCCTTATTGATGATAAATGAGTCCAAAATGGAGGAAAACTCTGCAAAAGATGGAAATATTGAATTAAGAGTGTCGTTTGGCCAATTATTGCAAAAGTACATATAAAAGGAGAGGAAAATAGTTAAAAGGGCAGTTTTGATAACAAAATAAGGGTAAAAAACATCACAAAAATTTGTGTTATCAACCATAGAGATGTGGTTGTAACAATCTAAAAGAATATCTAATAATGCAATTGGTTATGTATAAATATAATTCAAGTGTTGCTTGCATGTGAAAGCATGTTGTAATGTGACCAAAAACCAAAACTTCTTCAATAAATTAAATAGTGAAGTAGAAGAGACATTTCTCACCAAGATGTAGTGTTGCATTCGGCCAGACCTCTCTACACAGACATACACTAAAGTTGCAGATGTTGCTTAGCTACTATTTAGCACAATTCAAATAGATGTGTCGTGAAGGGTTCTCTCAAGGACACTTCTTTAGGATCTAAATCATGTGTAACACCATTAAGATAAGTATAAATCTCATTACCATAGTCACAATAAGAACAACCATGCAAGCCATGGATCTATCCCCACAACCCACCTAACTCGTGTCACTACAATCCCCCACCCCACCCCACCCCACCCCTACCACCGCTCTTCGACTCCGACCCCCCTCATCTCACCTACTTCTACCCCAAAATCCTTTGACCCCCAGTAGCAGCCTAACAAACCCCCTCAATAGACATGTAAGCCCTCGTTTCCCTCCAACTCCACTCTCCAAGCCGCTCCCTTTATTACCCCTACTACTTCCATCCCCAACCAGATGGTCAATGCTCCAAGAAAATCAAGGCCAATGAGCCTACAACAAACCCAATCCTACTAGACTTTGACGACCTTTCCTCTCCCATAGGTGGAGCTACCAATCTGCCATACTACATCACCCAATGCCCCTATTTCCAACCTTCTGCCTTCCCACTGCCCCTATATTAGACTAATTTATTTGAAAAACTAAGACATGAGCCAATGTGAAAATGTTCTATCCACATGCTAGATCATCCACACCACAAAATCATCTTGATCCTAGTAACATCATCGAAAGCATCAAAATTTTATAGGAAAAATTAACTTGGCCAATTACATGGACCAGTTAAAAGCCTTAAATCTTATGCATCAAATACAACAATCCTTATTCAAACTGCAAGTATTGGTGTGAATAGTGATACATAAAAAATAACAAATCTAATAAGTATTAACTTGTATATTAAAGTAACTCCTATTCATATACATTGAAATTCTAAGATAATAAGATTCAAAATAATATTCAATCCATGCACATAATAGACATAATTTCTCCCCTTGTGGATAACTTGACAAGAATTACTTTTCTAGTCACTGATTAAGTTACATGTAGATATAGAAGACCAATAAGTGAATGTATAGATTTATAGAACATAGGTAGGTGATGCACTTAATGTCAAGCTAAATTAACATGGAAAAGAAAAATGATAAAACGTTATAGATGATTACACATACATAGGTGATGTTCTTGTTTTTGCTTTCGGTTGTCTCCTTCCCTTTCTTTGGTATGCAACATACAAAAAATTCCCATTTTTGGGCTTCACTTGTATTGCAACCCTATCTACTCCCAGGGGCAATACAATTTGAGAAAATATACCATAAGAATTGGTGTTGCAAATAGTAATAACAGATTTAGCAAGCATAGATAAATGGCACATAGGGGTCAGATTACATGATTTTATAATAATTAGGATCCCATTTCCACCAGGATCCCACATGACAAGCCACCACTACGACTAGGGTTTCAAGTCTAGCAGTCACCTCCTAGCTTCCTAGACAACTAAGCTCAAACTCGATTGTTGAGATGTATTAGTATATACAGTGAAGATGATCATTTTTTTGAAGGAAATGTTCCTTCATTGGTCATAAATGAATAAAAGAATTTGTTGAACAAAATAACTTGCTAAATGTTTATAAGGTTTCCATACGTCCTTGTATTTTTGTTAATGGAATAACAAAACAATAAAAGATAGGAAAGATGAAAGATGTTACAAGTCTGAATATATGTTGTATTGCTAGCATGGCAAGTGAGAGGGGCATCTCTAGAAATGAGGTCAGTAAGTGGTTGTTAGTCTGTTATGAGGAGAGCAAGTAGTCTGTAAATGGGTACAAGGAGGAAGAACAATTGCAACAGATTGTGGCTTAATTAATATTCGTAAATCTATAAAAAGAGGAATCCTCAGACTAGGCCACGTATCTTGGTATTGATCCCTAGCTCCACCCCACCCCATGCTATTTCTTCCTTCTCACCCCTTTTTTTACACCATAGGTTTCCCTCATCCTCATTTCCTCAACTCCTCATTGAGTAATGCTAGGTTGAAACCTAGAATTGTATATGAGAGCATCCATTGCTACTATTGTTGTCATTGACGCTACCTTGTCTGTTCAAGAGAATCTTCCTAGAAGACTCTCTGGTGGATTCAATCAATAGTGTGTGATGATTGAAAATGGAAGGGAGATCAGATGAAATGATGAAACTGATGTTGGAGGAACAACATCCATCTGAGAAGCACTGACTGATGATTCAGAGCTCACTGATTGGAAAAAAGGGATTAAAATTTGAATGGAGAGCATGGAAATTCAAGAGAAACCTAAATCGGGAGAACTAATGATCATAATCGAGGAGTAGATGGATGTATAATGGTCTAACTAAGTCCCCTTTCAAACCTACAATGGCATTGAGGTCCCTGCCTAAGAGATTAAATGCATTGGTAGTACATTGACCAGAATCCATTGGCAAGTGACAAGGTTTCTCTTAAGACCATAACTCAATTCATGTGAGAAGATGAGATAAACTGGTATGATTAACTGGAGAAATTAGGGAAGTTGAAGCCATGGAAGGATTTCTAAATGGACCAGAATCCATTGGCAAGTGACGCAATTTCTTATAAGGTTGTCTTATTGCTCTAGAAGTAACACATATTAGCTATGAAGCACAGATACTCCAAAATAGGTGTCGTACCCGTATCCGATACTAATACTCCCTGGATACTCTCGGATATGTATTGGATACTCTTAAGTTGTATCATTCCATATTATATACATATCCAATCGGTAAAAACTAGAAGAAATATATTTGGGTATGGCCTATCTCAATTAGCACTTGACACTAGTTCATGTCTCAACCCTCTCTGATAAGTAGCAGCTAGCAGCAAAGTTGTCAATGTTGTTCCCTTGATGTTAGTTCTTTTAAATGAATTTCCATATATAATAATTAATTTTTAGTTGTTCTTTATTACAAACCAGTTGACTCACCTTTAGATGGCACTTCTGGATGCTTTCCCTAGATGAGGTGCAAGTTTTATGATCGTTGATGTCCTTCACATTCTCTGAAAGGCTTTAGTACTGTTGGTTGATGCGACTCTTGTTTTGGTGACTAAATCCAATATGGTTTATTCTGGATTTTTATCTAGACAATATATATTTGTAGATAAACATTGCATTCCTAGCCTTCTGTCTCCCCAGGTGAAGCTCCGATACTCAAAATGGGTGTCCTACCAGTATTGGATACATATATGATACCAATACTCCCTAGATACTCTAATACGTACTAAATACTTCTTAATCCATAACCCATTTTTTACTAGCAGGATACGACCTCAATACATCTCAGATACTGCTTGCCAACTTAGCAGTCCAGGGAGTAGCACCCCACTCACGTGATCCCTCAAAATCCCAAAACCATGTCATTCCCCAACTCTAGACTCACCCTATGTATTGTGATTTGAGAACGAAATGGGATTGTCTTATTCTATTTTTTAAGATAAATTGATATTTTTTGTTAACTTTTTACATAATATTAAAAAATTGACATATCCACGCCGTACCCGCATGCTATATTTTCAAAAAATGTTGTATCCCCGTATCATACACGTACCCATATCCATACCCGTATCTATATTCATTCTTCATAGCATATGAGGCATGAGGCATTGAAGAGTGAACTAGTACAAAGAATGTAGAAATAAAAAGTATGACTCGACACACCAAAAAGTCATTGTTACCTTTCAGTTATCATATGTTACAAAACTCTATTTTGACTTTATTTGTTTCTGATTGGACGTCTTCCTCCAAATAAAAGATTCCACTTTGAAACTCCTACTATCATTATCATCATTTCCTCTGTAACGAGGTACTTAGTGTATAACATCCTGCAACACAATATAAAAAAGCACACAACACGATCAAATACAATACTTATGTTATTTGATCATTATGAGTTGTATGAATTATTGTGAATACTGAAAGTCCTCAAATTATCAATATAGTAACAACTAGAATTCCACAATTCATTCAGAAAGAGCATAATAGAGAATCTAAAATTACTTGTATGTTAAACATGCCCCCAAAATATTAACATTATAATCTTCATGTGGCTATACAAAATGAAATAAGGAATTTTATAGCCTAAAATGATAAATACAAAACACTACTAACATTTAGATTCCACTAATGGATACCTTAATTGGAGAAAAGCGGACATCTAAAATGGATCTCTTTCTTCTTACTACATAGCGACGTCATGATGCCCACACAAAGAGGGCCAGTGATTATCTGGAATAGGATGCTCCGTGCAAAATCTGCCCTTGCCTTTTAGATATCGTTATCTTGCAATAAACATTGGTCACACCTTGGTTCTGACCTTCATGCCAAAATCTAAAAAGGTATGTGGCAACAAGATCATGGATTATAATGGGTGGAAACATGTATGACATTGGAAACACTAGACCTCCAGATTCTCAAATGCTCAGGTTGTGTGGCAGGCAACTTGCTTGACCATAGGGTTTGGGTGAGGAATGGGAAGCCTCACTCCTTTTCTGCCTCATGCTTGAATAATTGTTCATGCGTTGCCTCTTAAATTTGTAAATAGTTTGCTAAAGGATATATGACTAGGAAAAACAATCAGGCAAGAGCAGAAGCTGAAATCAGCAAGTGAATGAAAATCAAAGGAAACAAATTTGGGATTTTACATACATTTGAGGAGACCTTGTTATCAATATTCCTAGTATTGATGTCTCGTGATAGCTTGACTATCTCATGGATGGGGTACCCCCAAATGTAGCCATCATGGACGACATTTGCCCTATTCAACCTCAATGTGGGATTGCCGATGTCTGTGGGGATGAGGGACACCATCTGTGCATCCTATCCCCAAATAGGTACCTGAAGCCAAAAGGAAGTGAGCTAATCAAGTCAACATTAAAAGAAAAAGGAAGAGACTGGTTGTGAAAAAATACAAGTTCTTTGATCCAAACCCAATGGCAAAATTAGAACCAACATTGAAAATTACACCCAAAAGGTCGATAGGGGAAGAGGAATGCACTCATGTGTACCTATTTTAGTTTGAAATTGTGACTCAATCATGAATTTGACACAGTTCTTTGGCTAGGGGCAATGTGAAAGAATATTAGGATTACTTGTTCTTTACGTGAATTGTAGCAACTACTGTTTTAGTATTGGATCATTTGTCTTTGTCATATCAAGCATCACTTAGTGTATGACTTACCTCTATCATGATCATGAAGAAGTTTCCAATAATAGGACTTCCCGTGTTTGCAGCATTCCTTCTGCATTTAAAGTTAGGTTTTAAAAGTGCATTTCAATTTTTGGATTCTAAATACCTACCCTACCTATAATGAGAAAGCAAAGGTGTTGCTCCAATGAGAGAATATCAAGATAGTGAATAGAAAGAATGGAACAGGGACCCCTTTACTCATCCATCTATGTTTTGAGCTTTTATGGAAACATTTTAATGTCATCTACAACTATGAATGGCCTCTCTTATCAACTTCATCTTGCCCTCAGGCTCAAAATTTTGGATGTCAATCTCCTCTGTTCTGGCTTCATTCTCAACCAGCAGTTCTTTCTAAAGGAGCTGAAGCTATCACATTTATGAGACAACGAAGTACGTGTCAAATGGAATATATATATATATCAACAACAAATGCATAGTTGAAAATTTTTGTAAAGGTGTTAAAATACCTATCTTGGGAGATGGAAGAGAACTAGCCATCTTAACCGTACAATGGAGATATAAATCCCATCTCCCATTTAAAACTAAGAGCCTACAATGATTAACAAGACCTGATAGTAGCGACAAACTAAAATGCTGGATAGGGAACTCCATTTTCAATAACGTAATTCAATATTCCTTGTACCCAAATGGACGATCATGCCACAAACTAGATTAGACGTAATGGATTATTTTCCTATCAATAAAAAGGATATAGTCTAAAAGTTATGTAGAGGAGAAACCAAAATAAGAAGTTGGTTTGTCTCTAAACTAAACAGACAAATGACATAACAAATGATGAATGGAGTAGTATGATAACACTTGAATCAACATGCAAATAGCTGCCTCTTTCTATAATCACAATCAATAAACCATCTGTGCAATTACTTGACTAGAAGCATTAAACAAGGAACACATCAAAAGTCTGTCAACACCGAGATATTAACACATTGAATATTAAATTGACAAACTGAATAATTAAAAGAGTAAACATGGAGAACACACCTGATCCATTGGATTACAAGACAATAGTTTCAAACTGCATCAAATTACATCATCAGAATGAGAGCTTGGGGTGGGGGTTGTATTGACCATGAGGGAGCGTATATTCAACACAAGTAGAGACAGGAAGTCCATATAACCGTTCAATACTAGAGGACTAGATTGCAATCCTTCGATACTTCAAGAAAAGAAAACCCCAGGTACAATCAATAAGATTGATTTTTATCCCCAAAAAATAATTATAGACAGACCTACAAAAAAGAATAAAAACATAACAGACAATCTCGCAAGAGAACTGTGATTGGCACACATTAAAAAGTTTGGCAGGACGGAAAGGAAATAGACTCGATCACTAGTGAAATACGGTAAGTGCTACCTGACGTAGTAGCTATAGAGGCTATGCCATCGATGTTTCTTCATTGCCCCATCTACCCGATCTATGGATGGCGGCAAAACCTAACTGCTACGACGATGAGATTTTCACCCATCCCGTGGCGGAGGAGGCAGTAGAAATCTAATGTTGCGTGTAAAGGGAAGAGGATAGGTTTTAACGTTGAAGAAATTAATAGCACGGTGGGAGGAAAGAGGTTAGGGCTGGCGTGGTCGGGCAGACAGTGGTAGCTGGTAGGAGAGAGAGGGAGACGTAGTGGGGGAGGGTGGGCAATGGTTTCTGGTGAATAAAATAAGAAAGAAATGGGCAGATATCAGACTTTCTGCGTGCAACATTGAGTACATAAAGGCATTCTGGGCTCAGTGTTTAACCCTAACATTTTGCGACATTCCCTTATTGAATGTGCCGGTAAAATATGTTGGTTAAACTGAGTTTTGTTGTGGTGATCGATGGCTTGAATATCGATTTCTTGTATGTAAACCAGTAAGGTCGATGAGGCTATCGAGCATCAATGTTCAACCAAAGGGCTCGACGGGTCTGTGTGTCGAGCATCTGTGTGTTGACCATGGGGGTTGACAGGTCCTCATTCTAGAAGGTCGACAAGGATATCGAGCTCCTAGATGTCTTGATTGATTGGTGATTTTGACGTCGATTGGTAGGTTGATCGAAGGGTCAAAATTGTCTTCACGCACAAAAATTGTATATCATTCTAGCTTCTAAAACAACAACTCCCCCTAGACAAACTTGCTGCAGAGTGATAGAATTGAAAACCTACAAAGGGAGTCAAGAAAAGTATCAAATTCCTATAAATTAGTATAAAAACCTAATTAGACCAAAATGATGCTATTCTAGTGAGAACTACGCTATATGAATGTTATATTAGACTAAAAATGTAATTAAAATTGGGATGAATATGCATTCATCAGAATTGAGCATGAGAAAGAAGGGTAAGGACAATATCATGTGTCGAATTTTTCGTTCTACTATGATGTTTTTCTCATGGGAGTGAGGACAAGATACACGATACAAGATGCCATGTGTACGAAAAATGATGAAAGTTTTTTATTTTCTCTTCCCCAACTCGACTGAATAATGCAGATCTTAGTTTTCAAAGAACTTTCAATATGGATATGAAAATGAGCAAATACTCTAAGGACATCAGATCTAGCTTTTAACGGAAAAAGCCATGTAAACTTAGAGTAATCATAAAAAAATAAAACAAAATAATGATGTCTTTCTGAGTTGGGCACAAGTTCCGGACCCCATACATCTGTGAAAATAAGGTCCAACATAGCTGCCGAGCAAGTATCTGTAGCTGGTACGATAAGTGAGAGGATTTGCCCATAAAACTAGCTGGACATTCATTTAATAAATAAGAAGATGATCATGGCATATTATTGGTAGAGATCACACACTACTGCACAACCCTTAATAGTCCACGGTTTGAATTTGGTTTCCTTATTTAGTCCACGGTTATTTATTTTCCGGATCCAATTTGTCATAGACCACAGTTTATTTATACAAAGCCCATGTTCGCTTGACTTCGGTCCATTACACTTCTGAGTTGCGGTCTTGCATAATCGTGCCCTAGCCGAAGAGTTTCCCGCAGCCGAGCGATTGCCGCAACCGAGCAGGGTCCGTAGTCGAAGCAGCACCGGAGCCGCTAAAATAGGTTTGTAATATGCTCCATCTCTGTTTCATTATCTCCTTGACGGTGGTCGGCAGCCGGCGGCCGCCTTATTCCCTTGCCCGGTCGATCGCCTACTCGATTAATCCCAGACAGAAACTGAAGCGGTCCCAGATCGCAGATATGTGTGCTCTCCCTCTATTGTCATCGTCGTCGTCAATGATATATATAGAGAGGCGAAGTGGTATTTGATCTGTAGAAGTATGACGGTGACTGGTCGAACAAGTGCTGTTGTATACACGTTTTGGTACCAAGATGCATCGACATCTTAGGCCCCGTTTGGTTTGAGGGACTTCGTCTAAGATAGGATATGAAATCCTACAAACACCCATAACCCATGTTCATTTACAGACGATTCAAAGTAGGATTAGTGGCGGAGCCACATACAGGCCGCCTGAGGCCTATGCATCACCCTGCATTTGAGAAAAAATAAACTAATTGGTATGCTAACTGCTTCACTTTAAACTGTATGGCCAGAGCAACACATTTGTATGGTATCTATCGGGACTGGGCTGACCCTTCTCATGGAAATGCTGACACGGGGTTGCCTCATCACCAATCTCTTGGTGCTTGGAAGTATATGTTTTGTCTATACTGTTCATTTGTAAATATCTTCACACATCACTACCGTAAAACTTTATTTTGACCACAAATAAGTGCACAATTATTTCCTATTTAGAGTTTAAAATATTTCACAATTGTATTAGTGTAAGCCTGATAAGTTATTAACTATGTATACTCACAACAGGGCGTTGATTGATACCAAAAATTTGGGAAGTAGATTTGTGCTTGGTGTACTGTTAAGAAGAATCTTGTCATAGACGCACACGTTTTGACGCATGCTTCATATTCCTGTGAGTGGTCTGACTTTTTCTTCTATCAATGTACAACTACCATCCCCTCCATTAATTTAATTTAAAATTTACCATCTTTAATATTTAGCGATCAATATTCATGTACAACCTTCACATATGCCGATATAATTTTTTTAAGAGTTAGAATCATATGACTTTTGTATTCTCAGTTATACTATTGTAGTTATTATTTTTATATATTCTGTAAATTTTTTGTGTATAAATTTATTAATAGTAAGATAAAAAATTATTTATAATGTCTTTGTTACTTGTTTGACTTTATTAACCAACACATTCTTACTTGAGTTTATCCTCCAAGCTTTGTGCTATGCTTTGTGTATTACTTTGCATTCATACTTCTATTTTATAGTTGAGTATGAGTCTTCTTTTTCCATACAACATACAAATTTGCATGTTATGTTTATATGAATGTTCAAACAATAGAAACTCTTTTGCTATTAGACAAAAATTTAATGTCACAAAACATATTGAGATAGAATAGGAAGATAATGTGTGTATTTAGTATCAATATAGGTAACTATATTATTTAAACGAACAACATATTTGTATGAAATGTTTTAATAATATTGTTTGTTGGGAAAATAGTATTATTTATGACAACATAATTCGAATTCTTTCTAAAATATGCTTTTCTTTTTATGTTAGACTTTGTCTATGGACAATCAATATTTTATTGATAGAAATTGGATGTATAAGACAAAAACAAGATTTGATCGTCGTCGGGATAATGATTTTATTCAGGGGATAGATTATTTTATGCAAATTTCCTCAAATAATGTTAAGACAGTAATGATGCTTTGTCCATGTATGAAATGTGAGAATAAGTTCCACAAAGAACATAACACTATTAGGGAGCATTTAGTCCTCTATGGTTTTTTTCCTAGTTACACTCTATGGGTGTACCATGGTGAACTTTTTTACCACGAACAAACTACTAGAACGTCAACACTTGAGTCAAATGACGATGTGGATCAAATGATTTCTGATGTAATAATTAGGGATGCTGATGAAATGGAATATAATTTTATTTCATGTTTAGATCATGAGTCTGAAAAATTTGAAGAAGTTATGAAACAAGCTAATACACCCGTGTATAAAGGTTGTGAATACTCAACATTGCATTTGGTCTCTAATCTCTTTAATATCAAGTGTGATAATCATTGGACCAACAAATCAATATCAGAGCTTCTTCAGATACTCTGTAAGGTATTTCTAGTGAATAACAACTTTCCCAAGACTTGGTATGAGATGAACAAGTTGATGTATTCTTTAGGTTTAACAAAAGAAGTGATACATGCGTGTCCAAATGACTACATGTTATATAGAGGTGATCAAGCCAATCTAGATGAGTGTTTAAGGTGTAAAGCATCTAGATGGAAGCCAACAAATAATGTTAAAGAGACAGATTCCAAAATACCTGCAAAAGTTTGTTGCTATCTCTCTATTATTCCTAGATTGAAGAGGATGTTCAATTCAACCAAAACGGCTAGCTTAATGACATATCACCACACTAGCCCAAAACCAGTTGTTGGTAGGATGAGTCATCCTCGGGATTCAGAACTCTGGAAGGATTTTGATGAAAAACATCCTGAATTCAGTAGTGAACCTCATAATGTTAGATTAGCACTGTCTACTGATGGGTTCAGTCCTTTTAATGTGGCGTATGGCGTCAGTCATAGTATTTGGCCAGTGATTATACTGAATTACAATCTGCCTCCTTGGTTAGTAACAAAATAATCATATTTTATGATGCCTCTTCTAATCGATGGACCAAAGTCTCCGGGAAACAACATTGATGTTTATTTACAACCATTGATTGATGAATTGAAGCTATTGTGGACAGCGGGTGTTGATACATATGATGCAGAAAAATGTGAAACTTTTAGGATGCGGGCTGCTCTTTTAGGAACCATAAGTGACTACCCTGCATATAGGATGTTATCTGGTCAAAAAACAAGGGAACTTATGGCTGTTCTGAATGTCATATTGACACATCATCCATTTATTTGCCATTTAGTCATAAATTAGTATATATGAGGCATAGAAGATTTCTTCCTATTGACCACCCATGGAGATATGATGAGTAACACTTTGATGGAACTATTGAATTAGATTTTGCACCAAATTCTCTTTCTAGACAACAAATCTTGGAACTATGGGATGATTATGATAATGTTATTTTTGGGAGGGAAACATCCAATGTAGCAAATGTCAGACAACAATTTCCCCTTGCTTGGAAAAAAAAAGTATTTTTTTTGAACTTCCATACTGGAGTAAATTGTTAGTTCGCCATAGTTTGGATGTAATGCATATCGAAAAAATATATCTGCTAATTTATTGAGTTGGTTGTTGTATAAGGATGGCAAAAGTAAAGAGAACATCAATGCTCGTTTAGACATGGATAGGCTGAAGATTAGAAAATCATTGTGGATAAAGAAGGCAACGAGTAATGGAAAAGTTGTTATCCCCCCTACATCTTATAACATGACTCCTGAGGAGAAGGAAATGTTTCTTACAGTTTTGAAAGATCTTAAATTGCCACATGGATATTCTTCCAATTTCTCTCAGTTAGTTCATCTTCATGAGAAGAAGTTAGTGGGCCTAAAAAGCCATGATCATCACATTCTAATGCAACAATTGTTTGTCCTAGCCTTAAGGAAAACCACTTCAAAATATGTAGGGAAAACTTTGATGGAATTGTCCCTATTTTTTAAACAATTGTGTGCCAAATCTATTGACGTTCAAAGCATGGAAAAACTTGAGCATGATATACCTCTAATTCTATGCAAGTTGGAGAATATATTCCCTCCAACATTTTTCGATGTAATGGTTCACCTTTCAGTGCATCTTCCAACTCAAGCTAAAATATGTGGTCCTAATCCATTTAGATGGATGTATCCGATAGAGAGATATCTATTTACTCTAAAGAAGTACATGAGAAACAAAAGTAATCCAAAAGGTTCCATTGTTGAGGGTTATTTGAGAGATGAAGTGGCTACATTTTGTTCCCGTTACCTATGTGATTCAGATTCCAAAGAAAAACAGAATCCAGACTATGAGGATGGACCAATTGGAGCTGGTCAAATTATTACTCTTTCTATGGATGAAACTCATCAAGCTCACCGCTTTATCCTTTTCAATGATGATGCTATTGAAGATTACATAAAGTAAGTTGAGGAATTATTTTCCATTACTTCTTCTTCTTATTTTATGGTAGCATTAAAAGAATCATATTTATTGTTTCTTTAGGCATCATGCAGACAATCTAAGATCTAGACATCCTTCATGGTGTGAAGATGACATCAAATTAGAACAACATAGAAATTTTGTACGTTGGTTTAAAGATCATGTAAGCATTTTTTATTTTATTTTATACATAAATGTACTATATGAATACTTAAACCTATTTACTTTTACTAGGTTAGAGAGTTAAGGAAGCATCAATACATTCCAGAAAGGCTCACGTATTTATCTGAAGGACCTTCACTTAAAGCATTTTCTTATCATGGTTATTACATCAATGGATACAAATTTGAACCAAAATATATAGAGTGCAGTCGTGTAACTCAAAATAGTGGTATTGCAACTGTTGGACCAGATGACAATTTATATTATGGAGTTTCGTTGGCTATATATGAAGTTGAATTCCAATATTTAGATCCATTCTATCTTTTTAAGTGTTTGTGGTATGATACTGATGTAGGAGTTGGAGTGACAATGGATTATCTTAACTTCACCGTTGTCGATACAACCAAGCTTGCATTTGACGACGAGCCTTTTATATTCCCTGAACAAGCAAAACAAGTTTTCTATTCTGCTGATCCTGAAGATGGAAATTTAAATGTAGATTGCTCTTGGGTTTCTAGAGACACATATGACATTCCTATCAACATTTCCTCTTTTGATACAAATATATCAGATGAAGAAATTTTAGTGGAAAGTGTGTCAGATGTAGAAACTGAGCTTTGGGTGAGATCTGACCTAGATCCTGAAATGAATCAAGTAGATGAGAATGATATAACTGAATTTACTAATAAAAGAAAACATAGTCAATTTATGGTAAGAATTATCCTTCTTTTTAATACATTTTGATCATATTACTCAAGTATATTCTCTCATTGTATCTTCTTTCATATTACTCAAGTATATTCTCTCACTTTATCTTTTTTTTCCTATAGGAAAATGCCTCCTAAGCGCATCTCTGTGAACACTATCATCAAGAAAACTGACCCAATGAGAAAGGCTTCCAATAACGAAATAGGCATTGCATTAGGTAATGTTACAAGTCAAAAAGTACATTTTAGGTTTTTTGTTCATTTCCACTATTGAAATATAGGGAAAGATCAGTGGAAGCCACATATCTCCACAGAATTTACAAGATAGGGGCAAGACATACCATCAAGTGGAGGTAATTGTTACAAATAAAATGACTTTTTCTACTATAATATAGAGATGATGTATTTGTTAATTCTCAAATGTGATATCTAATAACTTCTCAAGGCCATGTTGATTCTGAAAAGCAAAATCCAGACTTTGAGCAAACCTTAAATCACATGAAAGGTGCATATTTAGAGTTAAAAGAAGTATGTTATGTCAATATATGTTCATTTTCATTATATGAAATGCAGGGAATGGCAAGACGCAAGTGAATGCCTCGAAAGAATTTGCAAGACATGACCAAGACAGACCAACAACTGGAGGTAATTATTATAAATAATATGACTTTTCCTACTAGATGAATAGAGTTGTTGTATTTTTTAATTCTCAAATGTGATATCTAGTGAATTGTCAAGGCCAAGTTGATTCTCAAAAGCAAAATTCAGACCTTGACCAAACCTTACAACACATGAAAGGTACTTATTTAGAGTTAAAAGAAGTGTGTCATATCAATGTATGTTCATTTTTGTTATATAAAATGAAGGGAATGGCAAGACGCAAGTGAATACCTCAAAATAATTCACAAGACATGACCAAGATAGACCATCTACTGGAGGTAATTATTATAAATAAAATGACTTTTCCTACTAGATGAATAGAGATGATGTAGTATTTATTTCTCAAATGTGATATCCAGTGAATCGTCAAGGTCAAGTTAATTCTCAAAAGAAAAATTCAGACTTGGAGAAAACTTTACAACACATGAAAGGTATTTATTTAGAATTAAAAAAAGTATTTCATATCAATGTATGTTCAGTTTCATTATATGAAATGCAGGGAATGAAAAGACGCAAGTGAATGTCTTGAAAGAATTTACAAGATATGCCCAAGATAGACCATCAACTGGAGGTAATTATTTTAAATAAAATGACTCTTCGTACTAGATGAATAGAGATGATGTATTCTTTATTTCTCAAATGTGATATCTAGTGAATCTTCAAGGCCAAGTTAATTCTCAAAAGAAAAATTCAGACTTGGAGAAAACTTTGCAACACATGAAAGATATTTATTTAGAATTAAAAAAAGTATTTCATATCAATGTATGTTTGGTTTCATTATATGAAATGCAGGGAATGAAAAGACGCAAGTGAATGCCTCGAAAGAATTTGCAAGACATGCCCAAGATAGACCATCAACTGGAGGTAATTATTTTAAATAAAATGGCTCTTCGTACTAGATGAATAGAGATGATGTATTCTTTATTTCTCAAATGTGATGATATATAGTGAATCCTCAAGGCCAAGTTAATTCTCAAAAGAAAAATTCAAACTTAGAGAAAACCTTGCAACAAAAGAAAGGTACGTATTTAGAATTAAAATAAGTATGTTATATCAATGTATGTTCATTTTCATCATATAAAATGTAGGGAATGACAAGACACAAGTTAATTCCTTGACAGTTGTTGCAAGACATGGACATGATAGATCATCTAGCGGAGGTACTTTTTACAAATAAAATAGTTATTTCTACTAGATTTGTAGAGGTGATGCATTTCTAATTTTCAAATGTGATATCTGGGGAACCGTCAAGCTAGAAACCTCATTGATAATGAGTATGGTAGAAATATAAATGAAGGTACAATATAAGTAAAAAATAATATTTCTTATCAAACAATTTATTTGGATGTTTTATTTACTTTTATTATGTCAATTATAGTAAATGAACATATGCAAATGTGTACCCCAACTCCTGCTGCACGGAATGAGCATGTTAGACAACAAAAGGGAGGTATAAAACGCATTGATAATGCATGCTATTGTCATTATCAAATAGTTGATGTTGATGATTTACTTTTACTATGTCAATTTTAGGAAATAAACAGAGGTGGATGTGTACCACAAATCCAAGAAATGGCAATGCAAGACAGGAAATGGGAGGTATAATATTTTTGATAAAGTTATATTTATTATCAAATTATTGATGTTGATGTTTATATACTTCTACTATGTAAATTTTTAGGAAATGGTCATAGGTACATGCGTACCACAACTCCAGGAAATGACCATGGTAGACAGGATATGCGAGGTATAATATTTTTGATAAAGTTATATTTGTTATCAAATAATTGATGTTGATGTTCATATACTTCTACTATGTAAATTTTAGAAAATGGGCATAGGCATGTGCGTACCACAACTCCAGGAGATGACAACGGTAGACAGGACATGCGAGATATATTATTTGTGACAAAGTTATATTTATTATCAAAAAATTGATGTTGATGTTTATTTACTTTTACTATGCCAACTTTAGGAAAAGAGCAGAGGAGCGTGCATACCTCAAACCCAGTACATGATAATGGTACACGCCACATGGGAGGTACAATATTTGAGGTTAATAGTTATATTTGATACCAATAATTGATATTAATGTTTGTTTACTTTTACAATATCAATTTTAGGAAATGGGCAGAGGCAAGTTGGAGTCACAACTCCAGAGAATGACAATGATAGACAACAAATAGGAGGTATAATATTTGTGATACAGTTATATTGATGTTCATGTTTATTTATTTTTATTATGATGAGTATATATTTATGTATTTTTCTTCTATACTAGGAGTGAATGATCAAATCCAAGAACATCATTCATATGATGAAGTTCATGTAAATTCAATAGAATCAATTGAGCATGATGGCACATGTATTATATTTTTATGAATATTTTCCATTATCTAAATAAAAATTAAATCACATTTTTTAAATATTTCTTAGATGTTATCATACCAAATGTTAAAAAGAGAAGGACAAGAGGTAGGATCAGTTTGAAGGTTGTGGCCCCTATGTGTGGTCAGAAGCATAAATGTATTGTTCTCAATGATGATAGAATTGCTGGACTAGGGAGACACAACTTGAGCAACTTTTTAGGAATTTTAGCTCATAATTCATATTTATTTCCGATACATAAGGAGAGGGGAGAAGATCATGAATCATCAATTGAAAAGGTTATGGCTGATATTCTAGTAAGTATTCTATTCTCAGCATGCTTTTATACTTTATTTTGTTCAACTAAAATAGCAAAACACATTTAATCGTATTGTTTTAATATATATTATATATATTGTCGATGCAACGTGACTTTGAATTTTTTAATATGGATGATATCAAAGTGACTTCTTATGATGAAGTTACTACCTTTGTCCAAAAGACAATCAATCAACAATTGTGGGATTTTCGTAAGGATCTAAAATGTAGGTTAAATCCTAATATTCCTATTGTTGAAAAAATGGAAACTATAGATGATCGAGTTCCACAAGAAAATTGGGTACTACTTATAGACCTTTGGAGTAGTCAATCGAAACAGGTAAAGTTCTAAAAATTATTACATTATCTTAATATGTTTAGCTATTCATATTCATATCCATTTCTGAAATTCACTTGATCATTGAGAAGCAAGAAGCAAGTATTAATAAATGAAATCGAAGTATTTTACAAGCTATGCACACAACTGGACCAATATCTTTTGCTTAAAAGCATTTGAATGTGATAAGATTTCTAATATAATTTAGAATTGTCAAATGACTTATACCTTTTAATATATTTGATATGTCAATTTTTTTAGGAGAATAATGGTGGAAAAGCCACACTCCTGCTAACTTGGGTTGATGGTCATAAAAGGAATGGTGTATATATAGATGAAAAAATAGGAGTGATTTGTGTAAGTCTTTATATCATCATCTATATTATTCTAAAGTATGAAAAAGAACTTGAAATATAAATTTGTCTTACAGGAAAAGGTAATAGAAAGGTGTATAGAATTGGGACTGGAGAATACAAATGATCCGTTGAAGTTTGGTCCTATTGTGGACTCTGTTTATGGGTCACATCATGGAGGATATGAGAGGGGAATAATCGGAGACATTACTAGAAGAAATTTAAAGAAGAAGAGATGAGTAGAAAATTCAAATAGAAGTGTGACAAAAATTTGTGAATCCCAGTTGTAAGAGAAGGAGCATCAAATCAAAGAACAACATTGTCATATTAAAGAAAAAGAACGTGAAATTGAGGATTTATGAGCTCGGTTAAAGATATTAGAGTTATAGGTATTGTTTAAATTTTAAACTAAGCATAATTAAATAAAATGTTTATATTTTTAATAATGAAAAATTATTTTACATGTTCATTGTAGGACAAGACAACAACTCTTGATCTAGTTTTAAGGATGAATTAGAATCTTCAGTATACTAGCTATCTTATTTTCCTATATTTATGTACCATCTCTTCAATAATATTTTAATGTTTTTATTTAATCACCAATTATAGGAAGGAACGAATATTGATTCTCCTCATTTGGATAAGATTTATGTTTTCTTTTAGCATAATAAGTAATATTTTTGTCTAGTTAATGTGTTACTAGTGTGTTTTTCCTTGTCTTATTGTTAGATACTAAATGAAATGTCAAACTTTATATGTCATTCAATGAATATAGATAAATATATCTTTAAATTTATTTTACATGATACAACTGTGAGGTAATCTATTACTTTGTTATAAAGAAATAACACACATACAAACTATGACATATTTTTACACTTATAAAATTATCATGAAGTTATCTATATAAATGAATGTTAAAAAATGTATTTTGTTTTCATGTATGTTTGACTTGAATATTTTGTTTTATATAGGAATATGACTCTCATGCCACATATTTGGAAAGGAAGTGATCACTTTGGGAGACAAGATCTGCAAGAGACTAAAATATCTTACAACATTGTTGAAGTTACTACTACTGTGATACCATGTTGTCAGATTCTTAAAACACAACATGTTGTAATATTTAAGTTCAGAATTTGTACGGAAATACTATGATATTTTTAGAATTTTTAGAGATGTGGCCGAGACAGCTTCAGCTATTATATTTTTATTTGTTTCAAACATAGGAATATTGTTTATGGAATATGTTCATTACTGAGATCATTAAAATAATGATTCTCTGGAATTTGAACAGATGCGAATGATGTATTGTATCTTTTGAGTTGTGTTAAATAAACAAATATTATTTAACAATTTGTTGCGATTGTTAAATATTTATGAGTGCAAGATTTAATATGAGTACATCCTGAATAAATATCATAGCATAACATGTTCTTTGCTATGTGATATCCTACATTAATAAGGTTGAATATTTATAGTTTAATTGGGGCCAAAATATATTATATAAATAAAACTAGAATTTAAAAATAAAGTTGTCCACAATTTTCCAATGTAATGTCTCAAAATAAAAATAATAATAGTCCACGGTTTGCACAGTGGACAATAAATATTGATTAAATTATGAAAAGAATAATAGTCCACGGTTATCACAGTGGACTGTATGATTTTTAATTTGAGTTACAGAAATGAAAATAGTCCACGGTTTTCTAATAGTGCATGGGTTTATCCGTGGACTATGAGGAATAGTCTACCGATACTTGATCTACGGAAATAGTCCACGGTTGTTTTATACTCCACGGTTAAAATTATGGATTATGAAGTATAGTCCACGGTAATGTTTGTGGACTATGAACCATTTTCCTCTAGTGACATCATGAGTTAAGTGAGAATGTGGATGAACAAGCCGTTGGTGCCAAGTCTTTGAAGAGACGGTGAGTGGAGAGATGAGCAGCATTGGCGGCATCAGGCAGATGGGACATTTGAACATTGTTCGCGTGAGTGAAGAGATGAGAAATTGTGGCGGCAGAAGGTTGAATGGGGCATTTGAACATTATACAGACCGACCTTAGGAATTTTGTGGTGTGTTAGGAGTCCGGAGCAGCGGTCCTTCACAACGCAAAAAAAAGATGGATGAAATTCCAAGAAGCAATGATTATCACGTTTAAACGTTGAATTGAGAGGAGTGGTTTCTGAATGGAGGAAACATGCATAATATTTTTGAGACAAAATGTTTTGAAGGGAGACAAGAAAGAAGCATTGCCAATACGTGAGATGGGCAAACCTTGACCATTGCCGACGTGGACCTCATCTTTGCCGTGATAGGGAGTGGATGTTTGCAGCTGCTATTGGGATGCCACCATGTGATGAGTAGCGCAGGTATCGAGAAAGCATATTCTTCAAATGGGTCTTCTGGAGGAGCGTATTGCTGGGGAGTGTGTATCCAAGAGAGGAAGGGGGACCAACGTAGTTTGTGCGGTTGACGACGGAAGTGGCAACAGTATAGGCTGTGGCCTTGCACACCACAGACCGGACAAGGATCACGGCGAGGCTGCGAGGTGTGACAACGCCGGCGACCACGTGTTGAGGTAGCTGATGAAGGGTGATGCGCATTTTGAGATGAGCCAGAAAGAGTGAGATCGGCCAATGACGGTTGCAGTTGTTTGGAATGGGTGCGAATTTCTTCATTAACAAAAAGTCCGTGGAGTTCTTTCAACGTAGCAGGTGTAGATTTATCGTCTGAGCAGGTGCTATCGTTAATGTCAGCCGAGGAGTCAGAATCCTCATCTTCCTTTTCTTCTTCATCAGCGACAGCGGTTGATCAAAGAGATACTTGGCTTGACGTAAGTAACTGGACACGTCGACATCAATTTTCTGAAGAGTTTAAAGCTATGTTTGCACTTGAAGCAGTCGGCCTTGGGAAGGAGCACACTAAGCCTGTGTAAGAGCATGCCAGATGGCTTGAAAAGAGCCAACCGCACTGCCTGCAGGGGAACTTCTTTAGATAGGGAGGTGACCAGCCATGTGAGCACCTGCTGGTCACCGCGCAGCCAGTCATATAATATGGGTTAGAGACGGGAGGGTCTCCGGTGGTAATAGTGGGTGGAGAATCCATTCCTTCAACCAGTTCTAGTAGGTCGTATGTTCAAAGAAGGGTAGCAACTAGGTTTTCCAAAGTAGGTAACTGGTTGGGGTGAGTGAGAGAAAGGAAGTGGGTGACATGACTGAGAGTTTATAAAGGCATGAACTCATTTTTGAGATGGAAGAGGAGTTTGAAGCAGAGGATGAAGTTGATGCATCCATCTGAGTTTGAAGAAGAGTTGGGAGGTTCGACAGATGGCTCTAATACCATCATAGTAAATGAAATGGTTGTTAATTCACTGCCATACAAATTTTCTTTTATTGCTATATATAATATGATATAGATTGTGATTACAATAGATCGGAAGATTGATCTGATACTTGAGGATCTACAACATGCCCACATCTGCATGTGTGTTGTGTGGAGGATGCAGTTGCAGACTTCGCATCTTGTATCTTGAAGTCATTGCAAAGAATTGGTGGAATTTTGGTCAGTAGTAGGTTGCAAACAGTTTGTTGAGTGCACACTATCCGTCGGAGATATTTCTGTGTTATCACTGCATTCTTTGTGGAAAAGACTCTAAGAGACTTGGTGCGACAAGAAGAAGCCTTTTCTCTGATTGAACCTAGGTGTGTGGTCTGCGAACAAGCAGTGGTCAGGGGAAGAAGAAGAGAGCGGAGCGCAAAGGCTAATGGTGACGGACCATGACCAACCTTAGGAAATTCTTGTTTGGTACACCTAGGAATGGTAGTTCTGAGGGTATGTTGCGGTTCATAGCAAAAACATACCACATAAGAAAATCAAACACTATATCGACACCATACCCACTGCGGTTTTAATATGAGATATCATATCTGCACTGCTAAAAAACCGCAGTTAACCGCACCATGCCAAACCACATTGTGAACAAATTCCTATCAACATAGTAATATTATATGTAAAATTTATAAAATTTTGCATAGTAAACAGAAATCAAAATATAAGCAACAAATAAAGGGAACATCCATGTTTATTATTTGTATAAAGAAGACAATTATGTATGTAGTAATTCTAGGAAAAAAATGAGAACACTTACTTCACTATACATGAAATTTTATTTTTAAATAGAGATTTATTTATCTATATAATAACAACAATAAATAATATGTTTAGAATATTATTCTACTCATACTTATATATAATGAACATGAATTATCTGTGGTGCAATTTTTATCCATGCTTTTATCTCTAGAACCATTACCGCACCACACCATAACGATTTTAGAAACTTAAAACCATATTTGGACCATAACCAATTGGTGCGACTATGTGTTGTAAAATGTGGTGTGGTTATCCACATATATAGTTTTCTACAACACTATTGCCATCCCTAAGTACACCCTTACAAGGTATGCAGTTGTATCCATCACCAAGACTTTCACCTTGATTGTATTCTAGGAACTAATTTATTGTGAATTTGCCAGAAGGATGGCTCGGGGGAAAGGAAGGGGCGACAGGGAAAGAGGTCATGGTGGGCAGAACCCTAGTGGGAGGGATGATTCTGGTGGAGGGACAACAGATGCAGATATTCCATATAGCTCAAGGGTGGCTAATGGAGAGGAATCATCGGCCGAATCTACCCAGACATCGTCATCCCCAGCGGTTTCGTCGAATCTACCAATGACTGCTTCATTCGTTTTGCAAGAAAATGGCGATTGCAACCCAGATGGCTCCATTCCACCCTCCTCTCTATTACCCACACCTCCTCCTCTGTCTGATAGCACAAAGGAGCTTCCAAGTGCTTGTTCAATCGCCTATTGGATCTCTATTATCCGCCCTGGTCATGACAACAAGGATGTGGCCATTCTACACTTTGTTGATCTAGAAACGAGAGACGGAGTCAGCTGTGCCTCAATCTCAAGTCAAGGTGCGCCTTCCCCAGACTGGAGCTCATACCTGTCTATCCGGTTCACTAGAAGAAAGCCGTTTCCAGGTCGGATTCAGGGTTGGATCAGGAAACAGTGGTGACCCAGTGGTGAGTTTGAGGTGATTGCAGAAGAGAAAGAAGGTTTCATCGTCTCGATGCCTTCTTCCAAGGAGAGGGAGCGGGTTCTGGATGAGGCTCCTTGGACGATGGATGGATCGTTGTAAGTGGTCCATTGATGGGAACCGGGATCTACACTCACCCCTCTATCCCTTCTGTCAGTTCCCATATGGGTAAGGGTTGAGAATCCAGGTGTTCCATGGAACAGAAACAGAATATCCCAAGTTGCAAGTATTTTTGGGAGGCCTCTTGACTACGAAGATGCGTCCATCATGACCAGGTTCTTGGAGGAAGTGAGAATTTGTGTGGAGTTGAAATCCACAACAACTTTTCCCAAATCGACGATGGTTAAAGTGGATGGAGTCTCCAAGCTCCTGAAAGTTGATGTCATCGCTAAGCCAACTGCCTACTCGAGATGTAAGTACTTCAGACACAAGGGAGTTTGTGCCCAACCTTGACAAGAAAGGATGTTCCATCAGTCAAATTGCAACTTCAATTTGGCAAGGCCTCAACTGCTCAACCAAATGCCAAAGAGTGGAGGTCCAAGCTTGTTAGGGCTGTTTCTACTTGAGAACTGGATGAGTTTGAAGCTGAGGGATATCCTGGACCAAATTCTCAAACTCAGTGTAATTCTTCTATTGTTATCGGAGGATGTGAGGCAATGGATGTGGAGGATGATCAACAGGTTGATAGTAGGGCCTTAGCTCAAGCTACTAATTGAGAGATTCCTCTTGTTCACTGTCTACCCAAGTCAGATATGTTTTGTAGCCCGCAGATGATTGTTGTGGGAGGTCTAAACCTGGATTGGGAATCAGTCATTTCCTTCAGGCAAACTCCTAGGTGTGCAAGGCAGTTGCTGGTGAGTTCAGGACTATCACTGGATTATCAGTTTAGAGGCAAAGATAGTGTGTCTGATGGCAGATTGTCTAACAATGTTGGGGATCTGGAACCAGATTTGATGAAGCAATTCAAAGTCAAAGAGGGGAATAGACCCAGGAAGAAGAAGAAGAAGCCTATGGGGAATTCTAATGAGATCCCTAGAGTTGATTTTGATAAGTTAATTAATTCTATCCGATCTTATAGGTTTCTACCTGAGCTTTTTCTATTCCTTGGATTTTTTTGCTGCTATGTGCTTTTAGTCGACACAGTGGACATGGAATTTAGATCTTGAAGCAGTTGTGATTGGGACCTTTCTCCTATCCTTCTCCAGGCTCTGTCGTTAGTCTTCCAAGCTGCACTCTTTGTGGATGTTTTTAATGCTAGTGTTCTTCTTGGTTTGTGAAAGGATTTGGGCTTTGGGACGACAGACGATAGGTTTCCTATCTAATCTATGTATGATTTGTTCCTATATCTTTCCTATTTGTCTTTGTGGATCTTTGGTTTCCTTACTTCCCTGCGTTGAAGTTTTTTGGTTGTGGCTCTCTATTTTGCCACTTTTGTGATCTCTAACCTTCCTTTTGTTCAGAAGATTAGATATATCCTGAGATATGGGGTTTCTACCTTTTCTTGTACCCAAAGTTTTGGTATTTTAATAGAGCTTGTGCTTATTCACCAAAAATAAAGAACTAATTTATCGTTTTCTACTTATTTATTTCTAAAATAGAACCTTTTATTTTTAATGAAAACATTTTCATGTCTTTGTGATCAGCTAAGCTGATGGTTTAATATAATCTAAGACCAAAGAAAGATCATATTGTTAAACTCTTGTCTTTTTTAATGAGAATGATCATAAGAAACATTTTCTTCTTATCTTATAGATTATTTCTGTTAAGATAACTACAACTCCCTAAACATAAGGATCATGTATGTGTCTTAAAATATTGAACAATTTTCATAATCTCATGGTATATATACATATTATATATTCAATTAGATTATGACTCTATTATTGTGTTCTTAATCCTAATTTATGGTACAAAAGAATGTTGGTTTTGTTAATCTACATCAAAAGTATATAATACTCTGTGCATGCTAACGGTCTTATAAGGATCATAATTGTTCTAAAATAAAAATGACCATATGTGGGTATATTTCCTACTTAATAAGAAAGAGAAATTATTGTATTAAAGGTTTGCATCACATAACTATGTTTCTCTTTCACAAGCAAATGTTGGACTAAAAACTAGTAGTAAGGAAAACTAAAGAAATATATTTTGTGATTATAATAACATGACTATATGAATAAGTATGTTCATACTGAATATTAGTTTTAGGACATTGTCTTAAGATCAACTGATGACATCCATCCCATCATATCAATATGCCATATTGTGGTAATTTTATCAATCTTGGGTGATGAAATTTAGGAGATTCATCCTCATTTGATAGACCAAAATAACAGGTGAAAAAATACATATGTTGATTGGATACTGACTGTACCCTCGTGGTGACTGCAACCTTGTGTTGATTGACTACTAAATACACTCTCATGGTGACTGCAACCTCATGTTGATTGATTAATGACTGTATCCTCGTGGTGACTGCAACCTTTGGTTACCTTGTCACTCAAGATTTATTGAATACATCTTGACGCATATTTTGTTCCTAATTAAAATTACTGAAATTGATTTTAGTAATTTTTGTTAGGTATATGTTTGTTCTATATGAAGTATTAGTTTGACAATCTCTTTTTATGTATATTTCACCCTTGTAGCTTCATACGTGACTATCCAGTAGGTACCTAGTTGACATTGGCCGATGGCCTGCATGATGATCCTTCTAGCACATATGATGGACATTGGAAACTGGTTCATTGATTTTATTTTGATATGGGATTTCTATTCTTTCTTTAAAGTTCAGATTACATGTGATTATGATACTACTAAAAGAACCATGCATAGTCTATGTTTTTTAATTTCCTCTAAAACATTGTCATTTGATGAATTTTACTTATATACAAAATTATTCTCTTTATGACTCATTCTAGTATCGATGAAGTGCTTTCGTCCTAATTGAACTAATAACTTTTATGCTTCCTCATGTGCTTTAATTGTATTTTTTGGGGCATTATATTTTATGATATCAGAGACAAGGTCTCCAGTGTGTAGTCAAGAGCTAAAGGAAAAAGAAAACTCATCAGCCATGGTCAACTATATTTTGTCAATCAAGGTATGCTTGATTTTTGACCTCTTTGTATTATTTGATACTATATATAGTTGGTCATTTATCTATGTATTTGTGGTGTCAAATTAAATATAAAGTAAAAATATGTACCTTACACTATGTCAAGGTATACACCTCTCAACTCCCACAACAATTGTAGTTGAATGTGATGGATTTGCCTATGCATTAGTGAATGATAGTTTCAGGATTGAACACATAATTCATGGAATGATTGACTTTGACTTAATCATGGGTATGTATTGGTTATATCAGAATGATGTTTGTGTTTTATGTAAATAGAATAAAATTTTGATAGGACTAGTTTTAAAGTAAATATTGATAATCAGATGTGTGAGACACAAAGATGGTCGACAACTGATTTTAGCTTTGAAGGTTCAAATAATGTTGATGCATGGTTGTAGGGCTTTTCTGGAGAGTGTAGTGAATATTGACTCTTTTGCTAGTTTTGAGAAGTTAGAGATAGTGAAGGATTTTTTTGATGTTTTCCTAAAGACCTCCCATGACTGCCTCCACATAGATAAGTTGATTTCTCTATTTGTATATTTTAAGGGATTTCTCTTATATCCAAACCACTTTTTCAATTGTACACTATTGAACTGCTAAAAACAAAGCCACAGTTGTGAGAACTTTTGAATAAGGGTTTTGTTTGACCCAGTGTATCCCCTTGGTTTTGCTCTGATGCTCTTTGTAAAGAGGGATTGATCCTTACGACTTTGTTCTGATTACAAGTTGTTGGATCATGTCATCATAAAAAGAAATGTTTTCTTTTTCATATTTATGACTTATTTGACCAACTACAATCTGCTGCAATCTCCTCAAACATTGACTTGTAGTTAAGATATCATCAACTGAAGATAGTTGAACAAGATATCCCTAAGATATCTTTCTAAATAAGATTCATGCACTAAAAATTTTGATCTATGTCGTTTGGGTTAACTAACACCCCTACCACATTCATAAATATGATTAATTGAGTGTTCCAACATCATGTGATTGTATTTGGAGATGATATTCCAGTTTTCTCTCCTAACAAAGAGCGCCACAAGGATCACTTACAAATGGTTCTTGAGATTCTAAGAGAACATGTTTTATGTAAAAATTTCTAAATGTGATTTTTGGTTAAATAACGTTATGTTCCTGGGACATATGATTTTTAAAGATGACATATATATATATATATATATATATATATATATATATGTATCATGCTAAAGTTGAATTTGTCATGGGTTTGGACATGCCCAAGACAGTGACAAGATCATGAGTCTTGAAGGAATGGTTGGCTACTATATTGGGTTTGTTGCGAACTTCTCCAGTATAGCTCTTCCATTGACTAATATGACAAAGAAGGGTGTTATGTTCTTATTGATGTCAGAGTGTGACGATCATTTCTATAATTAAAGAAAAGACTAATTAATATTACAATACCACTACTCACCCTTCCTAGTGGCAATGGTGGTTTTAAAACTTTTATTGATACCTCTAGTACTGGTTTGGGTTGTATTTTATAGAAACATGTAGGGTTGTAGTATATACAGTTCTACAGTTCAAAATCAATGTGAGGAATCACCCCACACATGACTTGGAGTTGGGTATTGTAGTCACACCCTAATTTTTGGAACCTAGAAATCACATGATTAAGTTATTACTGGTATCAATATAGGATTCATTTATTAGTTACAATAAGGTTCCATTCAAATTTCATGATACTTGTATATAAGGGGAAAACATGTAGAGAGGGTCTTCATGCAAGTTGGTTAGTTTAGAAAAATCCTCAAAGTTTGACAATTTTAAATTTACTTTGATGATATAAGGCGACAAACAAAGTAGAATAATGAAGGAAATTTGATGACACAAGTTAATGGCTTGAGCGCTAGACCTAGTTTAGGTCTTCATATTATGAAAGCAATATAATATTGATCAATTATATCATATGATGCTTCATTTGAGGAAATGTGTTAGTCCAAATGTTAATGTTTGTAATCTAGAATATATTAAAGCTTATGGACCCTTTAGAAGATCAAAGAATGGGTCATGTGCCCTAGAACCCAATTCTGGTCCTTGGGCCAATCACAATTTGCATGTGGGTCCTTATGAGTAAAAATTGGAAATCTAGTATTTATTGCTCATAATTAGTACTCATAATATTTTAGTAGATAGATAATTGGAATATAAGGTTATCTGAGAAGTATCAGATGATTATGATTTATTATGTGGCCAAGGTAAAAATAAGTAAATATCCAGTGCTTACCTAGAACACAAGTTTGGAGTCATTATCTAATTGGTTTTGATCTAGTCCTTTTTCCAAAGAAGGATAATGAAAATGCATAATTAATCCCAAAATTTGAGATCAAGCGGGATTATTATGTGTCTGTTATAATTATTTCTTTGAAGTGAACTTTAATAAGAGGAAGGTTGGTAGTTCCAGTCCATCGTGGATTGAAGAGTCCACGTGCAACAAAATAGGGGAACAACCCAAATCTTTTCTTGAGAGGAAAAGAGACTATACAAGTCTCAAATTTTGGAAGAAATAGATTTGCACAAACTTTTTCTAGTAGTTTGACTAGAAACTAGGATTGAGGAGGAAAATAAAGAATATGAGAGGTGATGGCATCGTTAGGTGATGCGAATTAGGTAAACAAGGAAGAAAGGTCTCTGGTTCTAGTATATGTGACATACAAGAAGAGGATGTGAATAAAAATCTGAATATATGACATAGTAGAAATCCTTACCTTTATGTAGATACCTTATTCTCCTAGGTGGTCAGATCCAAAATCGATCGCCTAGATCTATCTATAAATAGGCATTCTTCTGAAATTCATATATTGAGATTGAAAACTCATTTTTTAGAGAATAAGGTATCAATGGAAAGGTAATGATTGCTACTATGTCATACAAATAATATTAAATAGTGTTTTGGATTTTTGATCATTACTATAATTTTATTAGTAAAATATATGAGATTTTGATGGTTTAGAAATTTAAAATAGAAAATGAATTTCAATATTGTTGAATATTTTACCTAATGTGCATTTTGGTATATTTAACATGATCGCGAGGCATGATCTTTTTGATTTTACTCATTACCTATGTTTAAATGTAAACCCAAATCAGCTCATTATGGGTATCACACCAATTATTTGACCATAAATTGATTTGATATTCTTACCTAGACTCTAATTTACAGAGTCATTTTTATTTCCAAAGTTTTGGTCGAATTTCATGCACAATTACATTAGCATTTAGTTTTGGGCCTAAGTGGTCATTATGTAAGATAATCAATTATTATTTGTGATACAACAATGTGATTCTTGTGCCTATTGGATAAGGAAAATTATTGTAGTTGTGTCAACATCAGATGGCAACTAATACACAAGCACACACCTTACACCCTCAGGAAAGAAAGATGTATGGGAGGTCACATAACATCCATCCTAAAATATATCAAGATGGCCATACTAATCCCCTGATGCACAAAGATCAAGGGCAACATCCTTACCAATGAGAAGACCTTAAAAAACTCATACATCATCAAAGAAAAGGATACAAAGCTGCACTATATCTTTTTCCCTACAGTAAAATCCTCAAAGACTCTGCTGCCGCTTCCGGAGCTTGCAGACTACGACAAGGAAAAGCTTCTCTTCACCGAAGAGGAGCTTGCAAACCTCCTAGCTTCGATCAAAATACAAGAAAAGAAATCCAAAGCGGGATAGACAGACCATAGCATCACCGCCCCGACAACAAGAATAACAAAAATACCAGTGAAATGACCATCCAATGGGAGTTTGCAGACACAACAGCTGTTGGGAACGCCGACATCAAAGCCAAATCCAGAGGCAGAACCCCCCCCTCCTCGAAGAAAATATCATCACCTCATCACTAGACTCCTTCATCATGAGTCGAAATGTTGAACTTATCTCCACCACCACCCCCACCACACTACCATCCTCCATTGTTCCACAATCCACAACTCTCCTATCATTCTCCACAATGATGTCCCCCACATTTCCTTTCTCTACAACCACACCACCACCCACATCTTCCGCTCCACCCTTTTTCTCTTCGGGCATCCCATTCCCCACTTCAACACCCGACTTCACCTCCTTCGCCTCCACCTCCACCGCTTTTCCCTCGACATTCTCAGTTCCACCCTTCTCTCCCGATATGTCACCACCCTTCCCATTCGCCACCCCGATACCACTAGTAACTCCATCTACAATCACCACACAGTTCGAGGGACCATTCACAATGTCTTTTTCACAAGGCACTACCACCCTTCCACCCCGACCCCAGCCACCGCACCCATCCATAACTGGGGTCCCTTTTACAAATGTTGGTGAGGAATTCAGACATCAATTTGACGCCATCTGAAACCTCCTCACCAACCCTTCTAACATAATGCAATGTATTTTCTCTTGTGTGTAGGGTCTTACTAAACAGGTCGCCAAGATCGATGAGAAAAACTGTGCCTTACCAGGCATCCTCTCAAGTATCCACCAACGGCAGGAACCAGCGGCCACGCAAGTCAAACACATCGATGACAACCTACAACAACTGCCACAGTTGGTGGTTGAGGTGAAAAGCCAACAAGCAGCGTTGGCTCAGCAAGTTGACAGGATCTCTGTGCAGACTCAACCTCTGTCTGAGACCCTGCGCAAGCTTAAGCAGCAACAAATCACTTTTAGCACGCGCTTGGACGACATCAACATCACCCTTACACAACTCCATAGCCGCCAAGAGGAGTCGTCAAATAATGAAATCAACTAATTACAAGCTCAGGTGACAGATCTTACTGCACGAATCCTCTCTACCGAGGCTAGATATTCAGATCTTATAGAAACCCACAACACACTACTTGAAACACATGAGCATGTGCAAGTGGCTTTCGACGAACTACAAGCCCTTCACCGACAGTCCAAGAAGACTACAATGATGAAAACAAAAGATAAAGTGGTAGACGATGAAGAAGAAGAAGAAGATGAAGATGAAGAAGATTTTGACTCCTCTGCTGACTCCAAGAATGATACTTCCTCTTCAGATGAAAAACATGATGACCGAGGACATGCTGGGGAGGGAACTAGCCGAGGAGCAGAACCTTCAAAGAAAGCAGATGTCAAAGACCACCACGAAGGTGGAAACGATCCCAAATCCCATGATCACAATGACAACATTAACATGTCATATGGGGATCAATTCCTTGACTACTCAGCCATGGGATCTCTGGGGGAAACCGTCAAAGAAGCAGCCTTTGCTGAGTTCCAGCAATGTATATTGGAAACTAGCACAAGTCAACCAACAACAAACCTTCCACAACACTCCGCCCCAGAGCAATCTTCACCTTTTCCCCCAGACCATGAAGAGGAAGATAGAGTGAGTCTAGACACAGATATTAGACTCGTCTCTAATACTGAATCAGAAAAAGATGAAGATCTACAACATTATATTGACGACTTAGTGCAGACTTCTCTTCCACCTCCGTAAGAGCTTCCCCCACCGCCACCTCTACCTAAGATGATGCACGACCTAGACATGGCGGCCATCTCTACCCTAGATGTCTAGGATATCTTCATCCTGAACACTATCATAGACGATGCCAAAGGGGGGGGACATCATCTACACGAATATAAAAACTAAGCGTAAGTTGACACGCGAAGATTTCCGCACCATCCTTTGACCGCAATCAATAGTGAAGATGGCAATCTTCAGTGTCCTTCTTGCCAACTCTATTGAAATATACAGAAGCTCAAAGTGACCACAGCCAGTTTTCAACGCTTCACCAGCTATGGCTGTGAGCCTATTATACAAAGACTTATGCAAAAAGTCTATAGAGCGGTTGTGCGTTGGGATCATTCGAAAGGTGTGATATTTCACAGTCCCCTTTCAAGTTTTCAACCACTGGCTACTCATGATCGTTGACACCGTGGACCGCGATGCCAAGGTGTACAACTTTTGTTCCAGCGAACTAAAGGCCAGAACAATCAACTTTGCTAGAGAAGAAGCCAGAGAAGTAAGATGCATCCGCTTCCGGCTTCTCAAACTAATTTGGTTGCCTGCCCTTCTCTTAAGAATGGTTGGAACCAACCTTGGTTCCAAATCATCACTCCACCTATCCAAACCACTGACGGATCTGGGGATTGTGCTTTCTGCACTATACGCTACATACAAATGCTTAATCAACAAACCCCCTTCACCGAGCTGGCCATAGAAGATTTTCACTCGCTACGAGGGCGTTACGCCATGGAGCTCATATGTAACAGAAGGTTCTTCAAGGACCCGACTATGGCGCCAAACGATGTCCCTCGCTATATTTTCTCGGCCATCCAACATCCACAAAGCCAACCTTTCTGAAAAACATTAAAGGAGTTGGATAAAGAACAACAACCTGCCACAATCACTGAAAAAAGACATTCGGACCCTTACACTTTTGATTTTGCAGAAGACACAGGGGACATCAACTTGATATCACGAGCCACTATCAACAGACCTTCCAAACAAATGGTGCCCCTACCTACCATAGAACCGACATTTCCTAACTTCGACCTTGCAGCTTGCAAGAGTCTTTCAGAAAATGAACTCCGACTCAGCATGTCTAGGCTATATGCCGAGAAAGATGAGCTCATTTTTCTAGCTGGGGATATTCTAGTCATGGAAGATTCCCTCCGTGAAACCATACAATTACAAGGATTTCTATCCGTGAGCTTGATGACTACTTATCAAGATCTCCTCAGACAGAACCATCCTACGGTCTACATGGTGTCAGCTTACACGAAGGATGACCTACTAAAGTTAAAGAACTTCGGAACCACAGAGGCGCTTATCTCTTGCCTCCAGCATACAACTCCAAAGTTCATTATGTTTCCTTTCCTTCACTCTGAGCACTGGATGTTACTGGAAACAAACCTTCCTAAAGGAACAACAATCATCTATAACAGTTCTGATAGCCAATTTGATCCTAACCAAAACCAATATACTATGACAGCTAACATGCCCACAGAGGAGGTGGCAAAGGAATGTGCTGACAAAGTACATGATCTTTTAAGCAAGCACACAAGGTCGTACGATAAAGAACATTTTCGTCGCCCAACCTTCAGCCACAGATGCCCCCAGCAACTCCAAGAAACAAACGACTGTGGTTTCCACATCCTCTACTACATATACACCCTCGCTATTCTTGGAAGACCAGTAGAGGACATGACAGACATGGATTACCACACTCTACGTGGAAAGTTCGCAACTAATCTTCTCCGAACACATGGAGCTAACAAAGGACTAACAGAAGCCGAATGCACTTGTCCATGTTCTTCTCAACCTATCACTTTGACACTCTAAAGACAGAGTGAGTGATAAGTTAGGGGGGAGGTACATTGGACAAGGGTGAGGTATCATTTTTTCAACCCTTCTCCCTCTGCTCTTTTTATTCACTCCTATTTTTTATGCATTGATTTTTTTATCTTTCTTTTCACATTTAGACTTTTGTCGTAATTTCTTTGATAGAATAATTCTTGTACATAAGTATAACATCACTCTTGGAAAAGGTTACCCCAGCTAAATTTAGAATCAAAGTAGTCCTCAAAAAGCAATAACAGAAAAAGCATTTAGGCATGTAATGGCGAATTAATAAGTTACTTTCACACTCGAATTCCATGCTTTTGCTTCAACTCTGTTTCAGACACTCCACAAGTTAACATCATAGATGAAGCCATCCAAAACTCTCTCAAGGACGGGAGGGAACCATGTGAAATCCAAATCAAGGAACCTCGCAAGTGGACCACAAACTATGAAATCGAAATAAGTGCATGTCAGGAGACTCCAAGAACAGTTTTCTTCTTTTCAAAAAAGAGGCATGGCAGCCCAAACAAAATCCCTAAATATCCAACTCCTAAGCCTGTGAGTATAAGAATAAAAGCCAGAGTGTTGAATAAAAACATGAGAGTTGTGCCACGCCTAAGGACCTATATGAAGGACCAATAAAGGTCTCACCCGGCCAATACATTCAGCTGCTCTCACAAAGGCAGATGTGTCGTGCACAGTAATGAGATCCTAAGGACTCTGAATATATGAAAAAGCTGATAAAGGACTCGCCCGGCCGGTACATTTAGCTTCCCTCACAAAGGTAGATGTGTTGTGCCCAGTAGTGAGACCCTAAAACTTTAGATAAACCCTCCCCCACTAAAAGGGGGAGTTACACATCATCCTTTAGCCAACCCTCATGCCTATCTTAGTTTCCAGTAGATTTTTCAAAGAAGTATAAAACTGATTGGAGTTGAAAAATGCACAGAATGTGATCGAGGAAAAGGTGGTCCCAATGCGAGCTATGCGATATGGAAGAAATCTGAGATCCACACAACTCCCAATACCTGAAAGAGTTAGTGCGAGCGAAAGCCCGATAAAACTCTAAGAGATCTCTGGTTTAGAATTGAAGCAAGAGTATGGAAATCTTCACTAAATAAAATTGCCTCAACACTACATGCCTTAGATCTATCTAGCTTTAGGACAAGCTAGACTCTAAGTTAGGGGGGGTGATAACCTCCCATTTTGCGATGTTATCTTACTATTTTTCCTTAGTTTTCCATAGTCTTTCCTAGTTAAATTAGATAGAATCTTTAGCTTTCCACCTTTTTGTAAATATACCATTAGATTAACTTTTCCTTTTCACTTCTTTCAGAACAGCACAAAATAATTACAAAACCCCCAAACGGTCCCATGACCGAATGGAAGCCAAACGGTCCCGAGACCAAATGGAGACCAAACGGTCCCAAGATTGAATGGAAGTCAAACGGTCCCAGTACCGAATAAACATCAAACGGTCCCAAGACCGTGTGAAGCCAAACAGTCCCGAGACCGTATGAAGGAAAACAGTCCCAAGACCGAATGGAGATCAACTGGTTACGAGACCATATGAAGCCACACAGTCCCAAGATCAAATAAAGGTCAAACGGTCCCAAGACCGTGTGAAGCCAAACGGTCCCGAGACCGTATGAAGCCACACGGTCCCAAGACCGACTCAAGGTCAAACGGTCCTAAGACCATGTGAAGCTAAACGGTCGTGAGACCATATGAAGCCACACGGTCCCAAGACCGAATAAAAGTCAAATGGTCCCAAGACCGTATGAAGCCACACAATCCCAAGACCGAATAAAGGTCAAACGGTCCCGAGACCGTTTGAAGCCAAACGGTCCCGAGACCGTATGAAGCCAAATAGTCCCAAGACCAGATGGAGATCAACCGGTCTCGAGACTGTATGAAGCCACACAACCCCAAGATCGAATGAAAGAAAATGGTTTCATACCGAGAGGACTCAAACAGCCTCGAGAGCGAGAGAGTCCAAATGGTCTCCAAACTATGTGAAAATCCAAACAGTCTCCAAGACTGTTTGAACCGACATACCCCAAACCATTTAAGGCTCACTCAAAATCCTATAAATAGAACCCAAAGGGGTCCTCACAAATCATCAAGTCTTAGACGTCCAAAGGCTGCCTCTATTGTTCCAGATCCATTCCATCCTTCACCCACTGCCCCGAGACTACCGGTCTGAGATCCATACTCCATCTCCAAGCTACTTTCTCTCTCATCGACAAAGAAGGTGGGAAGAGGTGGATTCATCATCAACCAAGCTACGAAGTGTGAAGATCATTGCCCTCTCTTCTCCAAGGGGTCGACCTTCCTCCCTCCTTCATGGAGATGACGTTCTCTCTCTCTTCTCACCCCCTTTTTGTTCTTTCCTTGAGTGAGTAGTCTCATACACTAGGGTGTGGGGAGTAGCCCCGCTACCCATGTTTTCATTTCATGCAATGTAATTCATGAGTTTGCAATAGAGATATACTTCCTTTTCAGTTCAACATCAATCGTTTAATGAATGCTTGTTGCTTGATCACCAACTTGTGTTACTTATTATCTATTAGTATGAATTGTCTACGTTTGTACTATTAGGTTTGAATCTCGATTGAATGTTGGTTCTTGATGTATGTAGTCACCATGCATCTGTTTTGGTATCTAGGTGTGTTTTTCAAGGAGTGGAGTAAACTCACTTCCATCGTTGTACTTTCATACTATGAAATGGAATCAATTGACGTATAAAAGTACAACCTTGATAAGTCGAGGAACACACTTTGCGAAGGGAATGATGCAAAGTAAGTGACCATTCGTTTGGGGATGGCTGGCTTTCCAAAATTCCCACACTTCTCGTAGTTAGTTCTCCGAAAGGAAACTAAATCTACAAAGATACTAACTGTTTAGACTCATATTGCAGGCTATGTTACTATGTTGCATGTTTTGATCCATGTGTAGTGGTGATGAAAGCCGATCACATCCTAGTGGTTTCTTAACATTGTTTACAACCTTAAATTTACTTTCTTGCTTTTACTTTACTTGCACTTAGTTTAAACAACCAAACCAACTCTTTGATCTAAATACCAACTGTTAAGGAGTTAAATGAAATTCTAATGTTTTCTATCTTATTGATCTTAACAAGACCGTTGTCCTGCGGATTCGACCCTTAACTATACTATGATAAGACTTCCACGTATCCTAGCATACGTGGGTGGAGTTTTTAATCTAGTATAAGCAAGGCTAAACCTAAAGACTTACTATCTTTAGGATTTTTAGTGGTGCACACAACTCCACGCAAGTGGAAGCTCCATCAGTTTCATAGATTGGGCTATAGCTAAGTCGACTTAGGTGATCATCCATGACATTTTTAGACACCTTTTTGTCTAGGATCTCTAGATCAAACTCCTGCAATAGCAAAATCCATCTTCTGAGTCTGGGTTTGGCATCCTTTTTGTTCATGAGATAATGAATGACTGTGTGATTAGTGTAAACAATAACTTTAGAGACAACTAAGTATGAGAGAATTTTATCAAATGCATAGACGATGGATAGCATTTCCTTTTCGGTGATAGTGTAATTTCATTGAGCTTCATCTAAGGTCTTGGATGCATAGTATATGACATGATGTTTCTTATTAAATTGCTATCCTAAAATGGAACCTACAACATAATTTCTAGCATCACACGTGATTTCAAAGGGTATGGCCCATTCTGGTGCACGAATGATTGGAGTGGTTGTGACAGCATTTTTCAAACATAGAAAGCTATCCATGCATGCCTTATCAAAATGGAAAGACACTTCCTTTTGAAAAAGATTGGTGAGAGGTTTTGTGATTTTGGAAAAGTTATGGATTAATCACTGATAGAAAATGACATGTCCTAAGAAGGCTCAGATGTCTTTGACTGAGGTTGGGGGTGGAAGCTTGGTGATAATTTCATTTTTTTCTTTGTCGACTTCTATGCCTTGGTTGCTTACCTTGTGGCCAAGAACGATGCCCTCCTAAACCATGAAGTGACACTTTTCCCAATTAAGGAATAAGTGTGACTCAATACATCTATCAAGAACAAGGGTGAGATTTCTAAGGCATGAATCAAAGATATCTCCATAGACAGAGAAGTCATCCATGAACACTTCCATGATGGTTTTGGTCAATCCTACAAAGATGGCTGAGATGCACCGTTGGAAGGTGGTTGGTGCATTGCATAAGCCAAAGGACATTTGTCTAAAAGCATAGGTGCCAAAGGGACATATGAAGGTGGTTTTGTCTGGATCTTCAGGATGGATAGAAATCTGATAAATTCCTAAGTAGCCATCTAGATAACAACAATATTGTTGATGGGATAAGCATTCAAGAACTTGGTCTAGGAAGTGGGAAGTGGTCTTTCCTAGTTGCTTTGTTGAGCTTCCTATAGTCAATCCACATTCTCCACCCTATCATGGTGCGAGTGGGAATGAGCTCATTCTTCTCATTTTTAATCACAGTGATCCCTCCCTTTTTGGGACCAAATTGAACTAGGCTGACCCATGGGGAATTAGATATGGGGTAGATGATTACTATAGTCAAAAGTTTGATCACTTCTAGATGAACAACTTCCTTCATGTTTGGGTTGAGTTTTCATTGTGGATCTTGGGAAGGTTTGTTGTCTTCTATCATTGGGATTTTGTGGATGCAAATGGATTGATCTATTCCAACTAGATTTGTCATTTTTTACCCCAAGGCAACTCTTCTTTTCCTAAGTTCACCCATAAGTTTGTTTTCTTGTTCAAGGGTCAGGTCAATATTTATGATGTCATGACACAATTATTTTTCATCAACAAAGACATATTTCAAACCTATGGGAAGAGTCTTCATTTCTGGGGCCTTGGGTGGTTCAGGATTTTCTTCCATGATGGAGATCATTTTAAGGTCCTAAATTTCAGCATTAGGGATCTCCTCAAAATTATCTAAATGAGCCTTACATTGATCTAATTGTTCATTGTCAAAATCACATTCAGAGGGGGTAGTGAGGGATGTGTGTAGGGGGTCATCAACTAACTCCCATTCCTGCCTCAATTGGGATAATTTATCAATGCAATCAAGGGGGTACCTAGAAACTAGGGCCCTTCATGCTTTCAAACACCCTAAACTCTAGGGTTTGCTTCCCTAATCTTAACATAATGGTACCGGACTCAACATCAATCAAGGCATGGGTTTTTTCTAAGAAAGGATGTCCAAAAATGAGAGGGTAACACAAATCTTCTTTTATGTCCATGACTACTAAGTCACAAGGGACATAGGATCTTTCCCAACCTTAACGAGAATGTCTTCTATGATTCCCATGGGTTTTGTAATGGATGAATCCTCTAGTTGGATGGTCATGGTTGTGGGTAGCATGTCATTGAATCCTAGTCTTTTGCAAAGGTTGTAGGGAATGATGGATATACTGGCTCCTAAATCAGCTAGGCCCTTTCTACAAACATTGTCACCTAAGTAGCATCCTATTCCAAAAGAACCAGGGTCCTTCTATTTTTTAGATATTTTACTTTAGATTATGTCTGAAGTGGTCCTAGCATGTTTAACAATCTCAAATTTTTCAGTAGCATACTTCCTAGTCAAAAGGGATTTCTTGTATTTGGATCGGGCTGGCATGTCTATCAAAGCATCAAGGAAGGGAATTTCGACATGTAATTTTTTCATAGCATCCCTAAATTTCATGAAGTAGTCATCAAGCCTAGTTTGTTTGAGGTAGGCTTGTTAGGGAGGTCGTGGTTTGTAGATTGGTTCTTTGGCTTCTGCTTGGGGGAGTTAGGGATGTTTGGTTCAAGTATAGCTTCAGGTTCGACCTCATCCTCGAATTCTAGAGGTGTGACTGAAGGTTTTTTTTGGAGGGGGAGGGGAGTGAACCTTTACCAAATGAGTGGAGACAACCTTGAGTTGTTCGGGAAGTTTGAGGTTGTTTTTAGGCTGCCCAGTAAAAGTGCCGACATGGGTTTTCTATTGGGAAAAAAAGCGAGCTAGTTGGGCGTCAGTCGCCTTTTAATGATATTGTTGGTAAATTATGATTTGTTTCAAGATATCCATCATTTCATGAGCTAAGGGAGTGGGAGTACGAGCATTTGGTGATGGTTGAGGAGGTGGCTAATTGAGATTTTGAGGGGGGGGGAGATTTTGTTGGTATGTATGCCTTGAGAGACAATCATATGATGATTGGATTGGGATACATTATGATTGACTTGATAAATATTAAAGACAAGCTTCCAATTTATTCTGGTTCAATCAGTTATGAGATAATCATAGAACAAAATGAATATCTAGAGAATGACAATACCCAATGACGTATGTCTTCAGGTTGAGGACCTGAAGAATGAGATCATACGGATTCTAAGAGTTTGTACATTCTTATTTTGTCCCTAGTCAGATGTCATTGTGGAAGGTTGATAGACAACAATTACACAGCAAGACTAGAGTGTGTGTTGGTTGATGATAGAGTCTCATTAGTCATTATGTGTGATATCAAACCAAGCACATAGATACATGTTAGAGAACAGTGTATTGGACAGACCCACCGTGAGAGTGACACATGGAACCATGGCATGGTAGTCACAGTCAGCTCTCACAGTGATTGTGGTGATTATGATTCTTAGACCTAAAATCATTGCACTCATCACATATCGTTGGGTACAATTTGACATCATCAAACATGGTCCTGAAATATGGATTGTTATAAAAGTGATGATTGGGTGACTTTGACACATGGGGTTTTGACTATGAATGATAGATATGAGATTTGTCCCTCCTGAGGGAGTATGATGTACATGGCCACTAGATAAGAGAGACTGAGAAAGGCATGTGCATGCATGTGTGAGTCAATATGTGATATTCATGGTACACATATCTCAGACAGTCTTTTTTGGATCAAGGAACATGAATGAACATTGAAAGGATGATAGATCCATGCCTTGAGTTCATTCAGGATATCAGAGACAAAGGAATTATACATTCACTAGAACACTGATCACAGACTGTAGGATTGAAAGTTGTTCTCCAACTTTCCTTTTCACTTTGGTTGCACCGATGTGCGGCTAGGTACTACTCTTTGCTTGTGATGTCATAAGCTAGTTATGAACATTCATTGCCAACGTGAAATGGGACCTATAGGTTCACACACAAAGGATTTACTTGGAAGAGGAGTTTATCCATGAATGATGTTTGGATTGATTACTAAAGGTATTCAGGTACTCAACCAAACATTCAATCAATTTACTTGACTCAGAATCATCAAGTGCAAGTGTTGAACTAAATGATTTGAGTGTTAGATTGATTGAGAACGGCATTGACTGTGTTCTATAAAATCTGGACCACCAATCGACCAGTTCACTGGGTGAACCGATTTGCTCATGGTCAACATGACGACCGGCTCATATGTCCAAATGAGCAGTGTTGGGTTGTCCTGATTTGTGAGAAAAGTTTTTTGTTTCTCTTGTACAATTCAATTGGGACAAGATTTGATATTAGTATTAATTATAAACAAATAAGTAAAGTCAATTGGAGGCAAGTCTGGGTCACGAACCGACCAATTCACTAAGTGAACCGACCGGCTCACACTCCCAACTGACTGATTCATTTGTGAAATGACCGATTCGACTGCCATAGTGCAATTAGTTCATGGAATATTTGGACCCTTCTACTCCCACTTTAATCCCGCATTGCCCGGGGTTGAGAACCCTGACCCTGACCCCTCCTATATATAGAGGGGTACTGAGGGATTTTCAGACAACACAACTCATAACATTAGTTGCTCTGCATTGTTTTTCTCCTCTCTGGTTGTGGTAACTGAGAGAACCCAAGCAAGTTCTACCCATCCAGGGAGGAACAACGAGTGAAAGACAACTGTAGGACATCAACTGATTGTGGGAGAGTGTGTCAGTGACTAGTATGCTGACAGAAGGGGATGGCTCCTTCTAGTGTCATGTAGGAAAGGATGACTATAGTTCTCGATGGCCTGTTTGGACTATCTATAGAGGCCAGAGATTTCTTCCACTCAGGAGGATGACTGTCAACCGCAGTCCGGGTCAAGACCTGGAGCTACACAGACATCGTCAAAGACAGGTGGTTGGAGACCGCACTAGCTGTGAGGTATTTTCGTTGAGCAAGCCTCAGGACCAGATACACCTCGCTAAAGCCATCATTCCTATTTCATAGTCGTTGATGCGATCCGTGGTTATGGTTTTGTGGTGATAGAAAATTTTCATTTCAACAGCCTTCTCCCTTACCTAAAACCCAACAGTGGTATTAGAGCCAAATCAACATACTGTGTTTTAGGATAATCGATATGATCAGTTTTTGGTTTTATTACCTTTTATTTATTGCATACGATGCAAATATATGCATATATGCATATATAAGCATATTATAACCCCTCAACAAAATATTAAGTTTAAGATGCCTTCCTAAAGCAGCACACATGAAAAGATTGATCGACCAAGTGTGGGAACACCCTACCGTGGTGCACCATATATATCATGGAAGTGTGATGGTGAATATGTGGGTCTGCCCTAGTAGGGTGCATATTCATCATGTTGGCATTTTGGTTAGACTTATCAAGGTGACCTTGATCGGATCAAGCACCTTGAGGCATAGAGATGAACATGCCAAGGAGTTGTGCATGACATCAATCACGAGTTGCATATGATGCAATTGGAAAAGGTTGCCTACCTAAAAGATTCTAGTTGTGGGTGATAGCCCTAGATGGTCCATGGCTGAGAGGAAATTAGGATCTTACTCACTAGAAGGTTGTACATTGCAATCTTTCGAATTGATGGTGATGGATATCAATTTGATCAAAATAGTGGGAGTGATAATTAATTAAAGGCCTAATTATATCGTCAAAATTTTCAAATCAATCAAATTAAGTCAAAAAGAGTTTTAGACTAAAATTGCATATTTCCTTTTTGTTAGACAAATGGCTGTCAGCAATAATCACTTTTCATTGGGATCAATCCTTGAGAAGGACAAACTAAATGAGAATAATTTCCACGACTGGTTTAGGACATTGTGAATTGTTCTCACTCAAGAGCGAAAGCTCTATGTCCTAGATACACTAGTGCTAGAGGAACCCGCTCCCACTGCACTTAAGGCAGAAAGGGATGCTTATAAGAAGCATACTGAAGATTCCATTGGTGTGAAGTATTGATGTTGTTCTCAAGGAACTATGAGTTGCAGAGATAACATGAGAACATGGGCGTCATTGATATGGTTTAGCATCTCAAGAACATGTATCAAGACCAAGCACGACAAGAGAGATATGATGTCTCTAGGGCGTTGTTCAAGTGCATCATGAAAGAATGAGATCCAGTTGGTCCTTAAACAATCAAGATGATTGGGTATGTGGAGAACCTGACAAGACTAGGATTCCCTCTTAGCTAAGAGTTGGATACTGGTGTGATACTGCAATCGTTTCCAGAATCTTACAATCAGTTTGTGATGAACTACAACATGAACAACTTTGACAAGCCATTGATAGAGTTATTGGGCATGTTGAGGACAGTTGAGGCAAAAATGAAGAAAGACAAACCCAAATCTATGATGTTGATCAATAGAAAGAGGGGTAAGTCTAAAGGTAAGGGAAAGGGCAAAGCAAATAAGGGTTCTGATGCTAGCCAACAACCCAAGTCATCTTCACCCAAGTCCTCTTCAACTCTCAAGGCCAAAAGAGGGGTGAATAAGGGAGGCAAATATCACCATTGTCAAGAGCCAGGACATTGGAGGAGAAATTTCCCTCTCTATCTGGATGAACAAAAGAAGAAAAAGGAAGGGATGGAAGTCTCCACCTCAGGTATCATGAAATAAACTTGAAACACTTCTTTAATCTGAGGTATATGATACAAAGACATAGATCTAACATATATGATATGCAAGATCTAAAAAGAAGTTATGGCCTTTGTGAATGGGCCAAGAAGGAGCACTCATCATTGGAGAAAGTTTTGTTACCATAGATAGGAGTACTTTGTAGTATATTTCAGCCAAAATGGCATGTAATAGAGTTATGAACTTCTATTTCATTTTTTTGCCAATAAATAGAAACACTTTATTTTTGCTTCTTGTAATGACAAGGATGTCTATCAATAAAGTTGATGTTTCAATTTCAAAGATATGATATTTTGTGGCAATTCCTTATTCAAATACTTGAAGAAACAAAATAAAGGAAAGAAAACCATTGTATAAGGTAGAAAATTAGGTAAACCCATCTTTTAGACATATCATTAGATCAAGTTGTACTACACTTTCTATTAGCACTTATCATACATCCAATATGGGAAAATTACTTTATCATACATCCAAAATGGGAAATTGATCATGCATCCATGCTAGGGAATATATCATACATTCATATTGGATCATTTGTTCTCTAGTAGCTACAACTCATCAACAATTCATTTATGTTCCATTTAGATTTGGTGAAGAATAAATACTAGTAATCATCCAACAAGGTATAGAAAATAAGTCACCCAAGATACGTCATATCTTATGGAACCATGAAAACTAGTCGTATACTTAATAAATTCCACATACTTGATTGATTATATGCAAAATCCAAAAGTCTAGAGGAATAATAGAATGATCACCCTAAAAAGAAAATCAAGGGTGTAGGTCACTATGAGTCCATATGGCCCTAGACTAGGGTTTATTCTTTTACTTAGGATTACTTCCAACTTTCTATGATTAGATCAGGGTTTACCCATTTCTTTTACCCTATTTCAGAGTCACAAGATCATATCTTTATATGAGGTTTTTCTTCTTTTTAACGATGCCTATTTAAGTTCAAGAAAAAAAACATGTCACATCAGGGTTTCTATTATGGGTTAGATCATTAATGAGTTCTTCTTAGGATTCCCATAAATCAGGTAGGTCAGCTTTGAAACTAGGGTTACATAGTAGGTCATGATCATAGTGGGGTCATAAGAGATTAGAGTTTGCATTAAATGCATGAAATATACATATGGAGAGAGAGAGGAACTAAAATTCAGGGTTTCTAGATAAACCTTCCTCATTGATTAGGGTTTCGTGCCATTATGAGGATTTGATTCTAGTTAGGGTTTAAGCTTCACAATGATGAGATCATATGAAAAATAACCATTGTTACATGATTACATTACCTAAGTATGGTCATTAGGCTTTAAGCTAATACTTTTGAAAATGGAATCGGATATTGATACTGATGATATTTTATTTGAATAGCTTGCATTTTTTAATGAAAATGGTATATAATTTTAATATTATCCAATATTCTTACTAATTTCTATGATTTTTCTAAGATAATATATTTTCTATAGATTAAATAAAAAGGTTGAGATATTACGATGATCAACAGATGACTCTGACTTAATCGATGGCGTAGATTGATCCAAGGTTTTGCGAGCTCAATCCTAGATCACTGGCATGGTGTTCATTAATTGGTCCCAAGTAACTCGCGGCTCTGCTGACTTCAGTTGACTTGTGCCTAGGCTTGCTGAAGTGGCATCCACTGATAGGTCCAACTGGCCTCACGGGTCCCTCCTCTCCTTGCGCGAGCTTCTTTCAGAGCCTACGAACGCAGCAGAGGGCTCGTTAGAATGAGGGGGAGTTAGGGGTAGGAGGCCTCAAGCACCACAATAGAGTTGCCACCTGAGTTAAGAAAACCTTCGCGGAGTGGAAGTTAGTGGATACTTGGGGAAAGAGGGTGAGGAGAGGAAACACCCAAGATGGGCAGTGTGGCGGCGCTGAATGTCATGCAGTAGACCACAAAGGCCGATTGGGGGTCTTAAGTTTAGGAGCAGGCTCAAGAGTATGGGTTGAAGGTAAAGAGGGGTGGTAGTGACCTTTTGGAGGTCTTATATAGAACCTCGGGGTAGGTTTAGGGTTAGATTGGGTTTTGGGTTTGTTGGCTGCTATCAGAGTGAGAAGGTTAGATGATAGGGAGGTTAGTATGGTGCAACGATGCACGAAACGTGGTCAAGATTGGTGTGGACAAGCACAAAATTGGAAGATAAAGTCATCTTATTGGGTGAAGAATCAAGATACAAAGTGAGGTGGAGGCTTGGCTGGGTCGAGTTTGTTCTTGCCTCCTCCCCCTTTGCGAGAGGTAGGAGACAAGACTCAGGTCGTTGGATCCTTGCTCTATCCAAGATCAAGGAGATCGAAAGGATGGGGAAGCAGGGACAATATTAAAGGCCCACACCTAAGGGGGTGTGTGATATTATGTGTCACATTTGATCAAATAATCGGACCACTTAGGTCCTAGGCTAGGTATTTGACATATTAAGCATCAACAATCAAAATGTTAAAACTCCTAAATGGATTATCCTATTAGGATGAAATTTTAACCCAAACTTAATGATGATATTATCTATACATGGTAGAGAATTGATAGTCAAACTCATATTTTCATTATATGAATTGACTATGTACCCTAGTACATGGATTTCATCTACTATGAAATTAGGTTTTGGACTTTTATAAAATTGATAATCACTTAATCAATTAAGGGAAATGTTGAGGGTATTATTAGAAATTACAAGAGAGAGAGAAAATATAAGTAAAAGCTCACTCCATCACATTAATCCCCTCCTTTTTAAGAATTTTATTCCTGAAATCCAAGCAGTTTGAAAGAGATGTGAATATTTATGCTCGACCTCAGACTTGAGCTCCCATGTGGCATATGTCTGATCATGGTGGATCTAGAGAACTTTCACCATTTCTATATGTAAATTACTGTGAATCTACTTTATCTTAAAATTTTTGACTTGGGACTCAACATAAGCCAGATCATCTTTCATCTCGAGAGGTTCATTATTCAGAATGTGACTAGGATCTTTGACATAAGGCTTAAGATTTGATACATGAAATACATTATGCATGTAACTATACTGAGGTGGCAAAGCAAGATGATAGGCACATTCACCAACCCTTTCTAGAATCTCAAAGGGTCCAACATAATGATGACTGAGCTTTCCTTTATTCTTGGCCAAAGCTCGAATAGGTTGGATCTTCAAAAAGATGTGATCACCTTCCTTGAACTGACATTCCTTCCTATAAGCATCTGCATAAGATTTTTGCCTATCTTGTGCCCATTTCATCCTCGGCCTAATCAGTGCAACTTTATTAGTATACAACTGCATCTCCTCAGATTTCATCAAAGTGTGAAAGTCGATGTCATCCTAGTGTAGCAGAGATCTGCATGGCCGGCAATAGAGAGCTTCATAGGGAGGCATCCCAATACTTTCCTAATAGATATTATTATATGCAAACTCTGATAAGGGCAAATACTGGTCCCACGAGCCTTCCCAATCAAAGCCACAAGCTCATAGAAGATCTTCTAGAATATGTATTATGCGTTCTGACTTCCCATCTATCTGCAGATGGTAGGCTGTACTGAAGTTCAGTTTTGTGCCCAGTTGTAAAGACCCAAAGTCTCTACTAATAAACATGATAAACAAAAACACCAAAAGTATGGCAGCGGAAGAATTAAATCTTGACATTATTCAAAAATGTATAAAGAGTACGTTACAAATTTCCCAAATGGGAGTACAACTTTATACATGCAACTACACGGATCTAGGTAGAGGAAGACTTAGACTAATGCAACATTGTCTCCAAACAAAACAACTATATAACATAAAAGCAACTATGATCATATACTATATGTTCTTCATCTTCTTATCCTATCCTTAGCCTTGGGTTCACCAAGCTTCCATGCGCACTCTGATCCTAACCTGGATGGTTGGGGTCATCCAGCAAGAGAAAGATAAAACGTATGTGTTAATAAAAAGGGATAGGACAAATAATAATAAAAAGCTTTGCAATATAAAGGATTCTCCACAATAAGAGATTTCAAAAGGAATGAGGCTAATATATGAATATTCCAATAAATAACAGATCTTGCCACCATTAATCATCACATTACAACAAATATTTGCATGTAGATATATTGGACTAAATTAACTATAGTAGGGTCAAGACACCACTGAGTCATTGACCTAAATATATATTTTGGGTAGAAAAGCACACCCATAGGCAGAAAAGCACGCCTCTGTATATATAAGGGTAGAAAAGCACACCCCGGGTAGAAAAGCACACCCTATTGGTTACGCATAAGCGTCTACGATAGCTAGCTAGTCAAATTATCTACCATGCATAAAATAGTGGCAAAATATATCATTCATTAGACATTTGTGTCATAAGACAAGCACAATAACATTGGGGTCATTGGACCCAATTCCACCTGTAAATAATATTCCAAGAGAATCGGATATGTCAAAGTGAAACAAGAGCAAGTATATCAAAAGATGAGACAACAACGGTATTAGAAGCATAAAATAAGTTAGGAGCCAATAAATGCAATTAGAGGGAAATGAGGCTAGCACAATAATGAGTGGGGTTGGGTAAAAGCCCAACTGAAAGTTAGGTAGTTTGCACATTATATATTCCACACATTCATCATAGTTGTTCACATACATAGGGGTCGGATACAAAATAGGGTGCACATACATAATAAGTTTCACATACCTTAGATATAATACATTACCATCATATCCACCAAACAGATAGTATCCAAAATCCATCCACATAATATCCTAGTTATAAACATAACACATGTATTAATATATATAAAGACATAAGCATAGGAAAAACCCTAATTTTACAAAACTACGATTTAGAGTTCAAAACCAAGTCCAAACGATTACTCATAATCTCCTGATTAAGAAAACATATCTTATTTTACAAAACAGAGCTAAAATGAATTAATTATGTATTTTAAAACATTTACATACTAAAAATGCCATTCAAATTAAACTTCGGAAAATACTTGAGAATCAGGTCTCAAAAACCACAAAATCAAATTCTACATTAAAAATCCTTTCCATCGACTATTTATTCATATTTTTCTGACAAAGGATCGATGTACTATGAATTAAGTAAATCCGACCAATCAGAAATTAAGAAAAACCATAGTGTGACAGGTATTAAAATCGAAATACAAATTCGATGTAAATTATAGGTGAAAGGACCAAAATGCCCTTGTTCGTTAAATCAAACCAATTAAAGCTACAAGGGCAGAGGAGTCATTTGCACCTGTCGATTGCTTTGCAAGCGAGAAACAAGATCTTGGGGTGAAAAGTCGATACTGCCCCTGTAAAAAAAAACGCTAACGATAGAAGCAGCTGGGGCTCCAGGGTCATTTGATGACCTGGTATGCTCTTCTTCGAGCCATGGCACAACAAAAGCAACTGGAGCTCGGGCTCCATTGCTCCAGCTCGCAACCCAGCTTGGAGTTGTCAACTGAGGCCGTGGATGAGTTCCCCTCGACTGCTTTAGGCGCCGGCGTCGCTGAAGAAACTAAGACAAGGACCTTTGGTGCAGAAGGAACGTGAAACCATGGAGAACCGTCGGAGAACAGAGCAACGAAAACCAGGGTCAACACCACGAGAAAAACTTCAGATAAAGATCATGTCGTGATCGTGGAGTCGAGACGAGGTGAAAGCACCTTCTTCCGCAGGCGAAGGAGCACCAAAACAGCATAAGGGTTGGCGCCGGCGGAGGTCAAGCCTGTGGTCTATAGGACCTGGCACATGGAGGCACTACGAGAAAACGCGAGGGTAGAAATAGGAAGAGGGGTGGTTGAGGATGCTCACCTAGCGCTCAATTGACCGAAGATGGTTGGAGGAGGGAGCAGCAAGCCAAAGTCGCCGGAGATGAAAGTGGAGTAGGTCGGGGTGTCTCGGGCGTGGAGAGGTGAAATTAGATGAGGAGGAGGAAAGGTGGAAGCCCGAGGGTGCTAGACGGCACATTATATAGCCGGGATGACGGCCGATGGTGCTACTGTGAACGGGTGTGGAGAAGACGTTTTTGGGGGTTTCTCGTATGATGAGGAAATGACGCCGAGTTAAGGCTCAATCAAACCGGCAGCGAGAGACGGAGCCAACGAGACAAAAATCACAATAAAAGGTGGAGAGGAGAGGGAGAACGGATCGCGGGAGCTCGGCGGTCGGGTCAGCTCCCAGACTCGCGAACGGCTGGAGGAAGGGGATGATCCCCCCTCCGTTGTATCGAAGGTCCAACAAGTCCGGGCCGTCGGATGTGAGTCCACTATGGACCCGGGGCGCGTGACAGGTTAAAATAACGGAACATTAGCGTTACAGATGAAATAAATGAAATCAGTTAAAGCACTATATTCATACTATAGTAAAAGCTAATAAAAAGGATTTCAAGGGTCAAATCAACTCCAAATTACACCAAAATTTAACCATAGGCTTATAATGACGAGAACTACAATGCTATATAATTAGATTCTCGTTTAATACATAATATGGCCATTAATAAATATATGGCTCATAAAAGAGTATAAAAATATATTAATATCAAGGAATTGTATGAAAAGGCTACTTAATGAGTAAATCCGAGGTATAAAACACATTAGGGTACAAATAATCATTTCTCAACAAAATAACATATTATCATGAACTAAAATCATATTTCGAGGAGAGAGAAACAATAAAGGTTAATATACACATATATGAACTCAAATACACATTACTAATAATATATTTATCCAAAAAGCTCCAAATAAATATAATCTACTCTATAACCTCATTAAAGACCAAATTACAACATTAACCCTAACTTATCACTTAATGTGGGTTATTTGTGCAAACACCCCTCAATTTACATAAATGAGGGTAAATAGTGATTTCAACCTCAGATTGTGCTCAAATTGCACAAGGTGTACAAAAATGATCCAAAAGGATGGGAAATTTATGGAAAAGGTCCAAATGGACTAAAAGACAAAGAAAAGATCAAGAATGGGTAAATTGCAGGGAACACCCTGAGATTCAGTATGTTACACCAGTTCTTCTTGAACCTATTTCCATAGTTTTGAGGACAATTGGGGGTCCTTGTCTGAGATTATGGATGTTTGAACTCCATGAAGACATACTATCTCTCGTATATAAAGGTGAGTCGACTCTTAAACCTTTACAGTAGTCCTTATAGGAAGAAAATGAGCTGACTTTGTGAGATGATCCACTATAAACCATGCATCATCATATCCCTTCCTGATCCTGGGTAATCCCACCACAAAATCCATGGTTATGTGTTCCCATTTCCATTTTGGGATTTCCAAAGGTTGTAGTAGACCACCGAGTCTCTGGTGCTCTGCCTTAATTCTGTGGCATGTCAAACATCTAGACACAAATCAACAATATCATGCTTCATGCCCCTCCACCAAAACTGACGTTGTAGGTCATTCTACATCTTAGTCATGCCAGGATGAACTATGTACTTTGTCCCATGTGACTCATTGAGAATCTTTGTCTTCACAACTGAATGCTCAGGAACCCACATACGATTCTTATATTAAAGACCGCCATCGAGACCCATAGACAGATGTGTTTGAGTCTTTGACAGGAGAGAGATGAGATCTACAAGACCGGGACTAACTTTTTGTGCCTCAAGAATATCAGATTGCAAATCAGATGTGATAGATATGTTGTTCACATATACATGATTAGACAGAAACTATGGCTTCTAGCCTACTAGGTCCTCCATATTCCTCCACTCAGGAATAGACAAAGATGCAAAGACTGCTCTTTTTCTGCTAAGGGCATCTGCGACTACATTGGCTTTTCCCGTATGGTAGCTAATAATGAAATAATAATCCTTCAGATACTCGATCCATCAACTTTGATGTAGGTTCAAGTCCTTCTGAGTCTGGATATACTTTAGGATTTTGAGACCAGTGAAGATAGCAAAGGTCACCACATACAGGTATTGTCTCCAGATTTTGAGAGCATGAATGATTGCATCTAGTTTCAAATCATGTGTGTGATAATTTTGCTAATTGGGTTTTAGCTATCTGGATGCAAAGGACGCCACCTTTCCATGTTGTTGTAGGACACATCCTAACCCATTTCTTAAACCATCAGTGAAGATCACGAACCCTTCATTGCCAGACAGAGCCAACGTCAACTTCTGCTTTAATTCCTAGAAACTTGACTCACAAGCAACTGGCCAGATGAATTAGCTTAGTTAGAGGTAGTTCCACTTTGGATAAGTTCAGGATAAATCGACGATAGTATCTCGCTAGACCCAAGAAGCTCTGAATTTTAGAAGGATTTCAAGGAGGTTTCCAATCAAGTACAATAGATACTTTGGCGGGATCAATATATATGTTACCCCCAGAAATGACATGTCCTAGAAACATGACTTTATCAATCCAGAATTCACATTTAGAAAGCTAGCCATATAATTTCTGAGCTCAAAGGATTTCAAGAACTGCCTTTAAGGGATCCCAAAGTTTCTCTATAGAATCAGAATAAATTAGGATATCATCAATGAAGATGACCACAAATTCATCAAGATAAGGCTGGAAGACTTTGTTCATCAAGCTCATGAATATGCTAGGTGCGTTGGTCAACCTGAATGTCATCCCTAGAAATTCATAATGCCCATTATGAGTTCGAAAAGAAGTTTTAGAAATATCAGAATCTTTGACTTTAAGTTGATGGTAGCCAGAGCAAAGATCAATTTTTGGGAAAACTTTGACAGTACAAAGCTGATCAAAGAGGTAATCAATGCAAGGGAGAGGATACTTGTTTTTAATAGTGGCTTGGCTCATCATGTGATAATCAATACGCATTCACATAAAACCGTCTTTCTTTTTGACAAAGAGAATGGGTGCACCCCAAGGGGAAACACTAGGACAAATAAAACCCTTGTCGAGAAGTTCTTGCAACTATTTCTTCAACTCCATAACCTCAGCAAGAGCAATCCTATACGGTGCCCTAGAATTCAGAGTGGTTCCAAGAAAAGGTCTATGGAGAACTCAATGTTTCTATTTGGAGGCGACCTAGGAAGCTCCTCTGGAAATACGTCGAGAAAATCGTGTACCACCTTGAATCTTTCTACAAGCCCATTGTTAGGACTGGTCTCTAAGACTAATGTGAGGAAGACTTTACATCCTTTAGAAATGGTCTTTTTATCTTTAAGAGTAGAAATTATAATGTTATTATAGAATCTTCTTCCCCAAGGGATCACCACAGGACAAGAATGAGGCTGAGAGAGAACTACCATCTTATTTCTACAGTCAATGTGAGCATGATATGTGTATAGCCAATCCATACCAAGTATAATATCAAAGTCTTCCATGGTTAAGAGAATAAATTTGAAGGGCATATCATGATTTTCGAAATTTAGAGGTACAACATTTGTTTTTTGTAGGGTAGTGAGTATTTTTCCACTAGGAGTAGACACATCCATGATATATACCAAGTCCCTTATATGTAGGTGTAAAATTGATGCCAGATTTTGAGAAATAAATTTATTTGTGGATCTAGAATCAAATAAAGCTTTAACGAGGTGATGATTTAACAATAAAGTTCCTACACATGATAATTGATTTATGGATAATTTGAAGGATTGAATAAGATATTAGATTACAAAAAGAATTTTGATTAACTTCAACAAGCTGGTTGGAATTTTCCTAGGCCTCTTCTACAATCACTATAAAAATTCTATCACTTAGTGTCCCTGAGGAGGTGGAGCGCCTTCTGGATGTTTTTAAATGATAGACAAATTAGAGCACTTGGTGAGGAAATGACCCTCCTTGTAGTTGTAGCAGACCGACTTGGTATCGCGATAAGGTCCATCATGCCCTCATCCACATGTTTTACATACGTTGCAGTAATCCTTCAGCTGGTTATAGTTGTTGTTCTATCCTCTTTTCCTAAACCTCCTTCTTTCATGATCTCTTGTAATTATGGCCAGGGTGGAACTTCCTAGATTTATGCTCTTCGGTGGTGGTTAACCCTATGTATCCCATGTTGGAAGGATTCTACAGACCTTGTTCTCTTTCCTACTTGAGGGCCATGTCTAGGGCTTCATCTATGCTTCTAGGATGGGAGGCTATAAATAGGGTTTTCAAATGGGCAGAAAGGCAGTCAACATAATACTCCACTAGGCGATCTTCAGTCTTAGTAGGGGCATATCATTCTAGAAGCCTAAACTTCTGAGTGTAATCATCCATAGAGAGACTACCCTTCTTAAGCTCGATATACATCTTCTCCTTCCTCTTCCTCTCAACTATAGGCATAAACGTTTGGTGAAGAGTTTTTTGAAGGCTTCCCATACCATGTTATCTTCTTCTTCTCCTCTATTCCCGCTATAGTTTTCCCACCAGATTTTTTCCACTCTTTTAATGCGTCGAAGTTCACTACAATCACTAAGATAATTATCCCAGAGTTTAATCCTTTTTCTACTTCCCGATTACGGTTAGTATAGAAGGGTCGATCCCATAGGACAACATTTTTAAGGTTTTTAACTCTAATCCAAATTGATTTGAATAAATTTTTATTTATTTTTGGTATTTTTCTTTTTAGAACAGAAAGTAAAGATCGGGTTTGAGGTTTGTTTCTATCACTAAGCAAGAAGGAACACAAAAAGGATTGTACTTAACACAAAATAAGTTTTCTCTGTCCCAAGAAATTAAGATGATTGTTAGTACAAATAAAACTATTGTGAATGAAAAGACTGGAATGTAAAGAATCAGATCAAATGGTGATTGAATCAAGTGATGGGAAATTGAGGATTTTAGGGGTTTTCACCACCTTAGCCTAGGCGAGAATGAACTAAATCCTTTTAAATGACAAATACGATGAAGGCATGTGAATTAATTAAAACCCACAAAATATGGACTCCACATGAGCCCATTGGTCCTGGTACTCATGTTTCTTAGTTCATCATCCCAAAAGAGGAAGATCCATGATTGTTTCAAAACCCCTATGTGATTGGGTTTATTATTCTAAATCTACATTTCCATCCAGATTAACATGTGATCAAACCAAATAGTTACTTTGATAGATCAATATTTATTAAATCATAAAGACATCTAGAAGTCATCCTTAAGGATTATTCGATTTAAGCCATGGCTAAGGGGTTATTCCCCTTACTTCGATAGGAAAACTACTTACTCATGCTTGTAGAGAAAAGGGAGAGGGAGGAAAGAAGTGTTCTAGCCATAGTCTAGACTTATCAAAGGATTAGTTCCTTAGGCTAGAGACAATCAAACAGATGACCCATAATTCCTTCCTCCTGTCTATAGAAGAAGAAGGAGAAGAAGGCTAGATGTAAAAACAAGTAAGGTAGAAGAACAAAAATTAAAGAGAACACTTAGTTTGCAAATAATAGACTTTATTGATGAATAAAACTCAAGAACATAGAATGATTGCTTAGAAATCCTTGTACAAAGATGATACCAAAGATGATCTAGTAAGGAGGAAGTGTCCCTCCTTTTATATGATAAGGAGGGGGCTTTTAGAACTAGGGTTGTGGAAGAAAGGAGGCTGGAAGTTTGAACTGTCTGTGCAGAGACAACCAATCGGTTCAGGGGTGAGTCAATCGACTAAGGCTGGGGCAGGCAGGAAATGAGGGAAGCCAGTCAGCAACCATAGTCTTTGGGTGGTGGTGCAACTTTGAACCACTCAGATGGGATGTGAGAACTCCCACTTCAGAGGTTGAATTGATTGTTTGAAATTGAATAGAACGCCGCTCTGACGGTGTCCAGTTGGTCGGTTGACGTAGCTGAGACGATCGGCTGAGGCAAGTGAGTTGGTCATGTGGAGCAAATGAATCGATTGTCTCATATCTTGAATCTGCAAGATTTGCAAGTTTTTGGTGAGAATAAAGTTAAATTTTGATGAAAGGAAGCAGATTGCAATTTATTTCTTTTCACTGGACAAAGATAGAAATTTTCATGTGACAAGACTTTAAAGGCTGTGAAAAGGGATGCTAAATCAACACACATCAAAATACTGCAGACTTAAGCCTTTGCTTATCCTTAAGCAAATTAAGATATCAAAGTAATTCAATTTTTTTTTGAAATAACATATTCATCCTCCCTTAATTAGTAGTATCTTCAATCCTTTTCATGGCCAAGCAACCAATCTCCTAGAATGACAAAATACAAGTTCTATATTTCTTGCAACAAACATTTTTTATAGCTTCTTCTTTCAAACCTATACTTTACAAAAACAGACTTAATCCTACTTGCGCTTCAACACTCGAAAATTAATTTTTTTTGGCATGGGAATGAGAAAGGGTGAGGTGTGGAAGAAGGATCCCTCCTCTATTCAACTTGGGATTTTAATTTCATGGATTTGTGCCCCTATTACATTTACAAGGGGTGTGGAAGAATGGTCCCTCCTCTATTCGACTTGGGATATTGACAACAATTTTTTAGTGCTCTTTTTAACATCTTTTGGCGGTACGCCCTATTAAACTTATGAGGGGTATGGAAGAAGGGAGAGAGGAGAAACATGCCACCCCATACTTAGGGTTTGACATGTGAATTATTTGCTCGTCCAAACTTTTTTTTAGTGTTGTTTTATTAGTAAGAAAAATTGTGTAAATGCATTATATGAGAAGGATTGATTAGTTAATATAATGCTAAGATAAGAAAAGTTTGCATTTGATTCTATTCGATACTCTAAAGCTTGCCATCTTTTCCAAGAATATTTCTAATCTAGGTATGGAGAACTTGGTATTTTCAAAAAAGAAATGAAAATTTTGAACAATTTTGTGAAATAAAGATTTATCTAATTTCTGAAAAAGAAGATACATCAATTATCCGACTAGGTAAAGGCTAAAGTTTTGAAAATGGAAAATGCACTAAACTTTGAAATACAAAAATATAATGCTAAAAGGAAAGATAAGGGGTGGAACACATACCACCCGCCCCCACCTCAGACTCAGAGTTTTTCTCATCCCAAACAAACCCTTAGATCAAGGTGGAGGGAACAAAATAATTTTGGTGTTGGATGTTGTTGGTGGGAGGAGTAGTAGTTTCCCCAGTAAGGGGAGTGGGGATTTGGGTAGTCCTTCTAGGCCCCATAATCCTCATAGGATGGGCGGATAGGGGCAAAGTGGTCACAATCCACATGCCAAGACTCTTGTGAATGTTGCATGAGATACATGTGGTTGAGCTGGTGGCCTTGGCGCTACTACTCATGTTGAATCTCATCTAGCTACTGGTAGACCTCATAGAACCCATAGGCACTTGCATCATCATCTAGTCAACGACTAGTGCGATATCGGGGTGGTGGTAGTGGACCAAAGGCATCGTCATGGACCAAAGACATCGAGGTGGTGGTGGTGGAGGGTTTGAGTTCTCTAGGTCATACCTCTGGATGTGCCATGGCAGATTAGTGTGCTAATAAAAAATGTTTGTTGTGGCAAACCATGCATGCAGAGGAAGTTGTAGAACCTCATGTGAATCCTTGAAGAGAAGGTAGTATACACCATTGGCACCCATGCGAATGAACTTGCTAGTTTTCAAGTAGTAGTTGTCGATCAGGTGGTTTTTGACCGGGAGTGGTGTGAAAGGGATATTGGTGTTGTGATATCTTGGAATTTTGGGGTTTCCAACTAATTATACTAAAATTGTTATAATAATATTGACCTCATTGGAGGTAACGGTAGCCACAATGACTGAGAACCATACTTTGAGGTGTGCAATAACGACAAAGTGTTAACGCGATACATGTCAAATTATTTGAGGCATTCTGATAATTATCTTTGATCGTGTGATCATTGGATTGGGCTTGTTTGAAGATTATATCTACATGGTCAAACTATGAATGTTTGAAGTGTACTTTGGTCAGTAATTAGCATAAGCTACGTTAGATCTATGCCTAAGAGTCAATTTTGTTGGAGTTCAATTGCATGCGTTTTGGATTAAAGTTGTATATGAATTATAGGAATATGTGAATCAGTATTGCATTATGTGTTTAATCAGCCCTCAAGATAACAACATGATTATCTTTGCTTTTAGTGTCTATCTCTTTTCTGTTGGGGATCCTTTCTTAGGAAGGAGCAGGAGGAGTCGTGTATTGATCTTAGCCATCAGTGAGTGAGATCTGATGCTTGTAAACCATCGCCAACCTCCGCAAGATGTGGGGTTGACAGCGTCAAAGGACGAGGCCATCCCCAGTCGCTTTTATTGAGGCAACCATGATCTCAAATAAGTCTGTAGATCCGCCTTTTTTGTAGCCTCCCAACCACATCCCGATTGTGGTTTTTGCTGGAAAGAGGAGATTTCTAGTTCTTGGTTTCACTGCCGTCTCCACCCATATCCCTAGGGGACGTCGAGATTCACCATGGTGGAGAAGAAGGAAACATCTGAAGCAGGTGGCTTTAGAAGGAAGCAGGTTTAGGATAACGATTATAGTCACTGCCTTTTTGGGAGAGGTCCTTGAGGCTCAGCAAGGCTCCGAGCCTTGAGGATTCATCAACAGGTGACAATCAGGTCTCCCTCTCAATTTGACGGGCTTGAGGTCCTTTTTGTGGCTCGTCACGAGGCTACTCATGGAGCAGGGGAGCTTGCCGATGACGCTGTAACAAAGCTTGAACAGGTGGAGGCTCACGTCGAGGGTGCGAACGAGTGGGAGAGACGAAGGGGCAGACTGAGACAGCCTCTGCCGAACATGTTTCTAAGCACCCTGGGTTTATGGATCACTTCCCCTTCCTCCAGCTTCATCATGGCCATGCCATGATCATGGATCACAATAGTTTTGAACCAAAGAGGACATCTGGATAATCTGGAGGCAGCAATGTCGCTGGTGGTTGAAGGAAACTGTGGTATCATGGTAATCAGGGGGAGATGAAAATCTCTACATATGTCTTTCTCCTAGGCGGCGACAGCCTCACGGGAGTAGAGGAACACCAACCGGATCTCGGCGAAGGCATCCATAATCTTCCTCGGACCTCCAACTCGAGTTCAACAACCTACATCATCGAACATGAAGCTCAGTGGATCCTCGTCGGGGCTAGATATCACGCTGGTGCTAGGAGGCAGAGGGCTCCATAGAGCTTTGTGGATGCGAGACTTAGAGAGGGAGGTCGTTTAGAGATCGCACAACCAAGTCCCGACGGTAGGCTTCGAAGCAGCTTTGATTAGGGATCATGGGACTCCTCTGCCTCAGAAACCAGACACCACCAACCCCCTCTCCTTGATTCATGTGGAGAGGAGGTCCTCAGGTCCTGTGACTCATCGATGCATCAGCAGAAGCTCGCCCTCTTCACGGCGGCGACTCACTGGTAGAGAACGGGGTTCTCGCGCAGTAGGCAGCGCCCGTCACATCACGAGAGAGAGAGAGAGGAGAAAGGCCGAAGATGGACAATGAACCGGCCGGTCTAGGAGTAGACCATGACGCTGAGCCACACCCCACCCAATGGCCAGCGTGAACCAATCAAAGACAACCATATCAGGCAGTGGGACCCACCACACAAGGTAATTACCTAGTTAATATCCAGTTAACATACTGATATTAGAAATACGATTAAAAATAGCTCCCTTGGCCAATAAATCCCCCAAAAATGGCCCTGCACTCAGAAAAATGCCCTCTTTCTTGTGAAACCTCAAGATCAGGCTTTAAAGACACATTTGTTGGTGATATTAGTTTAATATATAATACTCCTTTATGAGCTTCATATAATTAGAATAATTAGCATATGATGCAGATTAAATCTGAGAAAATTAGTTATGTACCCTAAGATCATGTGGCAACCAAATATGCACTATGATCAAGTTATAATTTCATAATATTAGCTCTTTTTGCATTAATGCATAGTTAGATACTTTAAACCTCATATTAATTCTAGAAAATGGACCAGTCATCAGAAAATTACAAAAATTGGACCAGACCTCTAAAATGTCACCCTAGTCAGTATAAAAATATCAAACACAAGTTTAGATCAGTTTGAACCAAGGTTTGGCCTAAACCCTAATTTGGACCTAAAATACCAAGAATATGGTGTACCTATATTAATGATGATTAATTTCTTTAAATCAGGTGTTGACCAGATTGTCTAGATGAGCAAGAATGATTAGAAATCTCTAAACTCAGGTATGTGGGATTTATTAAGTATAAGACTAGTTTTCTGATTGCATATGATATATAATATCCTGAATGCTCGTATTTGGATATGATTGCTTGGTTGAACTAGTATGAGTTATACTTCACCAAATCTAATAGAACATAAATGAGTATGATGGGTTGTAGCTACTAGAGCACATAGCCTGGTGTGGATGTATGTTTCCTAACATGGATGTATGATTCCTTGTCCCATGTTAGATGTATGATGATACTATATTACCCACACTAGATGTAAGTCAAGTGCAAGTATGTGTAGTACAACCGCATCAAAGTGAATGCAATAAAAGGAATGTTTACCTGATTATCGCTTTAAACAATGTTTTCTTTTAATCTTTCTTTCTCAAGATTATTTCAATTATGCAAGCATATTAGTATGTATCTTTCTACCCATGTGCACAACACCTTGTGTGTTGATTCATTGGTTCACGTATGTTTTAGGTTCAGAGATAGCGTGGGATAAAAGATGTGAAGTGAGCATTGTTCCGATTGTACCTATTGTGTAGATCCTAGTTTAGCATACATGTTCTTAGACTGTAGAATTTCCATTCAATATGTAATTGTAAATCGTGTTGTAATAACTCACTTGGTAATATATACATGTTGAATGTTGAGAAATTTTTATGGTGTTTGTTATATTGAATGTTCATGTATGCGTATTATGCTTCCGCATCGCTCTCTGATATAATTGGATGATGTTTTCAGATTCTTACATCTCATTCCCAATAGGGTTTGGAGAAATCAAAATCCGGGGATGTCACAGGTGTATCCAAAAAAAATGGTGAGCTGGGTGACAAAATGGCTGATGAGGAAGGATGATGAGGTGGTACGGATAACTTGGGTGCTGAAGTGTTCCAAAATGACATTTCCCCAGTTGAAGGGTTCTGTAACATCCCAGGTTTGAGGCCTAGGATAACATGATCTTAAAAGGAATGATTGGACTACCCATATCACCAAGGTGCACCTCCTTTTCCGGGAGCCCATCTCTAAAGAACTCCGTAGTTAAGTGTGCTCAGCTTGGAGTAGTACTAGGGTGGATGACCAGTCGGGAAGTTGATCCTGGCTTGCGCGTGAGTGGACAAAAGCGTGCAATTAAGGCTAGTGGTGGTCTGTGGGGCCAGTCGTCATTCCTGAAACTCTGCTAGAGCCTTGGGCAGTGGGACAGGGCATTACAAATGGTATCAAAGCCATAACCCATCCACTAGGTGGGGCCCACATGGGCATGTGGCATGCCAGTCTTGAGTCGTGCGGTCCAAGCAAGTTGGAAAGGGCTATCCGTAGAGACGAGATGGAGCCGTCCTTACACTGGTAGTCATGGACGGGAGCTGGGTGTCCATGGGCCATTGTGGGTCTACACTGAAATGGGGTTAGATTATGAGGCCATATAGTTGAGCCTTGACGAGGATGTCAAGAGTCTGAGTGGGGGAGATTGTAACATCCCAGGTTTGAAGCCTAGGATAACATGATCTTAAAAGGAATGATTGGATTACCCATATCACCAAGGTGCACCTCCTTTTCCAGGAGCCCATCTCTAAAGAACTCTGTAGTTAAGTGTGCTCAGCTTGGAGTAGTACTAGGATGGGTGACCAGTCACGAAGTTGATCCTGGCTTGCGTGTGAGTGGACAAAAGGGTGCAGTTAAGGCTAGTGGTGGTCTATGGGGCCAGTCGTCATTCCTGAAACTCTGTTAGAGCCTTGGGCAGTGGGCCGGGGCGTTACATGTTCTTCATTCAAGAGGCACCAGAGGGCGTAGAGTTAAACATAGGTGATGGCTCCCTGAGTACCTTCTTTACTGAAAATGGTGCAAGAAAAGATGCGATGGAGGTAGCAGATCACTGGTTTGTGAATTCGGGATGCCTTGGGCCCACTGGGAAGGTGGGGCATGAGACTTGTAATCTCGGCCCAAAAATTATCTCTATCACACCAGTCGGGGTAGGAATCATGGGGTTGCCCCATACAATGATCTAAATAGTAATCGTCGCTTCCATCAAGGATGGAATAAGTGAAATGTGATGAAGAGATCTCCAAATTTTCCCCATAAATCTAGATCATGCAACTAGAGTTGCTTCGGGAATAGTGATAGTAGAGGAAGGTAGACAAGAACTCAAGAGTGATATCATTATACACTGAGGTAACATGGTAATGAAAGAGAAAAATATGGTTTTTATGGAGAATGTTGTCAGTGGCTTCACTGATTCCTGGGGAGTCGAGGGTGGTGTCGCATGCCCAAAAGGGGAGGGAAACACCTATAGAAAACAAATCTTCATAACGTTTGAGGTGTTCAATGCTAGTGAATAGGACATAACTTCTAGGAATGGGGGCTATGTAGGGTGGATGAGGGGTAGTGGAATTCAGGTCGTTGATCACCTTCTGGTTGCTCTCCATCTCATAGAGAAGAGCCTCTACATCATTGATGTCATTGAGCATTTCCTCATTAAGCTCGGGGGAGGACTCACTGGTGGGGGAGGGCGTGCAAAATAGAATCTTGTAGTGGGATCTAGATCAGTGAGGTGGGTCCCGAGTGGAAGAGGCAGTGGACTTACCTTTGTCCTTGCAGAATCATTTGAACATGGATATTGTGGAGTGCGAACTGATCATTTGGGCAGCTAAGTTGATCGGTTGGCGAAGGTCAAACAGGCAACTCAGACCTAAAATGGTCATTTCACAGGCTGAAGAAGGGGTGGTGGTGCTTGCCGCAGTGGATCACAGGGGATAGGAGTACATGCTGGCCGAACAATTTAGATCCCAAGCGCTCGACTAGTAGGACGAGGATGGCAGCAGTGAGGGTGTGAGGTGAGTGGATAGGGAACAAAGCGAGAGTATCATAGAGCTGGTGTGATGAGCGGTGAGGGCATGCAATGAGTAGCTCACGGAGCAGGTAGGGTGAGTGCGCAGGTGGCAAGATGAGCGGCATGGCAGAGGTGGGTGACTGAGCAAGCAAAGTGATCGACAGACGTATGAGCCAGTCTGCTTCCACTGTGCGAGGGGTTGCTAACGAGATGCTCGGTTAGTTGAGGAAGATCAGGCGGGTGGCTCATAGCAATAGGCTGTTAGTGAGGCAGTCAGTCAGCTGAGGAATGTTAGGAGGGTTGCTTGTAATAGGGAAACTTCTCACTGAGGATGCGCTCAGCTCACAGAGCAGGAGAGATGAGTGACTCGCTTCACTACCAATGGACTGAGGAGGTGAATCAGGTGGCTTGCTTGACCACCGATTGACCGAGGAAGTGAACCTTAGGTGGGAGAGAGGTTAGGTGGTGAGAGAGAGGTGGCTAGGTTTAGAGAAGAAATGGATGAAGGTGAAGCTCGTCATGGGGGAGGCTAAATAGCCAAGTGAGGCAGCTATACTGATCGACTAGAGAACGAGCTAGTCGACTCAAGGTGTTGATCAACCTAGGTGGAGGTCGGAATCTGATGTGTCGAGGCACCTCACATTCGTCCCATGGTCGACTTGTTGCGTATGGGAGGGGGACAAGTGGCTAGGAGGCTCGAGGGATGCATGATTTCATAGAGTCGATCGGTTGATACTCTGACTAATCATTTGGGCTACAAAAGGAGGTATTGTTTGAGAATCTCAAACTGATCGGTTGGTGTGGTGAGCTGATCAATTGGCTTGTTAGAGAAAAAGGAACATAACAAGATGAAATAACAAGGTAAAGAATATTCAATATAAGGAAGATAAGGTTGGGCTTCCTCCCAACAAGCGACTTGTTTTATGTTGGAGGCTCGACAGATGAAAGACTAGTTTATTCTAATTCTAGGGGAGGCTGAGGGTCGGTCAAGTTAAGATCTTCCAAGGATGAACGTATATTGGTATTTGATGTGACAAGGTCTTCAGTGGTTATGTATCTTTTGAGTCAATGCCAATTAACCTTAAATTCACCCAAAACTTTATCCCAAAGAAGAAAGGTACCATGTGGATAGGCACACTTGACAAGGTAGGGACCATACCATCTGGATTTAAGCTTTCTAGAAAAAAGCCTTAGTTTGGAATTAAACACTAGAACCTGGTCACCTTCTCTAATGTCCGTGTGCTTGATGTGACCGTCATGACATACTTAGTTCGATCCTTGTAGATTCGTGCATTTTCATAAGCGCACATTCTAAGTTCATCCAATTCATTCATTTGGAGAAGACATTTTCTTTGGCTATAGAAAAATCAAAATTCAGGCTTTTGATGGCCCATATGTCCTTGTGTTCTAATTCTATCAGGAGGTGGCATGATTTGCCATAAATCAGCCTAAAAGGGGTGGTGCCTATGGGTGTCTTGTAGGTGGTTCGATATGCCCACATAGTGTCATTGATTTTCATCGCCCAATCTTTCCTAGTGAGACCAACAATTTTCTCTAAAATGGATTTGATTTGCCTATTAAATACTTGAACATGCCCACTAGTATGAGGATGGTAGGGAGTGGTGACTTTGTGGTAGACCCTGCATTTCTTCAATAAGGCTTCAAAACATTTCTCTAAAAAATGGGATCGCCTATCAGAAATGACAGTGTGTGTGACTCCAAATCTAGGGAAAATATTGTCTTTAAAGAGTTTCTTAACATGTTTTAGTGGGTACAAACTTCAACCAACTTTGACACGTAATCGACTGCGACTAATATGTAGACAAACCCATAAGAAGAAGAGAATGGGCCCATGTAGTCGATTCCCTAGGCATCAAAAATTTCTAATTCTTACCAAGAGGTTAGGGGCATTTGGTCACACATGGAAATGTTTCTTGTCCTTTGACATTGGTCACATGAGAGTACATAATCGTATGAGTCTTTGAATATGGTGGGCCAATAGAAACCACACTGCATGACTTTCCTAGCTAATTTTTGGGAACTCATGTGTCTCCCATAGGGGCCTGAGTGACATTGTTTTAGAATGTTAGTGCTTTTATCTTGGGAGACACAATGACGATAAATACCATCCACATTAAGTCTAAACAGATAAGGTCCGTCCCAATAATAGTTTTTGACGTCATGTAAAAATTTAGCTTTAGAATGGCCCTTGTACTCATGGTGCAATGCACCAATAACTAAATAATTTACAAAATTGGAAAACCAAGAAAATTGAGAGTCTACCTTAAGTAGTTGGTCATTTGACAAAGATGCATTTATGGGGGTTTCTAATAACCTCCCATTTTGCGATGTTATCTTACTAGTTTTCCTCAGTTTTCCATACTCTTTCCTAGTTAAATTAGATAGAATCTTTAACTTTCCACCTTTTTGTAAATATACCATTAGATTAACTTCTCCTTTTCACTTCATACAGAAAAGCACAAAAAAATTACAAAACCCCCAAACAGTCCCAAGACCGAATGGAAGCCAAATGGTCCCAAGACCGAATGGAAGCTGAATGGTCCCAGGACTGAATAAAGATCAAACGGTCCCAAGACCGTGTGAAGCCAAACGGTCCCGAGACTGTATGAAGCCAAACGGTCCCAAGACCGAATGGAGATCAACCGATTTTGAGACTATATGAAGCCACACGGTCCCAAGACCGAATAAAGGTCAAAAGGTCCCAAGACCATGTGAAGCCAAATGGTCCTGAGACCATATGAATCCACACAGTCCCAAGACCGAATAAAGGTCAAATGGTCCCAAGACTGTGTGAATGGTCCTGAGACCATATGAAGCCACACGGTCCCAAGACCGAATAAAGGTCAAATGGTCTTGAGACCATATGAAGCCACACGTTCGTAAGACTGAATAAAGGTCAAACAGTCCCGAGACTATGTGAAGCCAAACGGTCCCGAGACCGTATGAAGCCAAACGGTCTCAAGACTGAAACCGATCAGCTCATGTGATGAACCGATCGGCTGAGCTTGGTGAACCGATCGGATCAACTGGTGAGTCGATCGGCTCATGGATAGGGTGAAATGATCCGTTCAAGTGTTGAAACGATCAGTTCAAATGGTCCAACCGAGCAAGTTGGGAAAGTAAGATTGGTGAGAAATTTCTTTTTGTTTCACTTGCCCAATTTGATTGGAACAAGGATTGGTATTTGATACCAATTCAAAACAAAAGAAGAAAAGTCAATTGGGAACTGATCAGGACCACGAACCGACTGGTTCAGAAGTGAACCGACCATTTCATGGGTCCCAACCGATCGGTTGAGGTGTCAACCGACTGACTCAGCTCCCCAACCAACCATTTCACTTGTGAAACAATCGATTCAGGTTACACAGTTGGTTGTTTTTGTGGAAAATCTCAAACCCTTCTGCTCCTGCTTTAGTCCTGCATTGCCTGGGATAGAGAACCATGTCCCATTACCCTCCTATATATATAGGGTTATTGGGGGCTTCTTAAAGTACAACTTAGTGCAACCAGTTGCTCTGTAAAGTTGTCATTCTCTCTGGTTTTGGTAACCGAGAGAGCCCGAGTAAGTGCTACCTGATAAGGGAGGCATAACAAGGGAAAGACAACTGCAGAAAGCGACTGGTGGCAGGAGAGTGTGTCGGCGACTAGTACGCCGGCAGGAGGGTGCGACGCCTTTTGATTCCTTGTGGGACAAGGAGATTGGAGTTCTAGACAGTCCGTGTGGATGACTACAGAGGCGGGAGACCTCTGTCGCTCGGAGGACAATTGTCAATCCCAACAGTCCCGGTGGGACCAGTAGTCTTCAGTCCCGGTGCGACCAGGAGCTGCACAGACACTGTCCAAGACTGGAGGTGAAGACCGCACAAGGCGCAAGGTACTTTCCCCGAGCAAGCCTCGGGACAAGGTATGCATCCACAAACCAACTTTTCTATTGTATAGACGTTGAAGCGATTCCTTTTATTCTGGGTTTGAGGAAGAATTTTTTTTTGTTTCTTCTGCTTCTCGGCCTCCCGTAAAACCCAACAGTGGTATCAGAGCCACGTCAACCACTCTATATCTTAGGATTATTGATATGATCGATTTTGGTTTGTCGCTTTTATTTATTGCATACGATGCGAATAAAATTGGCTTAATGCATGTCCAATCCACAAATCCCAAATATACATATATGATATGTAATATTAATGCACTCGATACGCGCCGCCCTTAAACGAGTTTTGTGGTGGATGTGTAGCATGGTTATGGCCTATAAACCCTATATATGTATGTTGTTGTATGTGGTTGTTTGCATCTCGGTCTGCGCACCGATTCCCTTTCTCCTATTACTGATGTAACTCAAAATAATTCGAGATTTCTTTTCCTACCTTTGCTCCCCCCAAATGTAACTCGGGGTTTCATAATTCAATTGTAAATATGATAGATTTTAGTTCTTGTTATGTCAAAGAACGGCGGACGGCCTGAAATGATCGGTTCAAGGCGTGAATCGATCGGTTGGTGTTCCAGACGACCGGTTCGAGGAGCGAGATGAGCGGGTGGCAATCTGAGGAGATGCACGACGAACGGTGAACCGATCGGCTGGAGGCGCCAGTCGATCGGCTGGTGAACCCGAACAACCAACTTGATGGCGATCCGATCAGTCATGGAGATGAGCTGATTAAACCCAAAAAGGCAGGCACAAATTTCATCTTGTACAAGTTGCATGTGATGTAGACCTAGATGATCGTGATTCCTCTTGGCTCGAGGAATCACAATAGGATGGCCATAATCATTGCTTTTATCGTTTTTCATGTTTTCTGTGGGATATAGCATGTATATGATACATGCTATATATTGTGGTGATTGGATATGTATATGAATATAAAAACTAAATCCCTCATTAAAATATTAAGTCTTATACGCCTTCCATTAGCGACACACATGGAAAACTCAATCGACTAAGCATAGGTTACGCCAAAGCGTGGTGCTCCGTCCATCTTGTGGAAGTGTGAAGGGTCGACATGCAGGTTCTGCCAAAGTAGGGTGCATGTTTACCGTGTCGGCTTTTGGGATAGACTTAACTGGTGATTCTTAGAGCGTCTAAGCCCAGAGGCACAGAATGTTCATGGCAAGGTGTTGCGCATGTTCATTGAGTTGCATATGATGCAATTGGCATGATGGCCTACCTAAATAGTCAAGATTATGGGCGATCAGCCAAAGCTGACACATGATTTAATGAAATATGGATCTTGACCCACTAGAAGATTGTGCGCTGCAATCTTCCGAATTGATGGTGAGGGCTGTCAATTTGAGTCAAAATAGTGGGAGCGGTAATTAATTATGGGCCTAATTAACTATCATCAAATTTTATTCAAATCAAATCAAAAGGAGTTTTGACAAATGAAATTTTCTCTTGTAGAATGGCAAAGGAATCATCTTTTAAAATGGGAAAATTAATTGAGAACAAATTCCATAACTGGTTGAGGACTGTGAGAAGTGTTCTGCACAATCCAAATATACCAGGAGCCTTTGAATCCACTCTATGTATGCTTAAAGCATTGGTGAAGAAGAAAGAAAGTTCATTTATAGAGATCAATGGAACGATAGGTAAGGGAGAGAAGGGTTCTCTCGCCAAACCAATTTCTTCTACATGGAGAGGATGGAAGGAACGATGGAAGAAGAAGTCAGAGATAGAGATCTCTACTTCTGGTGTATACGTGATAGAGATTAACTTTACTAATTCTTCGTCATGGGTACTTGATATCGGATGCGAATCTCACATTTGTTCAAATGTGAAGGATCTTAAGTGAAGTAGGCCTTTGGGGAAAGGTGAGGTTGAACTACGTGTTGCCAATGGGGCAAGAGTTGCCGCCAGTGTCGTAAGAACCTGAGTTAACTCTACCAAGTGGGCTAATAATAGAGTTGAAGAACTACTATTATGTATCTGCCATAAATAGAAATATCATTTCCGTCTCTTATTTGGACAAGGATGGATTTGAATTTCTTATTAAGAATGGAAATTATTCCATTTCTAAAGATGGGATCTTTTATGGCAGTGCCCCAATGTCTTATGGTCTATACTTGATAGATTTGGAGACAAGCGTATACAACGTAAACACCAAAAAGCAAAAACTCAACAACTCAAACAAAACATATCTTTGGCATTGTCGTCTAGGGCACATAAATGAGAAGCGCATTTCTAGACTCCATAAAGATGGTTATCTAGACTCGTTTGATTATGAATCAATAGAGACATGTGAATCTTGTTTATTGGGCAAGATGACCAAGACTAACTTTTCAGGTAAAGGTGAGAGAGCTAGTGATCTATTAGGACTCATACATACTGATGTATGTGGGCCTTTTAGAACTAATGCCAGAAATGGGTGTCAGTACTTCATTACCTTCACTGATGATTTCAGTAGGTATGGCTATGTGTACCTGATGAAGCATAAGTTAGAAACCCTTGAAAGGTTCAAGGATCTCATGAATGAAGTACAGAACCAACTTGGCAAAAGTATTAAAGCACTTCGATCCGATCGAGGTGGAGAATACTTAATCCAAGCGAGATCAACCGGTCCCGAGACCCTATGAAGCCACACGACCCCAAGATTGAATGAAAGAAAATGATTTCAGACCGAGAGGACTCAAACGGTCTCCAGAACGAGAGAGTCCAAACGGTCTCCAAACCGTGTGAAAATCCAAACGAACTCCAAGACCATTTGAACCCACATACACCAAACCGTTTAAGGCTCACTCAAAATCCTATAAATAGAACCCAAAGGGGTCCTCACAAATCATCAAGTCTTATACGTCCAAAGGCTGCCTCTATTGTTCTAGAGCCATTCCATCCTTCACCCACTACCCCGAGACTGCCGGTCTGAGATCCATACTCCATCTCTGAACTACTTTCTCTCTCATCAACAAATAAGGTGGGAAGAGGAGGATTCATCATCAACCAAGCTACGAAGTGTGAAAATCTTTGCCCTCTCTCCTCTAAGGGGTCGACCTTCCTCCCTCCTTCGTGGAGATGAGATACTCTCTCTCTTCTCGCCCCCTTCTTTGTTCTTGCCATGAGCGAGTAGTCTCATACACTAGGGTTCGTGAAGTAGCCCCGCTACACATTTTTCATTTCATGCAATGTAATTCATGAGTTTGCAATAGAGATATACTTCCTTTTTAGTTCAACATCAATCGTTTAATGAATGCTTGTTGCTTGATCACCAACTTGCATTACTTATTATCTATTAGTATGAATTGTCTATGTTTTTACTATTAGATTCAAATCTCGATTGAATGTTGGTTCTTGATGTATGTAGTCACCATGCATCTGTTTTGGTATCTAGGAGTGTTTTTCAAGGAGTGGAGTAAACTCACTACCATCATTGTACTTTCATACTATGAAATGGAATCAATTGATGTATAAATGTACAACCTTGATAAGTCAAGAAACACACTTTGTGAAGGGAATGATGAAAAGTAAGTCACCATTCATTTGGGGATGGTTGGCTTTGCAACATTCCCACACTTCTCGTAGTTAGTTCTCCGAAAGGAAACTAAATCTACAAAGATACTAACTATTTAGACTCTTAATGCAGGCTATGTTACTATGTTGCATGTTTTGATCCATGTGTAGTGGTGGTGAAAGCCAATCACATCCTAGTGGTTTCTTAACATTGTTTACAACCTTAAATTTACTTTCTTTCTTTTACTTTACTTGCACTTAGTTTAAACAACCAAACCAACTCTTTGATCTAAATACCAACTGTTAAGGAGTTAAATGAAATTATAATGTTTTCTATCTTGTTGATCTTAAAAAGACCGTTGTCCTACGGATTCGACCTTAACTATACTACGATGAGACTTCCACGTATCCTAGCATACGTGGGTGGAGTTTTTAATCTAGTATAAGAAAGGCTAAACCTAAAGACTTACTATCTTTAGGATTTTTAGTGGTGCACGCAACTCCACACAAGTGGTAGCTCCATCAAAAATTGGCGTTGTTGCTTGGGACAACGGAACATTTTAATTTCATTTATCATCTTGCTAGTTGGTTAGGGTTTTACACTTTTTCTTTAAACATTACCCCATATTCTCTTGATTTCATCATATCTCCTGAATCATCTGAAAAGTGTGTTTCTTCCTCTACTCAGGTAGAAGACGTGTATGCAACCATCGCATATTCTCAAATTCTCCCCTGATCCAGAGTATGACTCTGAGGTAGAGAGAAGCTTCCACCTCTGCATTAGACTTAATTTTCAAAGAGCCAGACAAATGGTCAAAGATCAATGCCAAGCTACACTAGTGATGGAAAGAGTCAACGCTGCTATAGCAGCCCAACGAGTGCAACTCATTGCCGACACATGTGCCCAAGTTCAGGCTGAAGTATGGGCTGAAGAGCAAGCCCGCATCTGTGCTGAGAATGAAGCAGCCACGAAAGCTGCTCAACTTTTGGTAAGAAGCAAGCAATTATGGGATCACACTGTTCCCAAGAACTACGAAGACAACCATCCAGTCCAACCACCACTCATCAACACTCCTAATTTTGAGATTAGGACACAATGGATCCAAATAATGTAGGGCATCTCATTCTTTGGAAGTGTCGGAGATGACTGCATGGACCATTTGTAGGGGTTCAAAGCTCTTTGCAAGTTGGTACCACAAGCTGGAACAACCATGGACGCAGTCATGCTCAAACTCTTCAACTTCACCTTGTCTGGAAGAGCACTAAGCTGGTACAATTCTTTGGACGGGGAGCCAATCACCACCTAGGCTCCCTTGGAAGAGAAGTTCTTGGAGAAATTCTTTCCCCCTTCACTAACCTACCAAATCAGAGGACAAATCAACCAATTCCTTCAACTACCGGGAGAGTCACTGGCTGACTCATGGGAAAGGTTCAAGGAACTCTTGAGGAAATGCCCTCACCATGGAATCTCGCAAAATCAGCTCATAGAAACTTTTTATAGGGGAGAAAGTGATGAAATTAAGAAGTTCTTAGATTCCTAATCTGGAGGAAACTTTATGAGATAGAACTACGAAGACGCCTAGAGGATAGTCACTCTCAGAGCTGAAAATCAATCCAATTGGGGGAGGGCGACCACAGGATGAGTTCTAAAGGTTTGTAAAGATGAAGAATCTATGGAAATGAAAGCCATAGCCAAAGCTTTGAAAACCGTATCCAACAAACAACAAGCCCTCAAAGCATCATTTGGGAAGTATGATAGAAAGAAGAACCCCCAACAAGCTAAAGTGACTACAGGAACTTGCGAGGCCTATCATGCATCTGATCATCCCACATTATCATGTAGTCTCATATACAATGTAATGATGGATTTGCAACCACCTCAACCATAGTATGAGCTGATCATTGAACACCCTGAGGATCAGATGCCAGAATAAGTAAATTCCATTCATTCCATAACAGGAAAAGCTTACTACAATCCAAATCAACCGAGAAACCAACCTAGGTTTCAATATGGAAATCCTACGGGGACTGCTAACCCACAACATCAAACACAAGGTGGATTTTCCAACATACTACCACCTGGATTTCAAACAAACTACAACCAAAATCAAGGGAATTTTAGAAACAATTTCTAGAGATCCAACTACCCAAGAAATCCCTCTGCATACTACAAATATACTCACCCTCCTATACACCCGCAATTACAACAAACTCAGCTGCAACAGCCACATCAACCTCAGTTTCCAGCACCTCAACAACAACCACCTTAAGGGAAGCAACAACTCACTCAATTTCAACAGAAGAATGCCCCACCACAACAGACTGATGAACTGTCCTTGATAAGGCAGATGCTGCAATCACAACAAACCAAGCTGGCTAACCAGCAAGCCCAACAAAAGGTTGTGGAAACCCAATTAGCATGGATAGAAGCTCAGCTAAAACCTCCAGTGGGTACTTTCACTGGCCAGCCAGAAGCAAATCCAAGACACGATCAACATAGACCAGAACAATTAAATGTTGTTACAACAAGGTCTGGTCGTGCTCTCATTGAAGCCATCTTGGTTAATCAAGAAGATAGGGATTTAACTGAAATCATCCCAATAGAAGAATCAGGTCAAGAAGTTGAAGAAAGGAAAGAAAAGGAACAAGGTCCCAAAGAACTAGAGGTTCCACAATATAAGCCAAGGATACCCTATCCTGGCAGGTTAAAGGAAACCAAACTAGACTCTAGATTCCAGAAATTCAAAGAGGCAATGAAGAAACTTTATGTTGATATTCCCTTTCTCGACGCCTTATCTAAAATCCCAGCTTGGTCCAAATATCTAAAGACCTTGCTATCAAAGAAATATATGATAGAGGTGCATGAAACTGTTAAGCTAGCCCAAACCACTTCTGATATCATTTTGAATAAAATGCTGAAAAAATAGAAGGACCCTGGCTCCTTTGGCATACAATGCTCTATTGGGAACACTTCTTGTAAAAAGGGATTGGCCAATTTGGGAGCCAGCATATCAATTATGCCATTTTCCATGTGCAAAAGATTGGGGTTCACTTACTTGTTGCCTACAACAATGACCATCCAGCTCGCTGATTCCACCATTATTGAACCCCTGGGAATCATTGAAGATATTCTAGTAAGAGTGGGGAGGGACTCTTATGTCCCCTGTGATTTTGTCATTATGGATATAAAAGAAGACCTTAGGTGCCTGATAATATTCGGTAGACCCTTCCTCGTCACAGCTAGAGCATTAATTGATGTTGAGGCTGGCACAATTACCTTGAGGTTTGGTGAAGAAACCATTCAATTCAGGGTTTTCAACAGCCTGAAGAGCCCTAGTATCCATGAAGAGGTTTTTCAACTTGAAGCAATTGATAAAATGTCTCAACTCAAGCAAGAAAATCCAAAACTAGCAGATGCCCTAGAGGACGCTCTAATAAATCTAGAAGATGAATTTTCAACCAATGAGTTAGTTCACCAATGCCTACAATACTTGGAGCAGGATGAAAAAGCCCCAGAAGCTACTTTTGAAGAACTGAAATTTGTCACTATATTCGAGACAACAGAAGTACCCAAAGCCCCAGAAATGAAAACTCTACCAACTGGGTTCAAACATGTCTTCCTAGATGAAGAAAAATTATGTCCAGTTATCATTAGCTCCTCTTTGGTTGACGATCAGGAAGAAAGGCTCCTCACTGAACTAAGGAAGCACAAGAAAGTAATTGGGTACAAGATGACTGACCTAACAGGCATAAACCTATCTCTATGCATGTATAAACTACCTATGATAGAAGAGTTCAAACCCTCGAGGGAGCACCAGATAAAACTGAACCAAAATTTGAAAGAGGTAGTTCGCCTCGAGGTTCTTAAACTCTTGAAAGCGGGTATTATCTATCCAATTTCTGACTCTCAGTGGGTTAGTCCCGTCCAAGTGGTCCCTAAAAGGGGGGAACCATTGTTGTCTTAAATGATAAGAATGAACTAGTACGTACAAGGATTGTTATTGGTTGGAGAATGTGCATTGATTATAGAAAACTGAACAAATCAACAAGGAAAGACCATTTTCCCTTACCCTTCCTTGACGAAGTCCTTGAGCGACTAGCCCACCAAAAAAATTTCTGCTACCTCGACGGATATTCTGGGTTTTACCAAATCCCAATTCACCCCGAAGACCAAGAAAAAACAACATTTACTTGTCCTTTTGGAACATACGCCTTCAGAAGGATGCCCTTCGGGCTATGCAACACACCCGCAACCTTCCAAAGGTGCATGACTGCTATCTTCGCGGGATTAACCAAAACCATTATGGAGGTGTTCATGGATGATTTGTCAGTATACAAAGACTGTTTTGACAATTGTCTGCTCAATCTAAGTAAAGTCTTATAGTTATGCGAGGAAACAAACCTTATCCTAAACTGGGAAAAATGTCACTTTATGGTGACCGAAGGTGTTGTCCTCAGACATCAAGTGAGCGAAAGAGGAATTGAAGTAGACAAGGAAAAAATCAATGTCATCTCAAAGTTGTCACCGCTCAAAGACATAAGTGGAGTGCGAGCTTTCTTGGGTCATGCTGGGTTCTACCGGAGATTTATCAAAGACTTCTCAAAAATAACAAAACCTATGACTTACCTATTGACCAAGGATGCCAATTTCAGCTTTGACCATGAATGCCTGCATAACTTTACAACCTTGAAGAATTCTCTAATCTGATCACCCATTCTGAGAGTGCCTGACTGGTCACAACCTTTTGAAATAAAGTGTGACGCTAGCAGCTATGCTATAGGGGCGGTGTTGGGGCAGAGAATAGACAAAATGCCATATGTAATATACTACACATCTAAGAAGTTAAATGAGGTGCAAAAGAATTATACTACTACTGAAAAGGAATTCTTAGCTATCATATATGCCTTCAAAAAATTTCATTCTTATCTAATTGGATCAAAGGTCGTAGTATATACAAACCACTCCACCATCAAATATCTTATTCAAAAATAGGATGCAAAACCCAGACTCATCCGCTGGGTATTGCTACTGTAATAATTTGATCTTGAAATAAAAGACAAGAGCGGAGTGGAAAATGTCATCATTGTCCACCTAATTCGCATCGAGTGTCAAGAGGATGACAATGTACCTATCCGAGACACCCTCCCTAACGACTAGCTTATGAAAATTACCACCAGATTTCCCTAGTACGCCGACATAGTGAACTATCTGGCTACAGGAATCATCCACCCTTCCACCTCTCACCACGATAAAAATAAATTTCTCCATGATGTTAAGCAATACTTTTGGTACGAACCCTATCTTTTTCTTCTATGTGCAGACGGAATTTTCCGTCGCTACCTACCAGAAGAGGAAATTACCCCTGTCTTAGAGCACTATCATTCTGGCACCACTGGGGGGCACATGAGTTCGAAGAAGACCACTCTCGAAGTTCTACAATTGGATTTCTTTTGGCCAACAATAGTAAGATATTCCTATGATTTTGTAAGATCATGCAATAAATGTCAGCTTTCTGGCGGTATAACTAAACAGAATGAAATGCCTCTCACTTTGTGGGAAGAAATTGAACTTTTTGATGTTTGGGGAATAGACTACATGAGTCCCTTCCCCTCATCTTATGGATTCTCTTACATATTGATCGTTTTGGATTATGTTTTGAAATGGGTAGAGGCTATACCCACCGTATCATGTGATTCCAAGCCAGTCATCAAGATGTTTAAAGATATCATCTTCCCCAGATTTGGAGTCCCCCGAACTATCATATCAGAAAGAGGAACCCATTTTCTAGAAAGAAGCTTCAAAGCCCTCCTGAGAAAATATGGGGTCTACCATAAGGTCGCCACACCTTACCATCCACAAACAAGTGGCCAAGTTGAAGTTTCAATTAGACAATTGAAAGCTATATTAGAAAAAATAGTCAATAGACATCGTACTGATTGGTCTACTAAGCTCCCCGATGTCCTTTGGGCGTACTGCACAGCTTACAAAACACCAATAGGAACAACCCCATTCTATCTGGTGTAAGGAAAGTCGTGTCATCTACCAGTTGAACAAGAACATAAAGCTTGGTGGGCCATCAAACAGTTGAACTTTGATCTCAAAAGTGCTGGTGAATATAGACAACTTCAACTACAAGAATTTGAGGAGCATAGAATGACAGCTTACCAAAGTGCCAGAATCTATAAAGAACAAACAAAGATGTGGCACGACGACCACCTCAAATGAAAAGACATTTCTATCGGAGATAAGGTCCTCCTCTTCAATTCCGGACTTAAGATGTTTCCTGGAAAGCTTCGCATGAAATGGTCTGGACCTTTCACAATTAAACACATCTACCCCCCAGAGAAGTCATCATCCTTGATAATAATGGGGGATAACAGATCGTTAATGGCCACAGATTGAAGAGATATTACACACCAACAGACAAAATACCAAGACATACTATCGAGATCCACGATCCCTCAACATCGACATAACCAAATCGGATTTTCATCGAGCCAATGATGTGAAACCCATGCGCTACTTGGGAGGCAACCCAAGATCTGAGTACCACCATTTTATTTTGCCTAGTTTTGCAAATTTTCTAATCTCTTCATTTAATTTAGACTTATCATCTTTAATCTGAAAATAGAAAAATTCACATAAATAACCAAAACAAACATAAAAATATAAAATCCAAAAACCTAATTAAATCTTAACCTAACGGTTTCGAAACTATTTGGACTCAAACGGTCTCGAAACTAATTGGTCCTTTCAATCTCGATACTATTTGGACTCAAACGGTCTCGAAACCGATTGGCCCTTTCGATCTCTAAACCGTTTGGACCTCTCGGTCCTAAACTATTTGGAACCCAAATGGTCTCGAAACCGTCTGGAACCCAAACGGTCTCAAAACCATCTGGAACCCAAACGGTCTCGAAACCGTTTGGACCCCAAACGGTCTCCAAACCGTTTTCCCTTGGGAATTTGTAGCGACACCCAATGTTTTCTATAAATATAACCCCCCATCATTTTCTTTCCCTAGATTCTAGATTTCTCTAAACCCTCACGCGAACCCTGTTCCATTCTATTTCTCTGCTCCTGACACCTGTTCGTTCTACGACCATCGCCGACATAACTACCGACATGACCATATCTCTGCGCCCCTTTGCGACATCATCTCCATCGTTATCGTCATTTGTCGCTTTGTTGTCGTCGTCACCTTCGCCCTCAGCGCCGTCATCTTCTTCGTCCACAACATCAAGGTAGAACCAGCCAAAGCTATCCATTCTAACGCTAACGATGAGTTCTTCTTTCATCGGTGCCATCTTCGCCGTCGACACACACACTGCCACCGTCATCCTTTACTTTCGTCTATTTTCAACCATCCAGATGCTTCACCTTCCTAACAATCTCGGCTGAAACGGTCTTGAAACTGTTTGAGCTCAGGACCTTTGGCCCCAAACGGTCTTAAAACTGTTTGATGCCAAACGGTCCTGAAACCGTTTGAGCTCGGGACCATTTGGACCCAAACAGTCATAAAACTATTTGGTGCCAAACGGTCCTGAAACCATTTGAGCTCAGGACCGTTTGGACCCAAACGGTCTTAAAATCGTTTCGTGCCAAACGATCCTGAAACAGTTTGAGCTCGGGACCGTTTGGACCCAAACGGTCCTAAAACCTTTTGTGCCAAACAGTCCTAAAATTGTTTGAGCTCAGGACCGTTTGGACCCAAATGGTCCTAAAACCATTTGGACCCAAATGGTCTTCAAACCGTTTAAACACAAACAATTTTCACCTTAACAATTTCTTCTATTAAGCAAACCAAATTTTAACTACAAGATTCCTTATCAACTTTCAGAATGGCATCACCTGCAAAGGAGATCACCACCTGGACTACAGAACAGTTGATGGCGCATAGATCTAAGCTCCAGCACATCATCAAATCATGTGAAAAGACTGGAAAAACTCTAGCTGACCTACCCTTGGTCATCCAAGACCTCAAACAAATCAACCAACTCTTAGCAGTCGATCCTGAGGAAGAGGTCCAGTGCAAGATATCTCCTCATCCGATGATGCCTCGGAATACGAGCCAACTTCCGAGGAGGAATCCCCATCCACAAAGACAAAGGGGAAACAGAACACCCAGGAAGCTGTAAAAGAACAACCAACAAAGAAACGAGCAAGGAAGTAGGTAAATCCCTCCACTGCAAGGGAACAAACCCTGGCGGGATACGTTCCATCAACCACTGCAGATCCCACCACCACCACTGCCCCTACTTTCACCACCATCACTGTTACGACCTCGACTCCCGGTAACCCCCAATTAAGGGAGACCGAAAGGTCAGAGTCGCTAACTAATAACCCAGATCAAAGGTTCAGCAATTAACCAAGAACAATTACTAAAGTTTAACAGACTAAACAGAAAAGATGTAAGAAAATAAACCTTTGCTTACCTTTTAAAATTGGGATTTCTAAACTTCTATCCATGAAGATCCTAATCTAACTAGTCCTCCTTGCATCTTAGTTTATGTATTTCGCAATATGACGATTTAGTGTTTGTCCATTTGGCTTGTACATAAAATGCCGACAAACAAAACGTCGGTCAGCCGAAGCTGGTATGTGGAGGAGACAATAATCATGCAAATATAATAACAATGTAATCATGCAATTAATCATTTAACAACCAAGATTATGTTTTAATCCATACTAATCAATTTGTGTTGTCCCTGTAGTGGACTTATATGATACCTCTATAAAGGTAGATCTTTACCCCATGGTCCTACCTTACAGGTAGCCAATACATAGGGTAGTAGAGTCGCATGGCACTACCCAAAGGCAGCCCAATATCTAACTCAATATGATTTGATGGTCCTACCCTCTACGTAGCCATATACTAAGCCATTCAATGACCTGATGGACCTACCCTCTAGGTAGCCATATAATAGGTCAACCATTAAGCCACAGAGGGGACCAGGATCTGAGCTAGTAGGCACATATCTTAAATTTCATCCAACAGTTTATTCCAAGTCATCGATGAAAACTTCAGAAAACTTCGGAGAACTAACTCGATATATATTCATAAGCGTAACCACATACCTGATTTGATGATTTTAGAAGCATTAAGAAAATCCAACCAAGCATGCAACCCAAGAAATTCAATAATCACATAATTCCTGAAAAGAATATATACTCTTTATTACACACTTTATCAAGAATCTACTTTATTGACTTGGATTCACTTTCTAGGGTTTCTGTATCCATTTTAGGGTTTCGTTTTGAAATTAGGGTTTGCCTTCATCTTTTACCTTATTAAACCCTAATTTGATGCCATTACTCATAAACCCTAATTATCTCTTCTATTCTTCAATAGTAAGGTTATCTTAACAACATATAACCATATTCTCAGATTACGAGTACCATTAACCATCAATTACTCACATTAAGCTTCTTTTACATTAAAGCTACTATTTTTATCCTTTTGATCCATGACAAGATCATTATATGAATCTATCATCAATTCAAAGTTCATTAGGGTCTAATTAACATGTGAACTCATTTTACCACCATTTCCACCTTTTATTCATAAGAAAACCCTAATTACTACATATAGGGTATTTATCCACAAATTAAGAACTTTAATGCTCGAAATAGCTTATAACCATGGAAACTCAGTTCTATACCTGAAATCAAATAATTAAAGTCATTAATAGTCCTAATTACCAACATTAGGGTTTCAAGGCCTATTAAAGCCTATTCATGCACATGAACTTTCAATTAAACTATTTACGTGCAAGATTCATCTTTTCCGATCTTAATGTATATTTTTATGATTAACAGGTCAATATCAACTTTAATCATCAATTGAACCCCACTAATCACATTAATCATATCAAAATAGGGTTCTTTAAACATTAATACATTAAAGTTTCTATCTTCCTTTACTTTTCAAATTGCAAGAGCAATTAGCCTCTAAATGTATTTTTATTGGATTTATCTCATTTTTCTTAGAAAAATTCATGTATAAACTTTTGTCATCCGAGCTACTATTCGAGAGTTATGATTTTTGCAAGAACTACCTTTTTAGACCAACCGGAAGCTGCCACGTCGTCCATTTACCATGCAATGCGCTAGCATTGAGAATATAACGAATTGACTCTTATACCCCCGGGCCGCGGATTGCTACTTCATGCTCAGGAGGGGTATTCTTGTCCAATCGACCCGCATGTCATCTTCTTCCCTGCGACGACGCGTCCAGCCACCCTAGACGCGAGGTGCAGGGCATCTTCTCTCCCCCCTGGGTTCCAACGACCACCGACGGTGGTGCCTCCACCTTCGACACACCTTGGCGCTCCCATGGATGTCAATCTCTCGCGGTCCAAGCTTCTGGCCTGCGCTGGCCAAACCTATCTTCGCGGCCGACCTTACAGCCGTCTAGGGCTGTTGCGAGAGCTTTCAGGCACGGCAACGATGGCCATGTTGATCCTTAGCACCGTGGTACATCCATCTACCCTGATAATGCTTCGCTGGCCCCTAGTTACTCCCATCATTCTAAGGATAACTCTTCTTCTCGTGGCTAGGGTTTTGCCCAAGAAGATGAAGAAGAAGGAAGAAAGGATACGTGCAACTCCCCAGAACTCACCTCTGAGCTCTACCCCTTTTATAGGGGAAGGTTTCCGCACCATAGGATATGCATCTATCAAGCTACAAGATCTTGTCCCATTAGGAATCCAAATCCTTCTTTACAAAGCAAGTTTTCTCTCTCTTCTTTATCCTTTAGATATTCACTATTATATGGATATTAGGAATTCGAAATTCCTCTTTCATTTTCTTTGGACTTGCCCTTTTTAATTCATTGGCCATAGATTTTTATATTTCCTTAATTAGAAAATACCACTCCTTTAACAAAACCACAAAAACCATTAATAATATATTACATTATTCTCTTATTTTGCTTTATAGGTATTTTCTCTTTCCTTCCTCTTTATTGGGACTCCTTGGATCCCAAGACACTCCATTATTTCGAAATTCTTTTTATTGGATACTCATTATCCTTCTAGATGCATCTAAATGCATTATTCTTTATTATTTCTCATTATCTTGTTTATTTCTTATTAAAATAGCTCTTTTTGAGGATTTCTCTTTATTTCTCTTTTATTTTCCTCATTGGCACTCCTTTGAATATTAGCAACCTCATGGATATGAAAATTCACCAAGGAATCTCATTTATACCTCTTTCCATTCATTTTCCACATTTTAACATTGTTTTCATTTTCTTTCTTAATAAAGAAATACATAATTAATCTTTTCTTTTATTATTGCTTTATTTTTATAACTTTGGACTCCTTGGACCCCAAGGAACCCAAGAGGCATGAAATCCTCTTTGGATTTTACTTCTAGAGGTTTCCACATTATTCTTTTATCAAATATTCAATTATTCATTACTAATTGAATTTTCTTTGATATTTGGGCCCAATAGCCAATAAAGCCCACAACACAAACATCAAGGCTATTGTAAACAAAATCCATGTATTCAAAACAAATTATACCATTCTTTGTTCAATTATCTTTAATATGAGAAATTACATTTCTCACCCAATGAACCCAAAAATTGGGGTTGTAACATCCTTCCCCTCTTATAGGGATTTTGTCCTCAAAATTCTATCAAGCAAACAAACAATTAAGGATAAGACTTTTCCATGTCCATCATTGGACCCTATGTGGCTTTACCATACTCATGGCATCTCCAAAGAACCTTTATCATCACATATTCCTTTCCCTGAGTTCTTTCATCCTGGCGTCTATAAACTGCATAGGTGACTCAGGCCATTTCAGCCTCCCTTGGGGCTCACTAGGTTCATTGTTCAGCACATGGTCGGGGTGCCTCACATAGTGCTCTAAATTGGACACATGGAAATCATCACACATTACTTTCTCCTGAGGGGTAAGATCAAACTTAACCTTTTCCACCAAACCATGTCATGCATCGGGGACTCAGCTCTCTTAGCTATAACTTAGAGGGGTCAGATTTTCACTTCACATATTCTCCCACAATGAACTGCATGTCAGTCTACTTTGCATCTGCTCGTGACTCTTTTCATCTCTAGGCTCCTTTCAGCCCTTGCATGATCAAAGCGACTTCATCTACACACACTGTGGTCCTTTCACCAACATCACATTACTGAAGTGGTGACCGACACAACCTCCCTTACAGAGCTTCTTTAAATCCCAATACTGGCTACGGTGGTTATCTTCACATATTTCATAGAAAAAGAACTATCTCTAGCCATCACCCTAAACGAGCACATATGCTGACTTCTGAACCTTTAGTCTGGATCGTACTAACCATTAGTTATGGGTGATGAACTATACTAACATCGAGTTATGCATGTACCTACTTCCACCTTTTGGAAGGGAACCTTTAGGTCAAACTCAAGAACCTTTGGACCCGCTTCATGGTTTAGTTGAACCATCTCTCTCATGGGTAGTTCAACCAGATCTGTCTCGTGACAGAACTCTTCCTTTCTGATGTCATCTAGGTAAGGTGATCTACCATAACCCATATTGCATCTCGACCTTCCTTGGTCTAAGGGAGACCTATCACAACATCCATAGTGATGAACTCCCATTCCCTCTCAGGGACTCTTTTGTCCTCTATATCGATACACTGGGTTACTGGGGTTCGTCCTTTACCTCCTGGATTACATTGCCATGTACCACATGGAACTTCATCTTAAGCATCCAAAGTTCTATTGCCATTTATTGTCTTGGTAGAACCACAGTGTATGGTGATCTTCAATCATGATTTCCTATATGTCGTGATTCCTCAAGATCTATTCCTCTGAAACCATAAACCACTCTAGTCGAGGTTTCATCACCTTCTTTTCCAAAGAAGTGCATATGAGGTTCTACCACCATCCTTTTATTGCATCAAGGACTAGACTTGCTAACCAAACATCCATTAACTGATCTCATTACATTAGTGTTAGCCACACATATCTCCTTTTCCAAACTTAAGGTTAGCCAAACAACCTCTTCTAGCCAAACTAGGTAGCTATAACTCAACCAGAGCATCCATTACCACTTCACATCCTTAGGTATAAGGTAACATACACCTCTATATATTCCACTTATTATCCCATCTCAACTCTAGGTCTATATTCATCAAGTACACTCTCTGTTCTCATCAACATGGTGATCAAACTCAACCTCGTAAGACTCACCTCTTGGTTTTGAATTCAACCTGGTATAACTCATCACTCATGCTAAAAACATCCTTATAAGATGACCACCTTATTTCTCTCTAGCGTTTGCCAACCATCCATGTATCATTCACTTTACCAGGGTATGCTATCTTCTCTATCCTCAAACCTCATAGCAACGTTCCAACTCACATCATCTTTTATCCTTGGTGTTTGGCATGCGTACTGTCCTATCTCTCACTCCCATAATAAGAAGAAATAAGCATTTGGCGGCCGTCTAAATACAGAGCTCTTCCCATTCCAAGAGTAGAGATGGTACATCCCACCTTGCCAGTACACCTTCAAATCTAAGTAGAAATGTGCAACTTATGTCTTTACATCACAAACATCATGATATCAAAATTTCCTTAATGGAAAACTGGTCTCGAACCTACTTGGATCCACACACAATCCTTAGTCATCTCCTCTAGGTCTATAGGGTGCCGACACTTTTTGGGTCATCCCTCTTCCCTCATGCATCAAGAGAGTGCCCTACTCATCTACCTTTTAGGTCCCATGAGTTCATGAAGGTGATCAATCTCCTAACCCATGGACCTCAGACAATGATAGATGTTACCTCCCGACCCTATGGTCATGTGCAATTGGGGAATTAGGTAACTCCTACTTTCATCGGTCTTATCCTTACCTGACCCTAGGATAGACTTAGGATTCTCCATTTATAGTACATGTCCAACTTAGAACCTTACCCAAGCCTTCATCATCTCTCTCTCTCTACATTCATGGGCTGACTTTCCTCCTTTCATAGGGGTCATGATGACTTGTCCACCTTGGTTAGGCCCCTTACCGGTTACCTCCATGGTAACTCATCCGTATGCACTTAAAGATGGATATCTATGGGTCTACAGGTTCATTCTCCTACCATGTACTTTTCACTTAGCTTCTCAAGATCCTTTGAGACCTCTTTAGGTTACCTTAAACCAAAAAAATTGATATACACCCTACCAAAGGGGTCCCTCTCCCAGGATGGGAGGAAAACCATCTCTTGACAACAAGGTCACAAAAGCTCTTAGGTCTAGGGTTTACATCCACATGAGCCTACTTAACCCTAGCAAGCTATTAAGGCCAAAGCAGATCACCTACTGAACCATTCTAAGTCATACTTGTCCTCTTTCCTCGATGTTGGATCGAGATCATACCTTCCTTTATCATCCACCTAGATATGAGGGGTTCATCAAACATACCTTAAACTTAAGGGGATTCCCCTTTCCTCTATACATGAGGAGTACCATGCTCGAAACTATAGCAACTTAATTCTCGTCATGAGCAATAGGTATACCACTTCCCCTCTTAGGCCTAGGGACCCTAGGTTCACTTGTAGGTGTCCAACTGCATACTCTATCTCTTAACCACAAACCAAACATGTAACGGGTATGACATACACTTCCTGTCATCTTTTCCTTGATCAACACTTTAAAGTTGAGTCCTCCTCAAGGACAACCAACAAGGTACAAGGCCTCGTAACTTGTTTACTAAACCTTTCTAGGTCTAAGGAACTCTTATTCCTACCTTAGAAGGTAAACACCTATACCGTAGGCACATAGGTACCAGAAGCTTCATCTTCTCTCTAGGGTTTGGTCCGTCCCATGGCAACCAAGACATCATCAACCTCTAGGGATCAAGCATGTGGTGACCACTATCATCCACTTAGGTCGCATCATCCTCAACTTCTGACTTCTCCTTGTATCCCAGAGTCTAGGATTCCAACCTTCTTGCTGGGGTCTGCTCTCTCTCTAGAGCTAATCCAACCTCTCTATAAGAGGTCCTTTCTTTATGAAGGATCAACCCCATAAGCATGTCCCTACCTGAGTGAAGCCTATGCTCGAACTTATGTTTACTCAAGATTATCCATAACCCCTTATGCTTATCTCATAAGCCATCCTTTATGATTCCTTTTCCAGGGTTTCATCCTACTATCAGCACTACTAACGTACTCAGGGTGCAAGCTATACCCTACTTGCACAAGCCCATAGGGTTCTATAAGTTCTCCTCTAACCTCATCCACGAAGGAGCTATCCTTTTCTATGGCATTAATGATCCTCTCCAGGGTTGGGTCACCAAAGGTACTAGGTCATCTACCCTCTTATGGCATCCCAAAGGCGTGACCAACCAAACACTCGGTCAACCATAACATCTAACTCATCATGTCATCTCTCTCTCTAACCTTCCCTTAGGGTTAGAGTTAACATCATCCTCAAAGGATGTGCTAGGTCTCTACTTCTAATGGAAGTCTCTACCTCCAAGACTAACTCTCTATAGTCATCCTCCTACTAAGCAGGTCTATCCTCAGGTCTCTCCTAAGGTCAATGACAACTCGTGTCATATGACCTAAGCATGTATCTATTCCTTTACGCTTAATCTATTAAGCTTATGTCCATGACATCTTATTTACATGCTTTTTATTAATTTTTTGGAGGTTTCCTTAATCCTTATCAACCTTACCCATACCTCAAGAGGGTGAGGAGAAGAGAGAGGAAACCCTAATCCTTAAGGTCCTTAATAGAATTAGAGTTGAGAAGGGATGAATAAGATGAGAGAGTCCTAAAGGTATCTTATTTCGATTCATACCCTAAGACTCTGGCCAGGCAGTCGCATAGATCCGAGAGTCCTCGTATTCCGACTAGCAGTGCGGAGGAAAATATTGCTAGCCCCCAGACGTGATCCTTTCCTAGACACCTCAATCTTTCGGATAATCCTCTAATAACTCCCTTGGGTTCTAAAGAATTTGTAAAATTTAATAATTATTAAAGATTAATTGAGGAACCTATGCTCTGATGCCAAATTTTACGACCCCGACTCCCGGTAACCCCCAATTAAGGGAGACCGAAAGGTCAGAGCCGTTAACCAATAACTCGGGTCAAAGGTTCGGCAATTAACCAAGAACAATTATTAAATTTTAACAGACTAAACTGAAAAGCTATAAGAAAATAAACCTTTGCTTACCTTTTAAAATTGGGATTTCTAAACTTCTATCCATGAAGATACTAATCTAACTAGTCCTCCTTGCATCTTACTTTATGTATTTCACAATATGACGATTTACTGTTTGTCCATTTGGCTTGTACCTAAAATGTCGACACACAAAACGTCGGTCAGCTGAAGCTGGTATGTGGAGGAGACAATAATCATGCAAATATAATAACAATGTAATCATGCAATTAATCATTTAACAACCAAGATTACATTTTAATCCATACTACTCAATATGTGTTGTCCCTGCAGTGGACTTATATGATACCTCTATAAAGGTAGATCTTTACCCCCATGGTCCTAACTTACAGGTAGCCAATACATAGGGTAGTAGATTCGCATGGTACTACCCAAAGGTAGCCCAATATCTAACTCAATATGACTTGATGGTCCTACCCTCTAGGTAGCCATATACTAAGCCATTCAATGACCTGATGGACCTACCCTCTAGGTAGCCATATACTAGGTCAACCATTAAGCCACAGAGGGGACTAGGATCTGAGCTAGTAGGCACATATCTTATGTGATAGTCATAGCCACATTATAGATTGCATGAATTAAATTTCATCCAAAAGTTTATTCCAAGTCATCGATGAAAACTTCAAAAAACTTCAGAAAACTAACTCGATATATATTCATAAGCGTAACCACATACCTGATTTGATGATTTTAGAAGCATTAAGAAAATCCAACCAAGCATGCAACCCAAGTAATTCAACAATCACATAATTCCTGAAAAGAATATGTACTCTATTTATTACACACTTTATCAAGAATCTACTTTATTGACTTGGATTCACTTTCTAGGGTTTCTGTATCCATTTTAGGGTTTCGTTTTGCAATTAGGGTTTCCCTTCATCTTTTACCTTATTAAACCCTAATTTTATGCCATTACTCATAAACCCTAATTATCTATTCTATTCTTTAATAGTAAGGTTATCTTAACAACATATAACCATATTCTCAGATTACGAGTACCATTAACCATCAATTACTCTCATTAAGCTTCTTTTACATTAAAGCTACTATTTTTATCCTTTTGATCCATGAAAAGATCATTATATGCATCTATCATCAATTGAAAGTTCATTAGGGTCTAATTAACATATGAACTCGTTTTACCATCATTTCCACCTTTTATTCATAAGAAAACCCTAATTACTACATATAGGTTATTTATCCACAAATTAAGAACTTTAATGCTCAGAATAGCTTATAAAACTCAGTTCTATACATGACATCAAATAATTAAAGTCATTAATAGTCCTAATTACCAACACATGAAATCAAATAATTAAAGTCATTAATAGTCCTAATTACCAATACTAGGGTTTCAAGGCCTATTAAAGCCTATTCATGCACATGAACTTTCAATTAAACTATTTACGTGCAAGATTCATCTTTTCCAATCTGAATGTTTCTTTTCATGATTAACAGGTCAATATCAACTTTAATCATCAATTGAACCCCACTAATCACATTAATCATATCAAAATAGGGTTCTTTAAACATTAATACATTAATGTTTCTATCTTCCATTACTTTTCGAATTACAAGAGTAATTAGCCTCTAAATGTATTTTTATTGGATTTATCCTATTTTTTTGAGAAAAATTCATGTATAAACTTTTGTCATCTGAGCTTACTATTCGAGAGTTATGATTTTTGCAAGAAATACCTTTTTAGACCAACCAGAAGCTGCCACGTCGTCCATTTACCATGCAATGCACTAGCCTTGAGAATATGACGAATTGACTCTTATACCTCCAGGCCGCGGATTGCTGCTTCATGCTCAGGAGGGGTATTCTTGTCCAATCGACCCGTAGGTCATCTTGTTCCCTGCGACGACGCATCCAGTCGCCCTAGACGCAAGGTGCGGGGCTTCTTCTCTCCCCCTGGGTTCCAGCGACCACCGGCGGTGGTGCCTCCACCTTCGACACACCTTGGTGCTCCCATGGATGCCAATCTCTCGCGGTCCAAGCTTTTGGCGTGCGCTGGCCAAGCCTATCTTTGCGGCCGACCTTGCAGCCATCTAGGGCTGTTGTGAGAGCTTTCATACACGGCCACGATGGCCATGTTGATCCTTAGCACCGTGGTACATCCAACTACCCTGATAACTCTTCACTGGCCCCTAGTTTCTCCCGTCGTTCTAAGGATAACTCTTCTTCTCGTGGCTAGGGATTTGCCCAAGAAGATGAAGAATAAGGAAGAAAGGATACATACAAATCCCCATAACTCGCCTCTAAGCTCTACGCCTTTTATAGGGGAGGGTTTTCGCACCCTAAGATATGCATCTATCAAGCTGCAAGATCTTGTCCCATTAGGAATCCAAATCCTTCTTTAGAAAGCAAGTTTTCTCTCTCTTCTTTATCCTTTAGATATTCCCTATTATATGGATATTAGGAATTCGAAATTCCACTTTCATTTTCTTTGGACTTGCCCTTTTTAATTCATTGGCCACGGATTTTTATATTTCCTTAAGTAGAAAATACCACTCCTTTAACAAAACCACAAAAACCATTAATAATGTATTACATTATTCTCTTATTATGCTTTATAGGTATTTTCTCTTTCCTTCCTCTTTATTGGGACTCCTTAGATCCCAAGACACTCCATTATTTCGAAATTCTTTTTATTGGATACTCATTATCCTTCTAGATGCATCTAAATGCATTATTCTTTATTATTTCTCATTATCTTGTTTATTTCTTTTTAAAATAGCTCTTTTTGAGGATTTCTCTTTATTTCTCTTTTATTTTCCTCATTGGCACTCCTTTGAATATTATAAACCTCATGGATATGAAAATTCACCAAGGAATCTCATTTATACCACTTTCCATTCATTTTCCACATTTTAACGTTGTTTTCATTTTCTTTTTTAAAAAAGAAATACATAATTAATCTTTTCTTTTCTTATTGCTTTCTTTTTACAACTTTAGACTCCTTGGACCCTAAGGAACGCAAGAGGCACGAAATACTCTTTGGATTTGCCTTCTAGAGGTTTCCACATTATTCTTTTCTCAAATTTTCAATTATTCATTACCAATTGAATTTTCTTTGTTATTTGGGCCCAATAGCCAATAAAGCCCACAACACAGACATCAAGGCTATTGTAAACAAAATCCATGTATTCAAAACAAATTATACCATTCTTTGTTCAATTATCTTTAATATGAGAAATTACATTTCTCACCCAATGAACTCAAAAATTGGGGTTGTAACAATCACCACCACAACACCACCACCGACAAATCTTTTCATCCACACCCTGCCATCTATTGGCAAGACCCTGAAGCCAACAAAGTATGTTTGCTCCTGCGTACTACTAAAGATGGGGATATATGACAAAATCCTCACACTACTCGATAACGCCAACCTTTCAAGACTCTTCTTTGTCCCTGAGATTTCTTATGTTGAGCCCACAACTAAATTCTTCACACATCTCAACAAAGAAGTTGTGGACATTATGGATAGATCAAGGGATGGTGGTGACCGCAGGCTGGTCACCAAACTGTTTGGAAACAAGGTTGTCATAACATAAAACTTGTTGAATGAAATATTTATAGACAACTAGGAGTAGCTGAAGAAGGCCAAAGTTGTAGGCGTAGAAAGCTCCGAGTTCAACAAGCATATCTTCTGGAAATCCCTGACAGGGATCCCGACCTACGAGGCAAAAACCTACAAGGCGTCCAATATTCAATCTGGCCTGGTGCGCACATTGCACAAAATTCTTACAGGTGCACTTTTCCCCAGGACAGAGGGCGGAAATGTTAGCATTTCTGATCGTTTCATCCTCTGGTCCATTCTAAAAGGGCAGTCGGTCAACATCAGATGGCAACTAATACAGAGGCACACATCGTATTCCCTCAAAAAAGAAAGATGTATGGGAGTCACATAACATCCATCCTAAAATATATCAAGATGGACAAACTACTCCCCAAGTGCACAAAGATCAAGGGAGACATCCTTACCAATGAGCAGACCTTAAAAAACTCATACATCATCAAAGAAAAGGATGGAAGGATGCACTTTATCTTTTTCCCTACAGTAAAATCCTCAAGGACTATGTTGTTGCTTTTGGAGCTTGCAGAATATGATAAGGAAAAGATTCTCTTCACCGAAGAGGAGCTTGCAAACCTCCTAGCATCGATCAAAATACAAGAAAGGAAATCCTAAGCAGGACAGATAGAGCACAACATCACTGCCCCGACAGTAAGAATAAAAAAATACCAGTGAAATGACCATCCAAAGGGCGTTTGCAGACACAACAACTGTCGGGAACGCCAACATCAAAACCAAATCCACAGGCAGAACCCCCCCTCCTCGAAGAAAATATCATCACCTCATCACTAGACTCCTTCATCATGAGTCTAAATGTTGAAGTTACCTCCACCACCACCCCCACCACTCTACCATCCTCCACTATTCCTCAATCCACAACTCTCGCATCATTCTCCACAATGATGTCCCCCACATTTCCTTTCTCTACAACCACACCACCACCTGCATCTTCTGCTCCACCCTTTTTCTCTTCAGGCATCCCATTCCCCACTTCAATGCCTGACTTCACCTCCTTCTCCTCCACCTCCACCGCTTTTCCCTCGACATTCTCGGTTCCACACTTCTCTCCCGGTATGTCACCACCCTTCCAATCCACCACCCTGACACCACTAGTGACTCCATCTATAGTCACCACACAGTTTGAGGGATCATCCAAAACGTCTTTTTCACAACGCACTACAACCCTTCCACCCCGACCCCAGCCACCACACCCATCCATAACTGGGGTCCCTTTTACAAATGTTGGTGAGGAATTCAGACGTCAATTTGACACCATCCGAAACCTCCTCACCAACCCTTCTAACACAATGCAATCTATTTTCTCTTGCGTGCAGGGTCTTACTAAATAGGTCGCCAAGATCGACAAGCAAAACCACACCTTACCAGGCATCCTCTCAAGTATCCACCAACAGTAGGAAGCAGCGGCCACGCAAGTCAAACACATCGACGACAACCTACAACAACTGCCATAGTTGGTGATTGAGGTGAAAGCCCAACAGGAAGCTATGGCTCAGCAAGTTGACAAGATCTTTATGCAGACTCAACCTCTGGATGAGACCCTGCGCAAGCTTAAGCAGCAACAAATCACTTTTAGCACATGCTTGGATGACATCAACAACACCCTTGCACATCTCCATAGCTGCCAAGAGGAGTCGTCAAATAATGAAATCAACTAATTACGAGCTCAAGTGACAGATCTTGCTGCACGAATCCTCTCTGCCGAGGCTAGATATTCAGATCTTACATAAACCCACAACACACTTCTTGAAACACATAAGCATGTGCAAGTGGCTTTCGACGAACTACAAGCCCTTGACTGGCAGTGCAAGAAGACTACAACAATGAAAACAAAAGATAAAGTGGCATACGATGATGAAGAAGAAGAAGACGAAGATGAAGAATATTCTGACTCCTCCATTGACTCCAACGATGATACATCCTCTTCAGATGACAAACCTGATGACCCAGGACATGCTGGGGAGGGAACCAGCCGAGGAGAAGAACCTTCAAAGAAAGTAGATGACAAAGACCACCACGAAGGTGGAAATAATACCAAATCCCATGATCAAAATGAAAACATTAACATGTCATATGGGGATCAATTCCTTGACTACTCATCCATGGGATCTCTGGGGGAAACTGTCAAAGAAGTAGCCTTTGCTGAGTTCCAGCAATGTATATTGGGAACTAGCACAAGTCAACCAACAACAAACCTTCCATAGCACTCCGCCCCAGAGCAATCTTCACCTTTCCCCCAGACCACAAAGAGGAAGACAGAGTGAGTGTAGACATGGATATTGGACTCAACTCTGATTCTGAATTAGACAAAGATGAAGATCTGCAACATTATATGGACGACTTAGTGCAGACTTCTCTTCCACCTCCGCAAGAGCTTCCCCCACCGCCACCTCTACCTAAAATGATGCATGACCTAGACATGGCGGCCATCTCTACCCTAGATGTCCAGGATATCTTCATCCTAAATACTATCATAGATGATGCCAAAGAAGGGGGGACATCATCTACAGGAATATGAAAACTAAGCGTAAGTTGACACGTGAAACTTTCCGCACCATCCTTCGACCACAATCAATAGTGAATATGGCAATCTTTCGTGTCCTTCTTGCCAACTCTATCGAAATATGTAGAAGCTCAAAGCGACCGCAGCCAGTTTTCAATGCTTCACCAGCTCAGGCTATGAGCCTATTATACAAAGACTTACGCAATAAGTCTATAGAGCAGCTGCGCGTTGGGATCATTCGAAAGGTGCGATATCTCACAGTCCCCGTTCAAGTTTTCAGCCACTAGCTACTCATGATCATTGACACCGTGGCCCACGATGCCAAGGTGTACAACGTTTGTGCCAGCGAACTAAAGGCCAAAACAATCAACTTTGCTGGAGAAGAAGCCAGAGAAGCAAGATGCATCCCCTTTCGGCTTCACAAACTAATTTGGTTTGCCTGCCCTTCTCTCAAGAATGGTTGGAAACAACCTTGGTTCCAAATCATCACTCCACTTGTCCAAACCACTGACGGATCCGGGGATTGCGCTTTCTGCACTATACGCCACATACAAGTGCTTAATCAACAAACCCCCTTCACCGAGCTGGCCACATAAGATTTTCACTCGCTACGAGGGCGTTACGCCATGGAGCTCATATGTGACAAAAGGTTCTTCAAGGACCTGAATATGGTGCCAAATGACGTCCCTCGCTATCTTTTCTCGGCCATCCAACATCCACTAAGGCAAACTTTCCGAAAAACATTAAAGGAGTTGGAGAAAGTAACAGCAACCTACCACAATCCCTGAAAAAAGACATTAGGACCCTTACAATTTTGATTTTGCAGAAGACTCAGGGGACATCAACTTGATATCAGGGGCCACTATCAACAGACCTTCCACAAAAATGGTGCCCCTACCTGCCATAGAACTGACGTTTCCTAACTTCGACCTTACAGCTTGCTAGAGTTGTGACAAAGTGAATTTTAGCATTATAATAAATAATTACTCTTTTGACCTCATTATATCCATTAATGGTCCTAAATTAATTTTCTTATCTACATAAGCAAAGTTGAGACTCAAATACGAAATATGGTTATCAATGTAGTTTTTACACACATTATAACACCTTAAATTTGATTAATTGAACACTTTTTCCAAATAAGAAAATAGGTCAATAAAACTTCATCACATTGTCCTCAAACTTTTTGTATATATTCATCACATTGTTTTGAAGTTGTGGTCCAAATTTGAGAACAATTGGACATTCCTACTATTTCTTATGATTTTTCGAAGTTTAATGCTCAAAAACCCTTTTATTTTTGCTCTTTTCTGACAATTTTCAAGTTAGCGATCCTATCCTCGAGCAGAGGGGCGATTTTGGACCCTTAGATCAGGCATTCGCTGATCGTATCCCAATCAAGTGGCCAGGAGGTCGTCCCCTACCTCCCACAATCAACGGGGAGGAAGTTAAGGGGATCGACACATGGTTTTGGCTCATTTTTGACCCGATTTGAGAATCCGATCGAGAGGAAACGCTCCCCTCGCAAATACAAACCCTATGAATCCTATATTGACCATCTTTCGTGGTCTGTCTAGCCACCAAAACAAGCTCTTTGCTCTCCCCTCTCACTCCAACAGCCATGGCCGTTTCAAATCTTGATTTAACCCTAAACCTAGCCTCGAATCACTATTTAAACCCTGCCTTCGGCTTCAGTTCGCTTCGACGATCATGAGAGGCACCTCACGTTGCTCTCTTGTGCTCCCTCTCTCATTTTTCCTCCCTTGGCCACCTGCTGCACCAAGCAGTGCTGCCGCATGGCCCAGATCGGGCGTCCATGCTCGTCACCTTCTATCCCTATTATATGACCCCCATCTAGTCCGTGGGGCCAAGCCGAGATCGGGCGGCGTTCTTGCTGCCACCATCCGCCCCTCATGCTCCCAACCTCCTGACGCACCGGCGGGCTCCTCCGCCGCACTTCCTGGACCTCACAGAAGCCTGCGCGATGGAGGATCCTACTAGCTGCTGGTTTGGAAGGGAAACCAACTGTACCGTTGTTCAAACTGAGAAATCAAGCAATGGATCGACAAATTAAAGTTCTGAACCGGACCATGAACCAAGAAAACCACCTCGTCTATGCGGCACAATCTTGTCCATCCATCATGCATCGTGCGGCCATCCTTTTTCGCAAATAAGGTAAATATCTCCTCTCTATTCAGAAATTCAAAGTAAATGCGCAGATCTTGTTTAAATCATAGAAAATGCATCCAAACTCCAAAAATGATGAACAAATAGTCAATTTTGATCAGAAAAATCCAATGAACCTGTTAAAAATACTTTTGAAACCTGATTCCAAACTATGCTCACTTATCTACCTAAATCTTCATCTATTGATTATGTAAATTGTCTAAATGACTCTATGTGTGGTTAATCATGATTAAATGCTGAAAACCCTAGTTTTGGATCTGATGATTATACTTTAACCTAGATCTAAAATGTTTGAATCATCTACTCATGAAAATGAATCATTAGTGATCTAAATCTTTTTACTTGATTCAATCTTGATTATAATGAAGATGAGTAATCTTAATATTGATCGTAATTCTTGCAAAACATTCGATATAGTTTTAACCCATCAATCTGATCTTGATCCCCAATTATAATATGTATCATGATGATGATATAAGAAATTTATGATGACTTGGATAATGATCATAGATTAGGGTTAACACTTATGATCCTATAAAACCTAGGTTAGTCATTCACACTCGAAATACTTGACATGGGAAATAACGTTGAACATATTGAAACATTGATTATAAGCGGATGACCTAACCCCAAGGTTGACCTAGGAAAGTGTATCCCTAATCTCGAATATTGAAACATGATTTCCAAATATCTTGATCTTGACCCTTGATCCAAATATTGTGTTTTAGGATCTAACCCGAAGGATCGACCTATTACTCATGATCTATACTCGAAATCTCGGTGAAAGGTACGCTATTATATGACTCCTCCTTGATTGTATTGTAGATACTTTTATGTATCTCTTGATTGTATACATGGATATTTATTTGGATGAGCTACTGTTCCCTATTATTAGTCTTTTGTTTTTCTATACTATATTTTGAAAAACATGAAAACATAAATTGCATGCCCATTATGACTGCCCGTATATTGATAATGATGATGATATTGATAATGTTGATAATGTTGATATTGAGTACAACAACCCCCTCATTGGAGGTGGGACTTGTACATTGGCCTCCTATGTTCCTATGGTGAGAAGGAGCCCAGTGACTTACCCCATCGCGTTGGGGTGATAAAGTCACACAAAAATATATAAGCATGCTTCTCGAATTACAGCATAATGGGAACTCGTAATAAAATTTGAATTGTTGTATAACAACCTTTTTGTCGAATGATATTGAATGTTTGGAAATCATTTGTTATACTTTGAAATATAAGTCCTGCCAAGTATACTTACTTTTGTTATAAATCGTTTCTCTTGATTTTGATAGCGTACCGTGCAATTGCATGATTGTGTCTTGATTTTCTTGATTTTAGGCATTACAAATGGAATATTGAATAAGATCGCTTCCGCACTCATACACTCCGATGACAAAGATAAATCACACATATCTCCATATTGGGTTAGTTTGTTTTTAATTATCCAGTTTTTGAGTTATTTATTTCTTATTGTATATGCTAGTGTGAATGATCCTATTGGGCCACTCAGGGACGTGTGCTTCAATCCTTTTTCTACTGTCTAGGCAATGGGATTGGGATTGGGGTAAGAACAATTCCGTGACAGTTGGTATCAGAGCTTACACACTCTCATATACTTTAAGTAAATAATTTCTCAAGTATCATACACCCAAGAAACCCTAAAGTCCATAATGGTGAAATTTGAGGTGTCTAGGATCGGGGTCCTGTCATAATTTCTCCTATCCGTCTTCACGGTGGCTGAGATCCCCCGCTATACCTGGCTTCAATTCATCCAGAACTGGACCTAAAGGTTTTCTCGTGAAACCCTAGAGAGTCTTCTAGCATCTCATCTCTTCTTTAAGGGCAATCCTAACCCACCCATATAGATGAAGATTAGGTAGTCTTCTCATCTCCTCACGTGGTCCTTTCTTGTGACCTTATACCACATGATGTCTCGATTATGGGTAGCTTATGCATGGGAATAATGAATATCGCCAAATCTTGAAAGTTGATACCATGATCTGACCTGAATTTGAAAACTCAATTTTTGATCAATTAATTTTGAAACCAAATACTCATGTATGATCCCTAATATCATGAACACTAAAATTAGTTAAAACTTGACTACATGCTTCCTATGTTGAGGTAAATCTTGATTTGGTGAAATAAGAAGTATTTATACCTCATACCTTATTGTTAATAAGGTCCTATTTAATTAAGTCCATGTTACCCTATTTTTGACTAAACCTCAAACATAGTTAAGAAAACTCGTATCCTATTTTATACACACCTTGACCATGCTGTCAAATGACTAAGTATAGGGCTCACAAAATCGTGATATAAGACTATGATGCAAAAAGTAGTATTCCTATTGACTATTGATGCCTTTTGCAATCTCGATTTTGATATTATGCTCTAAATCCTCGAATGTCAAATTCAAATCCTAGATTTTCAAATTTTGTCAATACCTTGATATTGAAAAAAAAATTGCAAATCTTGACATAATTGACCTATTATCTTAAATTTGGATCTTATGACCTTGATATATACCATTTAATCATGGATACTCTCCCTATTTGAATAAACTCAATTGATAATGACTAATGTTAGTAATGTGACAGATTAGGGTGGTAGTTGACTCATGACTCCACTAACCTAGGTCACATCCCCATTTTGACTACCTCTAAATTTTCACCTTGTTCATTATTTAGAGTCAGGAACGGATACCCTTTCACCCGATTTTGATTGACTAACCTAAGCCTAATAGGTTAAAACCATGGTTGATACTCGATCTTGAATATTGATTTGATAATGACCTTGACATATGGCAATATTGACTATAGCTTGAGGTTGACTTCCTAGATAGACCTAGGTCTAGATCATTCATCAACCTTGGAAACCATGATAATGAAATTTTGATATGTTGCTCGAATATTACTGAATATTGTTGCTTGGATAATGGATATAGATGACTGATCTCCACTAAGGTCTAAACAGGAATATAAACCATAGCTTTGGAATATTGATACAAATGATCAATTTTTGGGTCTATGACTTTTGATGTCTAAAATATTGACTCTTGATATCGATTATAAAATTGTGACTCACGATTATCAAATCTCAATAATGATACAAATCATGTGATCACACTATTTGGACCTTGAGATATATGATTAATGACTTCAAAATCCCAAAATTTGAAAATTTTGAAATGATGACTACTTTGACCTTCTTGATTTATGACTTAGGGTTTAGCTCTCATTAGGACTAGGGTGGGACCTTCCCATTGATTTTGAGCTCAAAATAATGATATTGAAAGTGTGATATTGTCTAGATATGTTGAAATATGAAATCTCAAATCATGGATGTATAACCCCACCTAGGCCAATGTAGAGTCTAAGACCCTGAGATATTGGGATTGAAAGTCACCTTGTACACTTGAATTCTATTTGTTTGACCTAAAATATGATATGTCCAAACTTGTGATCAATAGGATGCTTTCCATATTTGTTACTCATATGATGACTTTGGATAATATATGCATTGACCTTGATACTCAATTGCTCGATGATGAAATGATGTTAGTACCAAGTTGGTTATGATATGGAACATGGAATTTCAATTATGATATGATTTTGATTTTATATTTGAGGATACCCCAGTATTCGAGGAAATGACTTAGGTTGAATAATACCAATATTTGAGAATATTTTTGAATTTTGGGGACAAAATTCCTTTTTAAGGAGGGAAGGATGTGACAAAGTGAATTTTAGCATTATAATAAATAATTACTCTTTTGACCTCATTATATCCATTAATGGTCCTAAATTAATTTTCTTATCTACATAAGCAAAGTTGAGACTCAAATATGAAATATGGTTATCAATGTAGTTTTTACACACATTATAACACCTTAAATTTGATTAATTGAACACTTTGTCCAAATAAGAAAATTGGTCAATAAAACTTCATCACATTGTCCTCAAATGTTTTTTATATATTCTCCACATTGTTTTGAAGTTGTGGTCCAAATTTGATAACAATTGGACTTTCCTACTATTTCTTATGATTTTTCAAAGTTTAATGCTCAAAAACCCTTTTATTTTTGCTCTTTTCTGACTATTTCCAAGTCAGCGATCCTATCCTCCAGCAGAGGGGCGATTCTGGACCCTTTGATTGGGCATCCACTGATCGCAGCCTGATCAAGCGGCCAAGAGGTCATCCCCTACCTCCCGCAATCAACGGGGAGGAAGTTAAGGGGATCGACACATGGTTTTGGCTCATTTTTGACCCGATTTGAGAATCCGATCGAGAGGAAACGCTCCCCTCCCAAATACAAACCCTATGAATCCTATATTGACCATCTTTCATGGTCTGTCTAGCCGCCAAAAAAATCTCTTTGCTCTCCCCTCTCACTCTGACAGCCATGGCCATTTCAAATCTTGATTTAACCCTAAACCTAGCCTTGAATCACTATTTAAACCCTGCCATCAACTTCAGTTCGCTTCCACGATCATGAGCGGCACCTCACATTGCTCTCTCATGCTCCCTTCCTCATTTTTCCTCCCTTGGCCACCTGCTGCACCAAGCAGCGTCGCCGCACGGCCCAGATCGGGCGTCCATGCTCCTCACCTCCTATCCCTATTATATGACCCCCATCTAGTCCGCGGGGCCAAGCCGAGATCGGGCGGCGTTCTTGCTGCCACCATCCACCCCTCCTACTCCCAACATCCTGAGGCATCGGCGGGCTCCTCTGCCGCACTTCCTGGACCTCACGGAAGCCTGTGCGAGGGAGGATCCTTCTAGCTGCTGGTTCGGAAGGCCCAACAAACTGTTGTTCAAACTGAGAAATCAAGCAATGGATCGACAAATTAAAGTTCTGAACCGGACCCTGAACCAAGCAAGCTGCCTCGTCTGTGCGGCTCAATCTTCGCCATCCATCATGCATCGTGAGGCCATCCTTTTTTGCAAATAAAGTAAATATCTCCTCTCTATTCAGAAACTCAAAGTAAATGCCCAGATCTTGTTTAAATCATAGAAAATGCATCCGAACTCCAAAAATAATGAACAAATAGTCAATTTTGATCAGAAAAATCCAATGAACCTGTTAAAAATAATTTTGAAACCTGATTCCAAACTATGCTCACTTATCTACCTAAATCTTCATCTATTGATTAAGTAAATTGTCCAAATGACTCTATGTGTGGTTAATCATGATTAAATGCTAAAAACCCTAGTTTTGGACTCTGATGATTATATTGTAACCTAGATCTAATATGTTTGAATCATATACTCATGAAAATGAATCATTAGTGATCTAAATCTTTTTTCTTTATTCAATCTTGATTATAATGAAGATGAGTAATCTTAATATTGATCGTAATTCTTGCAAAACATTTGATATAGTTTTAACCCATCAATCTGATCTTGATCCCCAATTATAATATGTATCATGATGATGATCTAAGAAATTGATGATGACTTGGATAATGATCATAGATTAGGGTTAACACTTATGATCCTACAAAACCTAGGTTAGTCATTCACACTCAAAATACTTGACATGGGAAATAACGTTGAACATATTGAAACATTGATTATAAGTGGATGACCTAACCCCAAGGTTGACCTAGGAAAGTGTAACCCTAATATAGAATATTGAAACATGATTTCCAAATATCTTGATCTTTACCCTTGATCCAAATATTGTGTTTTAGGATCTAACTCGAAGGATCAACCTATTACTCATGATCTATACTCGAAATCTTAGTGAAAGGTACACTATTATATGACTCCTCCTTGATTGTATTGTAGATACTTTTATGTATCTCTTGATTGTATACTTGGCTATTTATTTGGATGAGCTACTGTTCCCTATGATTAGTATTCTATTTTTCTATACTATATTTTGAAAAACATGAAAACATAAATTGCATGCCCATTATGACTTCCCGTATATTGATAATGATGATGATATTGATAATGTTGATAATGTTGATATTGAGTACAACAACCCCCTCATTGGAGGTGGGACTTGTACATTGGCCTCCTATGTTCCTATGGTGAGAAGGAGCCCAGTGACTTACCCCATCGCGTTGGGGCGATAAAGTCACACAAAAATATATAAGCATGCTTCTCGAATTACAGCATAATGGGAACTCGTAATAAAATTTGAATCGTTGTATAACAACCTTTTTGTCGAATGATATTGAATGTTTGGAAATCGTTTGTTATACTTTGAAATATAAGTCCAGCCAAGTATACTTACTTTTGTTATAAATCATTTTGCTTTATTTTGATAGCGTACCGTGTAATTGCATGATTGTGTCTTGATTTTAGGCATTACAAATGGAATATTAAATAAGATCGCTTCCGCACTCATAGACTCTGACGACAAAGATAAATAAAAAATATCTCCATATTGGGTTAGTTTGTTTTTAATTATCCAATTTTTGAGTTATTTATTTCTTATTGTATATGCCAATGTGAATGATCCTATTGGGCCACTCAGGGACGGGCGCTTCAATCCTTTTTCTACTGTCTAGGCAGTTGGAATGGGATTGGGGTCAGAACAGTTCCATGACAAGAGTCTTTCTGAAAATGAACTCCGACTCATCATGTCTAGGCTATATGCCAAGAAAGATGAGTTCATTTTTCTAGCTGGGGATATTCTAGTCATGGCAGATTCCCTCTGTGAAACCATACAATTACAAGGATTTCTATCTGTGAGCCTGATGACTGCTTATCAATATCTCCTCAGATGGAACCATCCTACGGTCTACATGGCGTCTGCTTACATGAAGGACGACCTACTAAAGTTAAAGAACTTTGGAACCATGGAGGCTCTTATCTCTTGCCTCCAACATACAACTCCAAAGTTCATTATGCTTCCTTTCCTTCACTCTAAGCAGTGGATTTACTTACAACAAACCTTCCTGAAGGAACAACAATCATCTATAACTGTTCCGACAGCCAATTTGATCCTAACCAGAACCCATATACTATGACAGCTAACATGCCCACGAAGGAGGTGGAAAAGGATTGTGCTGACAAACTACACGATCTTCTAAGCAAGCACACAAGGGTGTACGATAAAGAACAGTTTCATCGCCCAACCTTCATCCATAGATGCCCCCAACAACTCCGAGAATCAAATGATTGTGGTTTCCACGTCCTCTACTGGATGTACACCCTAGCTATTTTTGGAAGACCAGTAGAGGACATGACGGACGTGGATTACCATGCTCTATGTGGAAAGTTTGCAATTAATCTTCTTTGAACACATGGAGCTAACAAAGAACTAACAGAAACCTAATGCCCTTGTCCATGTACTTCTCAACCTATCACTTTGACACTCTAAGGAAAGAGTGAGTGATAAGTTAGGGAGAGGTACACTGGACAAGGGTGAGGTATCATTTTTTCAACCCTTCTCCCTCTGCTCTTTTTATTCACTCATATTTTTTATGCATTGTTTTTTTATCTATCTTTTCACATTTACTTTTGCCATAATTTCTTTGATAGTATAATTCTTGTACATAAGTATAACATCACTCTTGGAAAAGGTCACCCCCAGCTAAATTTAGAGTCAAAGTAGTCCTCAAAAAGCAATAACAGAAAAAACATTTAGGCATGTAATGTCAAATTAATAAATTACTTTCACACTCGATTTCCATGCTTTTGCTTCAACTCTGCTTCAGATTCTCCACAAGTTAACATCATAGCTGAAGCCAGCCAAAACTCTCTCAAGGACGACAGGGAACCAGGTGAAATCCAAATCAAGGAACCTCGCAAGTGGACCACCAAGTACGAAATCAAAATAAGTGCATGTCAGGAGACTCCAAGAACAATTTTCTTCTATTAAAAAAAGAGGCATGGCAGCCCAAACAAAATCCCTAAATATCCAACTCCTAAGCCTGTGAGTATAAGAATAAAAGCCAGAGTGTTGAATAAAAACATGAGAGTTGTGCCACGCCTAAGGACCTATATGAAGGACTAATAAATCTCACCCGAACGATACATTCATCTGCCCTCACTAAGGCAGATATGTCGCACACGGTAATGAGATCCTAAGGTCTCTGAATATATGAAAAAGTTGATAAAGGACTCGCCCGACCGATACATTCAGCTGCCCTAACAAAGGAAGATGTGTCGCGCCCAGTAGTGAGACCCTAAAAGTTTAGATAAACCCTCCCCCACTAAAAGGGGGAGTTACACATCAGCCTTTAGCCAACCCTCATGCCTATCTTAGTTTCCAGTAGGTTTTTCAAAGAAGTATAAAATTGATTGGAGTTGAAAACATGCACAGAATGTGATCGAGAAAAAGGTGGTCCCAATGCGAGCTACGCGATACGAAAGAAATTTGATGTGGCATTCAACTTATAAAATGAGATCAACTAAAGCGGAAGTGATTAATTAGCAGCGGAATTATTGAAAATCACTAAAAATTAAAACTTTTTACAATGAGATCCACAATCTGTAGAACTCCTTCATAAAGATCCAAAGTAAGTTATTTACATGCTAATACATCATTACATCGTTGTATCATCTCGTCTTGAGAGTCATAAACATGGACTGCCCTGTTAAACTATTCAAAAGAAGTATGCGAAAATCTCGAGGCATCAAGCCAAAAATATTAGATCTATATCGAACTATCAACTGACTCCTAGGACCTGAGAGTACAGAGATGACACATAGGACTCTCTATATACAAAACCTAGCAGACAATGTCTCCACCTGAAGATCACTGTTGTCCTTGTTGTTGTTGTGACTGTTGTTGTTGCTCACCCACTGAAGTGTTTCTTCTTCCTCGACGTCTACCTAAAAAGTTGAATCCAACGAGGGTGAGATAATTAAAAATTGTCCCAGCGAGAGATATAACTCTCCGCTAGAAGCATTGTTATTGCAGATAATAGAATAATACTGAACAGTAGAATTATAAATATTCAACATCAGGTAAATCATTAACTGAACTATGCATAGCAGTATTCTCTATGCAATCATTTCAATTATAACTAGATTAAACAACAAGTCATTCATTTAATAAGGAATATGAAGAACATGTATATCCTTTATCTTTCTAAGACATAATAAACAATGTATCAATAATCATTGTTTATCGTAGTTCAACCCTAAGAAAATATGCTACATGGCTGATTACATTTTACAAACAAACTTATGCCCTGAGGAGATGAGGTATAGCGCTCATACTCCAACCGACCATTGCAAAATCAAAATCGGTACCATACATAGGTCATCAGAAGAGCCAGATTTCTATGACCTCATCGTCCTCAATCAGTGTGAGGAACAACATGCAGGATATCTCGTGTCTCTGCTAAATAAGCTTTCCAGGGTATACTAGAAACTTCACTATTAGAGTTACAGTGGCATACTGTACTCTCTTCGCAATCGAGGGATTTCTTGTTTATCTCACATCGATTCGGCATTAACATCATCATCGGGAGACTAGTGATACATCATCCCGGCATATACATATAATGAAGGATTGAGAGATTTAACGTTTATCTCACATCAATTCCTCCATTAGGATGTAAGGATATTCGTGTCCATAACCCCCACATACTCAAAAGTATGCTCTCTAGGAGTTCTCTTATGAAAACTTATTTCACCATCACCAAACTACGAACGATGATGGATCTATGGTCAGGGCTCAACATGATATCATTTAGCTTGATGATTTAAGTACATTACAACATTATTTTAGCATCAGGCATGTTTTCAAACATAAACCATTATAACATTTTCTATAAAGAAAGAGTACCACATCTATCAAGTTCATTTCACAACTTTATTAACATTGGGATCTCAATCCCTTATCATCTCATCATCATCATTCAAGAATATGGGTGTTCAAATCCTTAGAACATTAAAATACTTGTTACCACTTTGATAGGTAACATAATTCCATCAAATCATATAACTGTGTGCACATGATAATTGCAATGCAGGTATTTCACATGGTTCTTACAACCTGTCAATCTCTTTTATTACCTTTCACAAAGGAACATAGCATATCATTGCTTACAAGGCTCATAAAGTACTTTTAATAAACAAAGCTTCATAGCTCATACCTGGCTATGTTCAATATCTCATAAAACCTACATGATTAGTATATATTATAATAGATACATCAATTTCATATCAGCACAACGTAAAACAATTGTATCATCTTTAATCAAGGAATACCCCACTATTCCCTTTCTAGGGTTAGGGTTTCCCTTTTTAATTCAATTAGGGTTAATCATCCCCTTAACTCAATTAAGATTAGTGACTCATCATTTCATTATCCAACCTTAGAGATTCATGCTATAAAGTATAACCCAGAATTAGGGTTTCACATTTTCATTCACCTTACTTGGAATTAAGGGTTTACTATTCACATCACATCACCCTAGATTAGGGTTCATAATCAACATACCTTGAATTAGAGTTTACCATTCATATCACATCACCCTAGATTAGGGTTCATAACCAACATACCTTGAATTAGAGTTTACTATTCATATCACATCACCCTAGATTAGGGTTTACTATTCATATCACATCACCCTAGATTAGGGTTCATAATCAACATACCTTGAATTAGATTTTACTATTCATACCACATCACCCTAGATTAGGGTTTACTATTCACCCCAAGTAGGAGTGAGCATCAAAGTACCTTCAATTAAGGTTTATCATGTCATCATAGTGAATTAATATATACCATCATCATGTATTAGGATTACTTCCATTAATACCCTCAATTAGGGTTATGATTCATTAAGCTTCATAATTAGGGTTTCCTGATCTCACTATCATGGATCATACCCTAATTAGACATACATACATAAAGAAAGTCCACTAAATGATAATCATTCATGTAGGAGGTCTTTTCTCTCTCATCTTCCATAAGATGGTGTTTACATCAGCCTTGATTAAGCTAAGTCAACTCAATCTTGAAGAAGAATTGACAGCATGGGTTATGTCTTCATCACCATGATCATTAATGCTTGATTATTTAAAGGGTACTAATCACCTTACCACATTAAGATACAATTACTATAATCATCTTTGATTACATCATATATTAATCAAATTGTCCTTTAACCACTTTAAGTATCCATGCGGTCTTGGTTAATTATCCACCAAACGGTCTAGGTCACTTAGACCCCAAACGTTCTTGACCAAATCAAACCTCAAACGGTCTTGCACATTAAACCTCCAAATGGTCTAAGACCGTTTAGACCTCCAAACAGTCTTGAACAAACCACTGAAACCGTTTGTTAAAGTTGTAGTTGAAACCGTTTGGTAAAGGTAGTCTTTGAAACTGTTTAGTAAAGTAGGTGGTGGAGACCGTTTGCCAAAGTTGACCTTTGAGACCGTTTGCTAAAGGTGGTCACATGAAACCGTTTACTAAAGTGAAGTTTTGAAAATGCATGAACTCAAACGGTTTGGAATCATTTGGTACCAAACGGTCTTGAGACTGTTTGGACTCAAACGGTCTTGAGACTGTTTGGTCCAAACCTCCTCAAAACCACAAGGAGCAAAAAGAGTCTCAACCACTCCAATTGAATTAGGGTTTCCAAGATCGATTCCTTCATTGATTGTAATCATGTTATCACTCATCAATTGGACCTATCACCATACTTCAATTAAGTTGATTAGGTCAACCTTCAACTGATTTGACCCTCAATTAACCCTCAATTGATCACCAATTAGGGATTGAATCAATTGGATTAGGGTTTGGAATCGATGATCCTTCAACATTAATCAATGTGGGATTAGTTACTTTGAAACCATTGAACCATCATCCAAACTGATCATGACCTTACCCCAAACGGTCTTGAGGTCATTTGGATGACCTCCAAATGGTCTTGAGACCGTTTTCCCATGTCAATATCAAAATCTAAGTCAAACAATTAGGGTTTAGATCATTGGATTAATCACCAAATCAGCATTTGATTGCACTTCAACTTAGTACCTTTAGATCTTCAAACACCTAACCATAGTCAACCCTAGACCTCCAAATGGTCTTGGGTGACCCCCAAACGGTCTTGGGATCATTTGGATGACCTCCAAATGGTCTCGAGACCATTTGCCCATCACATCATCATTAACCATGTCATTCATTTAGGGTTTGGATCCTAGGATTCGTCACCAAATCAACAATTGATGATACTTCAACTTAATACCTTTGGATCTTCAATTGCGCAACCATACCTAACCCTCGACCTCCAAACGGTCTTGGGTGATCACCAAACGGTCTTGAGACCATTTGGGTGATCCACCAAATGGTTTTGAAACCGTTTGGGTCACTCAACCCAAACTTCCAACTTAATTACTTCTGAGATCAACACTCAACCCGATTAGGGTTTTGGTGATTGATTGACCTTCAACTAGTGAACCAATTAGAGTTAATCAATAATATTTTTCCTATTAGTACTTTATAAAATTCTTTGTGCTTGTCCCCTACCCTATACATAGGAGAAGATAATTAACTAATGTTGCCAACTAGTTAATCTACCATCACATTTACACATCTACATATCAAGGTGAGTGCTTCTAAAATGGGGAATCACCATTTTTGTTCCTATCACAACACTTCTCTCCTATGATAGTGCATAGTCACACATCTTTTTGTCTTTTTAAATCCCATTGTTCTTCGTACTATGGTTCCCCTATATCCCACTGTGCTTCATACCAATATTGGTTTGTCAATACTGATTATACTATTGTGATCCTTTTGTCATCATGTCTGTCAGCAAAGAAAAACCTCAGATGATTGTCTATGATGATGTTGCTCAAACTTCCATTATCAAGTTTAATATAGAACTACTTACTTTGAATGAATTTGATCTATACAATTCTTAAATTTAGAGATAAGTTGGAATACATTGATAAGTTTACCAAGGGCACTCCCGAGTGGATGAGGGAAAACAATCAAGTCAGAGTTGGCTATGCAACAATATGGAACCCCTTCATCGCTTCTAAATACATGTTCTACAAGAACACCATGGACTTGTTGGACGTTTATCTTTGTCATTTCACATAATAAAAAAATGCAATGTGTACTTACAAGATTGGAACTATGACAAACCCAATTTCAGCATATTTTCCATGATGATGTTCTATTTATATGTGTGCACTCATATCAATAAGATGTCAAGGGGGAAATTAAGAGGAATTGTGGTTATAATCTATAATAAATGGAAGCCATATCATGTCCACAAGCACCATATAATTGCCACACAAGCCAACATTCATAAATATGTAAAAGGTAATATATATTCATTTATTTGCATGGAAGAAAAGTCTAACTATAGAAAGAAAGGAAAGTAAATAGGATAGACTGCATCTTATAGATCAAAAAGGAAAAGGAAATATAAACTAGCTAAGAGACATAAAAGGAAGCATCTAACTACCCTAGATCTTCGAAGCGCTTTATTATTGCCTTCTAGTACTTTGACTTCATTTAAGGATTCTTTGCTCCTAGAAAATATGTGAAATAGTGGATCAACACAATGTGTTGTGTATGTGGGTGAAAGAAACATGCATATTAATCTTTCATACTTGAAAAACTTGAGAAAAAAGTAAATGAAAATAAAACATTGCATAGAGCGAGAATCAGGTAAATCCATTATTTTAAGCAAATTTCAATGAATTTGTATTACTAAGGTGGACTGTCACATCATCACATGTATTATTGGGCCCGTTTCATGTGTACCATGTACTCTTGGGATCTCCCTGTGTACTTTGTACTCTAGGGATATATTAGTCAACGTTAATGCTTTTCCTCTCTCTCAATGAGATTAATGAGCACCATTAGTAACTACAATTCATTCTTATATTTTTTGTTCTTATTTTCAAGGCAGCAAGTATACTACATGTACATACATACAAGCAATGTACTAAAAATAAGACAAGCAAATATATCATACATATTTTACAACAGAAAACTAGTCTTATACTTCGGTATCCCACATACTTGTTCCTATCATATCTTGGATTCCAAACTGGTTTACTGAAGATGACAATATGCCACCGTGAAAGAAATTGAAGGCCTAGTGTCAGAATGTATCCATATTGCTTCATATTAGGGATTTGACTCACTTACAGTCATTTTATAGTGACATATGCTAGGGTACGAGATGGATAAATCTCATTTTAGAGTTTTCAAGAGCATATCAGGGATTTTGAATGATTGGTTGTACCATAAATACCTTCATTAACTGAGAGAGAGATGGATCATTCATATGGTATTTAGAGAGTATGAGTCCATCATTAACCACAAATTAGGGTTTCCTATTCTAAAAGACTCAACGTTTTAGTTTTTGTCTCATGGTTTCAAAAGTACTAATATTTATTTTCATACGCAATTTCTATTTATTAAATAAAAGAAAGGACATTAGTTATGGTCATATAATAACATATCAATTCTAGGATTAGTTTTAGGACCATCTAATATTTTATACTGGTTTGACTCCTTTTTCTAAGAACGTGGATGTATGATGGGTATTTTATGGAGCTATTTGTTATTGATTTTACAAAATAGACCTATCATAAGTAGGCAAGAAACAGAAAAATGAAAAATAAAAATAATTTTTTTTGGCTAGATCTCATGGATTAGAGGAGGGATCAGGCTCTACGGATCCAAATCCTAACTCAAGAGCCAACCCTTCTCAAGAGATTCCTGACAAAGGGTTGGAAGATGAAATATCTATGGGGTATTAATTGATGGTGTGACATAGAATGGTTAAAAAGGGGAATTCATTCCCTTGATTCTTATTCTTTTTAAGCCATGACTGAAGCAAGAGAGGAACAAGGGGGAGAGATGTCTTAAGGTGGGAAGGGGGATTTGGGGTTATGTTGATGCCTTCGTTGGCCTCGTGATGTTGTCCCAAAGTCAACAAGCCCAGGAAGTTAGATGGAGACCCCCTAAAGCTCAAGCTTTGATCAAAACATGTGAAGATGGCTGCAAGTTGGGTTAGAGTTTGTTTTGTTCCCTATAGTTGGATTCATGGATCAAATGGCTTTGCAAGTGATATGGCGACATCATGTTGTTCTTTCCAAATCACGAGGATGATCAGGTCTAGCCAAAGAGGAATCTTTTGAGATTCAGTGGTGATGTTAGTTGACTCTTCTCTCAGTGCCTTCGCGAGCCCAAATGGAGGTTGGGGCCATGCGTCCAAGGTCCCTTGATGGTATGAGCATTGATAATTGGATGGTGGTGACCCTTGGAGCGAGCAAAGCTCTATGTCAGGAAGAGTGGAGGAGGTTTAGGGGTGGATATGATGAGGGTGGTTTGGGTAGAATCAAGGGTAGGGAATGACTAAAAGGAAGGTGGCCAAGGTGATGTGAGAGTTAAATAGAAGTTAGGAGGCTCATATTGGATATACCTAATCTGACATGCACCGCTAGTGAGTGAAGCAAGAGTGTCGGAGGTGGTTCTCCCTAAGATGATCGCTAGCAGAAATGTGGTAGGGTTTGTTGAGATCACCTCTATTGTCAAAGGAAAAATATCATTGACAGGATCGTGGGAAGGTGGCTAGGTAAGTCGCAAGGGGGTCAGGGGGTTCGGTGGCCGATTGTTGAGTGAATCCCACATCTTGTGGGTGGTTGGAGATGAAGTGTCCACCCTTAATCATTGATGGGCCGCTAGGATAATATGGGACATAGATGGCACCCGTGCCCTCAGATCTGATTCAGGTTGTGGTGTTTCCCCTACCTCGTGAAAGGTGGCCTCCTCTTGACGCCCACCCTCTTAAAGGAAACAAGCTCCCCTATTTTGTCTGCTATGGAGATATCATGATTAAGTTTGCAGAAGAAGTCCATAAAAATCATTAAAATCCAATAAATTAACAAAAAATAAAGAAACAAATTAGAAGAAATTTATAGAGTAAACTTGGGAATATGAAATAAAACCAACCTAAAATGTAAATAAAACTAAGATGAATAAAATTAATTAAATAAACCTAAAATTAGATATTGGTTGTCCTCTAGTAAGATAAAATCTAAAACAATTAACGGATGAATACTTTCAACCAATCTGATTGCCTCACACTTACTTTGTGTTGGTGTCCTACTGGTAATATGTCCAATCCACCCAACTTCCTAAGGTCACAACATATATTTATCCATGTCTTTGTTTCCAATTTTTCTTTCCAAAAATATTCTTTCACCAGTATCATTGATATCAGGCATGTCAAAGAGTTTTATGAGAATCTAAAAGTTCCATAGAGTCAACAAGTATGCATATGATTGACACTGTGGTGCATGAAATGGATATCAAAATGAGAGATTCATTGTGTCATGGGTGAAAATGGATAGAACGAGGGTGTTAAATGAAGATGCAAATTTCTCCTCTACTCGACTCAAGAGTGTACTTTTATGTATATTTGATTATGTATTGAATGTAATAAAAGTTTTTCTTGTTGTGAGGATTGTCATATTTTCATTATTTTTGGTGGTACGATCAATTTTATAAAAAGAGGTATGTAAGAAGCGGATACAGTAGGGAGAGAGGTGTGCCACCCTAAACTTAGGGTTTGACATCTTTTGTAGCATTGTATTTTTATTTTGGTGGATGGAAAGTAAGAAGATTGAAGATGAATTGTAGAAGAGAGGTCAAATAAACATACAACTTGATTTACAATTCAATGCACCAGGTTGTTCTACTAGCCTCATAATGCGCAAATAGTACATGATAAATGAAGAAGTGAAGATTCCATGGATTTGTTTATGAGTCATTTAGAAGACAATGTGTTTGATCCCTCTCAGTTCCTCAAATCCTTATCATATTTTCCAAGGAAACATGATGTTTGAATTCCTATTCCATATAGGGTGACTTCTGGTAATTAGTGTGTTTCAAAAATTGGTCATTGTTGAGATGTTTTCTTTGTATAAAGGGAGTAAAATGATGAAACATGCATGGATGCATACATGTATCTTGAATATAATATGGATAGATAATGACTTCATTCTCTCTAGAAAATATTTTGTTTGAAAATTTTGAATTAAATGCAATTATATGATCCTAAAATTAAAAGGTAGAAATTAAAAATAGAAAGGTGTGTGTAGAGTGAGATGCATACCACCCATTATTCACCCTAAACTTAAATATCTACTTGTCCCCAAGAAATATTAAATTTGAAATGGAAGGGCAGAAATCTATGAGGTTCAACCAATGAGTCCCAGTAACTCAAAGAAGGTATAACTGAAGAGCATGTTGACAAGAGATGGAGCTTAGATCAAAGATTGTCATGGCGTAACTAGTGATTTGGTTGTCTTGGTAGCTCAAAGGCGCATTCTGAATGATAAAAATGATATTTCTTTAACCTACAAACATCTAATAGGATCAACAAATACTACTCCATGGAAATTGGAAGTGTAGAAGTTGTGTGTGGATCTAGAAGAAGATGTAAAAAATAGGAATGGTGTTTGTCTTATGTCTTCTAGATTGGCTCATCTAAGAAGACTCATGATGAATTACCTTGTCCAAAAATGAAGGTAGTAGGTAAAAATCCACCACCAATAGTGCTATATGTGGTAGATCAAGGGGAGGATCAACTATGGATTTTGTTCATCATTTAGATATACATCCAGGAGGTGTGGTGTTGTCATTTGATGAACTATCTTAAAAGAAAGTTCATTCTAGTAGAGATGTTTATCTTGTGTGTGTATCCTCACGTAGAATCATCCAATCATGGAGTCCACCATTGACTCAATTTTTGCTCTAATTCATGTATGAAATGTATACCCAACTCATTAGTGGGTTTGGAAGGAACTAGATTAGAACAACAAACATCATACTCAAATAGAGGAGACATGCAATATTTCCCTAAAAGGTAGTAGATACTCGTCTAGATTCTCCTCATATGCAATAAAAATTGGAAGTGGTGGAGTGTAGAGATCTTGCTAAAGTAGTCCCTCCTCATCTGGAACAACTGGATATCTACTAGGATTTGGTTATTCATCTTCCAGATCATAGTCAACCCATGGTGATTAACCATTATAAACATCATGATGTGGGCTTGCATTACAGATATATGGTCCAGTTTGAAATTTTACAAACATGCCATGATCACTCTCATGTTGAGATATTTGATATTGAAGTAGCAAGGCTTCAAACACAGAGAAGGTTGGAACACATGTGTTGATGTCACATTTTGACAAAAGTTCCTCAAGCTATGTCACCATCATTGGATCGTGTGTTGTTGTCTCTTATATGATCTCAATAAAACATTCCTCAACTTATCCAACTACTTTGGCTAATCCAACGGTTGATGCACACATGCCTTATCTAATTGGTTTATTTTTCTCTACTAGATGATCCATTTGCGTTAGTAACCTTTTTCTCATGGCTTGTTGATCTACTAGCATCTTCTCAAGGACATCCAGTCTATCACTCATCTTAGGAGAAATTGACCTTCATAGTTAGGCTCTTCACCATACCACCATAATATTAATGATTATAGTCTACCACATAGTAAAACTAACTCCCATAGCATGGAAGATCAAAAAGACCTCTAGGATATTATTAATTTTGTTTATTTGCTTCTTAGGAATAGCTTTATAAAGGGGGAGGGGTTTTGTAGAATGTTGCTTTGAACATTGGGGGTAGATTGGGGCAAGGAGTCACATCATGCCTGGAGTGACCACATATTTGATATTGTATGCACTGCAGTATTGCCCACTCCATTTTATTTGAATGCTTGAAGGTTATAGAGATTGAATATCAAACCAAAACAATTTTGTATTCAAGAAGATTTTTCATAAGATCAAATGAAAAAGAAAATTTCTAACTATCCTAATTAGATTAAATCAATCAAAAACTCAATTGTTCCTGGTAATGGCGCCAACATTTGATATTAAATTCAGTCACACATGCAAATTCACTAGGGATTAAGTCCCTATCTTTAACCACAATGATAATATGACAATCCCACCCATATGTGGATGGATCACAATATAGTTAGGGATAAAACCTAACAGACAATGTTTAGGAAGTTATAAATTGAGTGTACAAAACTAGAACTAGTAAATATCCCAACAAGGTTTTTCATTGTTGATTGCACTCAATGCAAGAATAAAAAGATTGAATTATATTAAAGTCTATGTATCGATGGAACTGCCATGGTGAGTAAGCTTCTCCACCACTACTAATGTTTTCTCTCTCACTGCATCACAAACCAGCATAAGCATATAAAATTGTGTTTGAGAAAATGCCCATTTTGGTATTTGGAGTGAACCCAAATAGATATGACTCTAGGTTCGCTATCACGCCACTTAGAAATTCCATACACACCACCTAAGAAAATACATGTCTGACATTATAATCAAGGGTTCCACAAGAAAAATTCAACATCCTAGGCACTAGGTTCAAAGTTATTTACACTCAAATCTAATAAACATGTAAACATATTGATCAAACAAACATATAAGCATAAAGCGCTTGAGTCAAGAAGCAACATGGTTGAAATGTATATGTAGTAAAAGAACAAAAAAGGATAGTGGGGTAGCTCTCCAAGCCCTAACATAATAAAATACTTACTCTTCATAGTGAGGGAAGAATAACCATGAACAAGGGAAGAACTAGTAATGGCCTTTGTGGGTATAAGGGAATCCACCTTGGTGTGTGTAAAAACAATCTTCATGTTTGGGGATGGGGCTGATCCAAAGTTGGAGGAGAATACACCCAAAACTATTGGGTGACCCTTCTTCTTAGCCATCTTATCTTATTGAATCTAGTTTGTGAATAAGGAAGCAAGAGATGGAAAGATGATGGAGGCGACCGATGAAAGTGAGGGAATCTTTAGTCATGCCTCCTTTATGGTTAGGACCTTGAGCCTTGGTGGAGTGGAGGTAGTCGAAGAAGACAAATGATGAAATGATAGTTTGTTTACAATTCTTGGGTTAAGTGTGGATCATAAGAACCTGGAGGCCAAAGAAGAGATTCCTTGTAAGGGATGTTGGAGCATTGTATTTATAGGAGAAGGGTTAGGGTTTCCTTTTGTCGTAGCATCCAATAGTGATTGCATGAGGAAGAGGATGACAAGGATTCATGTGACTCCTCTTATTCCCATTAGCAGATGAAGTCAGAGTTTCAATTGATTGATAATAGTCTACATTTTTATCCGTAAGCAGCACATGTGATTTCATCGATAATTGTCATAGATTTTTGATGGTTGACAAGTGATTGATTCTCATCCATTGGTGGAATGCATGATTTCTCATTAGTAGGAAGCTATATGGTTTCTCACCAGTCTCCATCATGCTTGTTTTCATTAGATGTTGAAATTGTCAATATTTCATCAGTGGTCACACACTAGAATTTGATCCATTTTGGATAGAGGGTTTAATTTAGTTTTAAGGCACATGCATCATCAGTTGCCACTCGATGGAAATATTGAATGAAACTAATTGGTAACAAGAAAGATATAAGCAAGTTGATGAAGGTGGAGACTCATGAAGCCACATATTGTGGAAATGTGGGCTCATCGTTGACCATCAAGAACGAATGTGATCCAGAATTCAAAGATTTTTCATGTATCCTTAACTTGTTTTTTTTATCTAGGGAAGTACTCCAAACCTATGTGAGAGGCGGCCTCCTATCAACTGCAGTTGCCAAACCAACCTACACAGGTATGGAGAGATTATGATCAATGTTGTAATAGAGGTCCATATAATTAATCAAACACCTAAGAAATTAACATAAAACTAAAGAAACATAAGGGAAGCAAATTATAAAGTAAAATGAGGAATATATATACAAATCATAGCTAAAGATGCAACTAAAACAAGGATGCATATGTGTACATTATATAGGGACAAAAATTACTTTTACATCATCACCCTCTTGTCATAACAACTTAATTTATTCTAGTCCATCACATATGATGAAGAAACCAAAGAGTTTTCCGATCTCATAATTGTAGAGTTCCTAAACGGTACGCTCCCACAATTTTCTTATTTACAATTATGTTTCCTTCTTCTTTTCCGAACCTTTGTTGTTCAACCTCCCATCTCACTATTATTTTCATCTTTTTGTTTTCCTTTACATTTCTTTCTTTTTTAGTGATTGCCTACTTTTCCTTCTGCCTAATTTCCTTCTTCTTCTCTCCATTTGCTTCCTTTTTCACTAGTATCCTTTACACCCACACAATCCCTTTCACCCCCATTCAAAATTCACACAATGAGACCCCCACACTCCACTTCTAGTTCTCCATCTCTCCATTTGCTTCCTTTTTCCCAACTACCCACAAGTAAACACACCACCGCCTCATCCCACATGAAACCTAGTTCTCTATCCTCTCTATCCCACAAAACCACACTATCGAAAACATGGTATAGATGACAGTCATGTAAAAGGTTACACACTTTAGGTGACATGTTTATATATCATTAATAATCCATATAGACATACGTAAAATAGATGCAATAAGGTAAAAGGTTAAACACTTTAGTGACATGTTTATACATCACTTATAATATGTATAGACATATGTAAAATAGATTACATGCATTTTAGCATATTTGAAAGGGTTACATACTTTAGGTAACATGCATATAAATCACAAGTAGTCTGTAGAAACATGCATAACATAGATGAAATAGTTTCTCATACTTGATAGGGTTACACCTGATAGGTGACATGTATTTGAATTGCCTATATTCTTTTGAAATTTTATCATTTAGGTGGCATGTACATGAGTCCCATGTGTTCTACAAGGGGTATATGTTTAGGTGACATTCATGTTTGTCACTAAACTTTTAGGTGATATACATGGTTGTAACTTAACCTTTAGGTGATATACATGGTTGTAACTTAACCTTTAGGTGACAAACATGTAAATCATCCAATATCTCCCAACTAATAATAAGTATCAACATTGAATATGTTAAGTTTTGTTAACTTCAATATGAAATCTGAATTGTTAATCAAATTATCCAGGAAAGTAGATGTCCTCATTTTCTTAAAAAAATATTTTTCTTACACATGACTAATGTTATATGTACACATCCATGTATGACATGGAAGGTCCTCCTTATTAGGTCACCTTGGCATGCCAATCCTATAATTTGTGATTTATTTCACTTTTCATGAGAGGGAACTATCATAGTGAGGGCCTTAGCTAATATCTGATGAAATTTTGGTGATTTGATATGAGAAGGCACTTCCTCATTCTACATGAAATACCCGTCTACTATAGGCCACCACAACATAAAGAATCCTCCATTATGTGACTCCTCTCACTTATTGTCATGCAACACTCTAATGATAATTGTTTGAATTCTTTATTCATCGAGTTTTGGGAACTTGGTGTAAGAGTTCACTGTTGGGAATTGCAGACATAGAGTATAGAAGCAAACAAAAAAAAATTATATATCTTCTTTTCCCTAATAGAAAGATCACATCAACTACTATGAAATAGGAAGGATGGTTTTAGCAAGTTAAACCTGGTCATGGATCAAGTCTAGCAACAAAACTCACTTCTTTGCAACTGTCAACTAGTTGCTCTTAGATAGTGATTGTGCAACTCTTGGTCTTCACCATGAACAACAAACATGACAACTTTTGCATCACCTCTGGTGGTCTCGCCATCGACTACAAGTTGAACTTTCTCTCTGAGTAGTAGTCGAAGGACTCCTACCTCTAGACTAGTCCACACAGACCAACTAGAACTCATGTCATTCACCAAGAATGGACATGAAGGAGTTGTCCCTCCTGTTAGTGTACTAGTCACCAACCTACTCTCCCACCAACAATGATCACTAGTTGTTTCTTTCCCGTAGTAAATTCTCCCTGTCCGGTAGGACTTGCTTGGGACTCCCGATTACCAAAACTAGAGAGGATAAAAAATTTCAGAGGAACTGGTTCTCAATTGTCTTTGTTGTGTCCTGGAAAGCCCCCAATACCCCTCCTTTTATAGGTGGGGTTTGGGCCAGGGTTCCCAATAGATACGGGATTGTGTGGGAGTAGAAGGAGTCATAAGAACTTGAAATTTTCCCACCTGCAAGACACCAAACGGTCGTCTGGCACACACAGAGGGTCATCTGGTGTGTGAGATGATTGTCTCGTACTTTTAGATGGTTGTTTGGCAGTTTCCCAATTAGAAATGAATTTTTCAATTTTGATTCCGATTAATATCATATATTAATTTCCTTATTCCCGAAGTAAAGTACAATCAAATACATTCAATAAACATCCATATTGTTCATTTGGCCCAAATGAGCCGACTCACCCCGGTGAAATTCCTATCTCACTCACCTAGACGGTCATCTGGTGAGTCTGATATGAGTGCGTTGGTTCAATCACATTGAACTAGTCAGTTCAAGGGCAAGACTTAGCGAGTTCTAACTCTGATTAGCCTAACAAGCCAAACGACCATCTCAACACTTGAGATGATTGTAATGACCCTGACCTAGGTTTTCAGATAACCCTGGATGTTTTTCCTAAGTGATGATTAGTACCTTGTCTTAATCCTTTGAGAAGTAATTAAGACTTAAGTTGAGCTCAAGTTTCAAGTTTGGTCCTATTTGAATATTGTTTGAGCAATGTTTTCTTATTTTGGACCAAAGTGCAAGTTACCCAAGATAAGGGGTTATCTTCCAAAATGTCACATGATGGGTGTTCCCTTAGTATTTTAGTATCATAAGAGAGAGCATGATTCTAAGGGGTACCTTGGGGGGAAGCCCAAATTCCAAGTTGATCTTGTATGGTTCATGCTTGTGCTTTATGTCCAAGTTTTGGCATAACTTGCAACTTACCCTATATATGGGGTTGATGTGCAATTTTCCACCCCTAGAGTGTTCCTACTCTCTCTTAGTATCATCTAGAGGAGAGATAGAGAAGGGGGAATATTTTTGAGGTCTTGATTGAGTGATAACACTCTTGGTGATGTTAGAACTATATAATGTTGAGTATCTTGAACCATTATTGAGGTTGTCTCGAGTTGTGAAGGCCATATTGGGGTGCCTATCAATTTATAAACCATAGAGGAAGTCCCCTATCGGTTTGAAAGCTTTTGGAAACATTCATGTTGGGATAAGCACCTCAAATAGGTGAAGCCTATCAGTTTGAGACTTCCTTGCAAAAGTGGTATCAGTTTGTACACAAAGTGATGTCGAGTTGTGATATCTTGTTAAGGAAGCTACCCAATGGCCGATACCTCACCCTTGGGTTATCCATAAGATCCTTGCATGTTGATATACAAATGTTTGCAAAGTGTCACTGATAACACCCATTTTATGGCTATTAAAGCCTATATTTTATTATCAAATCTACCTCCTAAACTGTCTTCCTCTTCATTTTATCTTATTATTTGTGCAGAAATAACCCACACTATGCTCCTCACAATATTTACCATCTTTTGTAGAGTTTCCTTTGTATTTCCGCCCAAAGAGCGCTAAATGGGCCCATCCCGACCCACCTACAATGAGCATCTACACCGGCCCTTCCACTGGCCGCACGACACACCCCTTTTACCCGTCGTGGTCACTGCCTGACATGGAAGTAACCTGACACGGGCATGTCGCGATAGGGGTTCTACCGAGCGGCACGTTACTTACCCGACATGGAGTCTTTCCCGCCATGCCCTGTCGGCCTAATGGAGTCTACTCAGCAACAAGGCCACCCTTTAGTGCGACTACCCATCAGAGCCTTTAACTGACACTATCTAGCGTGACTCGCTCACAACATGACACACAATGCCCCCTGCCAACTCGTGCCAAGAAATGGGCGTGTCGGCCTCCTCCCTAAAGCTAGAATTATGAAGCAGACAAAGGACACATAGCCCAACGAGGACCACAACTCCTACAAGCCGCTGCCTATAAATATCAGCTATAGGACTTCGATGGGATGGGGGTCAGAACCCTGTGAGAGCTATCTTTGGAAGCCGAGCTAGTGCGTTATGTTCCCAAGCGTGCCAGGTGATACTAGGTGAGCACACCCCCAACCCGAGAGGGGTGGGAGGAGTTCACTTAGAACTCGTCTCGGTAGCCGCAACAGCACATTACGACCAAGAAGGCCACCCCAATGTGTCGAGTCCCTAGATGGGCCTCAACCTGAGACGGCTCGCCCTCTACACTCGATACTAGGCACCTGAGAACCTAAGTGAATGCTAGCTCAACACGATATTGAGCCCTATATGCAGCACCTACCACGGCTTGTCGCCCGACAGGGATGGCAACCCGATACGGCTATATCAGGTAGGCAGTCCCCTCCCGATACGCCCCTAGCCTCCGCAGCTCAAGACCTGACACAGTCAAGAGCTTGACAGAGGCGTATCGGGCAGAGGCCCTCCCCGGTACTGGGGTAGAAGTCCCTTAGGGGTCCGCTGTTGTACATCGACCTCCTACATCAAGGAGGCCGATACCTATCTTCCTTTTTTCAGCATTTACTTTCAATTATCATTGCATTGTAATTGAAACCTCTTTGCATATCTAAGCTTATTGGAACCCTGGAGTTTATCTCATGTTGTTCTGTGTATGGTCCCTTTTTGTTGGATGATTTCTTTATAGCATTTGAACTCTAGTCTCTTCTATTGGATCGTGTTTTTGACTAGCTATCGAATCGTGTTTCCCATTTTGACTTCCTTGAGAGAGGCTATCACAACTCTAGAGTTTGGACTGATCCAGGCGCATGAGAGCACCCAAGATCAGGGCTGCCCCGATTTATCTTTCACTCTAGCCTATGCCCACTACCCTTGAGAGAGGGAATTGGTGCCCAGTTGGAGGCATCCTCTTTGAGAGAAGAGTATGTTGTAAGCTCTCTATTGTTGCGTGTTATGCCTAAGTTTTCTTCCTTCGTGCCTTACCTCAACGATAGTTTTATTCTCTCAGCTTCTGATATATAAAACCTCTATAAAAATTGCTAAACTATAAAATCATAATCTTTTTAGTAACTTCAATTAGAGATAGTCTTTTAGTTTAATTTCTTTATGATACTTTCTTGTTACGAACAACCCTGTCCTTTTACCTATTTGATGTGCTTAAACAAATGAAACTCAAGTTACGAAGCACCGTTCTTCCTATCCCTGCGTTTGACCCTGAACTACTTCAACCTTGTGCTATTTGTAGGTGTCTTAAATATTTAGGTACTATACATTTCTAAAGTATGATAACCTAGACATGATTCCATTCTTGGACCCACGTTTGAGGCTCGTCAACTTTTTGGCACCGTTGTCAGGTATAGGCAATGAAAACCATTCTACAAACTTGAGTTTTGTTTGCACTTTGCCAAAACATTGTGCAAATGTATATAATACTGCAAATATTTACTACACATAATATTTACTGCTCATAGCTTATGCAACTCACTAATAACTTTTCATCTTCCTTTCTTTTCAGGTACTTCTCTTCTCTCCTTCCAAGTCATCCTTGCCTCTAGCGAGTCATGGCTGACGCACCTCCTGTAGCTCACTCTCTTCGCTCATTTGTCCAAGTTCGAGCAAATGAGGAGAGAAATCCAATTGTTACACAACCCCTCAATGTCACTAACTTTGAGCTGAAGCCTTCTTTCCTTCAACTCCTACAACACAATAGGTTCGGTGGGAACATCGCTAAGGAGAACCTATACAACCATCTAATAACATTCAAGAGGACGTGCAACACCTTCATGATCAACAGAGTCCCATTGATGCATATTTACATCAAGTGCTTCCCATTCTCTTTGAGGGATAAGGCACTGGAATGGTACACCAGCTTGCAGGATGGAAGCCTCCCTAATTGCGAGCATCTTGCCGATGCGTTCATCTCCAAGTTCTTTCCTATTGAGAGGAGAATCAAATGTCAGAACAAGATCACAAGGTATTCTCAGAAGCCCTCAGAGAAACTTCATGTGTCGTGGGAAAGATTCCAAATCTACCATCATGAATGCCAGCATCACGACTTTTCTGAACCTAAGCTGATCACCACAATTTACAATGGGATGGGCCCCGCTGAGAGGAAATCCTTGAATGTTGCCGCTGGTAGTGATTTCATGGGACTTATTGGTTAAAGGGCATGAGAGATTATTGAAAACATGGCCACAAACCAGCAGGATGGCGAGTACGACTGCGAGTCAATGAGCCATGCCACTCCGGGAGAGTCTAAGGCCATGGAAGCTCTCACAGCCAAGCTTGACAAGATAGTGACAGATGTCCAGACCCTCAAGGAGCAAGGTTACAAAGGAAAAGTTCGGCAAGAAGTCGTAAGAAGTTGTGCCAACTATGGAGAGCCTGATCACATGTCATATTTTTGTCCGCACACTTCACCCCAAGAAGATCTTGATGAAAGTAGTATAGAGAACGTCAGTTTCGCCCAGTATCAATGACCTGACCACCCCAGTTTCTCTTATGGGAATACTAGTACTACTGAAAACTCTCACCAGCTGGTGGGTGGAAAACCCTCTAGAGGACCTTCAAATCAGCAATGGCACACATGATTTCAGCAGCAGAGGACCTTTCAGCAAAATCAGCAGCAACGACCGTCTATGATGACGGAGCTTATGTCCTTCACTAAGAGACAAAATGACCTCAACAAAACGATGAAAAAGAGCTCAGTGGATAGCACGAATCTTCTTAAGATGATGTAGCTGTAGATGGGGGGCTTCTCAGCCCAGATAGGGGAGCTCCAGTAACACAATAAATAGATTGATCAACAGTTGTCGAGCCTCACCCAAACCATCAACCATCAGGTGGGGTTTTCCCCTCCAATATTGAAGACAACCCAAGAGGACATGAGACAGCAAAAATCGCCATTTTGAGGTCAGGAATGATTGTATCACCAGCTGTTGAGAAGATAGGAATGTCAGCAATAGAGCCTTTTGAAGAAATCATCCCCGAGGTTGTCGAGGAAGAAGTTCTGTCGAAGTCAAGAAAAGTAACTGAAGAGAAGGTCAACAATGTTTCTTTTGAAGAGCATCCGGATAAGTGCACACCATGTGTACCATTCCCACATAAGCTGGTGAAAGCCCAACTGAGAAAGAGGTATGAAAAGTTTATGTCCGCTATAAAGAAGTTGCACGTGGACATCCCATTCCTAGATGCCATTGAAAAGATGCCTACCTATGCCATGTTTATGAAGGATCTGATAACAAGAAAAAAGAGAGGACAGGATGTACAGCCTATGAAGCTCGCCAAGATGTCTAGTTCTTTCATCAAAGCTAGTATGACAAAGAAGAAGAAGGATCCAGGGGCATTTGTGATCCCCTTCCGAGTTGGAGATAATGTAACTCATAAAGGTCTAGCAGACCTAGGGGTCAGCATCAGTCTGATGCCTATGCCGCTTGCCAAGAGAATTGGGCTCACCAACATGGTGAGCACCAACATGAGGATACAAATGGCTGACCACACCTTTACCAGACCAGTTGGAGTTGTTGAAGATGTGCCCATTTGAGTAGGGTGATTCTTTATCCCTTGTGATATTGTTTTGAGCAATATCGTTGAAGATCCCAACTGCCCTATCATCTTTGGGCAACCTTTCCTAGCGACCGGCCAAGCTCTTATTGATGTCGAGGTAGGCATGATTATGACTTGGGTTGGAGGAGATCATATCGACTTTAACATCAGAGATTGCATGAAGGCCCCCTCATTCTTTGAATCCTCCTATTTTGTCGAAAGCTATCAGCAGCTATGTGATGAAGTATAAGAGGACAAGGATGTGGTAGATCCTTTGATGCACACCTTAACTGGCGAGGTACAAGAGGTCGATGATCTTGAGTTCAAGGAATTACTGGCCTATCTAGATGTTGAAGAGATTGTCGCAGATGAAGAACCTGTCGAGACAGTCATGTATGTTGCTCTCTGCCAAGACCCTGCCAAAGAACTGAAAAAGGAAGTCCCACCGGAACTAAAAGGTTTGCCAATAGGCCTTGAGTATCTCTTTCTAGATGAAGAAAAGATGCACCCGATAATCATCAACTCGAAGTTAACCGATTGCCAAAAAGATCAGTTACTGGAAGAGTTAAGGCTACGGAGAAAAGCCCTAGGTTACTCAATCAGAGACTTAAAGGGGATAAGCCCTTCTGTGTGCATGCAAAAAATTCATCTAGAAGAGGACTCCAGGCCTTATTCCCAGCCACAAAGAAAATTGAATGAGAAACTTTGAGAAGTTGTTAGCAAAGAAGTGGTTAAGTTATGGGATGCCAGAATTATCTACGCCATTAACGATAGCATGTGGGTGAGCCCGATTCAAGTAGTTACCAAGAAAGGAGGTATGACGATGGTCAAAGGGGATGATGGAGTCGAGATCGCCACCAAGATGGTCACCGGATGGCAGATGTGCATCGACTATCGAAGACTCAACGCCGCCACCCGTAAGGACTATTTCTTTCTTCCTTTCATTGATCAAATGGTAGAGCGCTTGGCCTATCACTCATACTTCTGTTGGTTGGATGGGTACTCAAGATTCTATTAGATCCCCATCCACCCCGATGACCAAGAAAAGACGACTTTCACCTATATCTATAGAAATTTTGCCTTTAGAAGGATTTCCCTTTGGGGTTTGCAATGCACTTGGTACCTTCCAGAGGTGTATGAACGCCATCTTTGTAGATCTGTAGGAGGATAAGATGGAAGTGTTCATGGACGATTTTAGTGTGTATGGAAGTTCCTTTGATGCCTATTTGAACAATCTATTGCTTGTAATGAGAAGATGCGAGGAGCAGAGCCTCACCCTTTATTGGGAAAAATGCCATTTCATGGTACAAGAGGGGATAGTTCTGGGACACAATGTGTCCAACATAAGTATTGAGGTTGACCCATCCAAGGTCTAGGCTATTGTAAGGCTTCCTCCGCCCACATCAGTTATAGGTATCCGTAGTTTTCTGGGACATGCCAATTATTATCGACGATTTCTCAAAGATAGCAAAGCCTCTTTCCAATCTCCTAATGAAATATGTTAAGTTTGACTTCATGGATGAGTGCATGAAGGTGTTCTCCACTCTAAAATACACTCTAGTATCTGCACCCATCCTCCAGTCTCCTGGTTGGAATCTTCCATTTGAGCTTATCTACGACGCTAGTGAGTTTGCTATAGGGGCCGTTCTGGGCCAAAAGAAAGACAAGAAGCATCACATCATTTTCTATGCGAGCAAGACCCTGGATGAGGCTCCACTGAATTACACAACTACCGAAAAATAGATGCTTGCTATTGTGTATGATTTTGACAAGTTTCAGTCATACCTTGTGGGTTCGAAGGTGGTAGTTCACACCGACCACGAGGCCATCAAATACTTGATGCGGAAAAAGGATGTGAAGCCCTCACACCTACGATGGGTGTTACTCTTGTAGGAGTTTGATAATGAAATAAAGGACAAGAAAGGATCGGAGAACATGGTCGCTGAGCACCTCTCTAGGATTCAGGTAGAACACGATCACGCATTACCCGTTAATGAAAGTTCCCCCGATGAATCTATCTACCTAACCCAGTCTGCCAACCCTGAGGGGTCGTGGTATGTAGACTTCTATAATTACCTAGCCTACAAACAGCTACCCCAGATATGCCCTATAATCAGAAGAAGAAATTCTTCGCTGATTTGAAGTACTATTATTGGGATGATCCTTTGTTGTTTAGGCGTTGTGTCGATGGGTTATATAGAAGATACATACCAGAGGAGGAAGTTTTGAAAATTCTTTTTGAGTGTCACTCCTCTCCTTATGGAGGACACTTGGGAGGCAAAAGGACTGTTGTTAAGGTTCTCCATTCGGGTTTCTACTGGCTAAATTTGTTCAAAGATGCTCATGCTTTTGTGAAGTCTTGCAATGAATGCCAGAGAATTGGGAACATTTCCCGTCGTAATGAGATGCCACTTTCAGACTGAATCGAAGTTGAAATCTTCGATGTATGGGGAATAGATTACATGGGACCCTTCCCCCATCCTATGGCTTCAAATATATGCTCGTTGCAGTTGAGTATGTCTCTAAGTGGGTAGAAGTGAAACCCACTACAACGTGTGATGCAAAGGCAGTAATCAAGCTCCTCACTAAGATTATCTTCTCGAGATTCAGAGTGCCGAGAACTGACATTAGTGATGGCAGCTCTCACTTTGTGGAAAAATAGTTAGAATCACTCCTACATAAGTATGACGTTCATCACATGGTTGCGATGCCATATCATCCACAGACGTCCGGGCAGGTGGAGGTCTCCAATCGGTAGATCAAGCAAATCTTGGAGAAGACAGTTGGCAAGTCCCACAAGGACTGGTCGGCTAAGCTAGATGATGTTCTCTGGGCGTATTGAACTACTTTTAAGACGCCGCTATGTACCACACCTTCCCTCTTGATTTATGGAAAGGCATGCCACCTTCCCTCAACCTGTAGCACAAAGAGTTCTGGGTGATCAAGTGCCTCAATATGGACCAGACGCTGGCTGGAAAGAAAAGATTTCTTCAGCTTCAGGAGCTTGAAGAGTTGAGACTACATGCCTATTAGAATGCAAGGATTTACAAGCTAACAACCAAGATCTGGCACGACACCCACCTAAAGAAGAAGGATGTCAATGAAGGTGATAAAGTTTTGCTATTTAAATCTTCTATCCATCTTTTTCCAGGAAAGCTACAAACCAGATGATCTGGGCCTTTCAACATTGCAAAGATCTATCCATCTGGGATGATGGAGCTCTATGATAAGGAAGATTCAGTGAAAGTCTTTCCAGTGAATGGGCATAGAGTCAAGAGGTTTTATGAAGACGAAGCATTTGTGAGAAGATCATAGATGACCCTGCAGGATGCCAAAACTACAACTTCTGAAGTAGAGTATAAGGATTTGAAGCTGTAAAGCTGACGAACAAACCACCACACTATTTGGGAGGCAGCCCAAGTTTTTATTTTCCTAGCATAGAATGTTATTTCCTTTCATGCAGAAAAACATTACGAATACTATCATATTGTAATAAGGCCCGGGTCAGTGCATGCGTCACGTGCATAGACTCTCTCATTTTAATGGGCCACCGACTTAGTTTTTATAGCCTTGGTGAGTAATACCATCTGAGGCTGAAAGTCTCCTTTTAGGCCAATGTTGTTTTACCCATCAATGCTTTCTTTTTTTTCAAACTTCTTCACCCTTGTTTCACTTTAAGTTTTTCCTCTGCTGGACATCCCTCCTAAAAACCTTATCGCCTAGTTCTCTCTATCGAGTGACACCCTCAGCTCTTTGAGTACTCTATCGGGCACGGTATAATGGCTACCTATCGCACATTCCAATGCATTGGGCTGCCATATCGCCCAGGCCATATCGGCCAGCGTGCCCACACGTGGCGAAGGGTGAAGGCTATATCAGAATGGCATACTGAGCTACGCGACACGTGCTTAGCCATATCGGGCAGAGGAAGTTTACCATGGGAGTGTATCGCCCAACACGCCTATGTCGTGTAACATACGTAATGTGCGACGCGAAGTGTTCTTAGGAAGACAAATCGCCCCCATGACATGACAAATTAGACTGATTTTACTGTGTCTCGGGGAATGATTCACCTCCTCGCGCGACACGTGTCCCAGTTTTACCCGCTTTACCCCCACTCGCCATATCTATATATAGTAACTTGAGTTTAAATGTGTCGGGCACATAATTCACTTTTGACCTACTCCTATATCGTGCATCTTCGTATTTACTCTAGCTCTCGTGTCGGCCATCCTCTTCCTGATACCCGTGTCATGCATCAACCTTCTCCGCTCGATATAGGTATAACTTGATATGCCTTATCATGTGTTTCAATCATTATCGTGTCGATTATATCGGCCAAGTCATATCACGCGACATCCTTCCTCTAGAAAGGTCGTGTTGGGTAAAAGTTTTAGCTTTGTATCGAGTTTGTTTACCGTGTTGATCATGTCGGCCTAAAATCATATCCAGCGACCCGTGTCGAGCAACAACCTTTGCTTTGTGCCGAGTTTCGTGTATTGTGCGATAGACCCGCATTTTTTTCATCGCTTAGTCACAACGGTCTTTCACCCATATCACATGGCACGCTTGCTATGCGATACACATGCCCAAACGATACAACTCATACCGGGCAACACTAATGCTGCCCAGATCTTGTCAGCCTAAGGTCATATCGGGTGAAACCCTTTTCGCATGGGACCCATATCATATAGGATTCACATGTTCATGACGGGTGACCCTTATCGCCCGGTCTGTTTTACAAAAGGATTGGCTCGTATCAGGTTACACAAGTTGTTGTCTGACACAATAGTTTATCGCACAGAACCCTTGTCGGGCACCCATATCGGGAAGTGTCTTCTTTTAATTAAACAACCTGATATCGGTCTGCCCTATCGACCAGACCTTATATTAGGTGACAAGAAGTATTTACCTCTGCCTGATACCGACATGCTTGTATTTACGGGATCTAACCCAATATCGGTTTTTCAATGTCACCTAAACTTGTATCGGGCGACAAGATTCTCTTCGTATGCCGCCCGATATCGGGCAGGGTGATCCAATTAGTAAATGTATCACTTACCCCACACTTGTTTAAAAATTGCATAGATGGCCCGCACCAAGCAGACCGTGGTCTAAGTCGATGAGAAAGGCCAGAGGATCAATCCTGAGGCTGAAACTGAAGTCTCCACAATCGGGCAAAAGCACCCAAACCCTGATACAACGGGGTCGTCTACGGCCGAGAAGCAGCCCAGAGTACAAGAAGTACCATACCCAACAATGACCTCAACTGTGGCAGTCAAACCAGAGCCTTTGGCTCACTCACCAGACTGGTTCATGCCAAGAGACTAAGAGCACAGGTGGTGGTACACGGAGTTGGCAGCCAAAGTCTACCGGCCAACCCAGTTTTGCCACCAAGCATCTTTTCAGTAGATTTGTGTTTTTGACAGGCTGGCCAACATCTTAGAAGTAGCCGGTCTATGAAAAATCTACTTCAGCTACACCTCCTCCTACACCAAGCTAACAAAGGAGTTCATCTCCACATAGGTACCACATAGGTACCAGCATCCGCCTACTCCGCACCCTTCTCCACCACCCCAAACTGATGAGGTGCCAATGCCCCACCATAGAGGCAGCCACGAAGGTGCCAATGCCCCACCATGAAGCCACGCCCACGTAGATGGTTCAGATGGACTCAACCCCGATCGAGGACACACACTCTTTGGGTCGAGCTTCTCAAGTGAGGAGCGTTACAAGGAGAAGGAGTCGATCAACTGCAACCCCCTCATCACTGGGGCAGATCTTCGACCAAGAATTCGACAACTAGCGGGAGGTAAGAAGAAATCACTTGGCTACATTTGCTTCCCTAACCCACAAGTTTAGTATTTTCCAGAGGAGGGTAAGCGAGCAGGAGCGCCAACTGCTAACCCTAGTTGGCCTGCCCAGCCAACTAGAGGCACTGAATAATACGCTATAAATGGTGCTCCAACACCTCGACGTCGTCGAAGAGAGGCTAAACCAGAGGGATGACCACCCCCACTTAAGACATCCTAGGAGATCCCCATCACCTCCAGGCTCCGACTCTCAACCTTCTTCGTGAGCATCCTCGTCTGGGTCGTCTTCTTCCTCCTTGAGTGGGCCCTCCATAATGCTTGAGGAAGAGATGATGGATAGAACCGCCGACGGGGCTCCAACAGGATAGGAGAGCACCCAAGACGTCAACATAGCTTCTCCCTCACCCTCCCTAGATGAAGCTGGAGACACAAACATATCCACCAGCCTAGAGGAGGGCTCTTCTAAAGAATTAGAGGGAGATGGGGGTGATATATACTCTGCCATCGACATACACCCCCCTAGAGCAAAGAATTCGATGACAAACACATTTTCTGCACTGTCAGAGATTCCTTCCTTCGAGATGGCCGACTTTGATCGACGAGCCATCAGTTACCTGACAATCAGAGACTAGAAGCCTCTAAACATGGTCATGAGGTCGTAGGCAGATGAAGAGGACATCGTATGGAGTGATGTTTACTTCTCCGTATGACGGGAAGTGCTGAACAACATGTTCCGTTCCCCATGCCTTGTAAGGAAGGTCCTCTTCTGGGTCCTGGAAGGTGCCATGATCGAGAACATAGGCATCAAAATAGGTCGGAAACCAATTTACAATGCCACCCCAGCTTTGGCAAGAAGATTAATGAAAGGGGCGTACAACTCCATCCAGGTGTCCAACATGCTACAACACATCGAAGAACACAACCCAATCTTGGTGTTGGCCCCCTACAAGCAGAGAAGAAACTGGTTCCTCTGCATGGTAAACCTCCGCAATCATGATGTCCAACTCCTCAGTTGCTGCACCAAGGAGGTCCCATGCTCAGGACATACTTTCATACGCCCAGTAGATAAGCATCTCAGGCTTCTTCCACTACGTCTTCTCCGCACCATCAAGCAAGGAGTCGAACGCCACAATGGCGTTTGGAACTTCTTCTCCCTCAAAGAATTTCCCATCAAAGAAGTTTCGGGAAGTAGAAATAGTGCCTTCATTGTCCTATGCGCCATGGAGTTGCTCAACAGCTTTGGATATATAAGGCATGTCCAGGGCCAAGATTACTTTCAGCTCAGGAGCAGATACACGTTGCTATTGATCATGGACAAACTGTATTTATGAGACACAGGTATACAAAGAAGCTGCTGGACAGTGACCAAGAAGTTGAATCTTCCCAACCTGGAAACCCTTCAGAAGAACAAGCCCAGATGGCCACTAACGTCTATGGGACAGACAAGTGGATCGAAATCCTTCGGAGTATATTGATAAATGAAGGCACTACTCCACCTTCTATATCTGAAGAGTTGATCAACAACTTTGACGCTCCGCATGCGCTACTCTATCGCAAGATCAGGTCAATGAAGTTCTTCTCAGACTTGCTGATTCTATTCATGTAGACGTCATCTATCAGATAAGGAGTGTAATAGTCCCCCCTCGATGATCTTCGGGACTTAGTCAAGGCAGGGGGATGCCTAGTGCTAACAGTAGCATCAGCCTACATCCCACTTATATAGAAGAAGTTTGAACACACCTACATCGCCCATCCAATGTTGTTCAACGACCTCTGCCAAGATGACGAGTCAGGAGCGAAAGCACTATTTTGCACCAGATATAGAAAAGCATGATGTGCATCATCTACCTTCCAATGTTGCACGAAAACCATTGGATGCTCCTGATGGTGTACACTCGCCTGTGAGTAGCCACCTTCTACAATAGATCTAACACCAACAAAGACCATCTGGCATAGTGTACATCAACCCCATTGACGTCCCTCGAGCGCTTAGCAAGGAAATACTTCATCAAGGTGGCGACGTTGCTCCAGCCACACCTGGAGGACCCAGTGGCCAAGTGGCACGAGCTTCAATTCTACCACCGCAATCCTCAACAAGCTCCACAATCAAATGGCTACAGCATCTACATGCTAGAATGGATCTATAGCTCGGTGGTGCTAAAAAAAACACCAGAAAAGCTCCACCACATCGACTATCATAGAAAACGAGAAGAGTATGCGATGGAGTTTCTATTAGATGAAGGCGCACGCACCAGCTAAACCCTCACTGACTTACCAATACCTTACCTTATCTATCTCACAACTTTGGTACAGAGTGTGGGGTAAGTTTAGGGGGGGTACTATATATCAGTGAGGGAGGTACAAATTTTTTTTGTTCCCCTTTTTCTTTTCTTCTTTTCCTTATCTTGCCATGTGTACATATACATACATATCTGATACAAAATAGTACATATACAACTACTTGCTTCACAACAATTGTAAAAAGAAACTTTATAGTAAAAACCTGATACAACGTCTCCCAGCTTGTTTTCTCTATGTCAAAGGTGGTGCATGTATTGTTATGTTCTTTTCAAAAATGCAGTCTCAAATGACAAAGAGTACAACTTTTCTTTGCCAATATTGAAAAATAATCTCGCAACAGCTAAGAGATGCACATGTGATGGAAAACGATGCCCAAACAGTAAACTCACTTTTTCCCCTACCAATCAAAAACCCCAAAAAGAAATAAAATCCTTATGAGAGAGAATAAAAGCATGAGAGTTGTGCCAATGAAAAAAAGTAAAAAAAACACACTTGTCTTTCCAAAAGTACCCATCTTTTGGCATGGTATATCTGGGGTAGTGGTAGGTAGGATGTGAAATCACTGTTCTAAAGCCAAATGGCTAGGACTGTAGGGACCACTTGCCCTCTAACAGACCCATACCTAGATGGACCAATGGAAACCAAGAAAAACCCAAAAAGCCTTGAGCTTATCCAAAAACCCAACTTTCTAATCCCAAGTTGTTTGGTGTGAAAGCTAACTTCGAAATCATGCGTAAAAGTCTCTCCACAGCTTAAAAGAATTTTTTTTATTAAATAAGGTAGGAAAAATAAAGTCCATTGCTCGTAGTCGGGCATAATTTTCCTTAGGACATCTCAAGAACTCACTTGAACCCCTTACCTAAAGACCACATCTAGATTTTGAGATGTACCACAAAAAAAGTTTTAAAATAAGTACAAATTGATTGAGGACAATCAAAATGCTAAGTTTGAGGGAGTTGATAACACCCATTTCATGGTTGTTAAAGCCTATATTTTATTATCAAATCTGCCTCCTAAATTGTCTTCCTCTCCATTTTATCTTATTATTTGTGTAGAAATAACCCACACTATGCTCCTAACAATATTTCCCATCTTTTGTAGAGTTTCCTTCGTATTTCTGCCCAAAGAGCGCTAAATGGGCCTATCCTGGCCCACCAACAATGAGCATCTGCACCGGCCCATCCATTGGTCGCACGACACACCCCTTTTACCCATCCCGGTCACTGCCTGACATGGCAATAACTCGACACGGGCATGTCACGAGAGGGGTTCTTCCGAGCGGCATGTTACTTACCCGACATGGAGTCTTGCCTGCCACGACCCATCAGCTTGTTGGAGTCTAACGAGTGACAAGGCCACCCTTCGCTGTGTCAATCCGATAGAGCCTTTACCCGACACGATCTAGCGTGAATCGCTCGCAACCCAGAACACGATGGCCCCCGCCAACCCGTGTCGGGCAATGGATGTGTCGACTTCCTCCCCAAAGCCAAAAAGATGGAGTAGACGAAGGACACATGGCCCAATGAGGATCGCAACTCCTACATTTCGCTTCCTATAAATAGCAACTACATGACTTCGATGGGACGGGGGTCGGAACCCTGCGAGTACTAACTTTGGAAGCGAAGCTAGTGCATTAAGTTCCCAGGCGTGCCGATCGATACTAGGTGAGCACACCCCCAACCTGAGAGGGGTGGGAGGAGTTCACTTAGAACCTGTCCCGATAGCTGCAACAGCACGTTACGACCAAGAAGGCCACCCTAATGTGTCGGGTCCCTAGATGGGCCTCAACCCGAGACGGCTCGCCCTCTACACCCGATACTAGGAACCCAAGAACCTAAGTGAACGCTACCCTGACACGATATTGAGCCCGATATGGAGCACCCTTCATGGCTTGTTGTTCAACAAGGATGGCAACCCGATACGGCCATATCGGGTAGGGAGTCCCCTCCTGATACGCCCCTAGCTGTCGCAACTCAAGACCCGACACGATCAATAGCCCGACACGGGCGTATCGGGTTAAGCCCCTGCCCGGTACCGGGGTAGCAGTCCCTTAGGGATCCTTTGTTGTACATCGACCTCCTACACCAGGGAGGCTGATACATATCTTCCTTTTTTCAACATTTTACTTTCAATTATCATTGCATTGTAACTGAAACCTCTTTGCATATCTAAGCTTATTGGAACCCTAGAGTTTATCTCATGTTGTTATGTGTATGGTTCCTTTTCGTTGGATGATTTCTTTATAGCATTTGAACTCTGGTCTCTTCTGTTGGATTGCATTTTTTACTAGCTATCGAATTGTGGTTCCTATTTTGACTTCCTTGAGAGAGGCTGTCACAACTCTAGAGTTTGGACTGATCTGGGTGTATGAGAGTACCAGGATTAGGGATACCCCGATTTATCTTTCACTCTAGCCTATGCCCACTACCCTTGATAGAGGGAATTGGTGCCCGGTTGGAGGCATCCTCTTTGAGGGAAGAGTATGTTGAAAGCTCTCCATTGTTGCTTGTTATGCCTAAGTATTCTTCCTTCATGCCTTACCTCAATGATAGTTTTATTCTCTCAGCTTCTGATATACAAAACCTCTAGAAAAATTGTTAAACTCTAAAATCATAATCTTTCTAGTAACTCCAGTTGGTGATAGTCTTTTAGTTTAATTTCTTTATGATACTTTCTTGTTATGAACAACCCTATCCTTTTACCTATTTGATGTGCTTAGACAAATGAAACTCAAGTTCTGAAGTGTCATTCTTCCTATCCCTGTGTTTGACCCCAAACTACTTTGACCCTATGCTAGTTGAAAGTGTCTTAAACATTTGAGTACTATAAATTTCTAAAGTCTGATAATCTAGACATGATTCCATTCTTGGACCCACATTTAAGGCTCGTCAGTCACCATGCATGTACATGTGTCATCCATGTACCTAAGGTGATGACACCCTGCATGTACTCTCTTTCATGAGCCTCAACTATATATACTCCCCTTTTCACCTTGTAGTAGACCTTTCGATTCCTTTACCATATCTTCCATGATTAATGACCCTAGGATCACAAGGAGGAATAGGAAGTTTGAGCACCTTGCACAAGGTAAAGGCATGATTATCTCCAACCTTGGATGGGCCATGCTTCTCAAACCATGATTCTTTCTTTTTTTCCTTCTTCACCTAGTTCCTTACTATGGTGTCTTCTTTTCATATATAGGTGTTATGATCAAGTTTTAGTCTCTTGATAAGTCATCTTCAACATTGGGAACGTGGATTTTTGAAGCTTTATTAGTGATTTTAAGGTAGGTTATATAACTTGAACTCAACTTTATTATTATTCACCTTCTATTATGTAAATTCTAGGTGGTTCCTTCTCCACTTTCACTTTTATTATTTGCATCATGATTCTATGAGCTCTAAAGAATATATTGGGTTTCTATCCATGAACTAGAGTGATTATGGATGAAGAGTGGAGCTTGAAGATGATGGAACCAATATGCAAAAACCAATATCAGTTTGTGGGAAACTGTAGCCCGATACATAAGTGAATGAATTTAAACTGATACATATGAATACCTAATCCCCCTATCGATTTGTTACAAGAGAGGACTACTTTTCTTACAATTATTGAACCTATCACTTAAGGCTAGGAATAGAGTAGGTCGTTATCTAGATGAAAGCCAAGTCAAAACACACACTTACCCCATAACATGGATGGCCAACATGAATTCTTATGCTCTAAAACAATATGTTGTTAATTTGTTATGACCTAGAAGGAGTTAGGCCGATATGTTAAACATCATAAAATGACATGCCTAATTGACATTAGCCTGTCATAACTAAGATATATTTAGTGAAGATGGAGTACCAAACCGATATGCCTTAGTTGAGTAGAGAGGCTGATATGGCTAACCCTAACCCTAATCAGACACACTCTCTATCTGATACCTGAAGATGGGGGAAATACACTTTTTGAAGCCTTGATCGATACACACAATAATGGTAAGGTCATAGATGAAAGAACTAAAGTATTAGACAAGGGGTTCATCCATTACAACCCAAACCCTAGAGGTCGATATCCCATAATGTGCTATGTGGCCAATACATAATGGATTGTTGTGGCCGATACATAAAGAGATAGGGTGGCTAATACCCTATAGCACACTATAACTGATATACCTTCTCAAACATCTCTAAACGGATACCAATTGACATGATTTGGCCAATACAAGTAATAGTGCTTTGGCCGAGACAAACACATATATCTAGGTTGACACAAGGTGTAACATGTAGGCCAATACACCTAGGCCGAAACACCTTGGTAAGTGTAGGCTGATACAACTTGAATATAATTGATGGATACACTATAAAGTAATGAGAGGTATATACTTTGAAAAGTGTAGGCTAGTATACCCTAAAGAGAGTCAAGTCAATATAAGAAGTTAAAGTTGAATCTAATATGCTAGTAAGATGAAAGAGAAACTTGTATTACTCATATGAGAAATTTAATACCTTATGTGACTAATCAAATAATGATAATTGATGAGCGTAATCAAGAATGATTGAATACTTATGGCAATAAAATAAGCTCCCAGATGTAAGGAGTTATGAATTTGGATTTTGTTGATGAATATAACCCTGAAAACCCGAATCAGTTGACAAGAGAAACCCTAACCCTAATCACAAGAGGAAATGTAACTTGAAATAGCATGATGATAATATTCAATGGTTACAATAAATGAAATCTTAACCATGAATATCTTATGGATATAGCCAGATCAGCAATATTGTTACAACCCCAATTTTTGGGTTCATTTGGTGAGAAATGAAATTTCTCATATTAAAGATATTGGAACAAATAATGATATAATTTGGTTCAAATACATGGATTTCGTTTACAATAGCCTTGATGTTTGTGTTGTGGGCTTTATTGGCTATTGGGCCCAAATAACAAGTAAATTCAATTAGTAAATGAATAATTGAATATTTGAGAAAAGGAAGAGGTAGAAACCTCTAGAAGGCAAAAAGATGTAATCTAAGGATGTATTTCATGCCTCTTGGGTTCCTTGGATTCCTAGGAGTCCAAAGTTGCAAAAAGAAAGCAAAAAGAAAACAAAAGATTAATTAAGTATTTCTTTAGTAAGAAAGAAATTGAAAATAATGTTAAAATGTTGGAAATAAGTGGAAAAAGGGATAATTGGGTTATCCTTGGTGGAATTTCGTATCCCAAGGATTCCTAATGATAAAAGGAATAACAATGAGGAAAATAAAAGAGAAATAAAGAGCAATCCTCAAAAAGGATTATTTTAATAAGAAATAAACAAGATAATGTGAAATAATGCATTTAGATACATCTAGAAGAATAATGAGTATCCAATAAAAAGGATTTTGAAATAATAGAGTTCCTTGGGATCCAAGGAGTCCCAATAAAGAGGAAAGAAAGATAAAATACCAAAATTACAAAATAAAAGGATAATGGGGATACTTAACTAATGAAGTATGTGGTTTTGTTAAGAAGAAAGTATTTTCTACTTAAGGAAATATAGAAATTCGTGCCAATGGTTTAAAAAGCAAGATTAAAGACAATAAGAAAGTGGATTTTCGTATTCCTAATATCCATATAATAGCGAATATCCAAAGGATAAAAAGAAAGAGAGAGAATATTCTTCTCTTTGAAGGAATTGATTTCCTACTTGGAAAGGGACTCATTGAGTCATGTATAAGCCGACCTAGGGCTTCATTTCCCACCCTATATAAAGGGGAATAGCCTAGGGTCGAGTTCTTATGGGTTCCACGTATCTTTCTCCTCTTTCTCCCTCCTTCTTCTCTATTTTTCGTCTTCAAACCCTAACCCCAAGAACCATTTTGAGCATGACGCAAGGAGAGGGAACCAAAGGGTTGCGAGGGACTCCTGGAGTACCACGGTGCTAAGGAGAAACTTATCCCTCAAGACCGTGCCCTAGAGAACGTGCAGCAGAGGCAACTAGGTTGTAGGGATGACCTCCAGTGTATGGCCTAAACGGACGAGTAACAGGCCATCTTGGCTGCAGTTTGTTGGTGCCCCACGTGCGCATGTGAGCGGCGGAAGCAAGGGATGCTTTTCCGACAAAGTTTAGGTCCAGAGTCGGGAGCAAAAGTCATGCTCAGGCATGTGTTCGGCGGCTAGGGCGGCGGCCACCGTGTTGCCCAAGGTTGAAGAAGGAGATAGGCCGATTGGACAAAGTTGCCCCTCCACGGGCTGTAGAAACACATCACTTACCAAGGGCATAACGGTCAATCTGTTATGTTTCCAAGCAAGCTGCTTTGCATGGGAGCTGCGTGACGTGGCACAATCTGATTGGCCGAGTAAGTAGATTCTTACAAAATTCATAATTAATTAACCGTAGCTCGGATAAATATGAATAATATATGTATTTTGATCAGGAGAACGAGAGGAATTCAATAAAAAGACTTTTAAAGATTGATTATTTTCCTAATTGCAAAAGTACAATAAGTTGATGAAAAGTGCATTAAAGTTAATTTAAAAACCCTTTTTGTGATTAAAGGTTGAATCTAGTATGCTTAACGGGTTAATTGAAGTATTAATAACCTATTGAATGATAATGTTAGATTCGAACCTGATCTAGATGAAATTTGCATGATTTAGGGTTTTTACCCCATATGAGAATGATTAAGTATTTAGAAACCCAAAATTTAGGGTAAAAGAGGATAAGATCGTATATGATTTGAAAATGTGAAAACATGTTGTAAAATGATGGTCCTAAGTTATTTGCACATCAAAGTCCTTAATTTTGGATAAATACCCTATATGTAGTGATTAGGGTTTTCTCATGAATAAAAGGTAGATTGTTGGTAAAACGAGTTCATATGTTAATTAGACCCTAATGAACTTTGAATTAATGATAGATGAGCATAATGATCTTGTCATGGATTAAAAGGATAAAAATAGTAGCTTTAATGAAAAGAAGCTTGATGAAATTAATTAATGATTAATGTGCCTTTAATATGGAAATAGAGTTATATGTTGTTAAGATAACCTTAATATGAGGAATAGATGAGATAATTAGGGTTTATGAGTAATGGCATAAAATTAGGGTTTAATATGGTAAAAGATGAAGGGAAACCCTAATTGCAAAATGAAACCCTAAAATGGATACAAAAACCCTAGAAAGTGAATCCAAGTCAATAAAGTAGATTCTTGATAAAGTGTGTAATAAATAGAGTACATATTCTTTTAAGGAATTATGTGATTACTGAATTGCTTGCTTGGATTGCATTCTTGGTTGGATTTGCTTGATGCTGTGAAATCATCAAATCAGGTATGTGGTTACGCTTATGATTATCCTGACTAGTTTTCTGAGGATTTTATCGACGTTTCCCTCATGGCTTGAAATAAGTGTTGGATGCTTTTATTTCATGCAACTATAGAGTGACTATGACTATCACTATGAATATACATGTATAACTGGCTAGATCCGGGTCCACCTATGTGGCTTGTAAAGGCTAAAAAGGGGTAACCTAGAGTAAGGTCTAGGTTATTGTGGGTTAGAAATTGGGCTACCAAGTGTAGTGCCATGAGACCCATTAGCATGCCACGAGTTAAGGAGTGGGCTACTTACGAGTAGTGCCATGTGACTCAACCCTAGAAACTGGTTCACCTATAGGTGGGACCATGAGGGGTTTAATGGGGATCTACCATAAGGAAGGTGGTATCCAGGTCCACTGTAGAGATAACACAGAGGATAGGGTACTCATGGATCGCGCAATTATATTTTAAATGTAAAATTGTTTATTAAATGGTAATTGGTTGCAATACATTGTTATCATAGTTGTACGATTATTGTTTCCCCCACATACCAGCTTCGGCTGACCGACGTTTTGTTTGTCAGCGTTTTAGGTACAAGCCAAAAGGACAAACAGTAAATCGTCATATTGTGAAATACATGAAGTAAAATACAAGGATGATTAGTTAGAATAGAATCCATAAGTGGATAAAAGTTTAGAGATCCAAGTTTTCAAAAAGGTATGCAAAAGTTTATTTTCTTACAGTTTTCCCATTTAGTCTGTTAAAATTTGATAATTATTCTTGGTTAATTGTCAAACCTTTGATTCGGAAGTTATGGGTGCGGCTTCGACCTCTCGGTCTCCCTTAATTGGGGGTTATCGGGAGGTGGGATCGTAACATTTGGTATCAGAGCATAGGTTCCTCACATAACCATTAGTAATTATTAAATTTTACAAACTCCATAGAACCTAAGGGAGTTATTAGAGGATTATCCAAAAGACGGAGGTGTCTAGAAAAGGATCACGACCGGGGGCTGGCAATATTTTCCTCCACACCGCTAGTCGGAATACGAGGACTCCCATATCCGTGTGACTTCCTGGCCAAAGTCTTAGGGTATGAATCGAAATAAAATACCTTTAGAACTTTCTCATATTATTCATCCCTTCTCATCACAAAATTCTGTTAAGGACCTTAAGGATTAGGGTTTTCTCTTCTCCTCACCCTCTTGAGGTATGGGTAAGGTTAATAAGGTGTAAGGAATACTCCACCAAATTAATGAAAAGTATGTAAATAAGATGTCTTGGACATAAGCTTAATAGATTAAGCACAAACTAAAGAATAGATACATGCTTAGGTCATATGACATAAGTTGTCATGCCCTCAGAAGAGACCTGAGGCTAGACCTTTGTATCAGGAGGATAGATAAAGAGAGTTAGTCCTGGAGGTAAAGACCTCCATTATAAGTAAAGACCTGGAACATCCTCTGGATGATGCTAACTCTAACTCTAAGTGAAGGTTAGAGAGAGAGATGACATGAAGAGCTAGATGTCTTGGTAGACCATGTGTTTGGATGGACATGCCTGGCATGCCATATGAGCCATGGGAGGTTGGATGACCGAGTACCTTTGGTGACCCAACCCTAGAAAGGGGTCGTGTAGGTCAGGACGACGGATAGCTCCTTCCTTGATAAGGATAGAGAAGAACCCATGGAAACCCCATGACCTTATATGAACATGGCATAATAGGCACCCAGTAGGCATCAGTGGTGCGAGCAATAGGTTGAAACCCTAGCCGGAAGAGTATGATGGTTAGTTTAGGAAATAAGCATAAAGGGCTATGGATGATCTTGAGCAAACATAAGTTCAAGCCTAGGCTTCACCCATGAAGAGGATGCTTTTGAGGTTGATCCTTCATAAAGAGATGACCTCTAATGGTGAGGTTGGCTGGAGTGATATCTCTAGAGAGAGTAGGAAACCCAATAAGAAAGTTGGAAGCCTAAAACCCCAAGATATGAGGAACGGTGGATGATAGTGGTTGCCTCATGATCGATCCATAGAAGTTGATGATATCTTAGTTGCCTTTAGCAGAACCCAAACCCTAGAGAGAGAAGATGAAGCTTCTGGTACCTATGTGCGTACGGTATTGGTGTTTACCTTCTGAGGTAGGAAGAAGAGTTCCTTAGAACTAGAGAGGTTTAGTAACAAGTTGTGAGGCCTTGTACCTTGTTGGTTGTCCTTGAAGAGGACTCAACTCTGAGGTGTTTCTAGAGTAGAAGGATGACATGAAGGGCATGTCATGACTTATACATCCTTGATTCGTGGTTAATAGGTTGAGCATGCAGTTGGATACCCAAAAGTGAACCTAGGGTTCCTGGACTAAGAGGGGGAGTGGTGCACCTAATGCTCATGATGAGAGTTGAGTTTCCATAGATGCGAGCATGATACTTCCTATGTTAAGAGGAAAAGGGAAGCCCCTTAAAGTTTAAGGTATGTTCAATGAATCCCTCACAGCTAAGTTGTTGACACGGGAAAGTATGATATTGATCCAATTTTGAGGATAAGAACAAGAGTGACCTGGCATGGTTTAGTAGGTGGTCTTCTTGTACCTTATTAGCTTGCTAGGGTTAAGCATGCTAATGTGGATGTAAACCCTAGACCTAAGGGTGTTTGTGACCTTTGTTATCAAGAGGTATAGTTTCCTCCCATCCTGGGAGAAGGACCCTTTGGTAGGGTGTATACCAGTTTTGCTAGTTTTGAGGAAACCTAAAGAGGTCTCATAGGATCTTGAGAAGCTAAGTGAAAAGTACATGGTATGAGGATGAACCTATAGACCCATAGATAACCATCTCTAAGTGCATGTGGATGTGTTACCATGGAGGTAACCGGTATGGGGCCTGACCAAAGTAAGCAGGTCACCATGACCCCTATGAAAGGATGAAAGTCCTCCCTTGAATGCAGAAAGAGAGATGATGAAGGCTTGGGTAAGGTTCTAAGTTGGACATGTACTATAATGGAATCCTAAGTCTATCCTAGGGTCAGCTAGGGATAAGACCGATGGAGGTAGGGGTTGCCTAATTCCCTAATTGCACATGACTATAGGGTCAGGAGGTAACAACTATCATTGTCTGGAGGCCATGGGTTAGGAGATTGATCACCTTCATGAACTCATGGGACCCAAAGTGCAGATGAGTAGGGCATCTCTAGATGCGTAAGGGAAGAGGGATGACCCCAAATGTGTCGGCACCCTATAGACCTAGAGGAGATGACCAAGGATTGTGAGGTGACCCAAGTAGGTTCGAAACCAGTTTTCCATGGAGGTAACTTGGATATCAAGATGATTGTAATATAGAAGCATAAACAACACATTTCAACTTAGATTTAAAGGTGTACTGGCAAGGTGGGATGCACCATCTCTACTCTTGGAACAGGAAGAACTCTATATTTGGACTACTGCCAAATGCTTATTTCTTCTTGTTATGGGAGTGAGAGATAGGACAGTACGCATGCCATACACCAAGGATAAAAGATGATGTGAGTTGGAACGTTGCTACGAGGCATGAGGATAGAGAGGATAACATGCCCTGGTAAAGTGAATGATACATGGATGGTTTGCAAAAGTTAAAGAGAAATGAGGTAGTCACCTTATGAGGATGTTTTTATAATGAAATATGAGTCATACAAGGTTGAGTTGATCACCAAGAAGATGAGCTCAAAAGTGTTCCAAAAAAAACAAAAGATAGACTTAGAGCTGAGATGAGATAATAAGTGAAGAACATGGAGGTGTATGTCATCAACATTACCTAATACCTAAGGATGTGAAGTGGTAATGGATGCTCTGGTTGAGATATAGCTGCCTAGTTTGGCTAGAAGAGGTTGTTAAGCTAACCCTAAGTTTGGAAAGGAGATGTGTTTGGATAACACTCAGTTGTAATGAGATCTGTTGAACAAGTTAATGGTTGTTTGGTTAGCCAGTTTAGTCCTTGATATAATGAAAGGATGTTGAAAGAACCTCAGATACACTTCTTCAGATAAGAAGGTGGTAAAACCCTGATGAGAGTGGTTTAGGGTTCGAGGGATCGATCTTGAGGAATCATGACATATAGGAAATCATGATTTTAAGATCACCATACACCATAGTACTACTTAGATAATGGGTGGTAGCAGTACTATGGATGTTGGAGATGAGGCTGCATGTGGTATGTTGCCATGCATGACAGAAGGTGAAGGATGAACATCGGTAACCCAGTGCATTGATATAGAGGATAAAGAGTTCCCGAGTGGGAATGGGAGTTCATCACTATGGATGTGGTGATAAGTTTCCCCTAGACCAAGGAAGGTCAAGATGCAATGTGGGTTATGGTAGATCGCATTACCTAGATGATATAAGAAAGAAAGATTTTTGTAAAGAGATAGATTTGGTTGAACTACCCATGAGAGAGATGGATCAGTTACACCATGATGTGAGTTAAAAGGTTCTTGAGTTTGACCTAAAGGTTCCCTTCCAAAAGGTGGAAGTAGGTACATCAAGAAATCAATGTTAGTACAATTTATCACCCCTAACTAATGGTTAGTATGATCCACACTAAATGGTCTGATGAGGGCATATGTGCTCATTCAGGGTGATGATTAGGGATAGTTCGTGTCCTATGAAAGATGTGAAGATAACCACCATAGCCAGTATCAAGATTTAAAGAAGCTTTGTAAGAGAGGCTGTGTTGGTCACCACTTCAGTAAGGTGATGTTGGTGAAAGGACCATGTGATGGTTAGAAAAGGGCCACAGTGTGTGTAGATGAAGTCACTTTGATCGTGCAATGGATGAAAGGAGGCTAGAGATGACAAGAGTTGTGAGCAGATGCAAAGTAGACTGACATGCAGTTCATTGTGGGAGAATATGTGACATGAAAATGTGACCCCTCTAAGTTATAGCTAAGAGTGCTGAGTCCCCAATGCATGGGTTCTTTTGACATGGTTTGGTGGAGAAGGTTAGGGTTGACCTTACCCCTCAGGATAAAGTAATGTGTGATGAGTTCCATGTGTCCAATTTAGAGTACTATGTGAGCTACCCCGACCATGTGCTGAGCAATGAACCTAGTGAGCCCCAAGTGAGGCTGAAATGGCCTGAGTCACCTGTGTAGTTTATAGACGCCAGGATGAAAGAACTTAGAGAAAAGAATATGTGATGATAAAGGTTCTTTGGAAGCACCATGAGTACGGTAAAGCCACATAGGGGCCAATGATGGACATGGAAAAGTTTGATCTTGAATTGTTTGTTTGCTTGATAGAATTTTGAGGAAAAAATTCCTATAAGAGGGGAAGGATGTTACAACCCCAATTTTTGTGTTCATTTGGTGAGAAATGAAATTTCTCATATTAAAGATATTGGAACAAATAATGATATAATTTGGTTCGAATAAATGGATTTCATTTACAATAGCCTTGATGTTTGTGTTGTGGGCTTTATTGGCTATTGGGCCCAAAAAACAAGAAAATTCAATTAGTAAATGAATAATTGAATATTTGAGAAAAGGAAGAGGCAGAAACCTCTAGAAGGCAAAAAGATGTAATCCAAGGATGGATTTCATGCCTCTTGGGTTCCTTGGATTTCGAGGAGTCCAAAGTTGCAAAAAGAAAGCAATAAGAAAAGAAAAGATTACTTAAGTATTTCTTTAGTAAGAAAGAAATTGAAAATAATGTTAAAATGTTGGAAATAAGTGGAAAAAGGGATAATTGGGTTAACCTTGGTGGAATTTTGTATCCCAAGGATTCCTAATGATAAAAGGAATACCAATGAGGAAAATAAAAGAGAAATAAAGAGAAAACCTCAAAAAGAGTTATTTTAATAAGAAATAAACAAGATAATGTGAAATAATGCATTTAGATGCATCTAGAAGGATAATGAGTATCTAATAAAAAGGATTTCGAAATAATAGAGTTCATTGGGATCCAAGGAGTCCCAATACAGAGGAAAGAAAGAGAAAATACCAAAATTACAAAATAAAAGGATAATGGGGATACTTAACTAATGAAGTATGTGGTTTTGTTAAAAAGAAAGTATTTTCTACTTAAGGAAATATAGAAATTCGTGCCAATGGTTTAAAAGCAAGATTAAAGAGAATAAGAAAGTGGATTTTCGTATTCCTAATATCCATATAATAGAGAACCTCCAAAGGATAAAAAGAAAGAGAGAGAATATCCTTCTCTTTGATGGAATTGACTTCCTACTTGGAAAGGGACTCGTTGAGTCATGTATAAGATGACCTAGGGCTTCATTTCCCACCCTATATAAAGGGGAAGAGCCTAGGGTAGAGTTCTTAAGGGTTCCACTTATCTTTCTCCTCTTTCTCCCTCCTTCGTCTCTATTTTTCGTCTTCAAACCCTAACCCCAAGAACCACTGTGAGCATGACGCAAGGAGAGGGAACCAGAGGGTTGCGAGGGACTCCTGGAGTACCACGGTGCTAAGGACAAAGCTATCCCTCAAGACCGTGCCCTCGAGCATGTGTAGCAAAGACAACTAGGCTATAGGGATGACCTCTAGTGTATGGCCTAAACAGACGAGTAACCGGTGTATGGCCTAAACAGACGAGTAACCGGCCATCTTGTCTGCGCTTTGTTGGCGCCCCGCAAGCACATGTGAGCGGTGGAAGCAAGGGATGCTTTTCCGGTAAAGTTTAGGTCTAGAGTTAGGAGAAAAATCCGTGCTCAGGCCTGCATTCGGCGGCTAGGGCGGCGACCACCGTGTTGCCCAAGGTTGAAGAAGGAGATAGGCCGATTGGACAAAGTTGCCCCTCCACGGGCTGTAGAAACACATCACTTACCGAGGGCATAACGGTCAATCAGTTATGTTTCCAAGCAAGTTGTGTTGCATGGGAGTTGTGTGACGTGGCACAATCAGATTGTCCGAGTAAGTAGATTCTTACAAAATTCATAATTAATTAACCGTAGCTCGGATAAATATGAATAATATATGTATTTTTATCGGAAGAACGAGAGGAATGCAATAAAAATAATTTTAAAGATTGATTCCTTTCCTAATTGCAAAAGTACAATAAGTTGATGAAAAGTGCATTAAAGTTAAGTTAAAAACCCTTTTTGTGATTAAAGGTTGAATCTAGTATGCTTAATGGGTAATTGAAGTATTAATAGCCTGTTAAATGATAATGTTAGATTCGAACCTGATCTAGATGAAATTTGCATGATTTAGGGTTTTTACCCCATATGAGAATGATTAAGTATTTAGAAACCCTAAATTTTGGTTAAAAGAGGATAAGATCGTATATGATTTGAAAATGTGAAAATATGTTGTAAAATGATGGTCCTAAGTTATTTGCACATAAAAGTCCTTAATTGTGGATAAATACCCAATATGTAGTGATTAGGGTTTTCTCATGAATAAAAGGTAGATTGATGGTAAAATGAGATCATATGTTACTTAGACCCTAATGAACTTTGAATTAATGATAGATGCACATAATGATCTTGTCATGGATTAAAAGGATAAAAATAGTAGCTTTAATGAAAAGAACCTTGATGAAATTAATTAATGATTAATGTGACTTTAATATGGAAATAGAGTTATATGTTGTTAAGACAACCTTAATATTGAAGAATAGATGAGAAAATTAGGGTTTGTGAGTAATGGCATAAAATTAGGGTTTAATGTGGTAAAAGATGAAGGAAAACCCTAATTGCAAAATAAAACCCTAAAATGGATACAAAAACCCTAAAAGTGAATCCAAGTCAATAAAGTAGATTCTTGATAAAGTGTGTAATAAATAGAGTACATATTCTTTTCAAGAATTATGTGATTATTAAATTGCTTGCTTGGATTACATTCTTGGTTGGATTTTCTTATTGTTGTGAAATCATCAAATCAGGTATGTGGTTATGCTCATGATTATCCCGACTAGTTTTTTGAGGATTTTATCAACATTTCCCTCATGGCTTGAAATAACTGTTGGATGTTTTTATTTCATGCAACTATTGAGTGACTATGACTATCACTATGAATGTACATGTATAACTGGCTAGATCTGGGTCCACCTCTGTGGCTTGTAAAGGCTAAAAAGGGGTAACCTAGAGTAAGGTCTAGGTTATCATGGGTTAGAAATTAGGCTACCAAGTGTAGTGCCATGGGACCCATTAGCATGCCATGAGTTAAGGAGTGGGCTACTTATGAGTAGTGCCATGTGACTCAACCCTAGAAACTGGTTCACCTATAGGTGGGACCATGAGGGGTTTAATGGGGATCTACCATAAGGAAGGTAGTATTCAGGTCCACTGTAGGGATAACACAGAGGATAGGGTACTCATGAATCGCGCAATTATATTTAAAATGTAAAAGTGTTTGTTAAATGGTAATTGGTTGCAATACATTGTTATCATAGTTGAACGATTATTGTTTCCCCCACATACCAGCTTCGGCTGATCGACGTTTATTTTGTCGGTGTTTTAGGTACAAGCCAAAAGGATAAACAATAAATCGTCATATTGTGAAATACCTGAAGTAAAATACAAGGAGGATTAGTTAGAATAGAATACATAAGTGAATAGAAGTTTAGAGATCCAAGTTTTCAAAAAGGTATGCAAAAGTTTATTTTCTCATAGTTTTTCCATATAGTCTGTTAAAATTTGATAATTATTCTTGGTTAATTGCTGAACCTTTGATCCGGAAGTTATGGTTGCGGATTCGACCTCTCGGTCTCCCTTAATTGGGGATTATCGGGAGGTGGGGTCATAATAGATATGGTGGTTATAATCTCTTATAGTTTGATTATGCATTATGAGGCCTATGGAATAGTAGTTCCATAGAAAGAATATATATATATATATATGTATATATATGTATATATATATATGTATATATATATATATGGAAAAAACATAATTTCCTAGAAGGTGATGTGGCGCTCAATTGTGAGTTTAAGGGATTTATATCACATGATGAAAATGATAGAGTAAAATAGAGGTGTTCTAAATTTTAATGAATATTAGACAATATGATATAACTTTCATTTTATTATATTTGAAATTTTGATTAAGGGATTATTCTTTTACAACATGATGCTAGCATTAAATTAATATCTCTTTTATCATGATACCCTAACCATGCAAGTGTTTTTAAGTAATAAGCATAACCAACTATGGGCTATGGTGATGTGATATTATATATATTGAATGAGCATTGTAAAATACTTGAGCAACATGTATGATGTTTATATGGGTCTTATGATCTAGAGTTGGTTATTGTCTAATCGAGATGACATTGTTCAATAATGAACTAAGAAGATTCAAACCTCGTAGCATGTGATAATCAAGCATATGGGGCTGATGACCTAGAGATGGTTGTTGCCTGGTAAGAGGTGACACTATCCAAAGATAATCATGGAATTGATGAATGTCACTACTTGGTTGTATAATCTGAAGATTGATGTCAATACCTAGCTATATAATCATAGGATTGATGAATGTCAATTCCTGGCTGTATAATCACAAGATTTATGAATGTCAATATTGGATGTATAATCACAGGATTGATGAATGTCAGTACCTGGCTATATAATCGCATATTTGATGAATGTCAATATTTGGTTGTATAATCATAGGATTGATGAATGTCAATACCTCGATGTATAATCACATGATTGATGAATGTCAATACCTATTTATATAATCATAGAATTGATGGGAGTCAATAACCATCAGTATATTCACATGATTCACTAACATCATACCCTGGTGATATGATCACAGTATAAGCTTCAGATATCGGTATAACATAATTCATAAATGATATACAAGTTCATCATATTTCTTTCTGAGAGATTAAATAACCTATTAGTTTGTTGTAGATATATAATCTACTCATTAATGGGGGTATCTTGTTATTTTTCTCCTTATAATTGGAACTTCTTAGTATAACCCATGTTTTATCATTATCTTTATATTTATCTTTAAATAACAATATATTTGTGGTAATAATATTGTTGGTAGAGAGTTATATCTCTCCCTTGGACTTCTTATCTCTCCCCGTGGGTTCCACAACTTTTTAGGTGGACGTGCATAAGAAATTGCGATTGTGTGGCTGAGAGTGAGCAACAACAGTAGGAACATTAGTAACAACTCAGGTTGAGTGTGTTGTTATGTGTCTAGTAGAATAGAGTCCTATGTGTCGTCCATGTACTCTCAGGACCTTGGGAGATAGTTTTCTTATATGTTTTTATGATCGATCTGAGATTTTGGCTAGAAATGCCTTGATGTATGATATTTCTTTTGTGTACATTTTTGGTAAACAAAGTGTGTTTCATATCCTTGCTATATGAAGGAATAATGTATGTATGAGCTGACAATGATGCATAGTTAAATATGTCCTTGGGCCTTTTTGTGAAAAAAAATTGACATTTGATCTTTGTGAAAATAATGGTTTTAATTTTTAGTAATTTTTGGTAACTCATGGTTAATGGTTGTTTCCGTGAGGTTTTGTGTGATGATTGTTATCATTGGATAGTGGTTGTCACAAGTTTGGTATCAGATCTATATGTTCACTGAGTCTTCAGGGACATAGGATTAAGGTTGTTGAGTCTATTCTAAGTGTCGTCCAGTATGTCTAATAGTGGCTTCTTCTTATGCATAAGAAGGTATAAAGCCTAAGTATGTCTGGAGAACACGAGGAACATGCTACTAAAAGTAGTGTTATAGAACCAAGAGAAGGTGCAAAGTCTCATGTAAGAGGAGAACAAGTGCTTGGAAATCCCCAGCTGGATTAGTCTATGTTAGAAAATCCTTCATTTCATGCTCTCTTTGGGCAGGTTATGAGGACAAATCTACAAATAGTGGACAGGACACTAGCAATACAACATAGGGCACCATTTCCCAATGCATAATTTTTGGGTTTTGGTAAGGCCTTTGTATGGCTACTCCGTGTAGGAGCTTTATAATATGCTAGAACAGCTAACCCAACATATGTTGATATGTGGCTCGCTGATTTAGAAAAAGCTTTTAAGATCCTTAGTATTCCAGATCTTGATAAAGTCAAGCATGTCGTGTACCTTTTAAAGGGTAGTGTTGGACATTGGTGGGCCATAGAAGAGGTAAAAAGGAATGATGAAGATGTTGGTTGGGAGAAATTTTGTTGATAATTCATCAATAAGTATTTTCCATAGACATACTTAGATGAAAAGTTCTCACAGTTTGAGGGGATTCAGCAAGGAACCCTAACAATTAATGAGTATGAGGCTAGGTTTATGGAACTTTCGTGATTTTGTCCTCATATGGCTATTACTGAGAAGGAGAGAATCTGACATTTTGAGAAAGGATTGAATGATGAGATGTCTACCACAACAGCCACTTTGGAAAATAGAGAGAGATTTGCTACATTCATGGAATCTGTATATAGAATATAAAGAACTATGATAGAGAAACATGAGGCAAACCTCAAAAAGCAATCGACATAGTCTCAAGAACAATTGTTTGGTGGTTCCAAATGATCAAAGTTCTCGGTGCCACCAGATCAGCAAGCATTTAGAACACCAATGCAGTGGTCACCAAGTAGGAGTAGAGATTGAAGTTCACTTCCACTAGGAGTTTGAAGTGAACTTTTAGCATCTATGAGAAGCTTGCCTAGGTTACAACATGGGCCTGAGCCTACAAAAAATGTGGGAAAATAGGATATCTGAGGTAGCGGTGTCCGAGAAGAAATAATAAAGTACCCCAATGGTCAAGGAAGAATCTGCAGGACTCACAAGGACCACAATTTAGTGGAGTAGATGGATGAGGATGAGGACAACCATAACAGTATGGTCCATCTACTTCACATAGTAGAGGACAAGGGTGATAGAAAGTGACAAATAAACAATAATGAGTTATATTCATCTCCTTTCTCCTAGGATTTCAAAGGAAAAATCCTCGTTAGGGGTTTATAACTTGCACTGACCCTGATATGGGTTTTGGGATAACACTGGATGTTTTTCTTGAGTAAGATGATTAGAATGTTGCCTTAATATGTTAAAAAGTAATTAATACTTAAGGAGAGCTCAAGTTTCAAGTTTGGTCTTGTTTGAATATTGTTTGAGCAATGTTTGCTTGTTTTGGATCAAAGTGCAAGTTACCCAAGATAAGGGGTTATCTTGCAATATGTCCCATGATGTTTGTTTTCTTAGTACATTAGAATCATAATAGAGAGCATGATGCTAAGAGGTGCCATGGGGGAAATCCTAAATTCCATGTTGAGCTTATATGGTTGATGCTTGTGCTTTATGTGCTAGTTTTGGTATAACTTGCACTTACCCAATATATGGGGTTGATGTGCAATTACCACTACTGGAGTGTTCCTACTCTCTCTTGGTATCATTTAGAGGAGAGAGAGAAGGGGGTGCCTTGTTTAAGTCTTTTTTGAGTGATAACACTCTTGGTGATGTTAGAAATATAGAATGTTGAGTATCTCGAACCATGATTGAGGTTGTGTCAAGTTGTGAAGGGCATATGGGGGTGCCTATCGATTTATAAACCATAGAGGAATTCTCCTATTGGTTTGGCATCTTTTTGAAGAATTCATGTCGGGCTAACCACCTCAAATAGGTGAAGCCTATTGGATTGAGACTTCCTTGCAAAAGTGGTATCAATTTGTACACAAAGTGATGTCGAGTTGTGATATTTTGTGAAGGAAGCAACCCAATGGATGATACCACACCCTTGGGTTATCCACAAGATCCTTACATGTCAAGATGCACATGTTTGCAAAGTGTCACAACGCATGTACATGTGTCATCTATGTGCATATGGTGATGACACCTTACATGTACTCTCTTTGATGAGCCTGAACTGTATATACTCCCCTTTTCACCTCCTAGTAGACCTTTTGACTCCTTTACCATCTCGTTCTTGGTGGATGACCCTAGGAGCTCAAGGAGGAAGAGGAAGGTTGAGCAATTTGCCCAAGGTAAAGCCATGATTATCTCCTACCTTGGATGGACCATGCTTCTCAAATTATGATTCTTTCTTTCTTTCCTTCTTCACCTAGTTCCTTACTATGGTGATTCTTTTCATATATAGGTGTTATGATCAAGTTTTAGACTCTTGATATGTCATCTTCAACCTTGGGAACATGGGGCTTGGAAGTTTGAAGATTTAGTGGTGATTTTAAGGTGGGTTATATAACTTGAACTCAACTTTATTATTATTCACCTTCTATTATGTAAATGCTTGGTGGTTCCTTCTCTACTTCAACTTTTTTTGTTTGCATCATGATTATTTGAGCTCTAAAGAATATATGGGGCTTCTACCCATGAACTAGAGTGGTTATGGATGAAGTGTGAGAGCTTGAAGATGATAGAACTGATATGCACAAACTGATATCAATTTGTGGGAAACCCTAGCCTGATACATAAGCTAATGAATGCAAACTGATAAATATTAATACATAATCCCCCTATCGATTTTTTACATGAGTAGGACTATTGACCTTGCAGTTGTCGAACATGTCACTTAAGGCTATCTTGATGAAAGCCAAGTCGACACACATACTTACACCATAACATGGATGGCCAACATGATTTCTTATGCTCTAAAATGATATGACATATAATGAGTTAGGATGATATGCTGAACACCATAAAATGATATGCCACAATGACAATAGCCAGTCATAACCAAGATATGTTTAGTGAAGGTAGAGTATCAAAATGATATGCCTTAGTTGATTATAGAGGCCGATATGGCTAACCCTAACCCTAATCTGATACACTCTCTATCTGACACCTCTCTAGCCCGATACACCTTGTGAAGATGGGGGCAATATAACTTTTGAAACCTTGACCGATACACCAAGTAATGGTAAGGTCATAGGTGAAAGAACTAAAGTATTGAATAAAGGTTCATCTGCTCAAACCCTAGAGGCTTATATCCCATAATGTGCTATGTGACCGATATACAATGGGCTGATGTGGATGATACATAAAGAGATAGGGTGGTCGATACCCTAAAGCACACTATAGCTAATACACCTTCTCAAGCATCTCTAAACTGATACCAACTGACATGCTTTGGCTGATTCAAGTAATGGTACTTTGGCCTACACAAACACGTGTGTCTAGGCTGACACAAGGTGTAACATGTAGGCAGATACACCTAGGCTGACACACCTTGATGAGTGTAGTGTGATACACCTTGAATATAATCAATGGATACACTATAAAGTAATGAGATGTATATACTTTGAAAAATGTAGGTTGTATACCCTAAAGAGGCTCAAGTCAATGCAACAAGTTAAAGTTGAATCTAATATCCTAGTAAGGATGAAAGAGAAACTTGTATTACTCATATGAGAAAGATAATACCTTATGTGGATAATCAAGTAATGATAATTGATGCGAGTAATCAAGTATGATTGAATACTTATGGCAATGAAATAAGCTCCTAGATGTGAGGAGTTATAAATTAGGATTCAATTGTAGAATATAACCCTGAGAACCCTAATAGGTTGAAAACACAAACCCTAACCCTAATCATAAGAGGGAACACAACTTGAAATGTAATGATGATAATATTCAATGGTTTCAATAAATGAAATTTTAACCATGAATATCTTATGGATATAGCCATATGAGGGCTATGGTGGTTATAATCTCTTGTAGCTTGATTATGCTTTATGAGGCCTACAAAATAGTAGTCCCATAGAAAGAACACACACACACACATACACACACACACACACACACACACACATATATATATATATATATATATATATATATATATATATATATATATGTATATATATGTATATATATACATATATATAGATAGATATTTCTGATGACCTGCAAAAACATAATTACCTAGATGGTGATGTGACACTCAATGGTGAGTTTAAGGGATTGATATCACACGATGACAGTGATAGAGTAAAGCAGACATGTTCTAAATGTTAAGGAATCTTAGACAATATGATATACCTTTCATTTTATTATATTTGAAAATTTGATTAAGAGATTATTTTTTGACAACTTGATGTTGGCATTTTAATTAATAATTCTTTTATCATGAGACCCTAACCATGCAAGTGTTTTGAAATAATAAGCATAGCCAACTATGGGCTATGGTGATGTGACATTATATAGATTGAATGGGCCTTGTGAGCCATGTGAAATACTTGAGCAACATGTATGATGTTTATATGGGTTTTATGATCAAGATTTGGTTGTTTCCTAATGAGATGTGACATTGTTCAATAATGAACTAAGAATATTGAAACCCGGTAGCATGTGATAATAAAGTATGCAGGTCTAATGACCTAGAGATGATTGTTGCCTGGTAAGAGGTGACATTGTCCAAAGATAATTGCTAGATTGATGAATGTCAATAGCTGGTAGTATAATCACATGATTGATGAATGGCATTACCTACATGTATAATCACATGATTGATGAATGTTAATACATGGCTATATAATCACATGATTGATGAATGTCTGTACCTAGATGTATAATCACAACATTGATAAATGTCAATACCTAGCTGTATAATCACAGGATTGATGAATGTCATTAACTGGCTTATTAATCACAAGATTGATGAATGTCAATACCTGGATTTATAATCATAGGATTGATGGTATTTAATATTTGTTAGTATATTCACATGATTCACATAGAACATACCCTAGTGATATGATCACATGATAAACTTGAGATGTTGATATAATAAGATTGATAAATGATATACAAGTTCTTCATATTCCTTCTAAAAGATTAAATAACCTATCAATTTGTTGTAGATATATAATGTACTCATTTATTGGGGTATCTTGTTATTGTTATCATTATAATTGGAACTACTTTGTATAACTGTTGCTTTATCATTATCTTTAAATAACAATATATATGTTGTAATAATATTGTTGGCAGAGAGTTATATCTCTCATTGGGACTTGTTGTCTCACCTCGTGGGTTCCACAACTGTTTAGGTGGACGTGCATAGGAAATAGTGATCATGTGGCTGAGAGCGAGCAACATCAGTAGGAACAACAGTAACAACTCAAGTTGAGTGTGTTGTTATGTGTCTAGTAGAATAGAGTCCCATGTTTCGTCCATGTATTCTCATGTCATTGGGAGATAGTTTTCTTATTAGGTTTTACGACCGATCTGACATTTTGGCTAGAAATTCCTTTATGTATGATGTTGCTTTTGTGTACGTTTTGGGTAAAGCAACTGTTGTCTCATATCCTTGCTATATGAAGGAATGATGTATGTATGAGATGACAATGATGCATATATAAATATGCCCTTGGGCCTTTTTTTGAAAAGTTTCTGGCAGTGGCTCTTTGTGAAAAAAATGGTCTTAATTTTTAGTATTTTTGGTGACTCATAGTTAATGGTTGTTTTTGTGAGGTTTTGCATGATGATTGTTATCATTGGATAACGGTTGTCGCAATGCCCGTTTAGCTGCCCAAACGGCCGTCTCACCCACTGAGATGGTCATTTGACAGTTCAGTCAACCAATGTATTGATCCAATGCTTGAATTGAATAACTTAATACTTTAGTAATCAATAAGATTATCATTCAAGATCAAACTCCTCTTCTAGATGAGTTCCTATGTATGTGACCCTATAGGCCCCATGTCACGTTGGTAGTGATTGTCTGTAAATAGCTTATGACATCACAAGAAGAGAGTGGTTCCTAGTTGCACATCTGTGCTACCCAAGTGAACAAAAAGTTTGAAACAACTTCAACCTACAATCCATGTAAGGTGTTGTAGTGACTATATAAATTCCTTATCTCTGATATCCAGATTGAACTCAAGGAATGAAAGGTCACCCTTTAAATTTTCAACTCATGTTCCTTGAACCAAGAGAAGATTGTCTGAGATAATGTGACCTCGATATCTTTTATTGATTAACATGTGTTGCGCTTGTGTTTCTCAGTGTCACTTATCAAGTGGCCATGATATCATACTCTAGTAGGACGGAAAAATCCCAAATCTATCATGCACAGTCTATCCCCATGTGTCACTATCACCCAATCATCGCCGTTATAACAACCCATGTTTTAGGACTATGTTTGATGATGTCAAAGCATGCCCAATGACATGTGATGAGTGTAGTGATTTTAGGTCTAAGAATCACAATCATTACCTACACTATGAGATGTTACTATGACCACCAATTATGGTTTCCATGTGTCACTCTCAAGGTGGGTCTGTCTGATACACTATTCCCTAACATGAATTTGTGTGCTTGGTTTGATATTGCTATATCATGACTAATGATATTTTGTCATCAACCAACCCACACTCTAGTCTTCAGTGTTACTAGTGTCTATCTACCTTCCACAGTAACAACCAACTAGGGACATAATAAGAATGTACATACTCTTAATATCTATATGATCTCATCCTTCAACGGTAATACTTGAAGACATACGTCATTGAGTATTGGCATTCTCTAGACATTCACTATGTCTCCTCATTATCTCATAATTGGGTGAAATAGATAAATTAGAAGCTTTCCTATATAATTTTTTATTATTAATCAAATTATTTTAGGTAATTATGCCATGTCAATCATCATATGATTGGCTCTACGAGCATACCTTACCAACAATCTTCCACTTGCGCTTAGAGCCAATCACTCATGAATCCCATTTACAGTGATCTAAACATGACCATCATGTTTCTGGTATGCTAGTGCTGATCCAATGGGTTAGCAACATTTTGCTATTAGTCGGTATATTGCATGCTTGTTATCTCTTTGCTCTGAGATGAAACCACAGGAATATGGTATTTGATATTCCTTACATAACAAGTAGCTCCATTGTTGTCACAATATCTCTATTAAGTCATCAATGGTTGGAACATCTATAAGTTCATTCTATGAACCTTTTAGATCCATATAGTATCATTCTGTGTTCATAACACAAGTATACTCAACTTCTGTTATAGAATTAAATTAGTTAATATTAGTATGAAACTCTTTCCAACTAGTAACATCCTTTTCTTTTAAACTCAAGCATATTTTATTTACGATCAATTTGTCATTTAGGAAGCTTGCATCAGTGGAACTCTTACACTCAACTCTTCCTTTTGCTGCTATCCTTGTGGACTAGAAATCTATCCCTAAGTACTTCACAAGTACTAATGGATGTCCTTTAATGACTTTCCAATAACCCTTATTGGATTTTATGTCATTTTGTCATGTTTATACATAGAATATTATATGAGATAAGTATATTCACAACATTCATGATAGATCCACTATTTTACCCGCCTATGGAGTCTTAGTCATGTCATTTCCATTTTTCACAAGAATTGTAAAATTTTGTTCATGAGAGACTAATCTAAATTCTCTCTCATTGAATCCTTTCATGTTGAACTCTTTCAGCAATTTGCTATTGGTATGTGCTCAACTTCACATTGTGGAACCTTCAAGAACTATCTTTGTAGGTCTTAGTCCTTATCTCATAAGATGTTTCACTTATACCTTCATTGCTAAAGGGGTTCTCTATCTCGATTCTCAATATTCACAATATTGAGATATCATTCTTAATCCAATGTGGAATAGTTATATATTCTCCCACTAAGTCTTTTGGAGACACAAACTTCATATTTTGTCATGAGTCAAGTCAAAATCTTTGACTATCAAGATGGTGAGCAGTAGATCAGGTGGTCACAGCATGGGGCCCCTCATGAAGGGTCTCGGGTTCGAATCCTCCTGGTGGTGTTGTTCGAAATTATTTCTCCCGTAGCGTAGTCGGCCTCTACATGACTTAATGGGCTATGCTACATACGGGATGGGGTTGAGCTCCCTAGGTTGGGCTCAGTGCAAGCCTTATGAGTCTCCTGGGTTATAAAAAAAAAACTCTTTGACTATCTCATCAAATCACAATATCCCATCTTTGAGGTGCTTGTTTCAATCCCAGATTGAACTTTGTAGTTCATAGACTTAATTTGCTTTCTTACAGTTATAAAACCTTTTAGGTTGTATTATGTACACATTCTATGATGTATTCCCTTAAAGAATCTAGTTTCTATCTTCATATGCTAAATCTCTTAGTCTACTAAAACAACAAGAATGACAATTAGTAAAGGAATTCTATCATGTTCAACAACTTGAACTGATTTGAGAAACCAATCAACCAATTTGTATCTTTTATTTTATCCATGTAGGTCTTTGCTACAAGACCCTATTGCACCCTTTATGTATTACCCCTTTAAGTGGCACTGCTAAGGTCCTACCTTAATAGTTACATGGATCCAATAATTGCCTTAAGCCATACTCAGATTATGGTACTTAATAGTGTCTACTTGATTAGTTGGCTCATCCTCTTGTGACCAACCTATCTGAGTTTTTTGGATTCACAATCCTCTAATTTTAGACATATTCTTACTATAGCTATTTTATTATGTGTCTAACTTTGAGATTCCACAACAACTTGTGATTCTATTACTTCTGATTGTACCATTTATTGACCTTGAACATTTTGAGTTCCACTTTTACTCCCACTGGTTCTTTAATGTGATCCATTTCCATCTGTCTTTTAGCAACACAATAGCTTAACCCATTTCGGGTTGGCCAAGAATTGTGTTTGGTTCATAATCACAATTCCCCTCCATTTTGGGATAACGAAATCCCATAATCCAAACTAACCAGATCCTGGTAGAGGCTTGATTTGGTTTCTCAGTCTGGATTAGGGTAGCATCCCGACCACCCAACCCCTAACTCCTGACTCCCTTTCCCCCTCTCCTTTCCTCGACAATCCCCTCGCCCCTGTCTCCCCTCTTCTTAGATCCACTCCCCTCTCCCTCTACCTACTACTGTCGTGTCACTCTGCATCCATGAATTAAAGTGTGAGTCGGTTCCAATTTCTGCTACCTTGAGCAGTTTGTAGATGGAGTCCAGAAGGCATCAGGAGGGGTGTAGGTGGAAGGAATAAATGTGGTCTTCTAAGACCTTCAGGATACAAGGGCTAGCTAGGGCAACATCTGTCTAGTAAGCCATGTCCTGTCTGTCTGAGCATCATCCATTTTCACCCTAAAATTTACACCCCTCCTGTTGTCTTTGAGCATCATCCCATCTTGTCAGCAAATAGTTAAAACCCTAGCCAGGGCAATGATTTTCCATCTTGCTCCATATTACATGCATTGTGCATTGACCTAATTCCCATCCACCTCCGCATCCTCAACTAGGTGTTCTCTGAAGTTGTTTCTCTTCCCAGCTACTCTGAAGTGTGTTCTTTTGTGAAGAGGTGGGTGAGCTTGATTCATGTTTTCTTCGTTTTTATATATATGCCCTACATATTTCTCATTTTATTCTGATACTATATTTTTTCCTTGTGCTCATCCCTGTGTTGTTTGATTCATGATTCAGGTCATTTTGATGATGTCTCTTCTCTAAATCTTCCTTCCGTCTCAATTATTTTCCTTATTTGCAATGCAGCTTGTATGCCTTTCACCCGCTAGACTTAATGCTTTGAGATTCCTTTATGTAACCCTATATGCATTTTTTGCATCAATATTATGTCCTAATCAATTGAGTTAGACTTAAATTTGTGAAACATTGATAACAATGACTACTATGTTGAGAAAATGTATGTTCAATCAACTGCAAGGGTTGAAGTATGTTTCTAGGTATCCTATTATTATCTGGCTACTTTCCTTATTCTAGGTTTCTAAATGCATGATTTCATTTCCTGGTTCCTTGTCTATTACTAACCATAGGTATCCCAAACATAGGTAATAATGCTTTCCTTATTCTGGATGGATGGATTTGTAACTAATTCTACCATAGAAAATTTAGAATGTCTGCATTGAAGGAGCATTGAGAAGAAGGGAAATGGATGGTAAATCAATCTCAAAGTTTTGATTAGCTATTATATATTTTTTCCCAACAATTGATGGAATAATCAAGTAGGAATAACAAATAATACTAAAAAATCTCAACAATAATAAAGTCCCAAATATTTTTTGAGAAGGAACATGGAAAAAGAATATGATTTGTTTCTTCATATGCACAATACTTGCAATATTGGTAGAGAATGGGTTAACTACTCATGGTACTAGAGTTGCTCATGTTCATTCATTACTCATTTTTGTGGCATGGATATTGTATCCTACTTCGCTGAGTGTACAATGCATAAATATAGAAATTATTGGTAATAATGCTTACTGACCAGAAAAATGTATGGTTAGTCAACTACATACGTACAAGTATGTTTCTAGGTTTCCTATAATTGTTTGGTCGGGTTTCTTTTTAAATGTGGGATTGTTTTTTAGAAATGGGGGCTATCAACCCTTTTAAAGACATACGCAAACTTTTCAGAAGGGACGTCATCATGTATAAAGACTATATAGTGACCATTGTAGTAGTTGGATGGTTGGTCTTATGTAGAACATTTTTTATCAACCATGCATGTAACTTGTGTAATATATACTTTTTTTTGTAGAACAACACCTCTTCTGATGTCATGACATGAATAAGATAAATCATAATATATTTTCTGTATACAATACAAAACCCATTCATTTTCTTGAAATAAACAATGTTTCTCATGGCATGAATAACATGATTCCTTAACATAATTTATGAAGTTTACTAATAATTCTATGTACACTCAAGCCATCAAAATGGAACCTTGATTATTTTTTTCTAAGAACCTAAATTTATGCATATGTACCCCCTTAACATTCTTTATCATCTTCTTCTTCTATGTTGATGTAAGGAGGCAGGATCACCCCCTTACTAAAGATTTGAAGAATTAAGCATTCGTTCCAAACACACTCAAAGGTATGCTGGAATTGGTGCAAAATTTTAAAACTTCAATAAATGGTATTCAAGACAACCAAAGTATAGCAGCAAACTAAAAATGTTAACTATATTCAATTTATCACAAGGTTACAAAAGAACATCATAATCTCCCATAAAGTGTTTTCATGTATCACTCAAAATAAGGATCTAGTAGAGAGAAATCTAAACCATAGCAACTTTGTCTCCAAGATTTAACTCCTTAAGCTAGTCCAAAACTTCATGCCTTATCATCCAAGTCCTTCACCAATGGTTGGAAGCATACCCCACCAAGAAAAGAAAATAGATGATATCAGCAAAGGCTGGCATGTGCATACTAAATGGGAAATTGAGCAATATATGGAATAAAGGACATCAAATATAAAAGGCTTTCCATAGAAAGGATAAGGACCATCCAAATGGGTATTAAGAGAAAATGAATTAAAATCTTATGATAAAAAAAGAACACTTGCCATTAATAAAACATAAAGATTGTGCAACACAAGCACATGTAAATAATTAGGCCACACACCCCATATCATCAACCTACATGCATGTGAGATAAACATAGACCTAGAACAATATAAACACAAAGGCAGCCAAGTATCATAAACTTGAAACTTGATAGAGAAAGGAATACTACCAATCTAACAAATATATAAAATATGGGCCAAGAATCACACATCTTGCCCTAGGTATGAGGTTCCTTTCCATCCCAATAGAGTAGGAAATATCACATCTGCTCGACAGGAAATAACACATCTGTCATAAAAACCAATGCAATTACACTACTCTAGCGCCACTGAATCACATAGCATGTTTAAATGTAGAGGCAAGTAAAAAGTATAGTCATAATATATAAACTAGTCACCACATAAGTGACCAACATATACATCCACCTCATAAGTGGGAAAAAGACATCACATGTCATCTTTTAGAGTTCCATCATGAACAAAGCATAAGACAAGATTCAAAAGAATATCCACGATCAAATGATCAATATAAAATAAGGTAGTTCACATGAACAATGATTTTCAAAAGAAAAGACATTGTGTATAGGCTAATGTCCATAGGACAAAGAGAATGAATAAGCATAGGTGAATTGCTTAACATAGAAGAATAGGGGATACATCATACCTCAACTTCAGAGTCTAAACAGTCCAATTCAGTCCTAGATCTAAGACTAGGCCTCCAAAGAACCTCTAGGGAAGGTAAACATGCCCAATAAGTAAGGTTCTCAAGCTTACAAAGGCTGATTTCTCCAACAAAGCTCCTATCTCGGGCAAGAAGCATCTTCTCCACTTTAGAGGTGAAAAACCTTAACAAAAGAACATGAAGATGAGGTGTTTATGGGTTCTAGGTGGGGTTTCACCATGGAAGGCCATGGTTATGACCTGTAGGAAGATGGAAGGAAGACTAACAACATGAAAATAGGGAAGGAAAGTAGGATACTTACTAGTTTTGGTCAAAATCACCGAGGAGGAGCTTAAGAAATCCTAAATAGAGAAATTTGGAACCCTAGGAGCCTTATTCACCAAGGTAGGAACCTTCTTTTACCTTGGGACATAACCTTCATGGACAAATAGAGTAGGAGTTATTCTCTAAGTTAGAGAAAAGAAAGAAGAGCAAGAGTTTTCAAATTTTGAGTTGGGAAGGTGTAGATATGGCTATATAAAGAAAAAGGTCAAGTATGAGGTGTCTATGAGACTTTCCATGTGTCATGTATAAGGGTTTCCATGGAAATGCAAACCTTTAGAGATAAGTAAGAATTCAAGCACGAGGTGTCAAGTTACTTTCCATGTGTTCAATGTTAGCGGTGCCTATGGACATGTAAAGCTTTATGGATAAGGAAGAAGTCAAGCATGAGGTGTCCATGGAGCTTTCCATGTGTCCTTAGCCAAGGGATTTGATGGCCATGCAAGAGGACAACTCATATAGGATTCTTTAATATCAAAAGTTGGTTTATGGACACTTATAGGCTATCCCAACCGACCTACAATCAAAGAAATAACCCCATTTGTAACGACCCCGCCTCCCGGTAACCCCATTTAAGGAAGACCAAAAGGTCAGAGCCGTTATCTAATAACTCGGATCAAAGGTTCGAAAAATAATCAATAACAATTAACAAATTTTACTAACTAAACAGAAAATTGGTACAAAATAAAAACTTTGCATACCTTTTGAAAACTTTGATTTCTAAACTTCTATACATGAAGGTACTAATCTATCTAATCCTCCTTTGCACGTTAATTCTCATTTAATTCCACATATGCCAATGTTTGTTCTTTTCATTTTTACCTAAAATGCTGACAAACAAAACGTCGGTAAGCAAGAAGCTGGTATGTGGGGGAAACAATAATCATGCAACTATATCAACAATGTAATTATTCAATTAATCATTTAACAACAAAGATTACATTTTCAGCCATACTACTCAATCCTTACCTATCCCCTAACTCTGTGCTATCCCTGCAGTGGACTTGTATGCTACCTCTCTTTAGGTAGATTCTTATCCCCATGGTCCTACCTCACAGGCAGCCAATACATAGGGTAATAGAGTCACATGGCACTACCTGAAGGTAGCCCAATATCTAACTCAAAGTGACTTGATGGTCCAACCCCAATGGTAACCATGTACTAAGTCATCCAATGACCTGATGGACCTACCCCATAAGTAGCCATGTACTAGGTCAACTATTAAGCCACAAAGGGGACCATGATCTGAGCTAGTAGGCACATATCTTATGTGATAGTCATATCCACATTATAGTTTGCATGAATTAAATTCATCCAACAATTAATTCATGACATCAATGGAAACTTCAGAAAACCTAGGAAAACTAACTCGTGATATTCATAAGCGTAACCACATACCTGATACAGAGCAACTTGATTGTCCAAACAATAAGGATAAAGAACAAGCAACAAGCAATCAACAATATCCTAAAATTAATTCATGGGATCCAAGTGTTATAGTTTATCCAGAACATTCTAAAGCTAGACTTGGATTCCACCTTAGGCTTTCTAGACACCTTTAGGGTTTTATTAGGGTTTTTGCCTCCATAATGCTTTTATCATATTTAATGCTCTCTTAGTTCATAAACCCTAATTTCAACATCATCAGCCCAATTAAAGTCGATTATTTCTCTTTTATACCAAAACTACCATTTTTTATCCTTTTATTCCATGACAAGATCATTATGTTCATTTATCATCAATTCGTAGTTCATTATGCTCCAATACTCATATGAACATTATTTATCATTAACTCTACCTTGATTCATTCAAAAACCCTAATTTCTATATTAAGGTTATTTATCCACAAATTAGGAATTTTAATGCTCAAAATCACTTATAACCATGAAAACTCAGTTCTATACATGAAATCGAATAATTAAAGCCATTAGTAGTCCTAATTACCATCATTAGAGTTTCAAGGCCCATTAAGGCCTATTTATGCACATAAACTCTAAATTCAACGAATTACATGTGAAGTTCATCTTTTTCAATCTTAATGTAACTCTTCATGATTAACAGGTTAATATCAGCTTTAATCATCCATTAAACCCTACGAATCACATTAATCATATTAAAATAAGGTTTCTTAATCTTTAATCACTAAAGTTCATAACTTCTATTACTTTTCAAATTAAAATAGGAATTAGCTTCTAACTATATTTTTATTGGATTCCTCTCATTTTTCTGAGCAAAATGCATATATTATTCGTACCCATCCGAGCTACCAATTATTAGATATGAATTTTGCAAAATTGACTTACTTGAGCCAATCCGGGAGCGCCACGTCACCCTTGCCATGCAACGTTAGCTTTTGGGAAACATAACTGAATTATGTTTCTACCCTTGACTTAACCAACTGGTGCAGCATAGCGCGGAGGGTAGATCTGTCCAATCGACCTTAGTTCATCTTCCTCCTAGGAAGACCCTGCGCGGCCGCCGACCTGTAGCCTTACGCGGGTTCTCCTCGCCTCTCGGGGCCACGATCGTTGCTGGAACTCGCTGCTCTAGCTCCACCTTGCTCTGGCGCACCCAGGGCACCCCTTACACATGACCATGGAGGCAGTTTCAAGCGACCTCAGCCTATGCTTTGTGACTAGACGGGTAGCCTGTAGCAGGTAGTCTGCGCGAGGACCACACACGGAGATGGTAACCAACCATACGGGATGCATCCCCAGGTCACCATAGGGTCATCATGCTTCCGTTGCCCTTCCTCCCTGTTCCTCATTGCCCCAGGGTAGGGCCCTACTATCAAGGTTAGGGTTTAGGTGGAAAGAAGAAGAAGAGGTAGTATTGCGTGGAACTACTCTGGATCTCGACCATGGCTTTACCCCTTTTTATAGGGTGAGTATCCACGCCCCAGTAGGCTTGCCCTCAAAGCAACCAAGCCCTCTTCCAATTAGGAAAGTGCTTCCTTCACTACTAAGCAAGTTTCTCTCTCTTAATCATCTTCTAAAAACAACATATTCATTGGGTTTTAGGAATACAAAAATATTCTCTCTTATTCTCTTTTGACTTGCTTTTTAATCCATTAATCACGAAATTATTTTTTCCTTAAGTAGAAAATACCTCTTCTTTAACAAAGCTACAAAAACCATTTATAATGTATCATATTATCCTCTTATTTTGCAATTTTGGTATTTTCTCTTGGCTCTTTCTTCATTGGGTCTTCTTGGATCCCAAGGAACTTTATTATTTCGAAAACCTTTTTATTGGATATTCATTATCCTTCTAGATGCATCTAAATGCATTATTTCTCATTATCATGTTTATTTCTTATTAAAATATCTCTTTTTGAGGATTTCTCTTTATTTCTCTTTTATTTCCCTCATTGGCATTCCTTTTAACATTAGGAATCCTTGGGACATGAAATTCCACTAAGGATACACAATTCGACCTTTTTCCACTTATTTTCCACATTTTATCATTGTTTTCAATTTCTTTCTTAATAAAGAAATACTTAATTGATCTTTTCTTTTCTTATTGCACTCTTTATGCAACTTTTGACTCCTTGGAACCCAAGTAACCCAAGAGGCACGAAATTCCTCTTTGGATTTTCCTTCTAGAGGTTTCCACATTTTTCTTTTCTCAAATTTTCAATTATTCATTCACTAATTGAATTTTCTTGTTATTTGGGCCCAATAGCTAATAAATCCCACAACACAAACATCAAGGCTATTGTAAACAAAATCCATTTATTCAAAACAAATTATATCATTATTGGTTCCAATAACTCTAATATGAGAAATTACATTTCTCACCCAATGAACCCAAGAATTGGGGTTGTAACATCCTTCCCCTCTTATAAGAATATTGTCCTCAAAATTCCAACAAGCAAACAAACAATTCAGGATAAGACTTTTCCATGTCCATCAATGGCCCCTATGTGGATTTACCTTACCCATGGTGCTTCCAAAGAACCTTTATCATCAAATATTCTTTTCTCTGAGTTCTTTCATACTGGCGTCTATAAACTGCACAGGTGACTCAGGCCATTTCAGCCTCCCTTGGGGCTCACTAGGTTCATTGTTTAGCACATGGTCTGGGTACCTCACATAGTGCTCTAAATTGGACACTTGGAACTCATCACACATTTATTTATCCTAAGGGGTAAGGTTAACCATAACCTTCTCCACCAATCCATCTCAAATGGACCCATGTATCGAGGACTCGGCTCTCTTAGCTATAACTTAGAGGGATCGGATTTTCATGTCATATATTCTCCCACAGTGAACTGCATGTCAGTCTACTTTGCATCCGCTCATGACTCCTGTCGTCTCTAGGCTCCTTTCAGCCATTGCATGATCAAAGCGACTTCATCTACACACACTGTGGTCCTTTTCTAACCATCATGTGGTCCTTTCACCAACATCACCTTACTGAAGTGGTGACCGACACAACCTCCCTTATAGAGCCTCTTTAAAACCCAATACTAGCTATGGTGGTTATCATCACATCTTTCATAGGACAAGAACTGTCTCTAGATATCACCCTGAACAAGCACACATGCTCTCGTCAGATACTCTAGACTGGATCATACTAACCATTAGTAAGGGGTGATAAACTGTACGAACACCGAGTTCTGCATGTTTCTACTTCCACCTCATGGAAGTGAACCGTTAGGTCATACTCAAGAACTTTTGAACTTATATCATGGTGTAGTTGAACCATCTCTCTCTCTTAAGTAGTTCAACAAAATGTATCTCTTGATAGTACTCCCTTCTGTCTCATGTCATCTAGGTAAGGCGGTCTACCATAACCCATATTGCATCTTGACCTTCCTTGGTCTAGGGGAGACTTATCACAACATCCATAGTCATGAACTTCCATTCCCTCTCGGAAACTCTTTATCCTCTATATCAATGCACTGGGTTATCGGTGCTCATCCTTCGCCTTCTGCATGCATGGCAACCTACCACATGCAGCCTCATCTTAAAAATCCAAAGTGCTATTGTCATTTACTATCTTTGTAGTACCATGGTGTATGGTGATCTTCAATCATGATTTCTTTATGTCATGATTCCTAAAGATCGATTCTCTAAAACCCTAAACCACTCTCATTAGGGTTTTATCACCTTCATTTCCAAAGAAGTACATTTGAGGTTCTACCACCATCCTTTCATTACATCAAGGACTAGACTGGCTAACCAAACAACTATTAATTAATCTTGTTACATCAGAGTGTTAGCCAAACATACCTTCTTTTCCAAACTTAGGGTTAGTTTAACAACCTCTTCTAGCCAAACTAGGAAGATATATCTCAACCATGGCATCCATTACTACTTCACCTTAACATTGAAAACATACACTTCCATGTATTTCACTTATCACCCCAAACTCAAACTCTAAGTATATCTTCTTTGAGAACACTTTGAACTCATCTTCTTGGTGATCAAACTCAACCTTATATGACTCATATCTCATGATAAAAACATCCTCATAAGGTGACTACCTCATTCCCATCCATGTATCATTCACTTTACCAGGGTATGTTATCTTCTCTGTTCCCATATCTCATGGCAACGTTCCAACCTACATCATCTTTATCCTTGGTGTATGGCATGCGCATTGTCCTATCTCTCACCCACATAACAAGAGGAAATAAGTGTTTGGCTGCAGTCTAAATATAGATTTCTTCCTATTCCAAGAGTAGAGATGGTACATCCCACCTTGCTAGTACACCTTTAAATCTAAGTTGAAATGTGTCGTTTATGCCTCTACATTAAAATCATCTTGATATCAAAGTTACCTCCCTGGAAAAATAGTTTCAAACCTACTTGGGTCATCACACCATCCTTGGTCATCTCCTCTAGGTCTATAGGGTGTCGATACTTTTAGGGTCATCCATCTTCCCTTATGCATCTAGAGAGTGCCCTACTCATCTGCCCTTTAGGTCTCATGAGTTCATGAAGGTGATCAATCTCCTAACCCATGGCCCTCATACAATGATAGATGTTACCTCCCGACTCTATGGTCATGTGCAACTGGGGAATTAGGCAACTCCTGCTTCCATCGGTCTTATCCCTACCTGACCCTAGGATAGACTGAGGATTCTATTATAGTACATGTTTAACTTAGAACCTTACCCAAGCCTTTTGCATTCATGAGCTAACTTTCATCCTTTCATAGGGGTCATGGTGACCTGCCTACCTTGGTCAGGCCCCATATCGGTTACCTCTGTGGTAACACAACCTCATGCACTTAGAGATGGATATCTATGGGTCTATAGGTTCATTCGCATACCATGTACTTTTCACTTAGCTTCTCAAGATCCTATGAGACCTCTTTAGGTTTTCACAAAAAGTCATGTACACCCTTCAAAAGGGTCCCTCTCCCTGGATGGGAGGAAACTATCTCTTGACAACAAGGTCACAAACGCCTTTAGGTCTAAGGTTTACATCCATATGCTTAACCCTAGTAAGCTATTAAGGCATGAAGACCACCTACTAAACTAGGCTAGGTCATATTGAATCAAGATCATACCTTCCTATGTCATCCACTTAGCCGTGGGGGGTTCATCAAACATACCTTTAACTTAAGGGGTTTCCTTTTCCTCTATACATGAAGAGTACCATGCTCGAAACTATAGAGACTCAATTCTCATCATGAGCATAAAGTACACCACTTCCCCTCTTAGGCCTAGGAACCCTAGGTCCACCTTTAGGTGTCCAATTGCATGCTCAATCTCTTCACCACAAATCAAACATGTCCAAGGTATGTCATGTACTTCCATGATCCTTTTATATAAGAAGCACCTCAGAGTTGTGTCCTCCTCAAGGACAACCAACTAGGTATGAAGCCTCACAACTTAAACCTCCTCAGGGTCTATGGCACCCTTTGTCTCATCTTGACAGGTAAGCTCTTATATTGTAGGCACATAGGTTCCAGAAACATCATCCTCTCTATAGGGTTTGGTTCCTCTAAAGGAAACCAAGATATCATCATCTCCAGGAATCAAGAACGAGGCTACCACTATCATCCACTTAGGTCACATCATCCTAAACTTCCCATTGTTCCTCATGTCTCGGAATCTAAGCTTCCAACCTTCTTGCTTGAGTCTTGCTTTTTCTCTCTAGAGCTAACTCCACATCCAATCTTACTACCAGGGGTCCTCTCTCCATGAAGGATAAATCTCACAAGCATACCACTACGTGAGTGAAGCCTATGCTCAACAATATGTTTGCTCATGATTATCCATAGCCCCTTATGCTTATCTCAAAAGCCATCCATCCTATCCTTCTGGCCTAGGTCTCAAACTACTTCCGTACCACTGACGTATTCTGGGTGCATGCTATCCCCTACTTGCATAAGCCCATAGGGTTTCTATAGGTTCTTCACTAACCTCATGAATGAAAGAGCTATCCTTCACTCTATCATACACGCCCCTTTCCAGGGTTGGGTTGCCCAAGGTACTAGGCCATCTAACCTCTCATGGCTCATAAGACATCCAAGACATGTCTATCCAAACACCTGGTCTACCAGGACATCTAACTCATCATGTCATCTCACTCTCTAACCTTCACTTAGGGTTAGGGTTAACATCATCCTCAAAGGATGTGCTAGGTCTCTACTTTTAATGGAGGTCTCTACCTCTAAGACTAACTCTCTCTACTCATCCTCCTGACAAGGAGGTCTATCATCAGGTCTCTCCTGAGGGCAATGACAACTCATGTCATACGAACTAAGCATGTATCTATTCTTTAGTTTGCACTTAATCTATTAATCTTATGTCCATGACATCTTATTTACATGCTTTTCATTAATTTGGTGGAGAATTCCTTAGACCTTATTAACCTTACCCATACCTCAAGAGGGTGAGGATAAGAGAGAAAACCCTAATCCTTAAGGTCCTTAACAGAATTTGAGTTGAGAAGGGATGAATAAGATGAGAAAGTCCTAAAGGTATCTTATTTCGATTCATACCCTAAGATTTTGGCCAGGTAGTCACACGGATCCGGGAGTCCTCATATTCTGACTAGCGGTGCGGAGGAAAATATTGCCAGCCCCCAGTCGTGATCCTTTTATAGACACCTCCATCTTTCGGATAATCCTCTAATAACTCCCTTGGGTTCTATGGAGGTTGTAAAATTTAATAATTATTAAAGATTAAGTAAGGTACCTAGGCTCTGATACCAATTGTAACGACCCTGCCTCCCGGTAACCCCCATTTAAGGAAGACTGAAAGGTCAGAGACGTTATCTAATAACCTGGATCAAAGGTTTGACAAATAATCAATAAAAATTAACAAATTTTACTAACTAAACTGAAAACTGGTACAAAATTAAAACTTTGCATACCTTTTGAAAACTTGGATTTCTAAACTTCTATCCATGAAGATACTAATCTATCTAATCCTCCTTTGCACGTTAATTCTCATTTAATTCCGCATATGCCACTTTACTATTTGTTCTTTTCATTTGTACCTAAAATGCTGACAAACAAAATGTCGGTCAGCAAGAAGCTGGTATGTGGGGGAAACAATAATTGTGCAACTATGTCAACAACGTAATCATTCAATTAATCATTTAACAACTAAGATTATGTTTTAAGCCAGACTACTCAATCCTTACCTATCCCCTAACTCTGTGCTATCCCTGTAGTGGACTTGTATGCTACCTCTCTTTAGGTAGATTCTTACCCCCATGGTCCTACCTTACAGGCAGCCAATACATAGGGTAATAGAGTTGCATGGCACTACCCGGACGTAGCCCAATATCTAACTCAAAGTGACTTGATGGTCCTACCCCAATGGTAGCCATGTACTAAGTCATCCAATGACCTGATGGACCTACCCCATAGGTAGCCATGTACTAGGACAACTATTAAGCCACAGAGGGGACCATGATCTGAGCTAGTAGGAACATATCTTAAGTGATAGTCATATCCACATTATAATTTGCATGAATTAAATTCATCCAACAATTAATTCATGACATCGATGGAAACTTCGGAAAACATCGAAAAACTAACTTGTGATATTCATAAGCGTAACCACATACCTGATCCAGAGCAACTTGATTGTCCAAGCAATAAAGATAAAGAACAAGCAACAAGCAATCAACAATATCCTGAAATTAATTCATGGGATCCAAGTGTTATAGTTTATCCAGAACATTCTAAAGCTAGACTTGGATTCCACCTTAGGCTTTCTAGACCACTTTAGGGTTTTATTAGGGTTTTTTCCTCCATAATGATTTTATCATATTTAATGCTCTTTTAGTTCATAAACCCTAATTTCAACATCATAATCCCAATTAAAGCTGATTATTTCTCTTTTATACCAAAACTACCATTTTTTATCCTTTTATTCCATGACAAGATCATTATCTTCATTTATCATCAATTCGTAGTTCATTATGCTCTAATACTCATATGAACATTATTTATCATTAACTCTACCTTGATTCATTAAAAAACCCTAATTTTATATTAAGGTTATTTATCCACAAATTAAGAATTTTAATGCTCAAAATAGCTTATAACCATGAAAACTCAGTTCTATACATGAAATCAAATAATTAAAGCCATTAGTAGTCCTAATTACCATCATTAGGGTTTCAAGGCCCATTAAAGCCTTTTTATGCACATAAACTCTAAACTCAATGTATTACGTGCAAAGTTCATCTTTTCAATCTTAATGTAACTCGTCATGATTAACAAGTTAATATCAACTTTAATCATCCATTAAACCCAACTAATCACATTAATCATATTAAAATAAGGTTTCTTAATCTTTAATCACTAAAGTTGATAACTTCTATTACTTTTCAAATTGAAAGAGGAATTAGATTCTAACTATATTTTTATTGGATTCCTCTCATTTTTCTGAGTAAAATGCATATATTATTTGTACCCATCTGAGCTACTGATTATTAGATATGAATTTTGCAAATTTGACTTACTTGAGCCAATCCGGGAGCACCACATCACCCTTGCCATGCAACGTTAGCTTTTGGAAAACATAACTGAATTATGTTTCTACCCTTAGCTTAACCAACCGGCCTAGCATAGCGTGGAGGGTAGATCTTTCCAATCGATCTTAGGTCGTCTTCCTCCTAGGAAGACTCGGCGTGACTGCCGACCTGCAGCCTTGCACGGGTTCTCCTCACCTCCCGGGGCCACGATCGTTGCCGGAACTCCCTGCCCTAGCTCCGCCTTGCTCTGGTGCACCCAGGGCACCCCTTACACATGACCATGGTGGCAGTTTCAAGTGACATCATCATGTGCTTTGTGGCTGGACGGGTAGCCTATACCAGGTCGTCTGTGCGAGGACCACTCACGGAGATGGTAACCAACCATCCCCAGGTCACCATAGGGTCATCAGGCTTTAGTTGCCCTTCCTCCCTGTTCCTCGTTGCCCCAGGGTAGGGCCCTACTATGAAGGTTAGGATTTAGGAGGAAAGAAGAAGAAGAAGAGGTAGTATTGTGTGGAACTACTCAGGATCTTGACCAGGGCTTTACCCCTTTTTATAGGGTGAGTAACCACGCCCCAGTATGCTTGCCCTCGAAGCAACCAAGCCCTCTTCCAAAGAGGAAAGTGCTTCCTTCACTACTAAGCAAGTTTCTCTCTCTTAATCATCTTCTTAAAACAACATATTCATTGGGTTTTTAGCAATACGATAATATTCTCCCTTATTCTCTTTTGACTTGCTTTTTAATCCATTAATCACGAAATTATGTTTTCCTTAAGTAGAAAATACCTCTTCTTTAACAAAGCTACAAAAACCATTAATAATGTATTATATTATCCTCCTATTTTGCAATTTTGGTATTTTCTCTTTCCTTTTTCTTCATCAGGTCTTCTTGGATCCCAAGGAACTTTATTATTTCGAAATCCTTTTTATTGGATATTCATTATCCTTCTAGATGCATCTAAATGCATTATTTCTCATTATCATGTTTATTTCTTATTAAAATATCTCTTTTTGAGGATTTCTCTTTATTTCTCTTTTATTTCCCTCATTGGCATTCCTTTTAACATTAGGAATCCTTGGGATACGAAATTCCACTAAGGATACTCAATTCCACCTTTTTCCACTTATTTTCCACATTTTATCATTGTTTTAAATTTCTTTCTTAACAAAGAAATACTTAATTGATCTTTCCATTTCTTATTGCACTCTTTATGGAACATTGGACTCCTTGGATCCCAAGGAACCCAAGAGGCACGAAATTCCTCTTTGGATTTTCCTTCTAGAGGTTTCCACATTTTTCTTTTCTCAGATATTCAATTATTCATTCACTAATTGAATTTTCTTGTTATTTGGGCCCAATAGACAATAAAGCCCACAACACAAACATCAAGGCTATTGTAAACATAATCCATTTATTCAAAAAAAAATATATCATTATTTGTTCCAATAACTTTAATATGATAAATTACATTTCTCACCCAATGAACCCAAGAATTGGGGTTGTAACACCATTTGTTGATAGCTTCTAAAGATAAGCTCATTTATAAAGAGAGTAATCTCTAAAATGCCCTTGGAAAGAAACACCTTCAAACGAAGGTGCAACCAGGTGTCCCATGGTTCAAAATCTCTAGAATGGTAAGGGAATATATAAGGATTATAATTCATGTGACAATATACAAAGAAAACCTTTGAATTGGGTAAATTGCAAAAAAATCCAGAATGTACCTAAAATTGCATAACTTGCACAAACAACATCCAAATTTGGTGAAACTTCATCCACAAGTTATCTTTGATGTGTTGCTTAAAAATTTTCCATTATTTGCATATTTTTAAGTTATATAATCACATTATTCATTACTTATGTCTTTTACTCATTTTCTCTCTCCCAAACTTATCCTAATATTTCAAGGTTGTCTAAATTAGATGAAATTTGACATGTAGGATAATTTTGATATGTAGATTTCAAATTTGAAGTTTGTTTCCACTTTCAAGACTTATTTTTATGAGATATGTCATATGGCCCATTATCTAAATTATTCATCCAATTAAGTTTGTTATCTTCATATTGTTGGTTAAATGGACATCTGTAAATCCCTTTGTTTTGATAATGACAAACATTTCATTCTTGTTGATCTAACGTGCTACTTGAGTGTTGCAGGAATAAGGTGAATGACAAAGCACTAGGGAATCTATATGCTTGAATGATTGTAAATGTCATGAAATGTAATCAATTGTAAACTTGTACAAATATATAATGTACAAGTACTTATACTTCATGTAAATCAAGCGTTAGATCTTCCCTAGCTAAACACCACATTTAGATAGGTCATCCCCTTCAATAGTGTCACATATGCACACTCATACACACACTTAATGTCTTTATTTGAAACATTGAAATAGGGTCTATCTCGGTCGAAAAAATCCTCGACTGAGACACTCTCGGTTGACAAACTTCTCGACCGAGAAAGACCCAAGTAGCCGTTAGACACAACTGACAAGGTAGTTGGCAGTTGGAGATAAACGTTGCAAAACACTTGATCCAGAGAGCCTGTCGGTCGACAAAACTTCGACCGAGTAGGTGTCTCGGTCGACCATTTCTCGACCGAGATGGACTCTGACAGCAACTGCATAATTAATTAACTAGCCGTTGTTAAAGCAACTAACTTATACCTAACGGCTAGTTAAGCACTTAGAAACCCCTAGAAAGTGTCTAGAACGTCCTTAAGCACGTGTAGGACATTCCTATAAATAGGACATGCCTTAGGACACCTAAACTCACTTGTTTTTACACTTGAGCAATCTTTGAGCATACACATACATTGAGCAACCTGTTTGTGAGCAATTGAGCATATTGACAACTGGCTACTTCTTCTCTCAGCTCAAATTTTGTGTCCTATAGGCTAGCATCTCCTATCCACAACAATCACAATTCCATACACATTGGTTAGGAGATCTACATGCTTGATCTAGGCAAATCAAGCCTTGTGCTGCAAAGGATAAGTTGCAATTTCCTTTTTCCTTTCTTGTTCACTATTATTGTTTGTACTCTCCTTGCTACTCCTAGGTTGGAGGCTGCGGATTGGAGAGGTTGGAGATCTTCTTGGTGAATAAGGGGACCTTGAGCTACTTCAAGAAGGCTGGTGCAACAGGAGGTTACTTCTAAAGAGGAAGGCTACTTCAAGGGGGAGCTTGGAGTTACTTCAAGAAGGATACCTCAGGTTGGTGCATCTACTTCAAGTGAAGGTTGTTCAAGGGGTGTAAGAAAGTATTGTATTTTGTGTAATTCCTTGTGAAGGTAATCAAATTGATACTTTCAAAATCTCGGTTGGGTAAGCAACCGGGTAGTGGACTGACAACCTTAGTATTTGCTAAGGTTGGAACCACTCTAAACCCCTTGTCTCCTTCTTGATTTCTCATTTGTGGTTGTTTGAGTTAAATTATTGTTAAATTAGTTTAAAACCCTATTCACCCCCCTCTAGTGGCTTTTCAATTGGTATCAGAGCAGGCTTCAAGGAACCTTAACAAGGTCTTGAAGAATGGGTGACGGGGTTCTTAACAACCTTAACCTTGAAGGGACACTTGTTGCTAGACCTCCATCATTTGATGGACCAAACTACACATATTGGAAGAGAAGGATGCATTTCTACTTCCAAGGCATCAATTGAGACTTATGGAGGATGGTGTGAACCCCATATGAGCTTCCTCAAACACAATTTGCAGAGTGGGATGCAAATATGGTAAAGTTGGCTCAAATGAATACCAAAGTTGTAAGCATTTTATATTGTTCAATTTCAGTAGGATAATTTAATGGAATATCAAACTGTGACACAGCCTATGACATTTGGCATAGATTGTCCATAACTTATGAAGGTACGGTTCAAGTCAAGAATTCTAAGATAAGTATGCTTAAACAAAAGTTTGAACACTTCCGTATGGATCCAAATGAATCTATTAGTGAAATGTTTGCAAAATTCTCTTCTATTGTTAATGGTTTAAATGCCCTAGGAAAAATTGTTCTTGAAGAAGATCAGGTATCAAAAATCCTTCAATCACTTCCTCCTAAATACAAGCCTAAGGTGACAGCCATTGAAGAAGCTAATGACCTCACTCGACTGAAAATGGAGAAACTCATTGGCAATCTAGAAGCTCATGAAGCAACCCTAGAAGAGGAAGAAAGAAGAGAACGTGAACTTCAACAAGGAAAGAAGAAGGATGTGGCTCTAAAAGCTTCAAAGATCATCACACCAGAAAGTGAGGAGTCAAGTGAAGAAGAAGGGGATGAAGCCTTGATCATCAATGGTAAGAAATATAAAAGATTTAAGTCTAACAAAATTTCTAGTTCTTCTTCCTCTCCTAGGTGCTTTGAGTGTGGAAAGAAAGGACATCTCAAAAATGAATGTCCTAAAGCAAAGAAAGGAAAGAAAAGCTCACACAAGAAGAAGGGAGAAAAAGCCTATAAAGTTGCATGGGACGAGTCAAGTGAAAGTGAAAGCGGAGAAGAAAAGGTGGAATGTCTAGTGGCAAGAGAAGATGATGAAGACTCTCAAGAGGTAAGCCTTCTTGATCTTCCTAAAGAAGAGTTAATTACTAGTCTACAAGAAACTCATGATAAGTATGTTGATGTCAAGAAGAAACTAAAGAAGGTTATCAAAACAAATGATGAGCTATATGCTAAATTAAATGATCTCTCTTCTGAAAAGAACAACATTGATCTTGAGAATCTGTCTTTAAAAACATCTTTAAATGACTGCACTAGAAAGCTACTCACTCTAGAAACAAATGTTGATCTTCTCTCTCAAGAAAAGACTGAATTGTTAGCTAAACTAAATGATTTTCAGACTCAACCAATTCTGTGTAACCATCTAGACTATGACAATGTTGTAAAAGAAAGAGACTCCCTATTATCTGATTTAGATCAAGCAAGAAAAGATTTACACAAGAAGATGGATGACATTGGTAAGCTACAAAGAAACCTACATGATTTAAGAAGCAAAGATATCCTTGATAACATTCTGAAAATCTCCTCTAGTTTCAATGGAAGAAAAGGTTTGGGATATGCTCCAAAGAAAAATCAACCCAGAAGAATTACAGCATCTAAGGCTCAGATTATGTTTGTACCTAAGAATACAATTCCTAGAAAAAGAAATGAAGTTGATTCTTTTACTTGTCATTTTTGTCTACGTCTTGGACATTATTCATTTTCATGTCCTTATAAGACCAAGGATTCAGACTTAGTTTGGGTCCCAAAACCCCAAACTTAGTAGAGTCAAATAAAATACAGTTGAGATATGATCAAATGCTTATTTTTGCAAATTATATTATCTTATCTCAACTTAATAAAAGGTTTCATGCATTATGGTAATTTTCTTAAATATTGTACTGAAATAGAAACTTGGTCGGTCGAAGTATTGTCGACCGAACATAAAATCGGTCGAACTTTTGTCGACTGACCAGACGCCTGTAACAAATTAAATCTACAGCAACAAAACATCAACTTTCTCGATTGACGATTAGCCGACCGAGAGAGATGTCGGTCAAACAGTTATCGATCGACTGAAGTTCTGAGTCAGATTTTTTATTCAGTCTGTAATTAAATGCTTCTAACCATACCAGACCATCACATGGGTACCAAAACCTACATTTTAATGCAGGATTGGGTGGTTGACAGTGGATGTTCCAAACATATGACTAGGAACAAGGATGCATTTCAAACCTTTGAAGAAAAGAAAAGTGGAACAGTCACCTTTGGAGACAATGGTAAAGGTAAAATCGTTGGAATAGGTAATATTGGTACAAACCTTGAAATAAAAAATGTTCTACTCGTTGATGGTTTGCACCATAATTTGATAAGTGTTAGTCAATTATGTGACAGTGGATATGATGTTCTATTTAACAAAAACTACTGCAAATTATTAATAGAAAACACTACAAATGTTGTCTATGAAGGAAAAAGAGTTGGAAATCTTTATATTCTTAGACCTAACTCTATGAAATCTGTAGTAGGAAAATGCTTGCTTGCAAATGAAAATACTTTACAACTATGGCATAAAAAGCTAGGACATGCTAGTTCACATGTTATCAAAAAACTAGTAAAATATGATCTTTTTCGTGGTTTGCCTACTTTATCCTTTGATCAAGTTGAAAACTGTGAACCATGTACTTTGGGAAAGCAAACAAAAACAACTTTTAAACCTAAACATGTACTTAGCACTAGTAGATCTTTAGAATTAATTCATATGGATTTATTTGGACCCATGAGGACACAATCTATTGGTGGCAAAAGATATTGTTTTGTTATTGTTGATGATTATAGTAGATATACATGGGTACAATTTCTTGCAACCAAAGATGATACTATTCATGTTTTTATAAAATTTTGTTCCAAGATTGAAAATCTATTACAAAGCAAAATATGTACCATTAGAAGTGATCATGGTGGAGAATTTGAAAATCATGTATTTGAAGAATTTTGCACATCTCATGGGTACACTCACAATTTTTCTGCTCCACGCACTCCACAACAAAATGGCATAGTTGAAAGGAAACATCGATCATTACAAGAAATGGCTAGAACTATGATGCTCGAACATAACACACCCAAAACCTTTTGGGCTGAAGCTGTAAACACCGCATGCTATGTGTTAAATAGAGTAATTGTTCACTCCCATTTGAAGAAAACTCCATATGAAGTAATACATTCTAAGAAACCTAGAGTTGACTATTTTCATACCTTTGGATCCACATGCTATATTTTAAATACCAAAGATGATAGAGATAAGTTTGATTCTAAATCACATAAAGCATTCTTTTTGGGATATTCTACCTCTAGAAAAGCATTTAGAGTCTACAACACTATCTCTAGAAAAGTTGAGGAATCTATTCATGTCTCTTTTCATGAAGAGTCCAAATCAGAAAATTTTGAAATAATTGATCTCACTAATCAATTCGAAAACTTAAACATACCAAATGATAGTGAGAAAGATACTACCAACAATAACCAAGATGAAACACAACCTATACCTAGACTTATTAAGGATCATCCTCAAGAATTAATTATTGGAAATCCAAATGATAAAGTAAAAACTCGGTCTTCCTTTAAGGATGTTGCAAACATGGCTTTTGTTTCTATTATTGAACCTAAGAAGATATCTGAAACTCTTAAGGATGACTATTGGATAATAGCAATGCAATAAGAATTAAACCAATTTACTAAAAATGATGTATGGGATTTAGTTCCTAAACCACAAGATAAAACCATCATTGGAACTAAATGGGTTTTTAGGAATAAGCTAAATGAGGCAAGAGAAGTAATAAGGAATAAAGCTCAGTTAGTAGCACAAGGATATAATCAACAAGAAGGAATATATGTTGATGAAACGTATGCACCAGTAGCTAGACTTGAAGCTATTATAATGTTACTAGCTATTGCTGCACATAAAAACATCAAACTTTACCAAATGGATGTAAAAAGTGCATTTCTAAACGGAATCATTCAAGAAGAAGTATATGTTGCCCAACCACCTGGTTTTGAAATACCAGAAAAAGGTGACTATGTTTATAAACTTAAGAAAGCACTTTATGGTTTAAAACAAGCTCCTAGGAACTGGTATGAAAGGCTCAAGACATATCTTTTTTATAATGGCTTTTCTATTGGAAATTCAGATTCTACTTTATTTTTCAAAACATATACATCTGATTTTCTAGTTGTTCAAATATATGTTGATGACATTATTTTTGGAGCTTCTGATGAATCGTTGTGCACACAATTCAGTGACATTATGCAAAAAGAATTTGAAATGAGCCTCATGGGTGAACTAACTTTCTTTCTTGGTTTCCAAATTAAACAAACCCCTGTCGGAATCTTTATAAGCCAAGAAAAGTATACTAAAGAACTCTTAAAACGTTTTGGGATGGATCAGTGCAAACATGCTACTACTCCTATGGCCACTTCTATCAAGATTGATAAGGATGAAAATGGGGAACCTATTGATGATTCCTTATATAGAGCCATGATTCGTAGTTTGCTTTACTTAACTGCTTCTAGACCGGACATCATGTTTTCCGTTGGTCTTTGTGCTCGATTTCAATCGCAACCCATGCACTCTCATTTTCAAGCAGTTAAACGAATTCTTCGATACTTAGCCGGCACTACATGTTTTGGTTTATGGTATCCAAAAGGAAAATCCTTGGATTTTAAAGCTTATACTGATGCTGATTATGTTGGTTGTCGACTTGATCGCAAGAGCACTAGTGGTGGTTGTTTCTTGTTAGGGAGAGCTTTAATATCTTGGTTTAGCAAGAAACAAAACACGGTTGCCCTCTCTACAACTGAAGCTGAATATATGGCAGCCGGATCTTGTTGTGCTCAAGTGCTTTATATGCAACAAGTGTTAAACGATTATGGTTTTACTCTTTCATCTACGCCTATCTTTTGTGACAACACAATCACTATAAACTTAGCACACAATCCCATTTTACACAGCCGAGCTAAACATATTGAAATCCGTCATCACTTTTTAAGGGATCATATTCCTAAGAATCATGTTTCCCTTCATCATGTTGATACGGAAGATCAATTGGCTGATATTTTTACAAAACCGCTTCCACTAGACCAATTCAACAAAATAAGGAAGCAACTGCTTATCACTCCTTTGGAAGATGTTTTCTTTGATATTTGTGCTTCTTAACAATGTCGTTTATTTGCATCATTTTGACTTTTTATGGACATTTTTTTGAAATTGACGGGACATCTAATTAAGGGGGAGTTTTTCTTTTTAAACGGATATCTTTTTGAAATGACAAAGGGGGAGAAATAAATATAAATGCAAAACTCAATCAATGAGTTTCATAAACAAACTCTTGGCTTTACATTGAAAGTTGCTATATTCCCTAAAGAATTGGATTTCATATTCTATAATTCATGGGGAATAATAAGCACACATTTTATAAACAAGAGAAGAAATTTACAAAGGTAATATTTAGGTATGAAACTCACATGTTTTATATTTTCTTATTATATATTTAGGAAATGTTTGTCATCTTCAAAAAGGGGGAGATTGTTGGCTAAATGGACATCTGTAAATCCCTTTGTTTTGATAATGACAAACATTTCATTCTTGTTGATCTAACGTGCTACTTGAGTGTTGTAGGAATAAGGTGAATGACAAAGCACTAGGGAATCTATATGCTTGAATGATTGTAAATGTCATGAAATGTAATCAATTGTAAACTTGTACAAATATATAATGTACAAGTACTTAGACTTCATGTAAATCAAGCGTTAGATCTTCCCTAGCTAAACACCACATTTAGATAGGTCATCCCCTTCAATAGTGTCACATATGCAAACTCATACACACACTTAATGTCTTTATTTGAAACATTGAAACAGGGTCTATCTCGGTTGACAAAATCCTCGACCGAGACACTCTCGGTCGACAAACTTCTCGACCGTGAAAGACCCAAGTAGCTGTTAGACACAGCTGACAAGGTAGTTGGCAGTTGGAGATAAACATTGCAAAACACTTGATCTAGAGAGCCTGTCGGTCGACAAAACTTCGACCGAGTAGGTGTATCGGTCGACCATTTCTCGACCGAGATGGACTCTGACAGCAACTGCAGAATTAATTAACTAGTCGTTGTTAAAACAACTAACTTATACCTAACGGCTAGTTAAGCACTTAGAAACCCCTAGAAAGTGTCTAGAACGTCCTTAAGCACTTGTAGGACATTCCTATAAATAGGACATGCCTTAGGACACCTAAACTCATTTGTTTTTACACTTGAGCAATCTTTGAGCATACACTTACATTGAGCAACCTGTTTGTGAGCAATTGAGCATATTGAAAACTGGCTACTTCTTCTCTCAGCTCAAATTTCGTGTCCTATAGGCTAGCATCTCCTATCCACAGCAATCACAATTCCATACACATTGGTTAGGAGATCTACACGCTTGATCTAGGATAATCAAGCCTTGTGCTTCAAAGGATAAGTTGTAATTTCCTTTTTCCTTTCTTGTTCACTATTATTGTTTGTACTCTCCTTGCTACTCCTAGGTTGGAGGCTGCGGATTGGAGAGGTTGGAGATCTTCTTGGTGAAGAAGGGGACCTTGAGCTACTTCAAGAAGGCTGGTGCAACGGGAGGTTACTTCTAAAGAGGAAGGCTACTTCAAGGGGGAGCTTGGAGTTACTTCAAGAAGGATACCTCGGGTTGGTGCATCTACTTCAAGTGAAGGTTGTTCAAGGGGTGTAAGAAAGAATTGTATTTTGTGTAATTCCTTGTGAAGGTAATAAAATTGATACTTTCAAAATCCCGGTTGGGTAAGCAACTGGGTAGTGGACTGACAACCTTAGTATTTGCTAAGGTTGGAACCACTCTGAACCCCTTATCTCCTTCTTTATTTCTCATTTGTGGTTGTTTGAGTTAAATTATTGTTAAATTAGTTTAAAACCCTATTCACCCCCCTCTAGTGGTTTTTCACATATTACCACCAAAATGAGTTATGTGGCATATTTTATGTATCCATTATAAACCTAAGATTAATGTTAGAACATTAGGTTATATTAAGGTGATCTATACCTGCATTAGCTCATTGGGGTATACTAAACATATATTTAGGTCTAAACTTCAACCTTGTTTGGCTAAGTGCAAAATGTCAACTTCCAGGGTAGCGTATGAGATCTAATATGTTACAACTGATGCTTTTAGACATCAAATAATTGATATCTCTACTATTATTGCCACCAAAAGCAAACACAACAGTTATACTCTACATTAGCATCCTATTCATTGAGGATTCCCCTTTTTGTTAGTCATGCCAGGTGATGATATGGCATGACAACGTAACCTTATGTACAAAAGGTGTAGAAATGATGGGAGCTCTTATGCTTGAAAAATACCCAAACATTGTAATTACCACCTTTCTTGCTTAATTTAAAGGGTGACATGATTTAGAAACAATTTGTAATTACCCTTCAGTTAGTCAATAGAATCTAGTCATATAAACCTATTTATTTTGATTTCCTAACATCTTAGGATATTGAACCTAATCCTGTCAACCAATGATACATAGTTATAGAAACAAATATCACCATGCCCTAAGTAAAAGTTTACCAATATATGAATTTTGTATGTTCCTAGACTTTGGTCGTATTTCTAGTTTTTGCTCCATTTTCCAAAGGGCATCTTATATCCACCCATTTGCTCCAACTAACTCATTAAAGGTGAACAGTCATGAAAATAGTTGTTGAATCCATAATGGCCTTTTTAAGCTCATGACATGTAAAAGAGATAAACACTCAGTAGAAATCTAAACTTAATGGTCATTTTAAACTTTTGTATTAATGTATTCATCCCCTCACAGACGAGGCATTCTCCTTCTCTGACTCACCATTTTGAATGGTGATTTAACTATAGAAAATGGATGTTTGATACTATCAGAGGGCCCTAGGGAGGCACACAAATTATTCGATAATATGAAATATTTCTACAAATTTATCTTTCATGTACCCCTTACGTAGGGGTTTGGTACAGTAATAATGAAACTTTGAGTCATGTAACTATTTTCATGTAAATGATAAGTGTATTTACATTATCTGTTCTTGGTTCCAAGTAGTGTCTAAGTGACATCTATCATTAAATTCTTTGTGATATAATTATGTGGTTTTTATCCATTTAAATGTTTTCCACATCTTCTCGTGATCTCATATCCTTTACTTTAAAGGTTGTCTTTAGTTATGTGTCCCTATTAAAAAAATTAATATATACATTAAATGGTAATAAGGGTCTATTTCACTAAATTATATAGCAAGTGGAATATCAATGCGATTTAAATTGGGGAATATCATTATGATTTAAATTAGGTAATATCTGTGTCATTTAAATTGGGGAATATCATTGTCATTTAGATTGGGGAATATCACTATGATTTAAATTGGGTAATATCTATGTGATTTTAATTGGGGAATATCAATGTCATTTAATTTGGGGAATATCAGTGTCATTTCAATTGGGGAATATCAATGTCATTTAAATTTGGAATATCACTATGATTTATATTGGGGAATATCAATGTGATTTATATTGGGGAATATCAATGTGATTTAAATTGGGGAAATTCTTAACACTTACTATTGGTGCAGATATTGTATACTATATGGAACTATCTAATATTGATTCAAATTGGGGAATTTCAGTGTTAATAAATTACATAGTATAGCTACTAGTAAATTTTAGAACATGGACAAACTAATTTCAGTGAACATAACATGTTTGGTTCAAAAAACTAATTTTAGTACATGGACAAACTAATTTTAGTACATGGTCACACTAATTTCAGTACATGGAAAAACTAATTTCAGTACAAGGGCAAAATTAGATAGTATATCTACTGGTTTGGTTGGACAATGTCGACTGCATTTTCTTAATATGTAACAAGAAGGGAACATAAATGCTTGAATGACCTGTACAAAAAATGATATTATCTTATTTTTGAAACCTAATAAAAACTATGTACGGGCAGAAGAAGTTGATAAAGAAAAAAATAGTTTTATGTTATGGTGAGATTAAAGATGTTCATAAAGTCTTTGGCTATTCCATCCTACATAGCACTCAAGTCCATGAGTGCTATATTGGTGTGTACAATTGAGTCAAATTTTATAACAAAAACTACATTGATGGTGGTTAATTCTGTTGCATTAAAAGCTATATGTGATGTTTTGTAAAAATAATCTACTATCTAAAACCCAACTTTTTTTCATTATGTTTTGACTATTGACTATAAACATGGTTGTACCCTACTTCATATATATATTTAGCATACACAACCATATTTAGCACAATTATGTGGAACCTCCCGTAGATATAAGAAATCAATGTTTGCTTCAGATGGGAAGGTTTCCCTATGAGAGGATACTGATTTCATTTGTAGGTTGTAGTCATTTTGATGCATGCACACATTGTATATATCTAGTACAATACAAGTAGTTGAATGTACATCTACATGAAGAGGCATAATATTGTAAATCTTCACTTCAGTAATATCTGAATGTACACCTACGGCCATAAGCTTCAGTTTAAAGCGACAAGTCATGCTTTTTTAATTGAATGACTGAATAAAGCAATGCATTATTTTGTAATATTTGAATGTACAACTACAATCATGTCCTTTTCTAAATTCAGCAAAATGGAATGTAGGTCAGATTTGACCCTGCAAGTTGTTTACCTGGGTTTAACAACCTACTTACTATATTCCATGAAATCACATACGTGACCACTTAAGTTACCTACCTTAATAATTGGATTAATAATAAGATTATTGTATTTCTATGAGTTGTACCTATTAATAACCATCTCAGTCATAATATATTTAAAATTCCTTTAAACACCCTCACTGTCATTATATATTACAACACCTATGCGAGTATGTCGTCTACAGACCCCAGGTTCCATATTGTATGGTCCAGAGAGTCTGATGATGCTCTAGTTTCAGCATTGCAGAGGCAGTATGACATAGGCAAGTGTATTGATGGCCAATTTACTAGGGACGCTTGGAGGGAGACACTTCATGAATGAAGAAGTAGGATGCGGAGGCTGGGCTGTAAGCTCGAAAAGTCAATAATCGGTGCAAGAACCTGAAGAAGGTGTATGCCAAATTGAAACTTGTGACCAACAGGAGTGGTGTTGGATGGGATGAGACAAGGAACAAGCCCAAGCTGCCTGACACCCCTGAGTGGAGGGAGAGCCTTGTGGTATGTACAATAATGATACCCTGACCCCAAAAGTAATGTCCTGCATTTACATATAAATCTCCTAATAAAACCTTTTTCATAATTAGGCAAACAAGGATCTTTCTAGGTTGATTACCTGACCCTTTCTCCACTACTTCAACATCGAGTTGATGGTGGGGAGGAACATTACTACAAGACATCATGCAATGTGTTTTGTGGATAGACAAATATCGTATGACTTTGCCTTTGAGGATGACGTTGTTTTCGACTTAGATGCGTATGATACATCCATGAACATAGAAACCCCCATAGGGGAACTGGACATAGGCACACCTGGAATGCAGAGTGAGGGTGACACTGGGGGAGGCAGAAAAGATTCCCAGGGTGTTGCGGGAAGGATTCCTCTTATCCATAGGCGTAGGAAGCAACCATAAATGTCACAAGAGTGATGTGTGCTTTCTATGAAGTATTATCTGAATTCACACATGTGTACGCAAAGGTACATGAGTTAGCACATGTAGCCACCAGAGCCATTGAAAAAGAAGAGTTTGCAATGATTTTGAAAAATTTCAATGACTTTTCCCAGTGCCCCTACCCCTATTTATACAACTCTTGTAAATTCCATAAAGGAGTCAACAAACTGCAACATCTACCTCATCCTTACAGATACCCTACACAAAATAAAAATATGGTTGCAAGAACTTTGGGAAAGGTCCCAAGGTGGTAGTGCAACACCACAACCTTCAATGCCATCCTCTTTTGTGCAATCTCAGTAGGTATTTGCTTCGCAATCCCAATCATCAAATTTCAACAACACATCAAGTATGCCATCTGTGTGGTGTACTGGAACCAATGTTGCTAGAACAAGTGGGAATAATAGAGGCCCTTCAACATCATAAGTTAGAGGCTGGTGATGGTTATGGTTTGCTTTCCAATTTTGTTTTGGTTTAGAAGTTTAGAAATTTGTTTTGCCATTATGTTTTCTTTGTTTGGGAACATCAACATCAATACACTTATTTTTGTAATAATTACTTCATGTTTGGTTTAGAACATTTGTTGCTAATAGAATTTAATTCGTATATGATGTTGATGTAGTTCTTTTTCTGTCAGACCATTCATATTATGTTCAAGTTGTTATTCTTTTTATTTTAGGAGTCATGTCAATGTTGTTATCCTTTTAATTGTAGGCATCATGTCTGCTAGTGATCATACAAAAATAATAGATCTCATTACAAAGATTTTGGATATCATGTTTGGTGTAGCAAATTGCATTACTGATGCAATAGCTGACTCAATAGGGAACTCCATCATGGACAACATTTCTGATGATGATGATAGACCACCTACAATACCTAGGTCAATTAGTATTAGGAGTGGCCACCAAAAGTTGCTAGAAATCATAACCGACCATGAATAGAGGGCTTATGAGCTATACCCAATGCGACCAGATAGTATAATAGCCCTCGTGGGCAAGCTTGAGAGTCGTGGCTTGTTACGAAGTAATAGAGGCGTCTCATCAGTTGAGGTTGTATGTTACTTCCTACAAATGGTTGGCCATGGCCATAAAAATTGTGTTTTAGCTAAGGACTACATTCTCTCTGGTGAAACCATAAGTAGAAAGTTCAATGAAGTATTGGACAGGGTGTGTGCACTGTGTCATGACTATGTTGTCATGCAAACCACAACCACAACAACACATCATCATTTATTAGAGAGCCCATAGTTCTCCCCTTACTTAAAAGTGATAGTTATCCCCTACAATTTATAATTATTTTCAATATTTTGTATGTTGAAACTCGATTTAGGTGTTGTAGAATGCCATCGGGGCAATTGAAGGGACACACATCCCAGTCTTGGTGAAACGTGACATGCAAAATCATTGCTGATATAGAAAAGGGAATGTGTCTCTGAATGTCACGGATGTAGTAGACTTCTCAATGGAGTTTACATATGTCTTGAATGGGTTGGAGGGATCGACAACTGGCCAAATGGTCCTACAAGCAGCAATGACCATAAGAGGTTTCAAAGTACTACTAGGAAACTTTTACCTACTTGATGCAGGGTACACCTACACTCGTAAGTTTGTTACAACTTATCACAAAATAGCTTACCATATATCTGAGTACTGAGGAAATATACATTCAGACAATAACAAGAAGGAGATGTTCAACCACTGCCATGCTCAATTACAATGTTGTAGAAAGAACATTCAATGTGTTGAAGAGGAGGTTTGCCTACCTTAAAAAAGGGACGACATATCCTATACATTCACATTGTCACCTCATAATGTCTTGTTGTATCCTCCACAATTTTATACATCACTAGAATGATGGTGACACTATGATGGAGGAAATCCCTAAACACAGTTCAACATCTGCCTTCCCAGCCAATGGGGCCGACCTAAGTTCTCTACAATAAACAACTCTAGCCAATGCAAGGGAGGGTGATGTATTTCATGAAACAATTTCCTATTCCATTTGGGATACTCATTGACCTTACTATGTACTTATCATCATTTTTGTAGTGTATGAGAACTCATCTACCACTTGACGTGCTCTAAAATGTTTGTCTCATAAAATGTTTTTATGGCTCCTAATTTAAAATGCCACATTATGTTCTGTTAGGTTGTCTTAAAATGGAGAATGGAGTTTCACCATGTCCATGTGGCCTCCAATGTACCGTACGAGTGTACATGGATGCCACAGATGTGATAAATGGATGGTTTGAAGACAACAACCCCCTCATGTCGTATTTTACATGTGGTAGGGGTCTTGTTCCAAACATATGCCCTATGATGTTGCCCGCGTAGTGATTACAACCTATTGTGGCCACCCTTACTACAGTTAGGGATGCATTGCTAACACAACTTACTTATGAACACAACGAACACAAGCACTGGTCTACACATTGCTACTTTGTCTGTTCGATAAGGCAGACATCGATAGGCTAGTAGTGGAAATTTCAACTCTTAGGAAGAGGCACCTATATCTTTTTGAACTACTTGACCTACCAACCAATAGTGGATCTTCAAAAGAGGAATAGGGATACAATACATTGTAGTTGTAATACAATATGATCTATCCAAATAAACTTCACTTGTATGTTAGAACAATCAACTTATCCTATCAGAATACTCTTCAAATAAGATTTGAAATCTATGTTCTGAACTCGACATTATGTCACTAATCAACAATCATCTTTTAGATGTCAATGAATCCATATGAACTTCTAAGATATCATTGTGGTCTAGTTGTAGCCTCGCAGATTAACCCGAAGGATACAAGGTCATTTGAATTTGGCATTCTGAGTGAAAGGCTAAGAGAAATGTATTACATATGTCCTACTAGTCAGGTGCAATAGTAAATCAATAAACAATTTCTTGCCCTTGTGTAGGTTCCACATTTGTTGTCATTAACTTGAACTTGGGAATACATTTTAGGGAAAAGACAGATGCATATAGTTCCATTGGGCAGTCGATCTCCCCCCCACAACTAATTCTTTGAAGGTTGAGATTATGTTACAAACTAGAAAGTGCAACTCAGTGTGGGGCCACATGATGAACATGAAGGAATTTGTTGTAATCCATCACAACTGTGAAGATATATTCACCTCTAAAAAGTATGAGTATGAGGTTCTACAAACCTTTGTTGACAAGATGGAGGAAACTTGTAGTCTTCTTTTAGACATTCCTTCACCTCCAATGATGCCATAACTTTGAATGCTAGAGTTAGATTTTGATTGTCCTATCAATTTAGATTGTCTTTCATTGGATGTTATTAACATTATAAACTTTCTTAATTCATCCACTGATATAAACGTTGAATTATATTATAAGGTTCCTGATTTTTATCATAATGTTGCTGAATGTTTTATGTCTAGACCAGATAGGAGTGTATACCTTATTTAAATATGAATAATCATATTTTATCCACAAAATTGTAATATACACCCTTACATCATAAATATATTACTTACAAAATCTGTAATATGGTTGGGCAACCAATGAGCGTGTTTGCTTTATGGAGTCCAGAGCACGATCAGATCCTATGTGATTCCATGAGAAGTCAGTATGACATGGGGAGATGTGTCTATGGATTTTATACTTGAGAGGCTTGGATGGAGATAGGGTGTGACATTCGAAACATAATGGGGATGCATTTCATAACTTTGGGCTAGTTGAAAACCATTTAGAAGAACCTAAAGAAAGGCTTTACCAGACAAAATCATTTCCTTTTAGCACATTTATTGCCTCCTCATACCTTAGCGCAATATGGTATCCTGACATGAGTTGCATAACACTTAAACAATTTTGAAAACAACAAAAATTGAGTTGCAGGAGTAGGTCGTGAGGGGAATGAATGAATTTGCTGGAATACCTCTTTTTACTACTTTGTGTATGCTCTATTTTTATTTTCTATAATTGGACCCCAGAGTTTGGTTATTGTTAAAGCTAGATCATAAGCTTGCTACTTTATGTATGATCTTTTTTATCATAATGTTGGTTTTTTATTATTTTAGCAGATATGTGCACATTAAATCTTTATATTTGAATTATCATATTATGTATGCAAAATTGTAAAATGAACCCTTATCATTGCAATATATTACATACAAAATTTGTAATTATGTCCATACAAGGTACGACATCATATTTCATATGGTGTACATAGAATCATATGGTCATCAAAGGTTTGATGAGAAACCAATATGACTTGAGAAGATGTGTGAATGAAGTATATACTACAGAAGCTTGGAGGGAGGTGTGGTGTGACTTTCGAAACATAACGAGGGTGCCTTACATATCTCTCAACAAGGTACAAAATCAACGGAAATACCTTAGAAGAGAGTTCATTAGAGAAAATTATTTCATTTTGGTACATTTTGTACCTCCTCAGCCATTGGTCATGCAACACATCATTCCACACAATTTTGTGATGACTCGACACACTTAAACCCCAGGTGTTGTTGAATACCTAAACAATGTTGAAAATAACAATGACACAGCTGCGAGATTAAGTGGTGAAGGCAACAAATGAAGTTGTAAGAAATTTTTCACCACCTTAGGGACGTTCATTTTTTGTATGCATTTAAAAATGTATCAGATCCGATGATTATGAACACTAATTGCAAATTATTTTGACCGTTACTTTGTTACTATTACTATTGGTCAAATGAGTACCTATTTATATTTATTTGCCAACTTTATTTTTGTAATGATTATAAACCATTACATGTTGAAGTTTATATCAAATACACTAACTATTCATTTCAATTTTTCTTAACTATTTTCCTAGTATGTGTAACTTATTGTCAGCCTTACTTTGTTGTTATCATAATTTGCTCAGACTTGTACTTATTTATTATGTTTAGATGTTGAAGTCATTTTCAAAGTCACGTTCAAAGTTTGAAAAAAATATTGATATCGCAGGCAAGGATAGAGAAATATGTGAACAAAAAACTCGTGTGTAAGAAAAAGTATTGTCAGCCTTCCCAGTCTCATTCCCCAAATGTGAGGCCAAAACAAAGCAACGATGGTGTCACTCACCCAATTTGTCATCTACCGCTATTGTGTGATTGGCAAAAAGACAACATCAAAATATAGGCATTGCAGCACTATAGGAAGAGTGTACCGTATCATGGGATGAGTACGACGAGGTCCTAAGCTAGGGCAACTGGGACAGTCCCACCTGGGATCAACAAAAATGTGCATCAACACCAAATAATGGGCAGCATAATGGTTGTTCTCCATCTTAGACTGCTTCTGAGTTTCTAGATCTAGGAAACTGTAGGGCAAACCATTCCTTTTTTTGTCTCCTTTCCATTGGACCATGCCGCATTTTCCCTTTATTTAGACATGATATTATCTTTTTTTTAATTTAAGTTGTGATGTAAGATATGTCATCTCAATTTCTGTGGAACAATTACTTTTAAATTTCTGTAGAATAACTACTTTTATACGTATTTCAATTAGAATATGAATTTGATATGTTTGGTTTACTTTAAACTGTTGGTTGAACAAAGTTCCTTGTACCTTATATCTAATTACATTTTATTTTATCCTTTATTGTGCATGTATCAAGCATCTATATTATTTTAAAGTTGTTTCTCTCCCCTACTTTTTTGTTATCGAATACAATGGCTCCTCTTATGTCATCTATTTTATCATCAAATACATTGTTTTGATAGTTATTAATCTATGCTACAGATGCTCTCACACACAGTGAATCATTTTCAATGGGATGGCTAGTTAGATGTCGCACTTGACATAGTGTTGGGTTGTCAGTTACTTGCGGCGCTTGTGTAGGCCTCATGTACGTCAAGGTTGGCGTGATGTCATTGTAGAATTTCATACATTAACTAGGAGGACTGACATAAACATGGCTTCCTTTAAGGTAGTGTGGAAAGTGCTAAAAATTGTAGATGTAGTTCCTTGCACATTCTGGACAAGTCCCCATATTTACCCATTTGTACATTCAAATTGTGATGACACTTTTTTTTTTTTGGTAACCTGGGGACAAACTTATTCATCCTGGTCCCTCAGTCCAGGTCCTAACACATAATTACACGACCTGTGTCTCGGTGTAGCTTCCTTCCCCACCACCTCAGTGAGGAAGCTAGGGCACCGACTCCACCTCCTACAAACGACATCCTGTTTCAGACACCACTTAGCAGCTGTGTCGGCTGCCTTATTACAGACTCTCCTCCCATACTTAAACGTAACTACATTGAACTCCTTACAAAGCTTACTAATACAAAAATAGTTTGCTTTATACTTAGCTGGAATGATCATGCTATTAGTAAGAATCTGCACTGCCTCTTTGATGTCTGATTCTAGTAGAATCTTCCGGAACTGTGCTCGACTTTCCTGCAGACCCAACTCAATGGCTCTCAGCTCAGCTGCCAATACGTCCAGCGTAGCTCCCTTATCACATGCTCCCCCTAGCCACCTTCCTTTGTGATCCCTTATGATGAAACCGGTGGCCATGGCCTTCCTCTTTCTCTTAACTGCTCCGTCTACATTGACCTTCACAAGCTCCCTCGACGGGTGGATCCACCTATGATCTTCGCCGGTCCGGCTGTTCCTTTCTGCTGTTTCCTTCGCGAACGCCAACTTGCAGAGTGTGACCTCCTGCTTAATGCTGCTAAACATACCTTCAACATTCACTTTCAGCTCTTGGAATGCGATATTACAATGAAAGCCCCATAACTTCCAGATAGTAATAGCGATCCAAATGCTCCAATCATCCCGCTCCTTCCTTCTTCTCAGATTAGCCCGGATCCAGCTATCCATCGTGCTATGCTGACAAAAATCCAGTCCTGTGAATTGTTGAACTCGTCGCCATACTTCCTGGACCTCCTCACAGCTGATGAGGGCATGCATTGCAGACTCGGGCACCCTCTGACATCTTGGGCACATAGGGTTGTCCGTGAAGCCCCGCCTAACTCGGGTCTCATTCGTCATGAGGCTACCATGCATAGTTAACCACACCGTCGTTTTAACTCTTTGGGGTATCTTCAGTTGCCATAACCTCATCCATTTTCCCGACGTTTGCCTAGTGTGCTCCATCTGTAGAGATTTGTAAGCTTGTTTTACAGTGAAATGTCCTCGGTTGTCCTTCAGGTAGATGATCTCATCCGCTCCTGCTGTCGGGTCTGGTGGGGGCATCTCCAGGATTAACTTTGCTGATTCCTTCTCAAACCACTGGTCTATGAAATCCACGTCCCAGCCTCCATTCAAATTGACCATGGAACTGACGGTCAGGCCTAAAAGATCCCCTGGAATTTGAGCCTGGTCCTTTAGCTTTGGTTTCTCGCCCGCAACCCAGTTGTCATTCCATACAGATGTGTGTTTCCCGGATAGCACAGTCTTACCGGTGACCGCTTCCAGCTGTGGTATGAGCTTGCTTATCCTCCTCCATAGCTGTGAGGCTCCCACAACCCCTTGATTGATATGATGATGGTACTTTTCCTTCAATACTGTCTTCCATAAGGCATGGCGTTGCGACATATAGTCCCAACTCGTTTTTTGCAGCAAAGCCTCGTTTTGGAGTTTCGCCTTCTTGATATCCAGTCCACCGTCTGCCTTGTTTGCACAGATTTTATCCCATGCCACTGAGAAAGTGCCTTTCAGTCCCGCTGCACCTTTCCAAATGAAGGTCCTCACGACTCTATCGATGTTGTCACAAATTGTAGCTGGAAGAGCTGTACATTTCATTGTATAGATGGGAATGGTATTAAGCACTGATTTGGCCAAGGTGACTCTTCCGGCGAGCGACAGTGAGTTATTCACCCACGATGATATCCTGGCTTCAATCTTGTTGATGATGTCGAGGTACATGGTTTTAGTTGTTCGTCCATGTATGATCGGTACGCCAAGGTGCTTCCCCAAGTCTTCCGTCTATCTTATTCCTGTAACCCGCATGATTGCCTTCCTAGTTCGATGGTTTGTGTTTTTGGAAAAGAATATCGCTGATTTCTCTCTTGCTAGGATCTGTCCCGACGCTTTCTCAAATCTCTTCATTACAGTCATCATCGTCTTCGCTTGTTTCACAGTAGCTTCTCCGAACAGAATTAAGTCATCCGTGAAGCAAACGTGCGAGATTCCAATCCCATTCCTTGTCGCTCGGATTGGCACCCAATTACCATTGTCTTCCTCCCTGGCGATATCTTGGCTTAGTCTGTCTACGCACAAGACGAATATGTAAGGGGACAGCGGGTCTCCTTGTCGTACTCCTCGTGTCGCTTTAATCGGTGCTAAGCTCGTTCCGTTCCAGGCAATTGAAATTTCCCCTGCCGTGATGATGTTCATAATGACCTACTGTAGGTGCTGTGGTATCGCCGTCCTCCTCAAACTATCCTGGATAAAATCCCAGTCCATCCTATCGAATGCTTTCGAGAGGTCCACCTTCATTGCCAGCGACGCACTCTTTCCCAGTCTCATTTTCATGGAGTGAACCAGCTCTTGAACTAAGATGATATTGTCCATGATGCGTCTACTGGGTACAAAGCTACTCTGTGCAGGCGCAATCCACTCCGGCAGAAACGACTTTATTCTTTCCACTATGATTTTTGAGAGGAGCTTCAGCCCGACGTTGTTGAGTGCGATCGGGCGGAGATGATTACAACTCTCCGGTGTCTTTGTTTTCGGGATCAAAATTAACGTTGAGTTTGCCAATTCAGCTACAATTGGGTCACCTACAAAACACTTAGATAGCATTAGCATAACTGAGTCGCCTAAGCGATCCCAGTTTTTTTGTAGAAATCCGACGTCTACACCGTCCGGCCCCGGCGCCCTGATCGGATTCATCTTCATCAACACTTTCTTCGCTTCCTCCTTGGTAGGACTCCGCCCCATCATAATCTGCTCCTGCTCCTTCAATTTTGGAAAGCTTCCTCCGTACTCCTCATCCACCAAACTGACTCCTCTTCTTCTTCTCCTCGTGAACAAGTCTTCAAAGTACCCCCGGACAGCCTCCTGCAACTCTACGCCTTCCACCCAAACTCCTTGCTCGCTCTTAATCTTAGTAATCATGTTTCGTTGCCGTTTTGTTTTAACCAAAGCTTGGAAATATTTGGTATTAGCATCTCCTTGCTTCATCCAGTCACATCTCGCCCTTTGTCTCCATTCCTCAGCCTCCGAGTGGATCATCTCGTTGTATTCTAACTGTAGTTCCCCCAACCTGCTATCATGCCACGCAAACGGCTCATTGTTGGAGCTAGCCTGCAATCTCCCAATCTCTGATAAAAGTTTGTGCTTCCGAGCACCTGTCTTCCGTCTTTCCTCCTGATCCCATTGCACCGACTTCTCCATCAGGTTTGTGATCGCCTTGTGGAAAGGTAGCGAGTTGTTCCAATTCTGTTGTAGGAAAGTTGGGAACGAAGGCCTATCATTCCATGTAATACTTCTCATCGGTCGCCGGGCTTTTGTTTGCGCTCTTGTCCTGGTCGAGATTAGAACCGGTGCGTGGTCCGAATTTATGCGAGGTAGATTTTTCACTACCGTTGTCGGGTATGCTTCAGGCCAAGCTTGGTTTGCTACCGCCCTGTCCAGCCTTTCAGAAAGCCAGCCACGCCTGAACGTCATCCTCGGTCCCGACGCGCCCAAATCTTCAAGCTCAGCGTTACGGAGCCCCTCAGCAAACTCCATACAACTACTTAGCACGACCGGTTCCCCGCCCACCTTTTCATCTGCACACAACACTGTGTTGAAATCTCCCAACACCACCCAAGGTGAATTCGACGCCGTCGCCATGGTATGGAGATGGTCCCATAACATTCTTCTCCCCGATTGCTTTGTACTCGCATAGACGAAGGTCACCCTGTACTTCTTGTTCACCTGGCAATGTACAAATTGCTTGTGGCTCGCTAAGATCTCAACTTCTCCCACTCGTCTCCTCCACAGCACCCATATACCCCCGGAGATCCCCTTAGCTTCCACCCGGTAGGACATTTCGAACCCCAGCATTCTGACAATCTTGTCCGCCTTACATCCACTGGTTCTCATTTCTAACACCGCAAGCATGTCGATTTTGTGCAACTGTGAAAGATCTTTTATAGCGTTTTGGGTATCTTGTCCACAGATACCCTGTACATTCCACGCAGCTAGGATCATTGGGTTATCATGTCTGATTGTCTCGGGTCTTCACTACCCGGTGTACTCTCCTCCTCCGGTCCACTACGTCGAGTCTTCTTCCTCGGACCATTCTTCGTTAGATCTTTTGAGTTCATAATCTTCCGGTTCTGGAGATGTACTCTGGTAGACGCACCAAATCGCAGGGTCTTGGTCGGACTGCAATATCGATCAGTTGTTTTCCGGCTTAGGATCGCTCCCATCTTGAAGCTCAGACTTCCTTGCCCTTCCTCATCGTCCCCCGGTATAACCACGGTGTCCTCCCCTTCGATCTTCACCACCTGATGGTTTTGCGTTTTCTCCTTTTGGCTCGTCGTTCCTTCTTTGGCGCACCATGTTGCCGGCTGCGTGGGTCTCTGCTCCTCCACCGGACGCTTCTTCTTATTCGCTGCCTTCCACTGCCTCCACTCGTAGCCCTGCTTAGGTCCTTCTGTTTCCTTCTGTGGCGCTTCCTCATCAGCTTCCTCTGGTATGTCCAGGTTATCAAACTTATTGTGCTTTTGTAGTCCTCCTTTCCTGTTCGGTTGTTCGTCCTTCCTTGGCCTCCTGACGAACGCCTTGGCATGGAGGTGCTCTGTGAAATTTCCCATTGGATTCGGCCGGAACTCCTCGCCCTCCTTTTGTTTGCCCGCCTTCGCCTGTGCTTCAATGGCTCGCTTCTTTTCCATACAACCCTCATCCGTGTGGCCAATTTTACCACAGAACATGCAAATACTTGTCAAATTCTCATACTCCACACTGTACGTTACTCCTTGGACGATGATCTCTAGGACCAGCGGCCTGCTGGTGTCTAATTTCACCGCTATACGCGCGAACTTGCCGCACTTCTTCTAGTCGGTGTTGGTGTCGACCCTGATCGTGGTTCCGATCGCATCTCCTACTTCTATCAAGAACTTTGAGTGATACAAATAGATCGGTAGCCGTGGTATGCGAATCCACACCACCATGAATTTAGGATTCGCCTCCGACGGGGAGAAAGTGCTGTCCCAGGGTTGCACATTTAGGTATGATCCCATCACCGGCCAGGGACCTCCAGTCAAAGCCGTAAGGTAGTCATCTTCCCTGGTAAGTTTCACAATGAAGTAGTTGTCCTCCAGATCTATAAGTCTGAAAGCTCCTGCAGGTTTCCACATAGCCCGGATTCGATCTTGGAGTGTAAGAAATCCGATGTTGCGCGTGATGACTTTTACGACAACCGCGAACATCCAGGGTTTAACCATCTCCTCAAACCTATTCTCAGCAATCACAAACTTTGGAGTCCCATCCACTATACTTGTGGCAATATCCTTCTTATTCAGTGTGATGTTTGGATTGTCAAATCCCAGAAACGGAAGTCTACGTACTTCTGCACCGCCGCCCACAACCTCGCGATACGACACTGCTATACGTGGCTCCTGTCCCGCCGCCGCCGTTGTGCTCCCGGCCTTTCCGGCTTGCAAGACTGGAAACTCCTCTTGCCCCACCGGCGGGGGGGGGGGAGCTTTCCTTCCCTCCCTGCGTTTGATTTCCTCCCCTGCTTACATCGTCTTCTTTGCTCTTATAGTTCAGCGTTATTCCTAGCTTCTTAAGAATCTCTTGTTGCGCCAATCTTCTATTCATCTTCTCCGCCACAAAGAGCGGGTTGTCCGAGAGGACCACCGTCTCCGGTGCAACTCCCTCACCAGTACCCGCATCCTTCGACGCTTCTCCTAGGTTATCAAATAACACAACCGGCGTTTCTGCCGCCCTGTTCGTGTCATTTGCTGATGACCTCTCGTCCTCTCCTCCTTCCAGCCCTTCCATGCCCACGTAGACCGATCCTTCTGCCTCGTCCGCGTCATCTGGCGGTCTAGTCCCGCCGAACCTTCCCCTTCCTCCCCGGCCTCCACGGCCACCATTAGCGCCCCCTCACATAAACCCTAGCAGAGCACCACGCAAACCCTAGCAGAGCGATGTAGGAAAAATAAATTGTGATGACACTTGTATGCAATTTATGTTTTATTGTGTAACAAAATATTGTTATTACGACAAATTTAAGTTGTCTTTTGCCAATTATTTTGTTACTTACCTATTTATTCAAAAAATGTGCAAGTATACATACATTAAACAAGGCAAGTTCCATGCATTCACATAGTAGTGGTTAAAGTAATATTTACTTTATATATACATATAAAAGTAATAATAAGAAAACCAACAAACAAAATCAATCTTGTATAAAATTATATATTTATTGTAAATTTTAATCTGGTATTGCATAGTCAATATAGTTCTATGGTCATTATTTTTAAAATCATTCTATAATTAAATGACAAATTGTTCTAAAAGAAAAGGATAGGATAGCCAGATCTTGACTACATTGCCAAACATAATTAGACTGGATCCTAAATGGTAGCCAAACAGAATAACACTAAATACTGGCTCAATCCTGACTAGTTGACCAGAATCAGACTGGGTTGCCAAATAGAATCAGACTGGATCCAGACTACCCCAATTAAGATCTACTGACTAACCCTAACTAACCCAGTCAAAACTATAGAATCCCAGTCCCGAACCAAATTGGGGCTTAGGAATTCAGTTAGCCAACTAACAAACAATTTTTTATCGGATTGAGTTAGGTAAGTGTTGAATGATTTATGGTTTTTGGAAAAACCTTTTCAAGAAACTACTTTCTCGATATAGGTTTTAATCCTTTAGACATATTGGGACATTCCCAAGTCATATCCTATTTGATGCCTCATAAACCATTTAGATGGTTCATTATTTAATGATGGGTCTATATGTTTATGAGGGATCAAGAAGACTGGATTAATTTATAGTTATATCATGACTTCAACATTGGTACAATTCCTTCATTCTTACGTATCATTATGTTCAAATGGATTTTGACTTGTGATACATTATAACAACGCTTTCCTGAAGGTACTCAAGATATTGATGTAAAGTATTTCAACATTTGATCTCATCAAAGTTCTTAATACTTTTATCAAAGTTATACTTCAGTTATAATCTCCTTGAACACTTTAAGAGATTTATGTATCTACTTTATTGAGTACATATCATCATATTACCATTAGTTGAAATGAAGCATAAGCAATTATCTATAGCATTCATTCACAAGATTTTCATTCATCACATGCATGAGATCTAATGAAAGCTTATACTCCCACTACATTTAGTGAAGAACATCATGTTACATTGCACGTAAATAAGACTTGCATGTTTCCTTAGGGTCTATAACAAAGGGAATCTAGATCAACATCAATATGTATTCTAGGCATGCATTTGCCATATTCATATAACATGACTAATGCTAATGACAATTTTGAGTTACAATTATAATCTTTGATATAAACATTATAAACATTCATCTTTAGATCATTTTACATAAATATCACAAGATATTTAGGGCTAATTCCATGTAATATCATATATTTGAAATAGAAACACAAAAACTTACTTTATTGATTTATCATCCTTGTCATATAAGATGCTTTAAAATAAATGTTTCTATTATACTAGCATAATGAAATGATAGTTCTATTAACTCTATTACATTCCCATTAGGCTAAGATAAATTTAAATGTAGATAATGACATCTACAACACTTGATCTTCCTTGTCCATCTTTGTCCTCCTATGAGGGCTTTTACTTCTTATCAAATCATGCACATCAATATGTTAGATCTTTATCTGGTATCATATACCAATATTAAGAAGTGATCAAATTTATCTTAAAGTATTTATACCTAAAAAGGAGGCCTCAGTGACATCCTTCTTCTTTAGTTACTCTAACTAGAGTGGGCAATTCCTCTTCCAATGTTTGGGCTATTGACAATGGTGACAATTGCCTCTTTTCTTCACTCCACCTTTTGCCTTGAGATATGAAGACTTGGGATTCTGACCATCTTTAGAAGTATCCTTAGCTTTGCCTTTGCCTTTAGACTTCCTCTTTGTTTTGTTGATCACCATCAAAAACTTGGGTTTGCCTTTCTTCATTTGGGTCTCATCTATTCTCAACATTCCCAACAACTCCGTCAATGACTTGTCAAAGTTGTTCATGTTGTAGTTCATGACAAACTGATTGTATGACACTAGAAGAGACTACATAATCACGTCAGTGGTCATCTGTAGGACCAAGGAGAATCCTAGTCTAGCTAGGTTCTCCACATACCCAAAGATCTTGAGTACATGTGGACCTACTAGATCTCCTTTGGTCATGATGCACTTAAACAACACCTTGGAGACATTATATCTCTCTGGTCTTGCCTGATCCTGGTACATGTTCTTGATATATATGGCCATCTCAATCACCCCCATGTTCTCTACTTCCTCTACAACTCATTGTTTAGGGAGCAAAGTGTAACGCTCGGGCCCACTGCCCAAGGTTCTAGTAGAGTTTCAGGAATGACGACAGGCCCCACAGACCACCACTAGCCTTAATTGTGTGCTTTGTCCACACTCATGCGCAAGCCAGGATCAACTTCCTGACTGGTCACCCATCCCAGTACTACTCCAAGCTGAGCACGCTTAACTATGGAGTTCTTAGTGATGGGCTCCCAGAAAAGGAGGTGCACCTTGGTGATATGGGTAGTCCAATCATTCCTTTTAAGATCATGTTATCCGAGGCCTCAAATCCTGGGATGTTACAATCTCCCCAACTTAGACTCTTGACGTCCTCGTCAAGGCTCAACTAAAAGGCCTCATAATCTCTTCCCCATTTCAGTGCAGACCCACAATGACCCATGGACACCCAGCTCTAGATCACGGAACACCAGCGCAAGGGTGGCTACGTCAACCATGGACAACCCTTTCCTACATGCATGGACCGCACGGCTCATGACTGGCATGCCATGCCCATGTAGGCCCCACCTACTAGAGGGGAATTGGCTCTGATACCATTTGTAATGTCCGGGCCCACTGCCCATGGCTCTAGTAGAGTTTCAGGAATGACGATTGGCCCCACAGCCCACCACTAGCCTTAACTGCACGCTTTGTCCACACTCATGCGCAAGCCAGGATCAACTTCCCGACTGGTCACCCATCCCAGTACTACTCCAAGCTGAGCACACTTAACTATGGAGTTCTTAGTGATGGGCTCCCGAAAAAGGAGGTGCACCTTGGTGATATGGGTAGTCCAATCATTCCTTTTAAGATCATGTTATCTGAGGCCTCAAATCCTGGGATGTTACATTCTCCCCACTTAGACTCTTGACGTCCTCGTCAAGGCTCAACTATAAGGCCTCGTAATATCTTCCCCATTTCAGTGCAGGCCCACAATGACCCATGAGCCAGCTCCTGATCACGGAATACCAGCACAAGGGTGGCTACGTCTACCATGGACAACCCTTTCCTACATGCCTGGACTGCACGACTCAAGACTGGCATGCCATGCCCATGTGGGGCCCACCTACTGGAGGGGAATTGGCTCTGATACCATTTGTAACGACCGAGCCCACTGCCCATGGCTCTAGTAGAGTTTCAGGAATGATGACTAGCCCCACAAAGCACCAATAGCCTTAACTGCGCACTTTGTCCACACTGATGCGCAAGCCAGGATCAACTTCTCAACTGGTCACCCATCCCAGTACTACTCCAAGCTGAGCACGCTTAACTATGGAGTTCTTAGTGATGGGCTCCCATAAAAGGAGGTGCACCTTGGTGATATGGGTAGTCCAATCATTCCTTTTAAGATCATGTTATCCGAGGCCTAAAATCCTGGGATGTTAGACAAAGCATCAAATACTTGACATCCATGACATCTTCAATATGCTTTTGGTACGCATCCTCGTCATCCCTTAGAGCATTTCGAGTAAGTTCCTCTAGTTCTGGTGTTTCCAGGACATAGAGCTTGCACTCTTGTGCAATAAAAATTCTCAACATCCTGAACCAGTCATATAAATTGTTCACAGTAAGTTTGTCCCATATATTAAAGTGATTTTTTTATTTTCATCATTTGTCTCTACAAAAGAATTTCCAATTTAGTCAAAAACATATTTTTGATTTGATTTGATTAAACTTTGGGCGGTAATTTTGGGGGTCTTTATTTCTCCGTATTTTTCTCAAATTGATAAACCTCAAGTATGAATTCAGAAAATTGTAGCAAATAATTTTCTAATGAGCCAGATCCAAGATAATTCAACCATGATCGGACCAACATCAGCATACATAGTCGATCATCAAGGTAGAAACTTCTTCCAATTGCATCATATGCAACTCTGGATAGAGGATATGCACAACTCTTTGCCATAATCATCTTTATGCTTCTAGGCCCATACGATCTGGGAATCACCAGTTAAGCCTGACCTGATAGACAATATGATAATAATGCACCCCTCTATGACAAAACCTACATTACTACCATCACACTTCCACAAGGTAGACGATGCATCACGCTTTGGCATAACCTATGCTTGGTCAAACAAGTTTTTCAGGTGTATTTCTATTGGAAAGCATCTTAGGCTTATTGGTTTGATTGAGGAGTTTTTATATATACCATATATATATATTCATATATTGTATCCAATCACCACATATATAGAATGTATCATATACGAGCTATATCCCACAACGTAAACATGCAATATAAAACAAAATGTGAGGGTTATGGCCATGTCTACTTGTAATTCCTTGGATCCACAAGGAATTACTACCACCTAGGTCAATCATCACATCACATGTATTAACCTACGGTTGATGTAAATATGTGCTTGCTAATCTGGGTAGATTGGTTCAACCCTTGAACCTGTCGTCTTGCCTCTTGGCCAGTTGGTTGGTCATCTCGAATGACATGTTATCCAACCGATGTTTGAACTCGTTCCAAATGGTTGGATGGACCCACAATGTGGTCATCTGGCTCCATTGTTCTTTCCTCCAAGGTCCTTCTGATGGTCATCTCATCTCCCAAAATGGTCGTCTCCTCCGACGATTATCGTTGTTGCATAAATAAAAACTATCATATTGCTACTTTATTATCTTGTAAAGAGAAACCTCGAATTACATTCTAGGGGAGAAAAGGTAGGAAAGAGTTACTTTATATTGGGAATATAGAGGTAGTGGATCAGTACGCAGACCAAGATAAACAAGAACAACCACACCATCCAACAACACACAAACATCGGGTTTAGGACATAACCACGCAATACAACCACCATAAAATCACTTTTAGGGCGACATGTGTAAATTGCATATATATATATATATATATATATATATATATTAGTTTGGGATTATGTGGTCTTTAATCAGATGAAATAAATAAAAACTACTCACATTGTATGCAACAAATAAAAACTAAACCAAAAATCTGATCATATCGATAGTTCTAAAACATAGTAAATTGATGAGGCTCTAATACCACTGTAGGAAAATGTGGGCATACAGTATAGTAGTGGAAATAAAAAAAAACCTATATGTATTCCTATAACAGCAAAACCGCATCAACTACTATGAAATAGGAAGGATGGTTTTAGCGAGTTATACTTGGTCCTGCAACAAGTCCAATGACAAAACTCGCTTCTATACAACTATCAATTGTTTCTCTTGGATGGTGGTGTGCAGCACCTGGTCTTTATCACGAACAATGAACTGGACAACTTCTACAATGCCTCTGGTGGTCTCTCCATAGACTGTAGGTTGACTTTACTATTCAATTAGAAGTAGAAGGATTGCTTCCTCTACAGCAGTCCAAACGGACCAACTAGAACTCATGTCATTTACCAAGAGTGGGCAGGCTGGAGTTGTCCCTCCCGTTGGTGTACTAGTCAACAACCTTCTCTCCCACTAACAATGATCACCAGTTGTTTCTCTCCCGTAACTATCCCAACCTATCAGGTAGGAATTTCTTGGGTCTCTCGGTTACCGCAAAGAGAGAGGACAATAGTTTTCATAGGAATTGATTCTCAGTTGTATGTGTTGTATCTTTGGAAGCCCCTAACACCCATCCTTTTATGCGCAGAGTTTGGGCCAGGGCTCCCAATCGGTACATTATTGTGTGGGAGTGGAAGGGACTGGGAGAACTTGAACTTTTGCAATCTACAAGATGCCAAAAGGTCATTTGGCACACCCAGACGATATTTTGGTGTGCAAGACAGTCGTCTCATACTCGATTGGATACAAATTTGGTAATTTTGATTCTAATTAATATCACAAATAAATTTCCTTTTACCCCAAGTAAAGTACAATCGAATACATTTGGGAAACATCCAACACATTCATTCGGACCAACCGATCCTTCTCACCCAAGCGAGACACCCGTCTCACTCACCTAGATAGTTGTCTAGTGAGTCACAAATGAGCCGGTTATATCAATTACATTGAACCAGTCAGTTCAAGGGCAAAACTAGCCAATTTGAACTATGATTAGCCCTACAACCCAAACGGCCATCACAACACTTGAGATGCTTGTATGGATGACCAAATAGCTGTGTCACCCTATGAAATGGTCATTTGGTAGTTTAGTCAGCTAAGCCATTGATTTGTTGTGTGAATTGAATACCTAAACACTTTAGTAATCAATCCAATTATCATTCAAGATTAAACTCCTCTTCTAGATGAGTGCCTATGTGTGTGACCCTATAAGTCCCATGTCATGTTTGTAGTGAATGTCCATAACTAGATTATGACCTCGCATATAGAGAGTGGTTCCTAGTCGCACATCAGTGCTACCCAAGTGAATGGAAAGTTGGAGAACAACTTCAACCTACCCTCAATGTAAGGTGTTTCATTGATTGTATTATCCCTTTGTCTTTGATATCTAGAATGAACTCAAGCCATGGAAGGTCACCCTTTCAACATTAAACTTAGTTCCTTGAACCAAGAGTAGACTGTATGATAATATATGACCTCAATATCATATATTGATTCATATGTACATGCATATGCATTTCTCACTCTCACTTATCAAGTGTCCAAGATATCACATTCCATTAGGAGAGACAAATCCCATATCTATCACTCATAGTCCATCTCCATGTGTCAAAGTCACCCAATCATCACTGTTATAACAACCCATATTTCAAGACCGTGTTTGATAATGTCAAAGTGTTCCCAATGACATGAGATAAGTGTTGTGATTTCAAGTCTAAGAATCACAACCACTACCTTCACTATGACATGTGACTATGACAACCAATTATGGTTTCCAAGTGTCACTCTCAAGGTGGGTCTATCTTATACACTATTCTGTAACATGTATCTATATTCTTGATTTGGTATAGCAATATCATGGCTAATGAGATTTTGTCATCAACCAACTCACACTCTAGTCTTTAATGTTACTGGTGTCTATCTACCTTCCACAATAACAATGGAATAGGGACATAGTAAGAATGAACATAATCTTAATATCCATATGATCTCAACCTCCAAGGATAATACTTGCAGACATACATCATTGATAATTGTCATTCTATAGATATTCACAATGTCTCCTCATTATCTCATAATTGTGTGTAACATATGAATCGAAAGCTTGCCTTTATAATTTTTTATTATTAATCAAATACTTTTAGGTAATTAATCTATGTCAATCATCATATATTTGTCTCTATGGGCATACCTTACCAACATGAACTTCCTCATTGAACATGGAAGACCTTATTTTCCTAGATCATCTTGGCATACCAATCATTTGTTATGTGATTTGTCATGTGACATGTAACCCTAATGTCACTTTGGCATTCTAGTCCGGTTCTATGTGATTTATCTCACTTATTGCAAAATATCACATTGATGACGTGGCTCTAAACGCATCTCGATGTGGTTTTGGTGACATTTTAATGAGAGGGAACTTACTCATGTAACACTAAAGGAACCCCTCCCCAGACACTCTTGAAAATTTGTATCCTCTATTATGAGATATATCACACTTGTTGTGAGAGGGACTATCATGATGAGGGCATAATCTTGTCCCTGATGTTATTTTAATGACTTTCTCATGGATGGAACTTCTTTATATGATATGGAAGGCCCCTCCACTATGGGTGACCCTTGCATTTAGATTCTCTGGTATGAAATTTGGCTCACTTGTTTTGAGAGGGTACGCTCAAAGGTCATCCTCTATCTAGTGTTAATTACTTTCTATGAGAGGAGACTTCCTAATTTCACATGGAAGACACCTCTCCTTGTGACTTATTGGCATGATAATCTTTCACAATGTAATTTCACTCACTTATCGATAGAGATAACTCAAATAGTTAGGGTTTAAGATCATGCTCGATGATGCTTTGTGGGGATATATCAATACATTTATTTGATAATTCATAAAGGAGATGTGTGAGAAAATTGCTATTGAGAGCCATTCATAATGAGATATTGGCTGATGATAGCCCCCAAATGCATACATGTCTCTTTGTAATCATTCTAAGGCTAATGGGACTTTGTACTGTGAGAGAAATTTCTCATTGGAAATGGCTTGCATAGACCACCCATGTCCAGCAACAATAGTTCCAAATGGGTGGTGGCTATGGAAAACATCTAAACGACCATGCTTAGATCATCCCTAAACTCATACATGTCCGATTTATGAACATTATAAGAAGACAATATATTTATACATGTCACTAACTAAACATTTTTTATGGTCATGTTGATTGAGCACACTATCATGATATGGGACCTAACTCTTCCCAGAAGCATTTCCACAGACTTGCTATGAGAGGATACTATCATGATATGGGTCTTGGCTCCTCTTACACGAATTTTGGGGGACTTGTTGTGAGATGACATTCTCGTGATATGGACCCTAGTTCCTTACAAATACATTTTAGGGACTTGTTGTAGAACAAACTATCATGATATGGGCCCTAACACAACTACCACAAGAAACAACCACAAACAACTACCACAAGTACTGTAATTTTTCAATTGACATGGAAAAAAGTTACTATGCAATCATGATATGGGCCCCAACTCATCCCAAATGCATTTTCAAGGACTTTTTCTGGAGGACGATGTCAAGAGATGGGTGCGGCTCCTCCCTGATTCATTTTAATGGACTTGTCGTGAGAGGTCACTATTTTGATATGTGCACTAACTCTTCACAAATGCATTTTTAGGGACTTACTATGATATGACATGTCATGATATGCACCCAAGAACCACCCAAATACATAACAAGGGACTTGTTGTGAGAGGAAACTGTCATGATATGGACCCCATATCCTCCCAAATGCATGTTTAGGGAATGGATATGAGATGAAATTGTCATGATATGGGCCCTGGTACCTCCCAAATGAATTAGGAGGGACTTTCTATGAGAGGACACCATCATGATATGGGTCCCAAGTTACCCAAACTTTGTATGAGAGGACACTGTCATGATATGGGTCTCATCTCCTCACAAATGTATTCTAAGGGACTTTCTATGAGAGGACATTGTCATGATATGGGCCACGGATCTAAAACATATAAAGGGTGGGGGTGAATATAGCTTTTGATACTTTAAAATTTAATTGAAAACTCAAACAAAGAAGGAGGAAACAAGGAAGACACTTTGATTTACAGTGGTTCCAAACTTTGAATCAAGTTGTCCGTCCACTACCCAATTATTTTCAATTGGGATTTTAAAAGTGATTTACTTTATTTACCTTGCAAGGATGTTACAACAAAATACAATCACATTCCACTCGAAGTAGCCTTCACTTGGAAGTAGCCTTAACCTCCTTGAAGCAGTCTTCTTGAAGTAACCTCAAGCAACCATGGAGCATCCTTCACCACCTTGAAGTAGCTCCACCATCGTGGGATAACCTTCACCTAGAAGTAGCTCCAACCTCCTTTTAAGCAACCTTCTTGAAGTAACCTCAATCACACCTTGGAGCAGACCACTTTGTTGAAGTAGCACCAAGAAACCTCCTTTCAACAACCTCCAACCTTAGGATTAGTCAAGGAGAACAAAGTATAATATAAAAGAAATAGATTGGAAGAAGGAAAATACTTATCCAATAAAGTACAACGTTTTGATCTTATATCAAGCATTTAGATCTCCTATCCACTTATTATGGAAGCGACAATATGTGGTGTCTAGGAGATTGCAGCTATAGGATACAACTCTAGAGCACAAAGAAGAAGATAGCAAGTGAATCTCAACATTGTTGCTCTCTAGAATGGATGTTAAAGTGTATCTTGTGTTTTAGGCGTCCTAAGACCTCTCCTATTTATAGGAATTGTTTGCAAGTACTTAGTGATATTTTAGGGAGTCTCTATAGTTTTCTTAGTGCTTAAATAGTTGTTAGGTGTACATTAGTTGGCTAGCAATGACTGATTTATTCACACTCAAAAGAACAATCTAGAACACTACTTGGTCGACAAGTTTGTCGATTGAACAATGTCTCGGTCGAGCATTTCCTTGAATGAGGATGGGTTTAAGGCAAATATGTAGCAATGTATATTTTCATCTCCCAATTACTAACTACTTGGTCTGACGGTCACAAGCTTTGGATCGAGGTTTGCTCGGTCGACAATGTTTTCGATCGAAACCCACTTTAGAGCACCAATGTGTAAGTTATTGACAATGCTCATATATTCGACGAAGGTGGTTCTCATTCGACAAAACCTTCCACTAAGTGTGTCTTTGTCGACAAGTTTCTCGACTGAGAATATCCCTTTTTTAGTCTTTTAAATCAAATCATCTATTAAGTGTGTGTTTCAATTAGTGATGGTGACTCTAACTCTAGGGGAAAACCTAACTAAGAGTTATAAGTGAATAGGGAAGATCTAACTCTTGATTTACATGATATTCTCAGTACTTGCACATTATATCTTTGTACAAGTGTTTACATTTGAGTAAATGATGAACATATATACAATTAAACGCATTCGATCTTCAATTTGCATTGATCTTCAACTTTCCACTTAGTAGAATGTCCTTATTACCTTGAACCCAAAAATACTCAAATAACACATTAGATCCATATGTATGTAATGATTGTCATCATCAAAACAAAGGGTATTCCAATGTCCAATTAGCCAACAATCTCCCCCTTTTTAAAGATGACAAACATTCCTATAGTATAAGCAAAATATTTGAAATGAAATGAGTTTAATACCTGTGATGTACCTTAAATAAATAGATTCTTTTGATCTCATTAAATGTGTGATAATATACCAAACGATATATGGAATATTATATCCATCTCTTAAAGAAAATGTAGGACCAATTAATGTCAAGCGAAAGATCATGAAAACTCATGATAATATTTTACTTTATTTTATTTCTCCCCCTTTGTCATTTAAAAAAGATAATCATATGCGTAATTCAATAAGACTCCCACTTAATTGTTTACTTTAAAACGAATGTCAAATTTAGCCACAATTCAAAAAACCAAGATTAATTTCTTGATTATTTGCAAGGGATGTTAATCCTTGAAATGACATGAGATTCCTTTAGGCTCATGGTGGGATCAATGAATGCATTTTTATATTAATGTCTCAATGATTTAAAAGGGTTTCTAAGCCCTAAAATAATATGATATTCCTTTAGGATCATAATGGAATCAATAAATGTAGCTCTAACCAAATTTAATGGATGTTTAGATCAAATTGGTGTAGAGAGTCCAATTAAGAGGAAGATGAAAAAGATAAGCACATTATATCCTAAGATTGTGTGAGATCCCCCTAATCTCATAACCAAAGTGAGCTAAAAAATGTTAAACCATTTCAAATCATAACCATTTTTAAAATCAATTGATCAAGTAAAACTATGAGTCAATTTTTATGATCTTTAAGCATTCTTGTTTCTTGCATGATTTTGATTTTGAAATTTCTCTCATTCTAAGTAATTAACATGATGAGAAAATTACATATTTACCATACCAATGTTGTATGCAAGTGAATTATTTGATTTACAAATATGAATTTTGGTTAGGCTTATTTTTGGTTGACCATGACTTTGACTAGGGTGCCCCTCGGTTGAAGTCCTTTTTGGTTGAGAGGCATTTCAACAGATTTCCAATTAATGCAATTTTATCTAGAATGAATCAATATATAACATTTTATTGACATAAGTGACCAGTCAACTTCTTGTTGTATGCATATTCAATCTTATTTCTTGTCATAAGTTTAAGCAACATAGATTTATTCTATAATGGTCCTTTTCTTTTTACATCCATTTCAAGAGTTTGATGTCCTTATGACCACAAGTCTTACCCATTAATGCATAAGTCATATCAAATTATATTTACTTTCATTATATCCTAGCTTTATTTATAATTTCATGCCCATTGAGTTACAATTGAATGTTTGCTTATAGGTCTAGGAATTGAATCTTATGCATTAATTAATCTCATATAGAAACTGTCCAATAATAAACTCCTTTTAAGATATGGTTAAGTATTGTTGTGTATAATTATCATTTATTCTTCAATTCTCTTATATGTAGACTTATACATCCTAGATGTTTTTTTGATGTTGAATATTCCAGAATAAACCCTTTTTGTGAATTAAGATCAAATTTGTCTTCTCCTTCTTTTGTTATAGAATAAGATTTGTGAATGCGTTCTAGTGAGTAAAATTTTAGTTTCGACAAGAAGTTTTACTTTGATATTTTCTTATGATTCATAACCATTTTCATAGCACTTATGATGTAATTATTTTACAAATTGAATAAAAAAATTTGTACTGACATCACCTAGGCCACTAGTTTTACCTTCAAACCTTCTTCAAATGTGACCAATAATTTTACCTTCTCTCCATTTGTGTGGAAATCTTCTTATTTTTAGTCATATGCTAATTGGGGAAATCTCTATATACCATCCAAACCTGTAAAGTATAAATTTTTGGTCCCCATAGAGTGGTCCTTTTGATTAGGATCATTCAAATATTTAGAACAATCTAAAATGAAGAATCCATCACAGGTTTGAGTCACCAAAGTTAACTGCAATTGAATAATTATATTTTGAATAAACAATTCTGATAGAATATCTTCAATCAATCTTTTCTCCGACCAAAAGAATTATCGGTCGAACTATTTGTTGTCCAGGAAGATTTTTCAATAAAAACAAAGTTGACAAAGCTACCTTCAATCAAATGTTTCTTGGACTGGAAGTGATCTCAGTCGAGCATGTTTTCGACCGAGATGATGTTCTATGTATTTTTAGTAAATTCAATATTTCTAGTGTAAACATATCATCCCATTATTTTTTGGATAACATAATTAAGCAATAAAAATATGCAATGATATACAAGTTCAAGCTTAATTCAGTTGAGATAAGACATTATAAATTTCAAAGTGAAGTTTAGGTCAAATCTAAACTAATATGTCCAACATTTTTAAGTTGGGGTTTTTGGAACCCAAACCAAGTCAACATCCTTTTTCTTATATGGGCAAGAGAATAAATAATGTCCAAGACATAAACAATAATGACAACAAATAGAATCAATTTCTTTTCTCTACTTAGCTAGATTGTCTTTAAGCACATACATGACCTTGATTTTTGGTTTTTGTGTTTTTCTAGTTCTAGTTCTTTGGTAGAATTTATCTTTAGGTACATAGCCTAGACCCCTTATTCCTTTTTGTCCAAAATATCTTTCCAAGATTTTGTCAAGAATATTATTACTCTTTAGACTATCACCATGTTTTTGTAACTTAGTAATTTCATCAATTTTTTAGCAATATGTTGCATTGCTTGATCTAAACTTGAAACCAAAGAATCTATTTCTCTAACGATGATATCATAATTTCAATGAGAACATAGAGCAGGTTGAGTTTGATAGTTATTCATGCTAGCAAGAAATTAAACCTTTTCTTGAGAAAAAAGATTATTGTCGGTTTCTAGAGCAAGCAACTTGATATTGTAATCATTAATAGATGATTTTAGGGTAACTTTTTTGAACATAAGACTTTCATTTTTATAAGTAAGATCATTCAATTTAGCATACAATTCTAATTAGTTTTTGTAAGCCTTTTTAATTTCTTTTTACAATCAACATATTTATCATGTAATTCTTCAATATTATTGACTAAATCCTCTTTAGATAAATCAAGAAGACTTACCTCATTTTCTTATCCATTGGTTGTTGTAGTGAAACAACTTACCTTCTCTTCTTTAGTCATGAGACATTCTACTTCTTCTTCTCCACTCTCACTATCGTCGCTTGAGTCATCCCAAGCTTCTATGTAGGCCTTTATTTCTTCTTGAGAGAGTATTTCTTTCCCTTCTTGACTTTAGGACACTCATTTTTTAAATTTCCCTTCTTGCTGCATTCCAAACACCTAAAGGATGAAGAGAAAGAAAAACACGAATTTTTTTATATTTGAATCTTCTATATTGCTTACCATTAACAATAAGTGCCTCCTCTAGACTATCTTCTTCACTTGTTTCATTATTTTCTTGAATTATAGCTTTAGTTTCTTCCTTAAATGCAATTTCCTTCCTTTTTGCCTTTTTGTGTTTGACTGCCAATCTTCTTCTTCAAGGGTGACCTCATGTGTCTCTATATTGCCAATGAGCTGCTCCATCCTCATTGTGGTGAGGTCATTAGCTTCTTCAATGGCTGTCACCTTTGGCTTGTATTTTGAAGGCAAAGATCTAAGGATCTTGGACACCTGATCTTCTTCAATTATATACTTACCTAGTGCATTCAAACTGTTAACAATAGAAGAAAATGTTACACACATTTCACTAATGGATTGATTAGGTTGCTTTTGAAATTGTTCAAACTTTTGTTTAAGCATGTTAATTTTGGTATTTTTAACTTGGGTTGTACCTTCATGTGTTATTAAATGTTTATGCCATATATCAAAGGTTGTTTTACATGATGATTTCATATTAAACTCACTTACATAAATAGAACAATATAGTATGCTTACCACTTTTTGCACTTAATTGAACTTGTTTTACGATATTTGGACCCCATGTTGCACATGCCTTCATGGGAAGTACATAAGGTATACATACCATACTCTATATCTCTAGGCTGATCCCTTGAAATTAGAATTTCATTCTTATTTTCCAATAGGTGTAGTTTCTTGCATCAAGGGGTGGTCATCGAGTCACATGAGTCCCTTCAAGGTTGAGGATGTGAAGTATATTATCCCCCATTCTTCAAGACTTGTTAGGGCTCCTTGAAGACCTATTTTGATACCAATTCGAAGATCTATAGGGGGGTGAATAGAGCTTTTGATACTTTAAAATTTAATTGAAAACTCAAATAAAGGACGAAGAAACAAGGAAGACACTTCAATTCAGAGTGGTTCCAACCTTTGAATCAAAGGTTGGCAGTCCACTACCCAATTTTTCCAATTGGGTTTTTGAAACTGATTTATTTTATTACCTCGCAAGGATGATACAACAAAATACAATCACCTTCCACTCCAAGTATCCTTCACCTTGAAATAGCCTAAACCTCCTTAAAGTAACCTTCTTGAAGTAACGTCAAGAAAACTTGGAGCAACCTTCACCTCCTTGAAGTAGCTCCACCACCTTTAGATAGCCTTCACCTAGAAGTAGCTCCAACCTCCTTTGGAGCAGCCTTCTTGAATTAACCTCAATCACACCTTGGAGGAGCCTTCTCTTTGATGAAGTAGCACCAAGCAACCTCCTTTCAACATCCTGCAACCCTAGGAGTAGTCAAGGAGAACAAAGTACAATATAGAAGAAATAGATTGGAAGAAGGAAAATACTTATCCAATGAAGTACAATGTTGTGATCCTATATCATGAATTTAGATCTCCTATCCACTTAATATGGATTGGCTATATGTGGTGGCTAGGAGATTGTATCTATAGGACACAATACTAGAGCACAAGGAGGAAGATAGCAAGTGAATCTCAACTTTGTTGCTATCTAGAATGGATGCTCAAGTGTAGCTTGTGTTTTAGGTGTCCTAAGAACACTCCTATTTATAGGAATGGTTTGCAAGTACATAGGGATGTTCTAGGGGGTATCTAGAGTGTTCTTAGTGCTTAAATAGTCGTTAGATGTACATTAGTTGGCTAGCAATAGCTAATTTATTCTTGCTTAAAAGAACAATCTAGAACCATACTTGGTCGACAAGTCTGTCGGCTGAACTGTGTATCTATTGAGCATTTCTTCTACCAAGGATGGGTTTAATGCATTTATGAAGAAATGTCTATTTGCAACTCCCAACAACTAACCACTTGGTCTAACAGTCACAAGCTTTGGACTGAGGTTCACTCGGTCGACAATGTTTTTGACTGAAACCCATTTCAGAGTACAAATGTGTATGTTATTGAACCGTTCTCATATGTTTGACTGAGATGGTTCTTGTTCGACAAAAGATTTGACTGAGTGTGTCTGGGTGGAGAAGTTTCTCGACCGAGAATATCCCTATTTCAGTCTTTTGAATCATCTCTTCAGTGTGTGTGTTTCAATGAGTGATGGTGACTCTAACTCTAGGAAGAAACCTAACTAAGAGTTATAAGGGGACAGGGACGATCTAACACTTGATTTACATGATATCTAAGTACTTGTACATTATATTTTTGTACAAGTGCTTACATTTAAAGACACTCATTAACACATATATAGTTAAACACATTCAATCTTCAATTTGCATTGATCTTCAACTTTCCACTTGGTAGAATCTCCTTATTACCTTGAACCCTGCAATACTCAAATGGCACGTTAGATTCAAAAGTATGAAATTTTTGTCATCATCAAAACAAAGTCTATGCTAATGTAAAATTTATCCAACAATCTCCCCCTTTTTGAAGAACACAAACATTCCTAAAATATAAGAAAAATATTTGAAATGAAATGAGTTTCATACCTATGATGTACCTCAGATGAATAGATTCTTTTGATCTCATAAAATATGTGATAATATACCTAAAGAAATAGGGAACATGATATCCATCTCTTAAGGCAATGTAGAACCAATTAATGTCAAGCCAAGAGATCATGAAACCTACAAATAATATTTTACTTTATTTTGATTTATTTTATTACTCCCCCTTTGTCATTTCAAAAAGATAATCATATGTGTAAGTTCATAAGAATCCCACTTAATAGATTACTCCCCCTTAATATTTTACTTCAAAAAGAATGCCAAATTTATCCATAATTCAAAAAAACAAGATTAATTTCTCAATCATTTGTAAGGGATGTTAATCCGTGAAATGATATGAGACTCCTTTAGGCTCATGGTGGGATCAATGAATGTGTTTTATATTAATTTCTCAACCATATGGAAGGGATGTTAATCCATGAGATGATATGATATTCCTTTAGTCTCATAGTAGAATTAATAAATGTGTTGCTAACCAAATATAAGGGATGTTAAGCCCAAATTTGTGTAGAGAGTCCAATTAAGATCAAGACTAAAAAGATATGCACATTATATCCTAGGATTGTGTGAGCTCTCCCTTAATCTCATTACAAAAGTGAGCTAAAAATGTTGAAGTATTTCAATCATAACCAACTTTAAAATCAATTGATCAAGTAAAACTATGAGTCAATTCTTATGATCTTTAAGCATTCTTGTTTCTTGCACTATTTTGATTTAGAAATTTCTCTCATTCTAAGAATTTAACGTGATGAGAAAATTACAGATTTACTGTGATAGAGTGAGGTTTTACTTATATTTTCTCTCTCTTATAATTTTCTTATTTCCAATAATACCCTCAACCTTTTCACTTTCTTAATTGACTAAAAGTTATTATCAATTTTATAAAAGTCCAAACCCAAATTTCATAGTAGATGAAATCCATGTATTAGGGTACATAGTCAATTCATATAAAAAACATATGAGTTTAGCCCTCAATTATCTACCATCGCTAGATAATATCATCATTAAGTTTGGGTTAAAATTTCATCCTAATAGAATACTCCATTTAGGAGTTATAACCTTTTGATTTTTGATTCACAATATGTCAAATACCTAGGCTTGGACCTAAGTGGGAAGATTATTTGATCAAATGTGACTCATAATATCATGCACCCCCTTAGGCATGGGCCTTTAATATTGGCCCTACTTCCCCAGTCGGACAATATCCTTGATCGCAGATCGCGTGAGGATCCAACAGCCTAAGTCTTGTCTCCTACCTCCCGCAAAGGGCAGGGAGGCGAGAACAAACTCAATCCAGCCAAACCGCCACCTCACTCTGTATCTCAATTCTTTGCCAGATGAGATGACTCTATCTTGTGATTTTGTGGCTATCCACCCCAATCTTGACTGGGTTTCAGGCATTGTTGCACCATCCTAACCTCCCTATCACCTGACCTTCTCACTCCAGCGGCGGCCAACAAACCCAAAACCCAATATTGCCCTAAACCGACCCAGAGGTTCTATATAAGACCTCCAGAGGGTCACTGCCACCCCCTTTACATTCAACCCATACTATCAAGCATATTGGTGACCTTAAGACCCCGAATCGGCCTTTGTGGTCAGTTGCCTGACCTGCGGTGCCGCTGCATTACCCATCTTGGGCGTTTCTCTCCTCACCCTCTTTCCCCAAGTATCCACTCACTTCCATGTGAAGGCTCACTAAACTTGGGTGGAAACTCTATTGTGGTGCATGAGGCCTCCTGCCCCGTACTCCCCCTCATTCTAGTGAGCCCTCGCCGCATCCGCAAGATCTAAAAGAAGCTCATTAAAGGATAGGAGGGACACGTGAGGTCATCTAGACCTATCAGTAGACACCACTTCAACAAGCCTAGGTGCAAATCAACTGAAGTCAGTGGAGCTGCGATTTGCTTGGGTCCAATAAAAAATGCCACATCATTGATCTGGGATTGAGCTCGTGAAACCTTGGATCAATCTGAGTTGTCAATCCAGTCAGATCTGGTTGTTGATCGAGGTAATATATCAACCTTTTTATTTAACCAATAGAAAATTTATTATCTTAGAAAAATCATAGAAATTAGTAGGAATATCTATTATATACCATTTCCATCAAAAAAATTAAAGCTATTCACATAAAATATCATCAGGACATATATCTAATTCCTTTTTTAAAAGTATTAGATTAAATCCTAATGACCATACTTAGGTAATGACATCATGTAACAATGGTTATTTTTTATATGATATGATCCTTATGAAGCCTAAACCCTAAATAGAATCCATAATCCTCATAATGGTATGAAACCCTAATTATGTAGGAAGGTTTATCTAGAAAACCTAAATTTTAGTTCCTCTCTCTCTCTCCATACATATATTTCATGCATTTAATGCAAACCCGAATCTCTTATGACCCCACTATGATCATGACCTACTCTGTAACCCTGGTTTCGTACCTGACCTATATGATTTATGGGAATCCTAAGACAAAAATATTAATGATCTAACCCATAATAGAAACCCTAATGTGACACATTTCTTTTATTGAATATAAATAGGCATGACTAAATAGAGGAAACCCTGATATAAAGATCTGATCTTGTGACTCTGAAATAGGGTAAAAAAATGGGTAAACCATGATATAATCATAGAAAGTTGAAAGTAATCCTAAGTAAAAGAACAAACCTTAGTCTAGGGTCATATGGACTCATAGTGACCTACACCCTTGATTTCTTTTCAGGGTGATCATTCTATTATTCCTCGGGACTCTTGGATCTTAGTTCTAATCAATCAGGTACATGGCATTTATTAAGTATAAGACTAGTTTTCATGGTTGCAAAAGATATGATATATCTTGGGTGACTTATGTGATATACCTTGTTGGATGATTACTAATATTTATGCTTCAACAAATCTAAATGGAACATAAATGAACTATTGATTTGTTGTAGCTACTAGAGCACAAAATGCCCAGTATGGATGTTAGATATATTGCCTAGCATGGATGTATGATGAATTGCCCATGCGATGTGTATGATAAAGTAATTTCCCCATAATGGATGTATGATAAGAGTTAATAGAAAGTGTAGTACAACTGCATCTAATCATATGTCTAAAAGATGGGTTTACCTGATTTTTCACCTTATGCAATGGTGTTCTTTTCTTTCTTTTGTTTCTTCAAGTATTTGAATAATGCAATCATAGTAGTGTATTTTGAGCCACATACCAACTTATCACTAGTACAGAACCGACCTTTAGTGTCAATTATTTAAGGCCTTTAGCATCAGTTTCAAAGAGACACCTAAGTGGGCACCGCAAACAGTCGAAGCCTTCAGTGTCGGTTTTAAAACCAACGCCATAACCCTTCCCGCCACTAAAAACACGCCAACAAGGGCTCTATAGGTGTCTATTATTTAATAAAAACTGACACTATATCCAGGTCCAGGCCGTCAATTTTTCACAAAAACCAATGACATAACCCTTCCCGCCACCAAAAAAAGGCGCCAGCAAGGGCACCATCGGCTTCGATTTTATATATATAACCGACACTATAACTATATGTTGTCGGTTTTTACAAATAACCGACGTTTATGTTTTGATTTTTTTTTTCTTATCAGTTTGCATGGCTGTTGTATGGCTGGTCAGCAGGATGCAGAACCTGCAGTTCAGTTTTGAACTGTAGGTTTACAACATCCATTGATATCAACCAACAATAGGCCACAAACCTACAAAATTAACAAGATCGATGGAAAATATTATATATATGTGATTCACACACATGTATAAGCACATTTAATTCATATTATTTTTCATCACACACATGTAGAAACTAGTAGTTCCATTTCAAATTTCCTCCATTTTCACACACATTTAGCAACCTATAGTTCCATTCATTTCATCTCTTTTCACATTCAAACACATGTAGAAACATTCATGTATTCATCTTCACATTCATACATTCAGACACATGTAGAAAATTCATTCAGACATGTATATATAAAAGTTTCACATGTCATAAAATACAAAAATAAATATGAAAACAAAGTTTAGAAATATCATTCTTTGTTTATTATCATCAGAATCCCAATCATAATAAAAAAATTCCCACTACTTGTAGGGATTTTGCCCATTGTTCTCTTATATCATCTAATTGTTCCATCGAATAGGGAGTATGTACATCTAATAACTTTTCACCTATAGTGAATTCAATTTTAAACAACTGCAAAGGGAATTATATATATATATAAGTAATAATATATAATAAGATTGATATATTTCATATTATCTAATGAGACTATATATGATACCTGGTGTATAGTATCGATTTCCAATGCAGCATGTTCGATAATTAGGTCCATATGGTGCATCACATAGTATGCACATGCCCAACCATTGTCTTGTGTAGCACACTATAAATCAAAACATACAAAATATTCAAAAATACAAATAAGCACAGTTCACATAAATAATATATACATTGGAGTCGGGAAATTACTTTCACATTCTCCCAAATTAGTAATTGTTTCTTTTTCTTGGAGATGTTTCCTCTAGATTTTTTGAACTCTCTTAAAGCCCTACATGTTAATGTAACACATTAAATTGCATAATTAAATAGTAATGTAATAACATATGTTAACATATATAAATATATGAAATATTTCTCACGTGAATAATGGCCTTTTCATTGGGTGTCCACATAATGTGTCCAATTCCTACCCCGTAGGATCTAGATAATAAACAATGAACATCTTGGGGGAAATAACTAGTAACTCTCAATGCCTACCGCTAGAGGTAACAAAGTTAAAAATTAATAACTCAAAATCCACAATAAATATGTAATTTCTTAAGTCCAAATTATAAGCAATGTAAACTTACTCGAAGATAATTAATGAAGGATCTTTATCTATAAGACTGATTAAAGAAGGAACTAGAAATCCCACATGGGAAAATGCAAAATCTAAGTCCAAATTATGTATGAATTAATATATAAGAAACCAGATCACCGTATATAAAATAAGGTATATGGATGTATAAACAAGATCTCACCATATCCATAGCTCTATCACAAGTCTTATTCACCAAGTTTGATAATCAAAATCAATATTCACTGTAGAGTAAGAATCCTTGCCATGGATAAGGAGATCGATCTCTTGAATTCACTACTCTTCAATATTATGTTCTAGAATGTCAAAAAGGGAAGGTAATAAATTTGTCCTGGAATTACCTAGCATATGGTCCTGAGATTTAGAGAGACCCTGGAATTACCAAATTAGAACTAGATGACTATAATATGTTTCTTTTTTCAAAGAAAAGAATAGAAATAAAAAATGTTGGTCTCATGCATGAATTCATCTATCCATATAAATGCATACTCCAGACATCCTAGAAACTTTATTGTTACGAGATGTTAGACATGTAATATTTCAATATATAGTCAATGATGAAACACTTTATCAAGATTGTAGGTTTCCTCATGTAAAACTTGATATATGGTATTTAATGACATATAAGGACATATAATAGGTGGAGGGACTGTCAAAAATGAAAAGAAAGCACAAACCTGGTAGCTTTGAATTTTCAATTGGGAGCTTGATCATGTCTAGTACTTGAATTGTGCCAAATCTAGATTTGTCTAGTGAAAAATAAAAGAAAGGTTGTAGCATTACAAACCCTTACAAAATAGAATGTCAATTGAGGAATTAAGTAGTATATACCCATCATATGCAACTTCCATAAGAAACTAAGAAGCAAATTCAGAAAAATGAACAACATGCATCTAGATGATTGGTGGTGGAAATTGTACATGAACTGAGCCCAAGCATGAATCTCTCTCAAGAATGGACCCCACACAGGGGTGTACCCCTAAATAGTAACTAAACAAAAGGGTTGGTGTACCCCTAAACATGCACATAATTAAAATAACTATTAATACAGACAAGTATAGGTAGATAGACAACTAAATACTACACCAACATGGTCCCACATCAGTAACTTTGAGGCCTTTTCATTGTGGTGATTTTCTCCTGAAGTTTAGAAAAGAAAGTAGCTATGAGGATTGATTACTTTAAGACAAAAAGTGTAAACACAAAACAAGACATGACAATTATATTTGTTTATTGGACCTACCATTGTCTTTTTGATGATTGTGCTCTGTCGCGGAGTTCCTCACTATATTTAGATGAATCTGAACTTACACGGGCCTCATCATCAGATTCGTCTGAACTGATTTCATCCATCGTGCGCTCATACCACCGTAGATGATTGGGGGTCTCGTTGTTGATGTTGGTTATCCAAAATTTGATGGTATTATGGCCAACTAGATGGAGAAAAAGCTTGTCGCTACAGCCCACTAGCATCTTTCTAATCCAATCATGCCAACCGAATTTTGTTACAAGATTTCCCTCCAAATCATACTCAACCTCAATATCATGTGAAAAATTGCCAAAATTTAGGGTCACTTCACCAGGCATGTAGTGTCTTCCGTTTACAAAATGCCAATGTTCGGGTATGGTTAGTTGGTTTAAGGAATGATCGTCTAGGATGATGTCCAATTGTTCTTCATTAGGGAACGTTAACATTGGCATAGAGGCCCAGTTCGTAGTGATTGTTTTGGATGGCCAGAGACTAAAAAATATAAGTACTAATAATTGTAAGTATATATAATGATGTTATATATTTTTCAGAAAAAGTAGTAGACAGAGACTGAAAAATATAAGTACTAATGGTTTATCTTGAAAAGAAAATGATAAGCATGTCAAAAATGATATGCACGTCATAAACTTTGCATAATCTTTAGAGATACAGTGAAATTGAAGGAATGGCTTATCTTTTATTTGACAAATTGTCTCTTGAAATAAGACACATAATCAAACTAATGATATTGATGTGGAACTTTGTTCACACAAATACATTGAAATGAAGATGGTTCTACACTGAGAACAAATTCATTGTTCCCATCTTGTGATATTTGATTTTGGTTGTTGACTCGAAGAAACATAGTACGCATATATTCATTGTTTCTTGCTATGGATCATCTTTGTATTGCATAGAATGTCCATATATTTGAGGAAAGGTATCCAATGGCAACTGATAAAAAAAAGGTATGGTGCGATGAGTATGCCCTCTCCTTTCATTGTTTTCAATATGCATAATGATCCCTCTTCTACCTCAAAGGTGTACCATCTAAGTATAACACCCCAACATCCTAACCTTATTATGTTTGTTGCATCTGGTCATCCTCTCAATTACCCACTCACACATCTTCCCCCTATAAAACTCTAACACCAAATCGATCCCAATATCACCCTTACCTCATGTGATCTTCCCCCTACTTCCGGTCTCTAATTTCTTCTATTTCTATTGATGGAACATCTGCTACTGCCATCATTATGGACATGGGCTTGAATTTTATGAACTACAACATAGATTCTTTTCTTTATCATCATACTTCTTTTACCAGAAATCATTTGTAAATAATTATAAGATTTCTTTTCTTTATTAACATGATCTGAGGTAACAACTTTTTAGTTTATATGGAATACCTTTTACAAAATAGGGTTTTACATCATTGTATTTATGCATTGTGTTATTAGGACATAAATTGGTTTATACCCTACAACTCTCCAAGTACACCAATGTTGATAGGCAAATACCCACCTACATATGTAACTAGAGAAAAAAAGGGAAGTCCACATGAAATTTATTGAAATTGAATTCACATCATACACTTACATCCTATGTGAGATGAAGAGTTCAAAAATAGTCCCAAATTGGGGACTATCCATGGTTTACTCCTCATGATTAAATCTTGGATGGGTTTCTAAGCTTAGAATTTATAGCTTTATATGATTTTAGGTAACAAATTTTTAGTTTATATGCGCATAAGTTCCTATGTGTACCATGCATCATCATTCATCTCAAGAATCTTGAATTGGTTCTTCATCTTCATATTGTCTCTCTTGTCATTCATACCAATAGATAGGTAGTAAGAAGCAAATACAAGATAAGGTGGATGTCCCTAGGGGTCTTGGTATAAGTTCAACATCATCAACATGCATTCAAAATATAATTTACAACTCTTATAGCATTTGTTGATGCATATGATCTAATTGTAACATCCACATTAAAGTGGCTACAAAGATTGCATTAAAATATGATTAGAGAGGATAGGAAAAGAGAAAAGGTTCATAATTGATCTACAACATGAAAAGATGAATCAAACCATATAGGTCACATTGGACAAGCAAGGGTGAAAAGCATCACATACTTCATTGTATAAAACACAGAGTGAACTTAGACATCATGGTCACTAGTAATCCTCTTATTACTGATTTAAATTAGAGAAAAGGGTTTGATGCACTAAAGTGGTCAGTTCATCATTTTGGAAACAAGCATAATCAAGTATAAACAAACATAATCAAGTATAATCAACCAACCTCAGTGCGGCAGCAGTGCCTCTCCTTCTCCTTGTCCTCAGTGCGGCGACGACAACTCTCCTTCTCCTTCTCCTCAGTGCGGCGGCGTCTCCTACTCCTCAGCTCTGGCGGCGGTGACTCTTTCTCCCCAGCGAGGTGGCAGTGGTGACTCCTTCTCCTCAGCAAGGTGGCGGCAGCTCCTTCTCCTCAGCGAGGTGGCGACGGTGCAACATTGGGGTCGAAAATTGCCCCCAGCGGTAGTTCCTCTCTAGCGGTTTTATGGAATGGGGGATACGGGATGGACCAGGGTTTTACAAATATGACTTAAGTTAACCTGGTCATCAGTTGTGAAGAAAAACTGACACCAAAGACCACATTCTGTGTCGATTAAATAAGCCAGGAACCGACGACCAGTGTATAAATGATTTACGTCGGTTCTAGTTACTGAAACCGACACTACAGACATGCAATTTTTTGCATGGGGGCATGGCACAAAATTTTTATATTTTGCGGGCCACATTGGACGTTAGTTCCACCATGAAAATCGACATTATATATAAAAGTGGTACATGTGTTTTTTGATATGGGTAGGTCGTTTCTCAAATGTGTCGATTTTCTTATATAATCGATGTTGAAATTTGTTTGTGTCGGTTTTGCAACCGATGTTATAGATCATATTTGTACTAGTATATGTTGATGATTTTGCTTCTCGTATTTTCTAGGTACAAGGAGCAAATAATGCACCTCAAAGTACCTAGAGCTACCAAATAAATGGGCTTTGAGCGTAGACTAGCTAGATTTCCATTCCTTATCTCTTTTTTAGTACAATAGTTGCTTTTTTTACTAGATATTGTATAGGATTCTCCATATCCTAGGTATTTTTCTTTTCATAAGAACTATTTCTTCCTTTTCCTGAATAATATGTATGACTTTTATTATCTCCAATGAATTTCGGTTGTGTGGATAATCAATGATGATTGTGAACACGGTATGGCTTCTTTTTGTAAATAGTTGACAATCACAATCTCTAATATTTTCCCTTTTGACATGTTTAGATATGAGTGCACGCATATCTGAGAATGTCACTAAAGAAAGTATGTAGAAATTGGGGTCATCACAGTTGGTATCAGAGCCAATGTTCACACATCATGGTCACATGAACTTCAATCACCCTATTGTGAGTCTAGGGTAGGCCTTGAGTTAGGGATGGGAAGGGTGGAGGTGTCTAGGATAGCATCTGTCATGGGTCTGGCTAAAGTTTTTGAGCCACATAGCTTGGCAATCATGAGGATACCTATATGGCAGTTTAAGTGTGCTTGGCTGATATCCAAATGTCCCCTACTTTTTGGGCATACCTTAATTAGGACCCTTCTCATCGATAGATATTCCCTCTCGTCTCTTCTATTGAAAACATTTCCCCCACATCTTCGTTTATAAATATTTCCTCTTACCTTTATGATATAAGGTTAGGAAAAGAGTCACTCTACTTAGAAAGTCCTAAGGACCGACTGATAAAGATTTTAGGGTATCCTCCACAAATCATAACATTAAGATAATTAATAATTACTAAAGGAGAATAATGAAATATCATATGATTAAAAAAAGAAAAAAAATGATGAATGATAATAAATCTAATATGTTCCACCCAATGTTTTAAAAAACGTTAAGCGGTAACCGTACGGACAGCACCTTGTAACTGGTTAAGTGGTAAGCGGCCGATTAAGCGGCTGATTTTTTAAAAAACAGGTTTTAATTTCCTATATAATTTTATAGAAAATTACATATATATGTATATAAATACTAATACTCTTTGGAACTTTTATATATATCTAAAGATTCTAAACACTCTACCCAACAGTAAAAACACCCAATTAGTTTATAAGATAGCTATAAGACAATAATTATAGCCATAATATAATAAATAATAGATTTGACATAGATAAAATACCCCAAATACATGATTCAGAAATATTTTTGCATCACACGTTTACATAGTTAAGCAGTAAACGATAGACTCATTATTGGATACCTTTCCAACTTATTGTTATATGTGCATATCATCAATTAGTCATACATTACAGCAGTACAATTAACTAAAGTATGCATTCTAAAATTAGATAATAGTTTAATATATTTTACTTGTATAAATTACACTTTACAACAATACCCTATTATCCCAACTTGCATACAAGTATGCATTCTATTAGACTAGGCTTATCATAGGATATTTAAGTTTAATATATTATAGTTAGTAATACTTGGGGACATATAGTTTATATAAAGTTATAAGTGTACAACAAAATTTACAAAAAACGGACAAAAAACGGCCAAAAAGCGGGAAAAAATGGGCAAAAAAATGGAAAAATGGGAAAAAATGGCCGATTAATAATAAAAAAAGTTAACCGGCGATTTTAGCAAAAATTGAATGGGCTGGGTGTTTGGCCGATTAATCGGTCGTTTAATCGGCCGCTCAGGCCGTTTTTCATTTCACTGGTTCCAACTAATTTCAGGATGCCTCCCAAGACCCATAACTCTAAGGCTTCTGAAGAGTCATCCTCTAAGAAGAGGAAGGAACCTGAAACCTTTGAGGTACCTAATTGTTGGATAAATTGGATATTATGATAAATCCCTTTGTTTCGATGATGACAAACATTTCATTCTTATTAATCTAACGAGCTACTTGAGTGTGCAGATGGATGGCAAAGCAACAAGGAAAAATCCAAGAGCTTACTTAGTTATATTTTCATGCAATGTAATCAATGTTGTAAAACTTGTACAAATATATAATGTACAAGTACTTAGAATTGCATGTAAATCAAGCGTTAGATTTTCCCTAGCCAAACACCATAGTTAGACATGTCATCCCATTTAAATAGAATCACCTTTGCACACTCACACATATAATTAGTGCTTAAATTGAAACCTTGAAACAGGATCATTCTCGGTCGACAAACTCCTCGACCGAGACACTCTCGGTCGACAAACCTCTCGACCGAGAAAGATCCAAAGTAGCCGTTAGACACAACAAACAAGTTAGTTGGTAGTTGAAGAAAGACGTTGCAAATCACTTGTTCCAGAGAGCCTGTCGGTCGACAAAAGTTCGACCGAGTAGGTGTCTCGGTCGACCATTTGTCGACCGAGATGGTCTCTGACAGCAACTGCAGAATAAATTAATTAGCCGTTGTTAAAGCAACAAATTTGTACCTAATGGCTAGTTAAGCACTTAGAAACCCCTAGAAGTTGTCTAGAACGTCCTTAAGCATACTTAGGCCATTCCTATAAATAGGACAAGCCATAGGACACTAGAATTCACTTGTTACACTTGAGAATACACTTGAGCATACTTGAGCAATCTCTTGCAAGCAATTTGAGCACTGTGATCATTGGCCTACTTTCTCCTTAGCTCAATCTCGTGTCCTATAGGCTAGATTCTCCTATCCACAGCAATTACAAGTTCACATACTTGGCTAGGAGATCTTACGCTTGATCTAGGCATATCAAGCCTCGGGCTTAAAGGATAAGTTGTAATTTCCGTTTCCTTTCTTGTTCCTGTTTATCTTTTGTACTCTCCTTGCTACTCCTAGGGTTGGAGGCTGCGGATTGGAGAGGGTTGACTTCTCAGGTGGAGAAGGGGACTTCAAGCTACTTCAAGAAGGCTATCGCAAGGGAAGCTACTTCAGAAGGCTGGTGCAACGGGAGTTGGTGCATCTACTTCAAGGGAAGGCTGCTTCAAGGTTGGCGATTACTTCTAGGTGAAGGCTGCTTGAAGGGTTTAGGAAAAGAGATTGTATTTTATGTAAATTCCTTGAAGAGGTAATAAAATAAATTTCTTTTCAAATCCTGGTTGGGTAAGCAACCGGGTAGTGGATTGACGGCTATAGTATTTGCTATAGTTGGAACCACTCTAAACCTTGCGTCTCCTTGTCCAATATTTACATTGTGGTTGTTTGAGTTCAATAATTGTTAAATTATCTATAAAACTCTATTCACCCCCCCTCTAGTAGTTTTCAATTGGTATCAGAGCAGGCTTCAAGGAACCCTAACCAGGTCTTGAAGAATGGAGGGAAATGGTGAAAAGTGTTTGGACAAAACCACTACATGCTGCAATTGGTGTTTAGGAACAAACCACAAAACAACCGGATGCCCATGGAGATCAAAGGAAGAGGATAAGCACAAAGAATGCTTCATTGCTACAACTAGTGAAGAAGAAGAAGAAGAAGAGGTAAGTCTTTTTGATTTATCTAAAGAAGAACTAGTTGCTATTATTGAAGAAACACATAATAAATATGTTGAGTGCAAAAAGAAATTAAAGAAATCAAATAAGGAAAATGATGATCTAAATGTTAAACTTCTTGCTCTTGCATCTGAAAATGAGAATCTTAAAGAGGGAAATAAATTTTCTGATCTTAAGTTAAAATCTATGGAAGCCGATTGCAAGCTCCTTTCTGTTGAAAATTCAAACTTACAGACTCAAGTAAACGATCTTCAGAAACAACCATTATTGTGCACCCATATAGATTATGACACTATTGTTAAAGAAAGAAATTTATTGTCATCAAATCTAGACCAAGCAAAAATAGACATTAAGAAAAGAATGGATGAGATTGCCAAGGTACAACAACAAGTTCGTAGTTTGAATAACCATGGCATTCTTGATCAAATTCTAGATAATCCCTATCAACAAATTGGGAGAAGGGGACTAGGTTACAAGCCTAAAGGAAAATCTCATCAACAACCTAGTCAGAGAAAGTCACAAACCCAATCTATATATGTACCTAAAAGGACATCCTCACCCAATGACAACATAGGACACAACCATAGAAAAAGATATGAAGTTGACTCAATATGTTGTCATTACTGTTTGCGCCTTGGTCACTATTCATTTTCATGTCCTTATAAGAGAAAAGATGTAGAGTTAGTTTGGATTCCAAAACCTCCAAACTAAATGAACAAAATCAAGTTGAGATATGACCAAAGACATTAGTTGCATATTTCTATGTCTATCTCAACTCTACATAATTACAAATATAAATGAAATTAATATTAGTTTGTTCCCTAGATGATTTAAAGTCTAAGTCAAATAAAAAGAAAATTCCTATTTTTCATATGATTTTTCGTAAAAGTATTTTCTGGTCTATACATATACTAATTATAAAATAGAATTATCATTGTATGCTTTATACCATGCTTTCATCATTGGGTGAGCATAGAAAATTGTTTGCAAGCCAGCAAAATAATTTGTTATATGTTATTGCTTGCAACAAAATCTCTAACTCAGTATTTTTGAAATAATTATGTCTCAAATTAAGTAGTATGCTTCAACTTGATATTTAAATTTTATGCAGATATTAGACTCAATATATTCAAATCTGAAAAATATCTGCAAAATTTTCCTCTTGGTCAAAATAAAACTTGACTAAGGGGCGCTATGGTCGTAGTCAAGGGCGACCTAAAATAAGCTTCGACAAAAAATGCTTATTTTGGAAATTCTCTCTTTGGACCTAATCTTAATATAAATTTTTCTTGAAAATTAAATCATTTGTTATCATTTAAGCCTTAAATTATCCCAATATTACTCCCTTAGAATATCCATATAAATGCTCTACAAAAATGATCTACCATTTGCATTTAAAAATCAGATTTAAAAGTTGTACTCAGTAAGTCTGTCGGTCGACGAATTCGTCGACCGAGAACCTCTCGGTCAGCTCATCTCTCTCGACCGACAAATACTAAACAGACTCAATATCGGACGAACTGTCGGTCGACAAATGCTCGACCGAGACAACGTCGGTCGACAAGTGCTCGACCGAGAAATAGCCGTTGGATACGACCGTTGCGGACGGACCGTTATGACCGTTTTTTTTACCGTTGGGGAACCAAGTGGCGCGTCTGCAACTCGACCGTTGCGGACGCTCGGTCGACGAATCGTCGACCGACCCGGTCGCTGGAATGCTATAAATAGGAGTAAAAACGAGTCACTTACTCACACTTGCATTTCCTTGCCTCCATAGTCCATCTCTAGTGCATTTTCGTGCAAACCTTCAGCATTCTTATCCTCCAATCTTCCTTGCTTCTTCTCCACACTCAAGAAACACAAATGGCCTCATCCTCAGCTGCCCGTGGGAAGAAGAAAGTCGCCGAAAGAAAAAGAAGAGAAGCTCGGGAAGCCACTCCGCCACTGACGATCATCAACGACATCGCCTTCGTCGACGGAGATGCTGGAGATCGATATCTACGGCTTTCCTCTAAAGCTCCTCTTCCCCGACGCCCGGTCGAAGCTATGGACTTCATCAACATAGTCGATCTGGAAAATCTCTTTGGAGTGCAAAAGCTGAAGGACTTCATCAATCCTTCTTTTCCCTCCTATTCCACTAAGGTAGTCAACGAATTCTATGCCAATCTCTTATCCCACACCGAAAATGAAACCACATTCTTCTACACCATGGTCAATGGGCGTAGTTTTAAATTTTCCGAAGGGGATATTCTTGATATGCTAGAAATTGATATAGATGAATACCAAGATTTCCTTGACCTTACCACCGGCAATCCACTAAATTTATTATCCCATGATGACCACTCCACTAGCCTTAGTGATATAAAAAGAGCCATATTTCAAACCAATACCACTTGTCATGAAGATAGGGGAACCTATTATGCAATAAACCTGAAACCTGCATGTAGGATAGTAAACCTCATTGTTTCCACAAACATACATCCTAGAGCCAATAAATCTGAGGTCCCTATTTTCCGCATGTGTCTAATTTATGCTATCATAAAAGAAATTCCTATAAACTTCATTCGCATAATACTTAAAAACATGCTTGAGTTTTCTGGCAATCCACCGTATGCCGATTTTGTATGCCAGATCACTCAACGTTATCTTAAGTTACAAATTGAAGAAATGGGGTATACATGGGAGCGTAGACCACCAAAGATAAGTAAGAATACCGTAGAGAAGATGGGGATTGACTTTGGTCATAAAAGGGCAAGAGTAGAAGGAGAATCATCACATCAAGATATACCACCACCCCCTCCTCCTACTAATCTTTCTGTTGATCCCATTCAAAATACTCTCACTTATCTTGTCGGCTCCCAATATCATCTTAGTAACCAACTAAACTATACCCACCATGCCATGACATACTTAAATCAAAGAATGGAAAATCTTTCTCCGAGCCAAACCGATGAATATCCGCATTCCTTAAATCCTGGCATGCTCAACCCATTTAACCCTTCATACAACTACTATCAAACTCCACCTCCACCATCAATGGATCTTGCACATACTCAATTTTCCTCCATGCAATTGCAAGATATAGCTGCTCACTTCCGATTTGACCGAGTTCCCACATTTCTGGAAGCATATGCGTTAACTATGACAGGTGCTTTGGATTGGCAAACTCTGGTCAAATATTATGGAGCCGAGCCATTCCTTGGGAAAGATCCGGAGATCGATGTAATTCTTAAATCTTTCCAGTGAAGTGTTGAAGTTGTACTAAGTTGTAATGACAATGATTGTAATAAATTGGTCATTTCTATATGATTGTAATATTTTCCATGCTATTGAATGAAGTTTGCCATCTTTGCTTGATTCAAATGGTTATTTTTTTTTAAGCATATGAGACATCTTCAAAAATATGGATTATAAGTTCATTATTGTAGAGCATAACAAATAACGGGAGTAATAATTAAAACAGGCAACTATTAAAATTGTGGCTAAATTGACAAATGACAAAACAGTTCTCCAGAAATATCCTCGGTCGAGCAACTAGTCGACCGAGAACACTATCGGTCGAGCAGTTGTCGACCGACCGGGTTTCTGTTTTCCAGACTGACATAAATTGCATACATCTTTGTTAAATCATGGAGATCATCTACAACATTCTATATATTTGCTTAGTACTCAAACTTTCATTTGAGATATCTATCTAAGGGGGAGCAAAGCATAAGACTAAGGGGGAGATCATAAAAACTTTGACCATTTGATTGAAGAAGCTTACAAAAACATTGTAACCACCATGTGTAGCTGAAAATTGTCAAGAAATTTATGAATTTATTGAAAATGGTATCTTGTACTTGAAGGAACTCTCTACCCAAAATAGGGCTTAACATCCCTTGCATTTGGATGGAGACATTTTTATGTACTCTAAGCTTAGAGGATTCTCATTTAATCTAGGGCTTAACATCCTTTGATAAATGAGAAATCAATATACATTCATCATACGCTTAAGGGAATCTCATATCATTTCAAGGCTAAACATCCTTTGCAATTGATTGAGAAACAAATTGTGGATAAATTAGATAAAAATCCATGCTTCTAATAGGATATCTAGTTAAGGGGGAGCATTATATTAAGGGGGAGAAGAAAAATAAAATATTCAACTTGGATATCTTTTTGAAATGACAAAGGGGGAGAAAGAATATAAAAATCAAAAATATAAATGAGTTTCATCACATCTTGGCCAGCACTCACTTGCAAAACATAAATGGCTACAAAAGGTAATTTTCAGGTATGAAACTCACATGCTTTATATTTCCTTATTTCATATTTAGGAAATGTTTGTCATCTTCAAAAAGGGGGATATTGTTGGATAAATTGGATATTATGATAAATCCCTTTGTTTCGATGATGACAAACATTTCATTCTTATTAATCTAACGAGCTACTTGAGTGTGCAGATGGATGGCAAAGCAACAAGGAAAAATCCAAGAGCTTACTTAGTTATATTTTCATGCAATGTAATCAATGTTGTAAAACTTGTACAAATATATAATGTACAAGTACTTAGAATTGCATGTAAATCAAGCGTTAGATTTTCCCTAGCCAAACACCATAGTTAGACATGTCATCCCATTTAAATAGAATCACCTTTGCACACTCACACATATAATTAGTGCTTAAATTGAAACCTTAAAACAGGATCATTCTCGGTCGACAAACTCCTCGACCGAGACACTCTCGGTCGACAAACCTCTCGACCGAGAAAGATCCAAAGTAGCCGTTAGACACAACAAACAAGTTAGTTGGTAGTTGAAGAAAGACGTTGCAAATCACTTGTTCCAGAGAGCCTGTCGGTCGACAAAAGTTCGACCGAGTAGGTGTCTCGGTCGACCATTTGTCGACCGAGATGGTCTCTGACAGCAACTATAGAATAAATTAATTAGTCGTTGTTAAAGCAACAACTTTGTACCTAACGGCTAGTTAAGCACTTAGAAACCCCTAGAAGTTGTCTAGAACGTCCTTAAGCATACTTAGGCCATTCCTATAAATAGGACAAGCCATAGGACACTAGAATTCACTTGTTACACTTGAGAATACACTTGAGCATACTTGAGCAATCTCTTGCAAGCAATTTGAGCACTGTGATCATTGGCCTACTTTCTCCTTAGCTCAATCTCGTGTCCTATAGGCTAGATTCTCCTATCCACAGCAATTACAAGTTCACATACTTGGTTAGGAGATCTTACGCTTGATCTAGGCATATCAAGCCTCGGGCTTAAAGGATAAGTTGTAATTTCCGTTTCCTTTCTTGTTCCTGTTTATCTTTTGTACTCTCCTTGCTACTCCTAGGGTTGGAGGCTGCGGATTGGAGAGGGTTGACTTCTCAGGTGGAGAAGGGGACTTCAAGCTACTTCAAGAAGGCTATCGCAAGGGAAGCTACTTCAGAAGGCTGGTGCAACGGGAGTTGGTGCATCTACTTCAAGGGAAGGCTGCTACAAGGTTGGTGATTACTTCTAGGTGAAGGCTGCTTGAAGGGTTTAGGAAAAGAGATTGTATTTTATGTAAATTCCTTGAAGAGGTAATAAAATAAATTTCTTTTCAAATTCCGGTTGGGTAAGCAACCGGGTAGTGGATTGACGGCTATAGTATTTGCTATAGTTGGAACCACTCTAAACCTTGTGTCTCCTTGTCCAATATTTACATTGTGGTTGTTTGAGTTCAATAATTGTTAAATTATCTATAAAACTCTATTCACCCCCCCTCTAGTAGTTTTCACTAATCTAGATAGTACGGTGAGATAAAGATGGGAAGAACAAAAGAAAATCCTTCTAGAATTCATGGAGACCCTTGCCCTAAAAGGAACCCCTAAACCCAGTTCATCTAGAAAGAAGGAGGTGACTATGTTAGATTTCATTAAGCTCAATCCTAATACCTTTTGGGGGGAGGACCAACCTGAGGTCATGGATAAGAGTGAAGCCTGTATCTTGTCTATGGAGAATGCCTCATGTACCCTAGAAGTACCTAGTGAGAAGAAAGTCAAAGTTGCCACCCATTTGCTTAGGGTAGGGTGATGCATGCTGATTTAGCACCCCTTTTCATAGCCTTTTAATTTTTGTCACGTGAAAATTTCTATCTTTATCCAGTGAAAAGAAATAAAGTGATATATGCTTCCTTTCATCACAATTTAACTTTATTCTCACCAAAAACTTGAAAATCTTACAGTTTTAGGACATGAGCCAATCAGTTCATCTACTCCACACGACTGTCTCACTTGCCTCAGCCGATCATCTCATCTGTCTCAGCTGATGACTGGACACCCTCAGAGTGGCATTCCATTCAATTTCAAATGAGCAATTAAAACTCTAAAGCAGGAGTTCCCCCACCCCATTCGAGCATTTCAAAGTCGTGTCGCCACCTAAAGACTAGGGTTGTTGACTGTCTTCCCTCATTTCTCACCTGCCCCAGCCCCAATCGATCGACTCACCCCTGATCCAATCGGTTGGATGTGCAAGGACAGTTCAAAACTCTAGCCGCCAACCTCCTTTCTTCCACAACCCTAGTTGTAAAAGCCCCCTCCTTCTCCTATAAAAGGAGGGAAACTTCCTCGCCACTAGATCATCTTTGGTATCATCTTTGTACGAGGATTTCCAAACAATCATTCAATGTTCTTGAGTTCTATTCATCAATAAAGTCCATTATTTGCAAGTTAGGTGTTCTGTTTAATTTTTGTTCTTCTACCTTGCTCGTTTTTAGATCTAGCCTTCTTGTACTTCTTATTCTATAGACCGGGGAAGTTTTTAAGGGTCAGCCATTTGATTGGCTCTAGCTTAAGGAACTAATCCTTTGATAAGTCTAGACTATGGCTAGAATACTTCTTTCGTCTGTCTTCCTTTTCTCTACAAGCATGAGTGAGTAGTTTTCCTATCGAGGTAAGGGGAATAACCCCATAGACATGGCTTACATCGACTAATCCTTAAGGAAGACTTCTAGATGGCTTTTGGTTTTAATAATTGTTGATCTATCAAAGTAATTAATTGGTTTGATCACATGTTAATCCGGATGGAAATGACCATGGTAATCTGGATTTAGAACAATAAAACCAATCACATAGGGGTTTTGAAATGACTATGGATCTTCATATCTTGGGATGATGAACTCAGAAACATGAGCACCATGACCAATGGGATCATGTGGAGTCCATCTTTTATGGGTTTTAATTAATTCACATGCCTTCATCGTATTCATCATTTTAAAGGATTTAGTTCATTCTCGCTAAGGCTAAGGTGGTGAAAACCCTTAAAAGACTCGATTCCCCATCACTTGATTCAATAACCATTTGATCTACTTCTTTACATTCCAGTCTTTTCATTCATAATAGTTTTATTTGTGCTAACAATCATCATAATTTCTTATGACAGGGTAAACTTGTTTCTTGTTAAGTACAATCTTTTCTTGTGTTTCTTCTGGCTTATTGATAGTCCCAAACCCCAAACCTGATCTTTACTTTTTGTTATCAAAATAAAAATACGAAAAAGAAACAAAAAGTTCTTCAAAACAATTGGGATTAGAGTAAACAACCTTAAAAATGTTGTCATGTGTGATCAACCCTACTATTCTAACCTTAATCGAAAAGTAGAAGAAGTATTAAAATCTAGGATAATTATCTTGGTGATTATAGTGCACTTCGATGAATTAACAATTTGGCATTATTTCCGGGGACAACAGATTGTTTTATTGAACCCCCAAAATTTTTAAAAAACCTTTTTTTATGCCTTCTGAGTAACATTCCATAAGTGCTACTCCTATTTTTGTTGAGTTTCCATTACGGCAGTCCATTTTTTTTCTACACATGATTAGCAGCTTATTTTGTGCATGTGATGCTCAAACACTGATTTTCAATCATTTGATCCTGAGATAGACAGAACTTTTCACCGTCTAAACCATCAAAATCAAATTAGGATGGATGAGGAAGACATTGCTCGTAGGAACAACCAAGCTCTAGCAGCTCAAAGATAGCACATCTTAGCCAACCAAGCGGCTAGAGAAGCCACTTTGCGAGCAGCCTACATGGTTGAACAAGAAACTCTTGAGGCCAATAACAGGGAATCCAAAAGGCAAAAGCAATTAAAAGATTTTTCTGTTCCCAAATCTACCTATGCCCAACACCCAGTCGTGCCTCCTGATATTGTTTCCCCCCAATTTGAGATCCAAACTCAATGGATCACCATGATCAAAGAAAACTCATTCTCTGGCAACAATGGGGAATGTTGCCAAGATCATCTTCAAAGGTTCATTGACCTTTGCTCTTTGAACAAATTCCCATGTGTCTCTGCAAATTCCATTTGCCTTAGATTGTTCAAATACTCTCTCATTGACCGACCTAGTAGCTAGTACGACACCACGGAGAATGATGAATATGTCACAACTTGGGAGGTTCTATAAAATAAGTTTCTTGATAAATTTTACTGTCCTTCTCTCACTTATGAAATCATGAGACAAATCACTCACTTTTTTATGTCCCCGGGAAAATCTCTAGGAGAAGCTTGGAAAAGGTTCACGGACTTACTTCATAAGTGTCCTCATCATGACATCTCTCAAGCTCAACTCATAGCAATCTTTTATCATGGTGTTGATGATGATACCAAATTTTTTCTTGATTCCTCATCTAGAGGAAATTTCATGCACCAAAGTCTCACCAGTGCATGGGAGGTGGTTAAACATGCTTTTAACACAAGGGCTAGAAGGGGAATTGGTGGAATCCTTAAGGTATCAAAAGATAAAGTTGATCCTAATATCCAAAGCATAGTAGAAATACTCAAATTAATTGCTCTAAAATAAGATTGGTTAGAGTCATCCCTAGCCACCTTTAGAGAGTTACTCCAACAAATAAAAGTTGTAGACTCTCTTTGTGGCATCTACCAAGGATATGATCACACCACCTTAAACTGCCAATACCTTTGCAAGATTCCCATGCAACCTAAACTAGGACAACAGTTGGAGGACCTAAACTCTATTCATGCCATACCTGGCCAGAGTTACCAAAACCCCAATCAAACTAGAAACCACCCTGGATTCTAATATGGGAATCTTGTAGGTGCTGAAAACTCTAGCCAACTCCAATCCCATCAAAGGCCTCCCTACCCTCAATGCAATAACTGACCACCACCTAGTTTCCACACAACAATCAAAGGAACTTTGGAAACCAAGGCAACTACCTAGGCAATTACCAAAACCGACCATAATATCAAGGACAACAATTTCAAAACTTGAATCTATTGGGTTTTAGGTGAGGGAGAAGGCACCGAAAATAAAAAAAAATTCTCTCGTCACAAAACCATAACCACGGACCACATCAATGACTATGAAATAAGAAGGATGGTTTTAGTGAGGTGTACCTAGTCCTGAGGCTTGCTCAGTGAGAATGTCTTGTAGCTAGTGCGGTCTTCAACCACCTATCTTCAACGGTGTCTGTGCAGCTCCTGGTCTTGACCAGACTGCGGTTGACAGTCATCCTCCTCAGTGGTAGAAATCTCCTGCCTCTATAGATAGTCTACACAGACCACTGAGAACTCTAGTCATCATGTCCTACAGGAAACTAGAAGGGGTCGTCCCCTTCTATCGGCGTACTAGTCACTGACACACTCCCCCTCAATCAATTGATGTCCTATAGTTGTCTTTCCCTCATTGTTCCTCGGTGGATGGGTAGAACTTGCTTGGGCTCTCTCAGTTACCACAACCAAAGAGGACAATATCTTTGCAAAGAAACTGATTTTCTGGGTTGTGTTGTCTGAGAAGCCCCCAGTACCCCTCTATATATAGGAGGGGTCAGGATTCTCAGCCCCAGACAATGTGGGATTAAAGTGGTAGTAGAAGGGTCCACAATTTGCATGAACTGATTGCACTGTGGTTGCTGAACCGATCGTTTCACAAATGAACTAGTCAGTTGGGAGTGTGAGCCAGTCGGTTCACTTAGTGAACCTTGTCAGTTCGCATCTCAAACTTGCCTTCAATTGACTTTCCTTATTCGTTTCTAATTAATACTAAGATCAATTCGTGTCCTAATCAAATTGTACAAGTAAAATGAAAATCTTGTCTCACAAATCGGGACAACCCAACACTACTCATTTGGAAACATGAACCGTTCGTCACACTGACCATTAGCCGATCGATTCACCCAGTGAACCAGTCGGTTGGTGGTCTAGATTTTGTAGAACACAGTCAATGAAGTTCTAAATCAATCTGACACTCAAATCCGTTAGTTCAACACTTGAACTTGATGATCCTGAGTCAAGTCAATTGATTGAATGTCTGGTTGAGTACCTAAATACCATTAGTAATCAATCCAAACATACTTCATGGATAAAATCCTCTTCCAACTAAATCCTTTGTGTGTGGCCCCATAGGTCCCATTTCACGTTGGCAGTCAATGTTCATAACTAGCTTATGACAACACAAGCAAAGAGTGGTGCCTAGTCGCACATCAGTGCTACCCAAGTGAAAAGGAAAGTTGGAGAACAACTTTCAATCCTATAGTCTGTGATTGGTGTTCCACTGAATGTATATTTCCTTTATCTCTGATATTCTAAATGAACTCAACACATGGAGTTGTCATCCTTTCAATGATATGTGTGCCATCAATATCACATATTGACTCACACATGCATGCACATGCCTTTCTTAATTTTTCTTATCAAGTGGCCGTGAACATCATACTCCCTAAGCAAGGACAAATCCCATATCTATCTCTCACAGTCAAAACCCCATGTGTCAAAGTCACCCAATCATCACCTGTATAACAATCCATATTTTAGGTCGTGTTTGATGATGTCAAAGTGTACCCAATGACATGTGATGAGTGTAGCGATTTTAGGTCTATCAATCACAATCACCACCATCAATGTGAGAGCTAAATGTGACTACCATGTTATGGTTCCATGTGTCACTCTCACAGTGGGTCTATCTGATATAGTGTTCTCTAACATGTATCTATGTGCTTGGCTTGATATCACATATCATGATTAATGAGACTCTGTCATCAACCAACACACAATGTAGTCTTAATGTGTCATTGTTGTCTATAAACCTTCCACAATGACATCTGACTAGGGACAAAATAAGAATGTAAAAACTCTTAGCATCCGTATGATCTCATTCTTCAGGTCCTCAACCAGAAGACATACATCATTGAGTATTGTCATTCTCTAGACATTCATTATGTTCTATCATTATCTGATAACTGATTGAACCAGAATAAATTGGAAGCTTGCCTTTGATATTTATCAAGTCAATCATAATGTATCCCAATCCAATTATCATATTATTGGCTCTCAGGGCATACATACCAATAGACTCCCACTTTCACTATGAGCCAATCACCTTTGAATCATATTCTTAGTGATCTCCCAACATGTCCCACATATTTTTGCTGCTCCAGTTCTAGCACAGTGAGTTAGCAACAATTGGCTTTAGTCATTGTATTGCATGTTTCACATCTCTTCTCTCTACAACATATCGTATGAGATAGAGATGTCATAATATGTGATCTGATATTCCTTTCCTAACACTTAGCTCCATTGTTTGACTCAGTATTACTACTTGTCATCAATGGTTGGAATAACTATAAGTTCATCTCTATGAACTTCTATATCCATATTGTATCCTATGTTGTTCATAACACAAGGATACTCGACATTTCCTTTTAGAATTAAACACCTTTTAAATTGGAATGTTTCCATTTATCAACTCATATTCACTTTTATATTTTATATTTTTTTAATCTTGTATGTCATTTTGGAAGCTTGCATCAGTGCAACTCTTTACACCCAACTCTTCCTTATATTACCATAGAACTAGTACTTCATAAGTACCAAACAAGTTCTTCATGGTATTCTAGTGACTCTCATTGGAAGCTGACAGACATCCCCTCGCCCTATGAGTTAACAGGATGTGCATATCACATTGTCATGTCTAATACATACAAGATGATGAATGCATATTTTCTAGTCATACAAGATAATGGGATTATTGAATACATCATAGATCCATATCTATCTATGTGTTCCTATTCTTCATAAGAATTTGGGACACTTGGCACCTGAGATACTAACTCCATGTAAGTTTTCTCCCACTGAATTTGTGCATACTGAACCCTTCAGTACAAATTGCCAATGTATGTTCTCTCTTTACCAGGTCAAGATATTTTCGATAACTATCTCTATAGATCTCTATTCCTATCACATAGGACATTTCTCTATCTTCCCTTAAAGATATTTCTACACCAATTTCTATTTTGGAACGTTTCATTCCTCATCATCATGTGGAATGTGAATACGCTCCCACTAAGTCTTTGTAATCACAAGTCCCTTCTTCATTTTGATATATTAGTCAAACCTTTTGACTATATAATCAAAGTAAAGACTTCCAGTTCTGATTTTCTTGTATTTAATCTATCATATTGATTAATCCATTGTAACTTATAAACTACATTTGCATTATTAGATTCATAAAACCCTTCAGGCTGTGTCACATACACATCCTTATCTTATTCCTGCTGGGAATGTGGTTTTAATATCCATATGCCAAATCTCATAGTCATTAAGTTCCAATAACAAGCATGATCCTTTCTCTAATTGTCATCCAGGTCAGTCTTAACTCTTAAGGCCCAATTGCACTTATGGGTTTTATGCCAACAAGTGCTACCACTAAGGTCATACCTTGTGGTTCACATGGAATTCATTTTTGGGTCTTATGGCCCTTAAACCATAACTCAAAATCTGGTCCTTCAACATCAAATAGATTATTACCTCATCACATGACCAATTCATCACCTAGATATATGAGGTGTATCAGTTACATAAGAAATTTGAGAACCCACAACACTTGTGATTCTTAATCTCCTTTTTTTTAGTATAAATCATGTTTTTTAGAATAATTCTAGCAGGTTAGTTATTTGATGATCATGCTCTAACTCTTTAGATAACGATTCCTTTTTGATTTAGACATCATGAGTTCTCTATGATACACTATCATAATTACTCAAAAGGTCCTCAAACATTTGGTTTAAGTATCCCATTCATTGATCACATCAAAGAGTTAATACTTTTACCAAGTTTTTCATCATTTATGATATTTTTGAACACTTCAAGATATTCATATTGGTATTTCAACAAACACCATCTAAAGTATTAGCATTTATTCCAATAGGTATATAAATACATCAATATGTATCATACCCAATAGAATAGTCGTTCTCCCACTCCATCTAGTGAAGATTGACTTGTTATCATGCCCAAGACATTCATATTTCTTATTTTCATAAGCAAAAATATTCTAGATTTTTCCATCCACATGGAATCTAGAAATGAATTTCTCATGATAATGCTAATTAATTGTTTGAGTCATCAATAACTTTTAGGTATCATTTTATCTTATGCATACCAAGTACCACAAGATAAATAAGGCATTGCCACAAAATATCATATCTTTGAAATTGAAACATAAACTTTATTGATAGACATCCTTGTCATTACAAGATGCAAAAATAAAGTGTTTCTATTTATTGGCAAAAAAATGAAGTAGAAGTTCATAACTCTATTACATGCCCTTTTGGCTGAAATATACTAAAAAGTACTCCTATCTATGGCAACAAAACTTTCTCCAATGATGAGTGCTCCTTCCTGGACCTTTCACTAAGGCCATAACTTCTTTTTAGATCTTGCATATCATATATGTTAGATCTATGTCTTGGTATCATATACCTCAGATTAAAGAAGTTTTTCAAGTTTATTTCATGATACCTGAGGTGGAGACTTCCATCCCTTCCTTCTTCTTTTGTTCATCCAGATAGAGAGGGAAATTTCTCCTCCAATGTCCTGGCTCTTGACAATGGTGATATTTGCCTCCCTTATTCACCCCTCCTTTGGCCTTGAGAGTTGAAGATGACTTGGGTGAAGATGACATGGGTTGCTGGCTAGCATCAAAACCATTATTTGCTTTGTCCTTTCCCTTTCCTTTAGACTTACCCTTCTTTCTATTGATCAACATCATAGATTTGGGTTTGTCTTTTTTCATTTGTGCCTCGACTATCCTCAACATGCCCAATAACTCTATCAATGGCTTGTCAAAGTTGTTGATGTTGTAGTTCATCACAAACTGATTGTAAGATTCCGGTAATGATTGCAGTATCACATCAGTAGCCAACTATTAGCTAAGAGGGAATCCTAATCTTGTCAGGTTCTCCACATACTGAATCATCTTGATTGTTTAAGGACCGACTAGATCTCATTCTGTCATGACGCACTTGAACAATGCCCTGGAGACATCATATCATTCTTGGCGTGCTTGGTCTTGATACATGTTCTTGAGATGCTAAACCATCTCAATGATGCCCATGTTCTCATGTTATCTCTACAACTTATAGTTCCTTGAGCAACATCAATACTTCACATCAATGGCATCTTTAGTATGCTTCTTATAAGCATCCCTTTCTACCTTTAGTGCAGTGGGAGCGGGTTCCTCTAGCACTGGTGTATCTAGGACATAGATCTTTCGCTCTTGAGTGAGAACAATTCTCAATGTCCTAAACCAGTCATGGAAATTATTCTCATTTAGTTTGTCCTTTTCAAGGACCGATCCCAATGAAAAGTGATTATTGTTGACAACCATTTGTCTAACAAAAAGGAAATATGCAATTTTAGTCTAAAACTGTTTTTGACTTAATTTGATTGATTTGAAAATTTTGACGATATAATTAGGTCTTTAATTAATTATCAATCCCACTATTTTGATCAAATTGATAGCCATCACCATCAATTCGGAAGATTGCAATGTACAACCTTCTAGTGAGCAAGATCCTAATTTCCTCTCAGTAATGGACCAGCTAGGGCTGTCACCCACAACTAGAATCTTTTAGGTAGGCAACCTTTTCCAATTGCATCATATGCAACTCGTGATTGATGTCATGCACAACTCCTTGGCATGTTCATCTCTATGCCTCAAGGTGCTTGATCCGATCAAGGTCACCTTGATAAGTCCAACCAAAATGCCAACATGATGAATATGCACCCTACTAGGGAAGACCCACATATTCACCATCACACTTCCACGAGATAGACGGTGCACCATGCTAGGGTGTGCCCAAACTTGGTCGATCAATCTTTTCATGTGTGTTTCTTTAGGAAGGCATCTTAAACTTAATATTTTGTTGAGGGGTTTTAATATTCTTATATATGCATATATGTATCCAATCACCACATATATAGTACGTAACATATGCATGCTATATCCCACAACAAAAACATGGAATAATGATAAAGTGATGATTATGGCCATTCTATTATAATTCCTTGATCCACAAGGAATTACGGTCATCTAGGTCTACATCATATGCAAACTATTGTTGATGAAGATCTTAGGCTTAGGTTGTTTTGGGTTTGATCAGCTCGTCACACAACTGATTGGCTTGCCTCCTGGCCAGTCAGTTGGTTGTCTCCAACCAATCATCTGGATCCTCTAGATGGTCGGTTTGTCAGGTCATCTCACTCCTCATTAGGCCACCAGCTGCACCATCAGTCGATTGTCTCGGTCTACTAGCCAATTGGTTGGCTCCTCTAGCAGATCGTCTCGCACATCCAGTCGCTTGTCTGGGCACCCTCCAGTCTTCGATGTAATAGGAAATAAACTATCCTACTTTTACATATATCATTAGGAAACCATGAGTTACATTCCGAGGGAGCAAAGGTAGAAGAGAATCTCGAGTTATCTCGAGTTACATCAGGAAAAGAAAAAGCGGGCTCAGAACGAAGACTGAGAACAAACAATGACAACAAATCAAGCACACATAGGGGTTTATAGGCCATAACCACATTTCACATCCACCATCAAAACCATTTTGAGTGACATGTATTGTTTCCATATATATACCATATCATATATGTATATATTTAGTTTGGGATCATGTTGTATTAATCTGATATTCACATTTATCCAGTTAAAAATTTAGATCGTATGCAATAAATAAAAGGTAATAAAACCAAAAACTGATCATATCGATTATCCTAAAACACAGTCTGTTGATGTGACTCTAATACCACTGTTGGGTTTGAGGTGAGGGAGAAGGCTGTAGAAACGAAAATTTTCTATCACAACAAAACCATAACCATGGATCGCATCAACGACTATGAAATAGGAATGATGTCTTTAGCGAGGTGTATCTGGTCCTGAGGCTTGCTCAGCAAAAGTATCTCACAGCTAGTTTGGTCTTCAACCACCTGTCTTTGACGGTGTCTGTGTAGCTCTAGGTCTTGACCCGGACTGCGGTTGACAGTCATCCTCCTGAGTGGCAGGAATCTATGGCCTCTATAGATAGTCCACACAGACCATCGTGAACTCTAGTCGTCCTTTTGCTACATGACACTAGAAGGATTCGTCCCCTTCTGTCAACATACTAGTCACTGACACTCTCTCCTACAATTAGTTGATGTCCTACAATTGTGCTTTCACTCGTTGTTCCTCCCTGGATGGGTAGAACTTGCTTGGGTTTTCTCAGTTACCACCACAAGAGAGGACAAAAACAATGTAGATCAACTAATGTTTTGAGTTGTCTTGTCTGAGAAGCCCCCAATACCCCTCTATATATAGGAGGGGTCAGGGTCATGGTTCTCAACCCCAGGTAATGCGGGATTAAAGTGGGAGTAGAAGGGTCCATAATTTCCATGAACTAATTGCACTATGGCAGCCAAACCGATCATTTCACAAATGAACCGGTAAGTTGGGAGTGTGAGCCGGTCGGTTCACTTAGTGAATTGGTCGGTTCATGACCCAGACTTACCTCCAATTGACTTTACTTATTCATTTATAACTAATACTAAGATCAAATCTTATCACAATCGAATTGTACAAGAGAAACAAAAAAAAATTCTCACAAATCAAGACAACCCAACAATGCTCATTTGGACACATGAGCCGGTCGTCACGTTAACCATGAGCAAATCGATTCACCCAGTGAACCGTTCGATTGGTGGTCCGGATTTTGTAAAACACAATCAATGCAGTTCTCAATCAATCTAACACTCAAATCAGTTAGTTCAACACTTGAACTTGATGATTCTGAGTCAAGTAAATTGATTGAATGTTTGGTTGAGTACCTAAATACCTTTCGTAATCAATCCAAACATCATTCATGGATAAACTCCTCTTCCAAGTAAATCCTTTGTGTGTGAACCTATAGGTCCCATTTCACGCTGGCAGTGAATGTTCATAACTAGCTTATGACATCATAAGCAAAGAGTGGTGCCTAGCCACACATCGGTGCAACCCAAGTGAAAAGGAAAGTTGGAGAACAACTTTCAATCCTATAGTTTGTGATCAGTGTTCCAGTGAATGTGTAATTCCTTTGTCTTTGATATCCTGAATGAACTCAAGGCATGGAGCTATCATCCTTTCAATGTTCCTTGATCCAAAAAAGACTGTTTGAGATATGTGTGCCATGAATATCACATATCGACTGACACATGCATGCACATGCCTTTCTCAGTCTCACTTATCTAGTGGCCATGTACATCATAATCCCTCAGGAGGGACAAATCCCATATCTATCACTCACAGTCAAAACCCCATGTGTCAAAGTCATCCAATCATCACTTTTATCTAAATCCATATTTCAGGACCGTGTTTGATGATGTCAAAGTGTACCCAATGATATGTGATGAGTGCAATGATTTTAGGTCTAAGAATCATAATCACCATAATCACTGTGAGAGCTGACTATGACTACCATGCCATGGTTCCATGCGTCACTCTCACGGTGGGTCTTCCCAATACACTGTTCTCTAACATGTATCTATGTGCTTGGTTTGATATCACACATAATGACTAATGAGACTCTATCATCAACCAACACACACTCTAGTCTTGTTGTGTAATTGTTGTCTATCAACCTTCCACAATGACATCTGACTAGGGACAAAACAAGAATGTACAAACTCTTAGAATCTGTATGATCTCATTCTTCAGGTCCTCAACCTGAAGACATACGTCATTGAGTATTGTCATTCTCTATATATTCATTCTGTTCTATGATTATCTCATAACTGATTGAACTAGAATAAATTGGAAGATTATCTTTAATATTTATCAAGTCAATCATAATGTATCCCAATCCAATCATCATATGATTGTCTCTCAGGGCATACATACCAACAAAATATCCCCCCTCAAAATCTCAATCAGCCACCTCCTCAACCACCTCCAAATGTTCATACTCCCACTCCCTTAGCTCATGAAATGATGGATATCTGGAAACAAATTATCATTTACCAACAATATCAATAAAAGGTGACTAACGCCCAACTAGCTCACTTGTTTTCCCAATAGAAAACCCATGTCGGCACTTTTGTTGGGCAGCCTGAAAACAACCTCAAACATCCCGCACAACTCAAGGTTGTCTCAAATCATTTGGGAAAGGTGCACTCCCCTCCCCCTCCAAAACAAACCTTCAGTCACACCTCTAGAATTCGAGGATGAGGTCGAACCTGAAGATATACTTCAACCAACCATCCCTAAACCCCCCCAAGCAGAAGCCAAAGAACCAATCTACAAACCATGACCTCCCTACCACGCCTGCCTCAAACAAACTAGGCTTGACGATTGCTTCATGAAATTTGGGGATGCTATGAAAAAATTACATGTCGACATTCCTCTCCTTGATGCTTTGACAGACATGCCAACCCGATCCAAATACATGAAATATCTTTTGACTAGGAAGTATGCTACTAAAAAATTTGAGACTGTTAAACATGCTAGGATGACTTCAGACATAATCCAAAGTAAAATGCCTAAAAAATAGAAGGACCCTGGTTCTTTTGGAATAGGATGCTACTTAGGTGACAATGCTTGTAGAAAGGGCCTAGCTGATTTAGGAGCCAGTATATCCATCATTTCCTACAACCTTTGCAAAAGACTAGGATTCAATGACATGTTACCCACAACCATGACCATCCAACTAGAGGATTCATCCATTACAAAACCCATGGGAATCATAGAAGACTATCTCGTTAAGGTTGGGAAAGATATTATGTCCCTTGTGACTTAGTTGTCATGGACATAAAAGAACATCTCATTTTTGGACATCCTCTCTTATAAAAAACCCATGCCTTGATTGATGTTGAGGTTGGTACCATTCTATTAAGATTAGGGAAGCAAACCCTAGAGTTTAGGGTGTTTGAAAGCATGAAGGGGCCTAGTTTCTAGGTACCTACTTGATTGCATTGATAAATTATCCCAATTGAGGCAGGAATGGGAGTGAGTTGATGACCCCCTACACACATCCCTCACTACCCCCTCTGAATGTGATTTTGACAATGAAAAATTAGATCAATGTCAGGCTCATTTAGATAATTTTGAGGAGATCCCTAATGTTGAAAGTGAGGACCTTAAAATGATCTCCATCATGGAAGAAAAGCCTGAACCACCCAAGGCCCCAGAAATGAAGACTCTTCCCATAGGTTTGAAATATGTCTTTCTTGATGAACAATAATTGTGTCATGTCATCATAAATATTGACCTGACCCTTGAAAAAGAAAACAAACTTATGGGTGAACTTAGGAAAAGAGGAGCTGCCTTGGGGTAAAAAATGACAAATCTAGTTGGAATAGATCAATCCATTTGCATCCACAAAATCCCAATGATAGAAGACAACAAACCTTCCCAAGATCCACAATGAAAACTCAACCCAAACATGAAGGAAGTTGTCCGTCTAGAGGTGATCAAACTTTTGACTATAGTAATCATCTACCCCATCTCTAACTCCCCATGGGTCAGCCAATTTCAAGTTGATCCCAAAAAGGGAGGGATCAGTGTGATTAAAAATGAGAAGAATGAGCTCGTTCCCACTCACACCATCATAGGGTGGAGAATGTGGATTGACTATAGGAAGCTCAACAAAGCAACTAGGAAAGACCACTTCCCACATCCTAGACCAAGTTCTTGAATGCTTTGCCCATCAACAATATTGTTGTTATCTAGATGGATACTTAGGAATTTATCAGATTTCTATCCATCCTGAAGATCAAGAGAAAACCACCTTCATATGTCCCTTTGGCACCTATGCTTTTATACAAATGTCCTTTGGCTTATGCAATGCACCAACCACCTTCCAACGGTGCATCTCAACCATCTTTGTAGGATTGACCAAAAACATCATGGAAGTGTTCATGGATGACTTCGATGTCTATGGAGATATCTGTGACAACCTCAATTTATCACTCTCTTTGATTATACCCTTTCTCTTTCTAGATGTGACTTAAACTTTTTCAATTGACTTAAATACCATAGAATGAATATGATGATGATCTATTTTGGTGATATCAACTATCAATTGTACTATGTGGGACATTTGTATGCTCATTTGAACTAACCATCATGGTTTAATACACCACCTTCTTACATCTAATATTGAACCCCATTACTCTATACTTTTGGATTCCTAGTATATGTATTGTTATAGAGCTCTCAATTACGAATCTAACAACCCCAAAATCACATCTTTTGGACCTATGAAACTCTAGTTATGATGTTTTGAAGATTGGGCATTTCAACCCTTTTGCTTTCCCTTTTCTATACTCCGGGCCAGCCTACATGGGCCCAATTTGACTTTGGGGCCCAGTTTCTTGCTCACTCTCTCCTATTCACACTTTCTCTTCGGGAAACCAGTGAGGCGGCTAGAAAAAGGAAAGCTTCCCCGCCTCTTCCAGTTTGGGTAACGGAAGGGGGGCATGACCCCAAACCCTAACTTGCTTTATAAAGTCATGCTTTCAACCCTAGCCTCCTTTCCTTGTGCCCTCCTCTCGAGGCATCTTTTTTTTCCAGGCCTCTGCCTTCCTGCCTTGTGTGGCGACAATGGCCATCATTGCAGGATTGGACCACTGCAGGCGGCTTGCTCCTCCGAAACCGTGCTCCGGATGCTAGCACCAGGGTGAAATTCCACGGCCGACGTGGTCAAATCCATAAGCCCCACCGCTAGCCATCGTTTTCTACCTCCTTCTTCCTCTTGCGCCAACGTCCCCTGCCTTCTTGCTGCTTCCGCCCGCAACCACCATGGTGAGACGCCAGTAGTCAGCCGCGAGCCCTCAGCGCCATAGTCCCGTCCAACAGGCACGGAGCCCTCACCGACCTCCGACCCACTCCTCCCCGGTCTGCCATGGGCGCAGCGGCCCCTGGGAAGGCTGGGCGCCGCCCTGCAGGTCTCCTCTGTTCCGTTCGGGAAACAGAGGATCACGCGACCAAGAAATCGTGGGAAGGGATGAGAGGAGGTGGCGGGTGAGCGGCCCAGCAAGCGCATCGACCCGAAACTGGAGGCCCAGATCAGTAGGAGATCGATCGCTGGATGAAGAGAGGACCACCAAGGTCCCACGATCCAACGACGGCTGGTTGTCAATCGATGACATGGTAATGCCCTCTATGATATCCACTATAGTTTTCAATCTAAACATTGTAAAAATGATATCTTCCAACTCCTAAGGCCAAATTGGACAAAGTTATATACCAAATCAATCAGCTCGATGAGACCTACAACTTGGGCATAGTTTTAACCCTTGAAACCCCTTAGTTTGCCCATGATTTGTTAAATATGTAACTTTTGACGGCTTTGACCATGTTGAATGCATGATCTTTATAATAATTGAACCTTTGATTCCCTTGTTCACTCACAATCTTTATGTGAGCATCTTTTGTGCATCTTTGAAATGCTTGAGGGTCCAAATCACCCCAAGGTCTCTTAAGTGGCCCTATATGCACATACATGACCATGTTGTGAATTTTAATGATGTTAGTAGCCCCTCTAAAGTGAATCTTCTTCCCTAATGACACAAATGATTAATCAATTCTGAATCAGAGACTAGTGTGCTCCATGATATAAGAACCATCCCTAATATCCCTTTTTGTCTATGTTTGCTCTACATGGCCCTAAATACATCAATGTATCCCTATTATGTAAATGAATGGCCTTACATGATTCAAATACTATTCGTTGACCTAGGGGACATCTACCTATTTTTTGAATACACCTCTTGTGTCACTAATTCCCTGATCTATACTCTCTCTTGCTTGGATCCCTTGCCTTGAAGGTGGTGAACCTTGTTTCCGTATTGAGAGCCCTTTTGGCCTAAATTGTACATGAGTAACCTAAACCTTGATAAGGTCATATATAATGCATAGAACGTCGGAATGTCATGAAACTTGAACCACACTCTTATGATGGACCCTAGATCATTATGAGGTCATCTAATGTACTAATAACCAACCTTGAAACCAACTTGGCCAAAACCATCAAATAAAGATAATCATGGTTAATGATGAGAATCTAATGTATATATGTAATCTTGTTGTTAATCAGGTTTGGCATGTGGCTAGATGGTGAAAACTATGTTAGGTTATGAATCTCTGAATCAGGTATGGGCCTTGTCTAATTATATGACTACCGCTTTCTTGCTTGAAAGGACATATATTATATTCTTGTTTGTCTATATTCCCAAATATTGCCATGTAGTATTGCTATGTCATACTCGATGTTTGCTTCGTCTGTTTTATAACTTGAACACAGATATATATATGGAACTCCATTATAATATTGTTGATAAAGGGCTCTTGGTTACGTCCTTGAGGTCCCTCTCGTATAAATGGGTTAGCTAAGCATGAGCACCCTTACGGACCCTTCCGACGGGAAGATGGTCAAAGGCCTTAAACATGTTTGATATTCTTGGTATAATGGAGTGAAATGACATAAAATATGGTTTCGCATTTGTTAAACAATTAACTTGTTTATTATTGTTCGTTTAGTCTTGAAATCTTTTCAAAATTATGCAAAGCTTATATATATGTGTATCTTTCATCCCATACTCAACACCTCGTGTGTAGACCCATTTCTCGTATGTTGTTTTTAGGTTCAGAGATGGCTAGAAGGTTGATGGGCTTGGTGAGCTATGCTAGGTGTACTTATTGTAAGATCCAGATATAGTATACATGAGCAGACTTGTACAAAGTGACTCTTGAATATGTAATTCAAATTGTGTAATATAATAATGTTGCTTAATATATCTTGTTGATTGTTGAGATTATGTTGGTGCCTTTATCTTGTTATCTGTTCATGTGTGCTAAGCTTTACGCTTCCGCATTTTGCCTTTGGTATACGTTTGGTTCATGGGACTGAGATTCCGGTTCTATGACAGATGGTATCAGAGCATGAACAATAACTACATCAAACATTGCTCACATGAAACACAAACTAAACTCACCTTACATCTCAACCCTAGAAACTTAATAATATGTCCTTTGTGGGCTAGGTTGACTTAGACTCTAGGTTAGAACCTAGATGTTCTAGAACTAGGTGTAGACTTGTGTAAGTTACCTCCCTAGACATGATTCGCGACATGTGCTTAGGATGTCTACACAAGTGTGAACCATGTTCTTACTAGATTCTCTAGGTGTCATGATACTAGACAGCCTAATGAGTGTGGTAACTCGTTTTGGTTTTGGTTTTATTCGAATGGAGTATGGTGGTTTTCATCGCATGTTTAAACGTTGGAGAAAACATATTTCAAGTATTATTATATGTACATATGAAAAATGTTACCACACACAGAAAGGTAGTGGGTGTCCATGCAACCTAGGAGAAAGAGATGTAACATCAAGTCTAGATGGGAGAGATTATATGATAGTGATAGTCTCTAGAGTTGTCTGGAGCCATGATATAGGTTAGGCATGTGAGTAACCTAGAAACCTAAGATGATGATTATGATATTGATGATGATGTTGATGTTTGATAGGACCCCAAATGTTTGAGGAAGGTTAAGTATGTTTGACGATATGAGATGAATTTGACCATGCAACCCTAGCTAAACCTAGCACCTTGTATGATACATACCACTTGGTTGATGTGCTAAACATAGCTAGTGGGTGGACATGCTTTCTTGTACCTAGTCTTGTATGTGTGGAGATATGATATATGGTTCGAGACCAACACGGGCCTCAATCTCTTTACAAAGGAAGACCTCTAGCATGGGACATATGAATAGGATGACATGTTGATATGAGTTGACCCATATCGGGAAAAGGTTAGAGTACCTAAACTCCAAAATATTTGAAATGTTGAATAATATGGATGATGAAATACTTGATGATGAGTCCCTAGCTAGAATACTTCTTAGTATATGAGTTGAGTGACCGAGCGTGTGGTTTCCTTGAAAATGTTGAACCCTAGTTTTCCTATTATAGATCTAACCCTAGAGAAAGAGGCAATTGAATATTTGATGCTTGGTATATAGGTGAGGGAGATGTCCCAAGAACCAAGATGATGTATATGATGTGTGATATTCATGATGAGCCTCATACTCGGGTTAGTAATTGTATGTAAAGGAATCTAGTGGTTACCCTTCTTATGGGTAGTAATTTTTATTACAGGTAGAAGTTGGTGGTTAACATGTCTTGTTGGACACATATATGTCTTAGATTGAGTGGCTAGTGATTGTGAAGCTCTTTTTGATACAAGTGAGAAAGTTTCAAAACCTTGACGTTGATGATAATTTTGTTCCTTAAAAGATGCTCGATACATGAAAGAATCTCACTTGAGTTAAAATTTTGATAAATGTGCAATAGTCACTTTGGTAAGCTAGACCTAATACAAAATCATACTATTCATGAAATATGTAGCTTTGAAATCATAAACTTGATATGATGATGTTTAGAGATCTTAGCTTGAATCATTAGGGGTAACATGACTAATATCATACCCAAGTGAAAACAAATTAACTCGATATGATGTTTCCCTTGGGATGATAACTCGAATAAACAAGATGAATAAATTGCTTAAATTCGGATCCAAAATAACAAATAATGGACATGATTGGGTAAAGTTGGTAGAATTTTGGGGAAAACATGCATAAAATCTAGAGTAAAGATGAGATACACACTCGATGATAGTCTCGTTTAAATCCATGACCACGAACAAAATCGTTTGAGAATTGATAACACAGATTTTGATGATACCCTTTGGTCTCATATAAAGATATGAACAAAAACCCTAATGTGTGGACACTAAGGGATGGGTAAACTCTAATGTTGTGATGATGTCATAGTACAATATTAGAGTACAAAGTAATAGGTATATATATGAGATGACTACACCCTTAATGATAATAACCTAAGTGTACATCCCATTATGGGAAATGCCTTGACAACTATGGTTGGATACCTAGACTCCATATATTTTGACTTTGACTCTTGTTTATGACCTTAGACAAATTTTGAGGACGAAATTTCCTATAAGGAGGGAAGGATGTGACAACCTCAATTTCTCACTCTCTTTGATTATACCCTTTCTCTTTCTAGATGTGACTTAAACTCTTTTAATTGAGTTAAATACCATAGAATGAAGATGATGATGATCTATTTTGGTGATATCAACTATCAATTGTACTATGTGGGACATTTTTATGCCCATTTGAACTAACCATCATGGTTTAATACACCACCTTATTACATCTAATATTGAACCCCATTACTCTATCCTTTTGGATTCCTAGTATATGTATTGTTATATAACTCTCAATTATGAATCTAACAACCCCAAAATCGCATCTTTTGGACCTATGAAACTCTAGTTATGATGTTTTGAAGATTGGGCATTTCAACCCTTTTGCTTTCCCTTTTCTATACTCCGGGCCAGCCTACATGGGCCCAATTTGACATTGGGGCCCAATTTCTTGCTCGCTCTCACCCATTCACCCTTCCTCTTCGGGAAACCAGTGAGGCGGCTAGAAAAAGGAAAGCTTCCCCGCCTCCGCCAGTTTCGGTAACGGAAGGGGGGCATGACCCCAAACCCTAACTTGCTTTATAAAGTCATGCTTTCAACCCTACCCTCCTTTCCTTGTGCCCTCCTCTCGCGGCATATTTTTTTTTCCATGCCTCTGCCTTCCTGCCTTGTGTGGCAGCAATGGCCATCATTGTAGGATTGGACCACTGCAGGCGGCTTGCTCCTCCCAAACTGTGCTCCGGAGGCTAGAACCAGGGTGAAATTCTGCGGCCGACATGGTAAAATCCATAAGCCCCACCGCTAGCCATCGTTTTCTACCTCCTTCTTCCTCTTGCGCCAATGTCCCCTGCCTTCTTGCTGCTTCCGCCTGCAACCACCATGGTGAGACACCAGTAGTCAGCCGCGAGCCCTCAGCGCCATAGTCCCGTCCAATAGGCATGGAGCCCCCACCAACCTCTGACCCACTCCTCCCCAGTCTGCCATGGGCACAACGACCCCTGGTAAGGCGGGGCGCCGCCCTGCAGATCTCCTCTATTCCGTTCGGGAAACAGAGGATCACGCGACCAAGAAATCATGGGAAGGGGCGAGAGGAGGTGGCAGGTGAGCAGCCCAGCATGCGCATCGACCCGAAACGGGAGGCCCAGATCGGTAGGAGACTGATCGCTGGATGAAGGGAGGACTACCAAGGTCCCACGATCCAACGACGACTGGTTGTCAATCGATGACATGGTAATGCCCTCTATGATATCCACTATAGTTTTCAATGTAAACATTGTAAAAATGATATCTTCCAACTCCTAACGCCAAATTGGACAAAGTTATATACCAAATCAATCAGCTTGACGAGACCTACAACTTGGGCATATTTTTAACCCTTGAAACCCCTTAGTTTGCCCATGATTTGTTAAATATGTAACTTTTGACGGCTTTGACCATGTTGAATGCATGATCTTTATAATGATTGAACCTTTGATTCCCTTGTTCACTCACAATCTTTATGTGAACATCTTTTGTGCGTCTTTGAAATGCTCGAGGGTCCAAATCACCCCAAGGTCTCTTAAGTGGCCCTATATGCAAATACATGACCATGTTGTGAATTTTAATGATGTTAGTAGCCCCTCTAAAGTGAATCTTCTTCCCTAATGACACAAATGATTAATCAATTCTGAATCAGAGACTAGTGTGCTCCATGATATAAGAACCATCCCCAATATCCCTTTTTGTCTATGTTTGCTCTACATGGCCCTAAATACATCAATGTATCCCTATTATGTAAATGAATGGCCTTACATGATTCAAATACTATGTGTTGACCTAGGGGACATCTACCTATTTTTTTAATACACCTCTTGTGTCACTAATTCCCTGATCTATACTCTCTCTTGCTTGGATCCCTTGCCTTGAAGGTGGTGAACCTTGTTGCCCTATTGAGAGCCCTTTTGACCTAAATTGTACATGAGTAACCTAAACCTTGATAAGGTCATATATAATGCATAGAACGTCAGAATGTCATGAAACTTGAACCACACTCTTATGATGGACCCTAGATCATTATGAGATCATCTAATGTACTAATAACCAACCTCGAAACCAACTTGGCCAAAACCATCAAATAAAGATAATCATGGTTAATGATGATCGAATCTAATGTATATATGTAATCTTGTTGTTAATCAGGTTTGGCATGTGGCTAGATGGTGAAAACTATGTTAGGTTATGAATCTCTGAATCATGTATGGGCCTTATCTAATTATATGACTACCGCTTTCTTTCTTGAAAGGACATATATTATATGCTTGTTTGTCTATTTTCCCAAATATTTCCATGTAGTATTGCTATGTCATACTCGATGTTTTCTTCGTCTGTTTTATAACTTGAACACATATATATATATGGAACTCCATTATAATATTGTTGATAAAGGGCTCTTGGTTACGTCCTTGAGGTTCCTCTCGTATAAAAGGGTTAGCTAAGCTTGAGCACCCTTACGGACCCTTCCGACAGGAAGATGGTCAAAGGCCTTAAACATGTTTGATATTGTTGGTATAATGGAGTGAAATGACATAAAATATGGTTTTGCATTTGTTAAACAATTAACTTGTTTATTCTTGTTCATTTAGTCTTGAAATCTTTTCAAAATTATGCAAAGCTTATATATATGTGTATCTTTCAGCCTATACTCAACACCTCGTGTGTTGACCCATTTCTCGTATGTTGTTTTTAGGTTCAGAGATGGCTAGAAGGTTGATGGGCTTGGTGAGCTATGCTAGGTGTACTTATCGTAAGATCCAGATATAGTATACATGAGCAGACTTGTACAAAGTGACTCTTGAATATGTAATTCAAATTGTGTAATATAATAATGTTGCTTAATATATCTTGTTGATTGTTGAGATTATGTTGGTGCCTTTATCTTGTTATCTGTTCATGTGTGCTAAGCTTTATGCTTCCGCATTTCGCCTTTGGTATACGTTTGGTTCATGGGACTGAGATTCCGGTTCCGTGACAATATCTTTGATTCATGCCTTAGAAATCTCACCCTTGTTCTTGACAAATGTATTGAGTCACACATAGTTCTTAATTGGGAAAAGTGTCACTTCATTGTTAAGGAGGGCATCGTACTTGGCCACAAGGTAAGAAACCAAGGCATAGAAGTTGACAAAGCAAAAATTTAAATTATCACCAAGCTTCCACCCCCAACCTCAGTCAAAGATATCCGAGCCTTCTTAGTACATGTCATTTTCTATCGATGATTAATCCATAACTTTTCAAAAATCACAAAACCTCTCACCAATCTTTTTCAAAAGGAAGTGTCTTTCCATTTTGATAAGGCATGCATGGATAGCTTTCTATGTTTGAAAAATGCTCTCACAACCACTCCAATAATTCGTGCACCAGACTGGGCCTTACCCTTTGAAATCATGTGTGATGCTAGCGATTATGTTGTAGGTGCCATTTTAGGATAGAAAATTGATAAGAAACATCATGTCATATATTATGAATCCAAGACCTTAGATGAAGCTCAACGAAATTACACTATCACTGAAAAGGAAATGCTAGCCATCGTCTATGCATTTGATAAAATTCTCTCATACTTAGTTGTCTCTAAAGTTATTGTTTACACTAATCACAAAGTCATTCATTATCTCATGAACAAAAAGATGCCAAACCCAGACTCATTAGATGGATTTTGCTATTGCAGGAGTTTGATCTAGAGATCCTAGACAAAAAGGGGTCTGAAAATGTCATGGATGATCACCTAAGTCGACTTAGCTATAGCCCAATCTATGAAACTGATGGAGCTTCCACTTGCGTGGAGTTGCATGCACCACTAAAAATCCTAAAGATAGTAAGTCTTTAGGTTTAGCCTTGCTTATACTAGATTAAAAACTCCACCCACATATGCTAGGATACGTGGAAGTCTTATCGTAGTATAGTTAAGGGTCGCATCTATAGGACAACGGTATTGTTAAGATCAACAAGATAGAAAATGTTAGAATTTCATTTAACTCCTTAATAGTTGGTATTTAGATCAAAGAGTTGGTTTGGTTGTTTAAACTAAGTGCAAGTAAAGTAAAAGCAAGAAAGTAAATTTAAGGTTGTAAACAATGTTAAGAAACCACTAGGATCATAGTAACATAGCCTGCAATAAGAGTCTGAATAGTTAGTATCTTTGACGATTTAGTTTCCATTCGGAGAACTAACTACGAGAAGTGTGAGAATGTTGCAAAGCCAGCCATCCCCAAACGAATGGTTACTTACTTTGCATCATTCCCTTCGTAAAGTGTGTTCCTCGACTTACCAAGGTTGTACTTTTATACGTCAATTGATTCCATTTCATAGTATGAAAGTACAACGATGGAAGTGAGTTTACTCCACTACTTGAAAAACACTCCTAGATACTGAAACAAATGCATGGTGACTACATACATCAAGAACCAACATTCAATCGAGATTCAAATCTAATAGTACAAATGTAGACAATTCATACTAATAGATAATAAGTAACACACGTTGGTGATCAAGCAACAAGCATTCATTAAACGATTGATGTTGAACTGAAAAGGAAGTATATCTCTATTGCAAACTCATGAATTACATTGCATGAAATGAAAACATGGGTAGCGGGGCTACTCCCCGCACCCTAGTGTATGAGACTACTCGCTCAAGGCAAGAACAAAAAAGGGGGTGAGAAGAGAGATAGAGAGCATCACCTCCACAAAGGAGGGAGGAAGGTCGACCCCTTGGAGGAGAGAGGGCAATGATCTTCACACTTCGTAGCTTGCTTGATGATGAATCCTCCTCTTCCCACCATCTTTGTCGATGAGAGAGAAAGTAGCTTGGAGATGGAGTATGGATGTCAGACCGGCAGCCTCGGGGCAATAGGTGAAGGATGAAATGGCTCTGGAACAATAGAAGCAGCCATTGTACGTCTAAGACTTGATGATTTGTGAGGACCCCTTTGGGTTCTATTTATAGGATTTTGAGTGAGCCTTAAACAGTTTGGGGTATGTGGGTTCAAACGGTCTTGGAGACCGTTTGGATTTTCACACTGTTTGGAGACCGTTTGGAATCTCTCGGTCTCGACATCGTTTGAGTCCTCTCGGTCTGAAACTGATTGCTTTCATTCTATCTTGGGGTCGTGTGGCTTCATACGGTGTCGGGACCGGTTGATCTCCATTCGGTCTTGGGACCGTTTGGTTCATATAGTCTTGGGACTGTTTGGCTTCACACGGTCTCGGGACCATTTGACCTTTATTCGGTCTTGGGATCATGTGTCTTCATACGGTCTTGGGACCGTTTGACTTTTATTCGGTCTTGGGACTGTGTGGCTTCATATGGTCTCAGGACCATTTAGCTTCATACAGTCTTAGGACCGTTTGAACTTTAGTCGGTCTTGGGACCATGTGGCTTCATATGGTCTCAGGACCATTTGGCTTCACATGGTCTTGGGACCGTTTGACCTTTATTCGGTCTTGGGACTGTGTGGATGTAGGGTTATAAGGGAGGTAGAGAAGCAGCAGAAACAAAAAAAAATTCTCCCAAAAACACAGAACAAAAGGAATCGCGTCAACATCTATACAATAGGAAAGATGGTTTGTGGATGCATACCTTGTCCTGAGGTTTGCACAGCGACAATACCTCACGCCTTGTGTGGTCTTCACCTCTGGTCTTGGATGGTGTCTGTGCATATCCTGGTCGCACCGGGACTGAAAACTCATGGTCTCACCGGGACTGTCGGGATTGACAGTTGTCCTCCGAGTGATAGATGTCTCCTGCCTCTACAGTCATCAACACAGACTTCCTGGAACTTCAATCTCCTTATCCCACAAGGAATCAGAAGGAGTCGCACCCTCCTGTCGATGTACTAGTCGCCAACACACTCTCCTGCCACCAATCGCTTTCTGCAGTTGTCTTTCCCTTACTGTGCCTCCCTTATTGGGTAGCACTTGCTCAGGCTCTCTCAGTTACCAAAACCAGAGAGAATGACAACTTTACAGAGCAACTAGTTGCACTAAGTTGTACTATGAGAAGCCCCCAATACCCCTATATATATAGGAGGGTCATGGGACAAGGTTCTCTATCCCGGGAAATGCAGGACTAAAGCAGGAGTAGAAGGGTTTGAGATTTTCCACAAAAACAACCAACTGTGTAACCTGAACTGATCGTTTCACAACTGAAACAGTCGGTTGGGGATCTGAGCCGGTCGGTTGACACCTCAATCGATCGGTTGGGACCCATGCAACGGTCAATTCACTTCTGAACCGGTCGGTTCGTGGTCCTGATCAGTTCTCGATTGACTTTTCTTCTTTTGTTTCGAATTGGTATCAAATACCAATCCTTGTTCCAATCAAATTGGGCAAGTGAAACGAAACGAAATTTCTCACCAATCTTACTTTCCCAACTTGCTCGGTTGTACTTGAACTGATCGTTTCAACACTTGAACGAATCATTTCACCCTGTCCATGAGCCGATCGACTCACCAGTTGAGCAAATCGGTTCACCAAGCTCAGCCGATCAGTTCATCACATGAGCCGATTGGTTGGGAGTGTAGATTGTACAGAATCAGTCAATTGCAGTTTCAATCAATCTGATACTCTAATCAATCAATCCAACACCTTGAACACTAAGATACTAAGCTATCAATTGATTAAGTGTTTATTTAAACTACTAAACTCTTTTAGTAATCAATCTAAACATTGTTTGTGGACAAACTCCTATTCTAGGTTAAATCCTATGTGTGTGACCTTGCAGGTCCATTTCACATTGGCAGTGAAAGTCCATAACACTTATGACTTCACAAGCAAAGAGCGGTGCCTAGTCACACATGAGTGCTACCCAAGTGAAATAGAAAGTTGGAGAACAACTTTAAATCCTACAATTTGTGAATGGTGTTACAGTGAATGTATAATTCCTTTGTCACTGATATTCTGAATGAACTCGAGGCAAGGAACAATCATCTTGTCAATGTTCATTCATTTCCTTGATCTCAGAGCAGACTACGTGAGATGTGTGTGAAATCAATGTCACATATTGATTTACATGTGCATGTGCATGCCTTTCTCAATCCTACTCATCAAGTGTCCAAGGACATCAAACTCCCTCATGAGGGACAAATCCCATATCTATCACTCACCCCTCAAAAGCCCCATGTATCAAAGCCACCCAATCATCACCTTTATAACAACCCATGTTTCAGGACTGCGTTTGATGATGTCAAAGTGTATCAAACGACATGTGTTGAGTGTAGTTATTTTAGGTCTAAGAATCACACTCACCACCATCACTGTGAAAGCTGACTATGATTACCAAGTCATGGTTCCATGTGTCACTCTCACGGTGGGTCTGTCTGGTACCTTGTTCTCTAACAAGTACCTATGTGCTTGGTTTGATATCACTATATCATGACTAATGAGATTCTATCATCAACCAACACACAATCTAGTCTTCAGTGTTATTGATGTCTATGGTTATTTCCACAATAACAACCGACTAGGGACTAAACAAGAATGTATACTCTTAACATCCGTATGATCTCATCGTTTAGGTCCTAAACCTAAAAGTGTACGTCATTGAGTAAAACCATTCTTTAGACATCTACCATGTTACACCGTCATCTCATAAATAGTTTAAACATATAGATTGGAAATTGCCTTTATTATTATTCAAATCATTTACAATGTATCCCATTACAGTCATCATATGACTTGCTCTATGGGCATACATACCAACAGACTCCCACTTGCACTTAGAGCCAGTCACCAAGGAACCTCAGTCCTTGTGACCTAGCATGACCATCATGCTTCTGCTGAGAAAGGGCCTTAGTCAGTGGATCAGCTGTGTTGTCTTGAGTTGGTACTTTGCAAATCTTCACATCTCCTCACTTTATGATCTCTCATATGAGATGGAAGCGCCGCAGTATGTGATTGGACCGCTGATGTGATCTGGGTTCCTTAGATTGGGCAATAGCTCCATTATTGTCATAATAAAGTTCAATTGCATCACAACTACTGGGAACTACACCAAGTTCAAAAATGAACTTCCTGATCCACACAACTTCCTTTGCTGCATGTGAAGCAGCAATATACTCGGCCTCTGTAGTAGAATCAGCAATTGTTTCTTGCTTGGAACTCTTCCATCTCACAAATCCATTATTAAGGCAAAATACAAATCCTGACTGTGATCTATAATCATCTTTATCGGTTTGGAAGCTTGCATCGGTGTAACCCTTTACAACCAGCTCTTCCTCGCCGCCATAAACAACAAATTGATCCTTAGTCCTTCACAAGTACTTGAGGATGTTCTTTACGGTTGTCCAATGAGCATCCCCGGGATCTGACTGGTACATGCTCGTCATGCTGAGAGCATACGAGACATCTGGGCGTGTACACAACATAGCGTACATGATTGATCTGATGGCTGATGCATATGGGATCCCATTCACATGCTCCCTCTCTTCACAAGATTGGGGACATTGAGCTCTAGAGACAGTGACTCCATGTTGCATGGGGATGTTGCCTCTCTTTGAGTTCTCCATGCTGAACCACTTCAGCACTTTGTTAATGTACATGCTCTAACTTAGTCCAAGAAGCCTTCTAGATCTATCTCTATAGATCTTAATTCCTAGAATGTAGAATGCTTCTCCTAAGTCCTTCATTGAGAAAGTATTCCCAAGCCAAGTCTTTACCTTTTCTAAGGCTAAGACATCATTCCCCATCAATAGCATGTCATCCACATACAATATGAGGAATGTGGTCGAGCTCCCACTAACCTTCTTATACACACAAGGTTCATCTTCATTTTGAATAAAGCCAAACACTTTGACTTACTCATCAAATTGAAGATTCCAACTCTGAGATGCTTGCTTCAATCCATAGATTGACCTTTGCAGCTTATAGACTTTATTGGCATTCTTTGGATCTACAAAACCTTCGGGTTGTGTCATGTACACATCCTCATTTATATTCCCGTTAAGGAATGCAGTTTTAACATCCATCTGCCAAATCCCATAGTCATAATAAGCTGCAATAGCAAGCATGATCCTGATGGACTTAATCATGGCAACTGGAGAAAAGGTTTCATCATAGTCAACACCTTGAACTTGTCGAAATCCCTTCGCAACCAATCTACCTTTATAATTTTTCACATTGCCATCCATGTCGGTCTTTTTCTAAAAGACCCACTTGCACCCTATGGGTTTTACCCCTTTGGGTGGTTCCACCAAAGTCCATACTTTGTTGGAGTACATGGATTCCATCTCGGATCTCATGGCTTCAAGCCATTTCTCAGAATCTGGTCCCTCTATAGCCTCTACGTAGGTAGTTGGATCATCATCTATGATCAACTCACCACCTTCCTGTGTCACAAGGTATCCAAACCTCTTAGGTTCAAGGCGGGTCCTACTAGATCTACGAGGTCCTTGTGTTACCAGAGGAGAAAAAGATTCCACACCACCTTGTGAATCTCCATATTCCTCTCGTACATCTACCGGTTCAATGTTTTCATATTGGGCTTGAACCTCTTCAAGCTCTATTTTCCTCCCACTGCTTCCGTTGGAAATAAATTCCTTCTCTAGGAATACATCATCCCTGGCAACAAACACTTTGTTTTCAGTAGGGTGGTATAGATAATATCCCTTGGTTTCCTTAGGATATCTAACAAAATAACATTTATCAGACTTGGGTCCAAGCTTATCAGGAAACATTTTCCTAACGTAAGCCTCACAACCCCAAATCTTCATAAAAGACAAATTGGGACGCTTCTCGGTCCATATATCATATGGTGTCTTTTGAACCGATTTAGATGGTACTCGGTTAAGTGTAAACGTGGCGGTCTCAAGAGCATGACCCCAGAAGGAAATCGGAAGATCAGCAAAACTCAACATTGATCGCACCATATCCAACAATGTGCGATTCCTTCTTTCAGACACACCATTATGTTGTGGTGTTCCAAGCAGAGTCCATTGTGATACAATACCACAGGCTCACAGAAGGTCCTCAAACTCCTGGCTTAAGTATTCTCCACCTTGATCGGATCGAAGTACTTTAATACTTTTACCAAGTTGGTTCTATACTTCATTCATGAAATCCTTGAGCCTTTCAAGGGTCTCTGACTTATGCTTCATCAGGTACACATAGCCATACCTACTGAAATCATCAGTGAAGGTAATGAAGTACTGACACCCATTTCTGGCATTAGTTCTAAAAGGCCCACATACATCAGTATGTATGAGTCCTAATATATCACTAGCTCTCTCACCTTCACCTGAAAAGGGAGTCTTGGTCATCTTGCTCAATAAACAAGATTCACATGTCTCTATTGATTCATTATCAAAAGAGTCTAGATAACCATATTTATGGAGTCTAGAAATGCGCTTCTCATTTATGTGCCCTAGACGACAATGCCAAAGATATGTTTTGTTTGAGTCATTGAGTTTTTTCTTTTTGGTGTTTATGTTGTATACACTTGTCTCCAAATCTATCAAGTATAGACCATAAGACATTGGGGCACTGCCATAAAAGATCCCATCTTTAGAAATGGAACAATTTACATTCTTAATAAGAAATTCAAATCCATCCTTGTCCAAACAAGAGACGGAAATGATATTCCTATTTATGGAAGGTACATAATAGTAGTTCTTTAACTCTATTATTAGCCCACTTGGTAGAGTTAACTCATAGGTTCCTACGGCACTGGTGGCAACCCTTGCCCCATTGGCAACACGCAGTTCAACCTCGCCTTTCTCCAAAGGCCTACTTCTCTTAAGATCCTTTACATTTGAACAAATGTGAGATCCGCATCTGGTATCAAGTACCCATGACAAAGTAGTAAAGTTAATCTCTATTATACAAAAGAAGTAGAGATCTCTATCTCTGACTTCATCTTCCATCATTCCTTCCATCCTCTCCATGTAGAAGAAATTGGTTTGGCGAGAGAACCCTTCTCTCCCTTACCTTTCGTTCCATTGATCTCTATCAATGAACTTTCTTTCTTCTTCACTAACGCATTAAGCGTACATAGAGTGGATTCAAAGGCTCCTGGTATATCTGGATTGTGCAGAACACTTCTCACAGTCCTCAACCAGTTATGGAATTTATTCTCAATTAATTTGCCCATTTTAAAAGATGATTCCTTTGCCATTCTACAAGAGAAAATTGCATTTTGTCAAAACTCCTTTTTTATTTGATTTGAATAAAATTTGACGATAGTTAATTAGGCCTTTAATTAATTACCGCTCCCACTATTTTGACTCAAATTGACAGCCCTCACCATCAATTTGGAAGATTGCAACGCACAATCTTCTAGTGGGTCAAGATCCATATTTCATCAAGTCATGAGTCAGCTTTGGCTGATCGCCCATAATCTTGACTATTTAGGTAGGCCATCATGCCAATTGCATCATGTGCAACTCTTGATTAATGAACATGCGCAACACCTTGCCATGAACATTCCATGCCTCTGGGCTTAGACGCTCTAAGAATCACCAGTTAAGTCTATCCCAAAAGCCGACACGGTAAACATACACCCTACTTTGGCAGAACCTGCATGTCGACCCTTCACACTTCCACAAGATGGATGGCGCACCACGCTTTGGCGTAACCTATTCTTGTTCGATCTAGTTTTCCATGCATTTCACTAATGGAAGGCGTATAAGACTTAATATTTAATGAGGGATTTGGTTTTTATATACATATACATATCCAATCACCACTATATATAGTACATATCATATACATGCTACATCCCACAGAAAACATGCAAAATGATAAAAGCAATGATTATGGCCATCCTATTGTGATTCCTCGAGCCAAAAGGAATCACGGTCATCTAGGTCTACAACACATGCAACCTGTACAAGATGAAATATGTGCCTGCCTTTCTGGGTTTAATCAGCTCATCTCCATGACTGATCGGCTTGCCATCAAGTTGGTTGTTCGGGTGCCACCAGGAGATCGACTGGCGCCTCTAGCCGATCGGTTCATCGGTCGCCGTGCATCTCCTCAGGTCGCCACCTGCTCATCTCGCTCCTTGAACCGGTCGTCTCGAACACCAACCGATCGGTTCACCCCTTGAACCGATCGTCTCAGGTCGTCTGTCGTTCTTTGTCATAATAAGAAATAAAATCTATCCTATTTACAATTGAATTGTGAAACCCCGAGTTACATTCGGGGGGAGCAAAGGTAGGAAAAGAAATCTCAAATTATTCCGAGTTACATCAGGAATAGGAGAAAGGGAATCGGTGCGCAGACCGAGATGCAAGCAACCACATACAACCACACATAGATATAGGGTTTATAGGCCATAACCATGCTACACATCCACAACAAAACTCATTTAAGGGCGACGCGTATCGAGTGCATTAATATTACATATCATATATGTATATTTGGGATTTGTGGATTGGACATGCATAAAGCCAATTTTATTCGCATCATATTTAATAAATAAAGGCGACAAACCAAAATCGATCACATCGATAATCTGAAAATATAGAGCAGTTGATGTGGCTCTGATACCACTGTAGGGTTATAAGGGAGGCATAGAAGCAATGGAAATAAAAAAAAATCTACCAAAAACCCAGAACAAAAGGAATCGCGTCAACATCTATACAATAGGAAAGATGGTTTGTGGATGCATACCTTGTCCCGAGGCTTGCTCGGAGACAGTACCTCGCGCCTTACACAGTCTTCACCTCCGGTCTTGGACGGTGTCTGTGCAGCTCCTGGTTGCACTGGGACTGAAAACTCCTGGTCTCACCGGGATTGTCGGGATTGATAGTTGTCCTCCGAGTGACAGATGTCTCCTGCCTCTACAGTCGTCCACACGGACTACCTGGAACTCTGATCTCCTTGTCCCACAAGGAATCGGAAGGATTTGCACCCTCCTATCGGCGTACTAGTCACTGACACACTCTCCTGCCACCAGTCGCTTTCTACAGTAGTGTTTCCCTTGATGTGCCTCCCTTATCGGGTAGCACTTGCTCGGGCTCTCTCAGTTACCAAAACCAGAGAGGACAACAACTTACAGAGCAACTGGTTGCACTGAGTTGTACTATGAGAAGTCCCCAATACCCCTATATATATAGGAGGGTCATGGTATAGGGTTCTCTATCCCGGGCAATCTGGGACTAAAGCAGGAGTAGAAGGGTTCGAGATTTTCCACAAAAACAACCAACTGCGTAACCTGAACCGATCGTTTCACAACTAAAATGATCAGTTGGGGATCTGAGCCGGTCGGTTGACACCTCAACCGATCGGTTGGGACCCATGCAACGGTCGGTTCACTTCTGAACCGGTCGGTTCGTGGTCCTGATCAGTTCCCGGTTGACTTTTCTTCTTTTGTATCAAATTGGTATCAAATACCAATCCTTGTTCCAATCAAATTGGGCAAATGAAACGAAAGGAAATTTCTCACCAATCTTACTTTCCCAACTTGCTCGGTTGGACTTGAACCGATCATTTCAACAATTGAATGAATCGTTTAACCCTGTCCATGAGCCGATCGACTCACCAGTTGAGCCGATCGGTTCACCAAGCTCTGCTGATCGGTTCATCACATGAACCGATCAGTTGGGAGTGCAGATTGTGCAGAATAAGTCAATCACAGTTTCAATCAATATGATACTCTAATCAATCAGTCTAACACCTTGAACACTATGATACTGAGCTCTAAATTGATTAAGTGTTTAATTTAACTACTAAACTCTTTTAGTAATCAATCTAGACATTGTTTGTGGACAAACTTCTATTCCAGGTTAAATCCTATGTGTGTGACCCTGCAGGTCCATTTCACGTTGGCAGTGAAAGTCCATAACACTTATGACTTCACAAGCAAAGAGCGGTGCCTAGTCACACATCAGTGCTACCCAACTGAAATAGAAAGTTGGAGAACAACTTTCAATCCTACAATCCGTGAATGGTGTTATAGTGAATGTATAATTCCTTTGTCACTAATATCTTGAATGAAATCGAGGCATGGAACAATCATCCTGTCAATGTTCATTCATTTCCTTGATCTCAGAGCAGACTGGGTGAGATGTGTGTGACATCAATATCACATATTGATTTACACGTGCATGTGCATGCCTTTCTCAATCCTACTCATCAAGTGGCCAAAGACATAAAACTCCCTCAGGAGGGACAAATCCCATATCTATCACTCACCCCTCAAAAGCCCCATGTGTCAAAGCCACCCAATCATCACCTTTATAACAACCCATGTTTCAGGACTGCATTTGATGATGTCAAAGTGTACCAAATGACATGTGTTGAGTGTAGTGATTTAAGGTCTAAGAATCACACTCACCACTATCACTGTGAAAGCTGACTGTGATTACCAAGTCATGGTTCCATGTGTCACTCTCACGGTGGGTCTGTCCGGTACCTTGTTCTCTAACAAGAACCTATGTGCTTGGTTTTATATCACTATATCATGACTAATGAGATTTTGTCATAAACCAACACACAATTTAGTTTTTAGTGTTATTGATGTCTATGGTTATTTCCACAATAACAACCGACTAGGGACTAAACAAGAATGTATACTCTTAACATCTGTATGATCTCATCGTTTAGGTCATGAACCTAAAAGCATACGTCATTGAGTAAAACCATTCTTTAGACATCTACCGTGTTACACCATCATCTCAGAAAGAATTTAAACATGTAGATCAGAAATTGCCTTTATTATTATTCAAATCATTTACAAAGTATCCCATTACAATCATCATATGACTTGCTCTATGGGCATACATACCAACAATGGCTTCATATGGTCTTGGAACCGATTGATCTCCATTCGGTCTTGGGACCGTTTGGTTTCATATGGTCTCGGGACCGTTTGGCTTCACACGGTCTTTGGACTGTTTGATCTTTATTCGGTCCTGGGACCGTTCGACTTCCATTCTATCTTGGGACCGTTTGGTCTCCATTCGGTCTTGGGACTGTTTGGCTTCCATTCGATCATGGGACCGTTTGGGGGTTTTGTAATTTTTTTGTGCTTTTATGTAAGAAGTCAAAAGTAAAAGTTAACCTAATGCTATATTTACAAAAAGGTGGAAAGCTAAAGATTCTATCTAATTTAACTAGGAAGGAGTATGGAAAACTGAGGAAAACTAGTAAGATAACATCGCAAAATGGGAGGTTATCAGCCCCCCTAACTTAGAGTCTAGCTTTTTTCTAAAGCTAGATAGAGATAAGGCATGTAGTGGTGAGGCGATTTTATTTAGTGAAGATTTCCATACTCTTGCTTCAATTCTAAACCAGTGATCTCTTAGAGTTTTATCGGGCTTCTGCTCGCACTAACTCTTTTAGGTATTGGGAGTTGTGTGGATCTCAGATGTAACATCCCTGACATGGGTTATGTATTAACCCTAGGTGTTTTTCCTAATAAAGTTGATTGGATGCTTGCTCTTATCTTTTGAAAAGTATTTAAGGCTTTTGAGGAACTTATATTTCAATTTCAGTCCTTTTTGAATAATGTTGAAACATTGTTTTGTTACTTTTGGACTAAAGTGCAAATTACCCAAGTTGAGGGGTTAACTTGAAAAATTCACATGATAAAATGTTCCTATAATGTTGAAACATCATAAGAATGATTATGATGTAGTGGAATGGTTT